>JAPJYX010000046.1:75000-1275000 GCA_030503985.1 Himalopsyche tibetana | reverse complement strand
TTTCTCTCCGGCTAAATAAGCTTCAATAATAATAATTGAAAGCAAGTAAAAGTTAGGGTTGAATGAGAAGGAAGAATGATTTGCACGCTTGATTCGATGCGAGAAGATGGCTTTCTGAGATGTTTATTTTTCTTGAAACTTTGTTACAAATTGACATTGTTATTTTTCGATCAAAGATAGTTCTAGCTTAAAATAAATCCTTGTTTTCACTTCCTATAATACATACATTCAATTATTTTTTCTAAAAAATGGTTAAAGCTATCGGCATACATTTGGTGACCATTTATAATAAATAATAAGTTGTATTTTATGAAATAAGGTTTGCGCATTGCAAAAATATATTCAGTATTAGGGGTAACAGTGTGTATTAAACAAAAAAAGTTAAGGAATAAAATAAGTTTTTTTCAAACACTATCTATAATCTTTGAGCTTAGACATTTAAGACATTATTTCGAAAACACTGCATTTGTTTAATTTAAAATCAGGATTGGCATCGCTCAGATAATGTGTATTTTTTTACAAAGTTTTAAATAACCATGTTACTTTATTTCTTACAAACTCTTTCGAATGAAGTCATCTATAATATAGACTACTGTAGTTATAATATTATAGATAGATGACATACATACAATAAGTACATAGTTGAATTATTTAACAACTTTTATAATTTGTTTAAATCTTCTCTAAGGAAATCATCTCTAAATCTACACACTTGATTGAAAGCCAAATTCAAATGGAAGATATAACATGTTAATTCTGTGTTGCGGCCACTGCTTATGTATTTTCATTCATATCATATTTGTAAATTAGCATAATAATGAATAAAAAAAATGGAAGAATTTAGGCGTAATACTTCATTTTCCATCACCTTCTACTCTATTCATCATCATAAATCAACAACACAAAATTGGTTGTAATTTAAATGTTCAATTGCTTACTTCTGACGCCAAGAGTATGGAGGTCAATTATCTTGATTGCATTTGGATGGAAAAAAATGGTTTACCAACTCTTCGTGATATTTTTGTTAATGCTTTAACAACCCAAAATATTTTTTTTATATTATACGAGCCGATTGAAGACGCTAAGTGGTATACGTATACGTTAACTTAGCTGGCTAAATAGGATATCGATAAAATTATCTCACAAAAATTAAGAAATAAGCCGTGCACAAAATATTCACACTCATTATTTGTAAGGATTTTCTTCCAAATATCCCACCACAGAAAAAACATAGTCAAAGAACTGCAAGCTCTTCTAAATAATTTCAGTTACTAAATAAACAGAAAACGTATATTTCTTTCAAATATCTAAACTTTTGATGATCAAGAGCGCTCACCGTTGGCATTACTGAGTACTGTATTTGCCAAAAATCAGCTTTTAGAATTCATAAAAACGTTTTTGGATGTTTCTTTTAAATTTGAATATTAAAACTTTATCAAAAAATATTGAATCGCGGAGCTCGCAAAAAATAATGAAGTCATAACAAAAAGATCGTTATTTATTTTCGATCAAAATTTAAACAACACACCGTCGTCGTTAGAGGCTGTATCCCAATTATAAGGGTTCGTAACCTTTCTCAACCTTGCCAACAAAAACAAGATCAGTATCTGAAGTTCCTCATTCTTCTTGAAGCAGAAGCCCCCTTAAAAACAAATCAAGCTGACATGAAAAGAATGACACTTTTCGCTTTTTATTTCACATTTTTTTTGATCACGGTTACTCAAAATGGGAGACGCGTTTATGGATAATTAACTTGATGTTAAATTTGAATCGTTAAAATTTTGTACATTCACACAAATTTTGTCAATAACGACCTGGGTTTCGCCTTTCGGCATCTTCAGGCGTTCAAGTACACGTATGAACTTAATCTGTCGCTTGAGAAATAAATGTATCATTCAGTTCAAAGCCATCCATTGCTGGCGAAAAGAATTAGCCCATGGGAATGCCCACAGATTTGAATGGTGAATATTTTTAAGAATTATATTTATTTTTGTTTGTCGGAAATGTTTTTATGATTATATTTATATAGGGTATAAAAGTGGAGAGCCAGGCATGTGTAGCTGTTCATTTAAAATCGGAATACTATTCAATCGCGCTCTGTTTATTTCTAAAATTTCATGGAAAAAGAGTTTATAAGCGTCCGTATTTGGGTGCAACATTTTTATCCCTTGTTTCTGATTGAACACGTGTCTTTCTGAAATTAAGTGATTAGCAAAAGTAGACGTGTCTTTTTTCAATCTAATGTGTGTTAATGATGTGTTAATTTAATTGTATTAACTGTCGAAGAAAAGGCATTATATTCATATAGTAAAACGAATTTTCTGTTCTTATTTAATAATTGAATAATAATCAACACAGGTTTTGCTTCAAAATGAGATTGCCATTGCCTATAAAATGATCAGTAGAATATTATTATATTATTCTCAAAAAGGTTATTAATGACTATGTATTTAATTATTCAAAAATTAAAAGATAAACTTGATAAACTATTTCGACTCCACTCCATCTTCTTTAATACACACCAACATACACATGAATTAAATTAATTTGGACAACAGTACTATTAGTAAGAAAAAAAGTTACTGGGCTGAAGCGTATAGTTAAAATTGTAGCTTTTATTCAAATAACTCTAGCCTTATAATAAATATTTTTCGAAGAGAGCTTTCAGAAGCTCTGCCCTATTTAAATCAGCAGCTTAAACGGCGAGAAAAATTGGGCGAAAACAGTGCGATTTGTCAGTAAGGGCAGCGTTGGCTTCTGTTGTCAGTATCTCTTTTTTCTTTTCGAACAATTTTTTCCCGTTTTATCCCCCGTCTCTTCCGAGCAAAAAAAGTGAGCTTTTAAAAAAATACCAAAGTCGGCATTTTTACGGAAAAATTTAATTTTTTAGGTCGAATTAGAGACCGAGTAAATTTTAACATTATATTTTTATGTGTTTACTTTACTGAAAACAAAGGAAATTGTATTTTTATATTAGGTTATATAATTATATAGAGGTGTATGTAAGAAAATGAAAGAATAAAGTTTTCTTTTAAGAGAAGTTTAGCATATATCTTTCAAGCTGACTTATGTATATCATTTTTGCTGACCATCTTAAAGCTGCTTCGTATTCAAATTTTAAATTGTATAACTAACCCATGATATTGTCTGTTATGAAAAAACAAAATCACAACGCAATATTATTATACTATGTTATATTTTTAATAAATTTCCATTTTAAGTGGTAAAGTACACCTGATAACGAAAGTATATGAAAAGGGTCACCTCTCCAGAAAATGCCATTTTGTTTGTGAGCACAGGCAAAATAAATAACATTACTACCTTGAAAAAAAATATTGTTAAAATAAGCGAAATAAAATGTTTAAATAGCTGTTGTTAAAAATGTCAAATCTATCAACTGTCACATTAATTAAAACTTATTTAAACTAGTGTTTTTAATTGTATTGCTTTTCTCTGTCTAAAAAAATAAGGAGCTTTAAGTTTGTTGCCTGATTTATTGTTAAGGTGGGTAGTGGGTACATACCGAGTCTCTGTATTTTTTTCTCATATGTTGGTGTCATGATATCGATTATTGATAACTTTAATAAGCTGTCTAGAATATTGACTGAACATTCAATGGAGATACTTCGTGCTTTTAATATATTTTGTATTCAAAGATACATACGTACCTTACAAAAAGAGACAAGTGATTTTTTTTACACATTTTATTTATTATATAGCATTACTTGAAACCGCAAATGATGAAAAGTAAAACAGTTATACTTTATCCAATAATTAAAAGAATAATTTGAGTAGGCACAAGCTACAAATATGAAATTTTGGATTTAACTTCTGCCTCTTTTTAACCATGTTTACTTCCAATGTGGAGCATATGGCTTATTAATAAAGGTATTTCATCAGCTGTTTTTCTAAGATAACTGTTTAATACCCAGTTGCTCAACCTCTTTTTTTAAAGATAATAGTAGGGATAGAAAGGATACGAAAAAGCAGGACTAATGGTTGGCTTATCACTCTCGCTACAAACATCCAACCTTTGAACAGAAATCGAAAAATCGATTGAAAAAAATCTGTTTGTATTGGGATTCCAGCCCGCAAGGTCCGGCATGGAAGTCAATGACGTTGACAACTGTGCAACAGACTTGAAAAATGAGTCTTTTAAAAATGGAAGAAAACCGGATCGATTCGTTTATTCTGTTATACGAATGATGTTTATCCAGTTAATGTTATTTATGACTTATTTAAAAGAAACTATAACAGATCTATGAAAAAGTGTTGAAGTCACCATTTCATTGAATTTTCTCTAGATAGGTAGTGAAACAAACAAAGTAAAAAGTTAGTATTATTAAGATAGTGTGTTATTTCATGAAAACCGACGGTATTACACGATGTTAATAAAACTCACGTTTTTCATTTAATGAAAATGAATGCAAAGTTGTTATAAACTACACAGCGTGAGTGCTGATACCGAATACATTGTAAAAATTTATAAGCTGGAGCGTTATCAAACATCTATTAAATATATTAAGCTTTTTTATGAACTGTTTACAGCGATGCATTAAACTGCTGCTGGCAGCTAGGCGTATGTGATGTTTTCGCTACATAAAAACATTAATTCTAAAATAAATTACGTCGTAAAAACAGCAGCACAACATAAAACTAACTACTTAAACAAATATAATTACCTGGGGCTTAAATATTTGCGAAATAAACATTAAAAATTAAGCGGGTTTTTTGATACTAAATTCGTATTTAATTTATTTTATACATGGGAAGAACTAATTGAATAATCGAAATATCTGTTTGATTTTTGTTGTGTTGGCTTTTTATTATTAAGAAACGTCAGTTATATATGAAAGTTTAATCTACACTTTTTAGCGTTCAGAATTAGCACATTGTCAAGTTAGCACATTGTCAAGTTAGCACATTTTTTGTATAATAAATTAAAAATGAAGCTTTAATTTAAGTAGCACGTTTTGATGGCCGAGTTCCATAGAACGATGAGTCGAAAATTTGATGTTTTGAGTTATATTAATATTATTGTGCGATCGCTATACTTGTGCGTGCGGGACTGTAGCACTGCATGCATTTCCGGTATGACAGTCGCAAAAAAAAGATTGCCAGAATTTGAAAATCTTTATTCCCTAATAATACTCAAAATATACGTTTTTAATATAAATAGTAAATGAGTTTTAATACTCTGGTTTGCCTTGATAATTTATATCGGTTTTTAAAACCATTAAAAGACTTCAAAGTTTCGGTATTTCTTTTCTTCGTCAAAAGATTAAACTTTTTGCCTGATGGCGCACATATCAAAATCGTTTATTATGCTAGTTTTTTTTCTTATCCTATGTTTTGTACGTGATTTGATAAGCTTGTCTCCTGTTTTGACCATATTTTTTATATTTTGAATTTTTCTTACGCTCACATCTATAAGCAAGCAAAAATGGAAAAGCATAAAGAGAGCTGTTTTGGAAAGGACCATAAGGATTCTTTCATATTTTAAAATAATCCATTTATATATTGCTAAAAATATTTTATATACAAAGTTTGTATAAAAAAACAGTTATTTTATTGTTATTTAAAAAAAAAACAAACATACTTTAAATCAAAGTTAACGGCTTAGCGACCGTGGACGCGTATTTGAGTATTTGAAAAACAAAGGTTGCTGGCCGGCGGACACATATATGCGTATAGGCGAAGTATCTGGAAGCTAAGAAAATTGAATTTTGTAAAGATATCTCAGTTTGCTTACAAATAATAGTGAATTTAGTAAAATTATAACATTTGCGTATTTTGCCAGGTGAAATTTTATAAAAAAAACGTGCGGTCGTTAAGCTGTTAATAAATTTCCCCATTTTCTAAAATTGGGGATTTTTTTAGAAGTTGGTAATACAGTGATTTCATAGCTGTCATTTTTGCAATTCGTTCATTTGCTTTAAACAGTGGAATTAATTGTGATCCGTTTAGCTTTTCTTCTTAACAAAACTTAGTTACATGGCGATGATATTTTTGGCTTGAGAGGGCAAAGGTTTAGGCATGATTTAAGCGATAATCAGTATGATGACGGCACGACTTTTCAATACAGACTAAACTCGGTGACTAAGTGAGGTAGGTAGAATGAGCTTTGCGGAGGGGGGTTGCATATTTAGTTTCAACGGTCATCGCATTTCCGTGCGCAAACTCATAGAATTCAGAGTCTACCTATTATATTCAAACACCTCACTTCTATAGCTCCACAAGAAAACAACCAGGAAAACTTACTAGTTTTCTCTCGATAGACAGATGATGACATATGAAAATAAAGACTTTTAAACAATCTTTTCTCGTTGATTAAGTATTTCGACTGAGGGTGCTTGATGGAATTTCAATATTAAATTTGAATTGTTTGAATTTTGTACTTTTCCATGAGTTTTGTCGCTAACGACCCGGGTTTCGCCTTTCGGCATCTTCATGCATTCCAAGTGCACGGATGTACTTGAACTTTAAATAATTGTCATTTTAAATAATTGTCATTTATTAATAATTCAAGCACTTGCTATTATTAAATATTAACTCAAAGGCCTAAAAACAAATCAACTCATTAATAATAGGTCGGATAAAACCCTAGATTTATTTTAAACATTCCTATGTTATTATCTGGTCATTAATATTTTCAAAAAATCCCCATAATTATAACAAACCCACTTAATTCATTGAAAATTGTATACATTCAATTTTCGTTTTAATAGTCTTTTAACTTAGTGATCTACTTATATTTTTGTATAAAACGATACAAACGTTAACTCTGCGTCAGTTCAAGTACATCCGTGCACTTGGAATGCCTGAAGATGTCGAAAGGCGAAATCCGGGTCGTTAGCGACAAAACTCATGGAAAAGTACAAAATTCAAACAATTCAAATTTGAATCTTCTCTCAGTTTCATATTAATACATTTTGAAATACTGTTTTGTAGTTTGAAGTATAGGTAAATTTTACGTTTTCTACGTGCAAAATTAAATAAATTTTAATACTTTAAAATAATGCGACAGTCGTCCAAAGTATAATTCTTAACATAAATAATGCATTTGTCGACTGCCTTAGTTAGAAATAACTGCAAGTGAAAAAATGATCAAATAGATAACAAAGCAAATTTGAATTGTTTGAATTTTGTACTTTTCCATGAGTTTTGTCGCTAACGACCCGGGTTTCGCCTTTCGGCATCTTCAGGCATTTCAAGTGCATGGATGTACTTGAACTGACGCGTAGTAAACAGTTTGTATCGTTTATAAACAAAAATATAAGTGGATCACTAAGTTAAAAGGTTATTAAAATGTAAATTAGCGAAAATTGAATGTATACAATTTTCAATGGATTAAGTGGGTTTGTTATAATTATGGGAGCGAAAGGCGAAACCCGGGTCGTTAGCGACAAAACTCATGGAAAAGTACAAAATTCAAACAATTCAAATTTGATATTGAAATTCCATCAAGCACCCTCAGTCGAAATACTTAATTAGATAACAAAGCAATGAATTATTTTGCATACAACTGACCAAGAATCAAAAAGAATAACAAAGCACAAATCCAATATAGAATTATTTTGGGATCAGGAAAAACGAGTTCATGGCCATATTTGATTGTAAAATTAATGAAAATGTAAACACTGTTGTACACAATAGTAACAATCTTTCACAAAAATTTCAATGAGTGAATGAGAGAAGCATTCCTTTTGCATGTTTATTAAAAGTCGAATAATTAATTAGGCGTAATGTTTTTTGTTTACATAAGCAATAATTTGAGGCGTATAAATAAACATGAATCTCAAGGTTCTAGAAAATATTGATGTTTATTACTCGAGTATTTCTTGTGGGTGGGATTTCGTTCAGGGAATAATTATTATTAAATTATTTACACATCAAAAACATAACAAGACTCCGAAAGAGAATTGTCTTGAGCTTTCTTTGCTTTAACCTTGTATATAATTGGTTAATTTTATGTTGAATAATAATATAAACCTCAAACACAAAGCGTAAAACCAGGGCAACGTTTCAAAATAAAGTATACATCGCTGAAGTCAATAACAGTATTTTTATTATAAAATAAATACGTCTATCCAATTTTATAAAATGTTTATTTATATTTCTGAACAATTTCCGTTCCCGTTTTGTAGCATACGGACTCAAAAACGAGTATTTGTTTTTACAATAATTGTTGAAGATCAATCAAACTCTATCTTTAGTTAGCTTAAGTTATTGATGAGAGTTTAGAAATGACTTGTTTTATTCTAGCTTACATCACAAGTAACTCATTCATTTGTATATACATTAAAAAATGTACTGAAAATTCAATAGATGTGTTTTTCTGTACATAAATTAACTGCACAAGAAAACTCGTTGCACCAACCGTTCCTGTTTATATTAAAAATATAGTATTGTATTATTCAATTTATAACCAGTGCTTTGTTTCCATGTATCGCAATGTGGAGCATATGATCTCTTAATGGAGGTATCTCAACATAGTTTTTTCTACGAAAACAGTTTGTTACTCAGTCGCTCAACTTATTTTTTTCAAAGAGAGTAGTAGGGATAGAAAGCCAAGGCTAGAACAGTTCTAATGGTTAAATAATCGCTGTCGCTATTCCTAGTAAATAAAGGATTGGAAAGGTGGGAAGAAATTTGTAGCCATCACAAACACCTATGCCTTTGAACAGAAATCGAAAAACGCTGTTTGCCCTGGGATTCGAGCCCGTGAAATCCGGCATCAATCAATATTCGCAAAAAAAAATATTTGGAAATGGTTGATTTTTTAATCTTGTATTGATGTTTTTTGGTAATTTTCAGAACTGCAAGATGTGCAACTGTGATGTCAATGTGAACCTTTATGTTATTACTTTACTCAAGTTTTTGAAGAGAGGAAACATAATTTGGACCCTTTTTCAAATGTGCTGCAGCTGCTGTGAGTGATATGCGTTTTCGTGGCATTGCACTTCAGAAGACAATAAGAGAGTTTGAGTTACATCAGTTTTTGTTTAAAAAAAAAAACACTTTTAAAATACTTCAATTAGGAAACCATAAAGATTAGACAAATATTAGAAAAAATGAGTTCCGACATATTTTTATTTTGAAAAAAGGAACTGTTTAAAAGTAATATTTTGGGTTTAAACATTTGAATATATAAAGGATTAATGTGGATATTTGTTGAGTGAAGAATTCGTGTACAAAATAAATATCGATCAGAAAATTATGTGTTATCTATGAGGGTTTTCATGACAAAACTCGAACGCGTGATATTGCATAACAACCAAATAGATAAAAGCTAACAGAATTAACAACATCTCGAAATGACTTTCAAACACACGTCAATCAATAACTCATGCACGAGTGAATGATTCCAGTGTGTCCAAATGGTACAGTTTTAATTTAGTTTTAGTTAAAAAACAGTCTTCCGATAAATATAATCATAAAACCTTTTCCGACAAACAAAAATAAATATAATCCTTAAAACTTCTCACTACTAAAACCTGTGGGCATTCCCATGGGCATATCCTTTTCGCCAGCAATAACTTTAAACTCAGTGATGCATTTATTTCTTATATAACACGAAATATTCATTTTTTAAGCGTCAGTTCAAGTTCATCCGTGCACTTGAACGCCTGAAGATGCCGAAAGATGAAACCTGGGTCGTTAGTGACAAAATCTGTGTGAATGTACATAATTTGAACGATTCAAATTTAAATTAAAAAATATGATTTGAGATCAATGTCACTTTAACCTTGGGTGACATTTTGATTCGCATCGAATGGATATTGAAAGTATGTCAGTAAGCGGTATTATGTTTTTTTTATATAAAAAATGTTATTCATATTAATAAATGTCAACTAAGAGACTTAAAACATTGACTGCGAAATCAAGTAAGGCAGAAGCCTAGAGCGTAACGTCTCAGACAGTGATTGGTTATATTACTTATTAGTAATTCTTAATATAATTACCTTTTAAATATGTAAATTAACCTGTTAAACTGACAATATTAATCTCGCTGAATTAATTATGTATACACCACTTCAATAATTATTTAAATAATTTACTTTACTTTATATTCCACTGAAAAAAAATCCAAAAAAAAATTCAAAGCGAATACAAAGTGAAATATTGTAAAACTTTGATACTACGTTACATCACAGTTGTAAAAATGTTAAATAAAAGATTTTTATTTTACGAGAAATACTTAAACCATTTGAATTTTATTAGTTGCGTGACGTAAAAGAACAAGGGTGGGTTATTTTATTCCTCTATATAAACTTGCCAAATGTAACAGATCAATTTAGAAAATGTAATTTATTTTAAAAACCAATTATTTATCTATCTGAGAGTGTTTTTTTAGGCAATATTTTTTAATATAATTAAGTTGTAAACCTTCAATAACTTACGTATATTTTAAGTTCAAATTTATAAACGTTCTTCTTACGCTCTATAAAAAAAAACATTGAGAGTTTTTCGTAGATTTTTTCATTATTACCGCCAGATACTTGAGATATTCTGCGGTATGAATTCATTCAGCTTTTATTCATTTTTTTAACCTTTGGATTTTTCTCCTAAAGCTATATATAAATATATAATCTGATCCTTTATAAAATTTAATATACCAAGATAACAAAATTGCTCGTCACATCTTATATTAAAATAACACCAAGTAGCGTTAGGATAAGTAACTGACTTACATTCAGTACTCAGAAAAACAACATTAAATAAATTCTTTATTTAAAATGTAAATTTAAATCAAGTATTATAAGTTAAAATTATAATAAAATGTTAGTAATTTAAAAAAAAACTGTCTATATATTACTTTAAAAAGGTAAGAATGATTAATAACGTTTTTTTTTCATTTTTGAAATACTGTGGTATTTTTCTTTGAAATATTCATAAAGTTGCTTCAGAGCACTCATAAATCAAGTTGAAATGAATAATTCTTATTATTTTCCACTTAGTATGAAAATTCTTTGTCCAAATTATTCCACGCTATGTACCAAACAAATAACTTATCCTTCTAATGAGCGCGCTTAGCACAGTAAGTAAGCAATCATCGATTTTTAAAGAATAATTTTCATATTCTTGTTCAAACGTTCACGCTGTAAAAAGTTCATTTTTTTCAGCAACCAAATCTACAAAAGCTCATCTACCTTGAGCGATTAATTGCGTGTACATAATTAGGCTGCCGATATAAAAAAAGGAAATCTAAAATTTTAAACTAAGCGTGATCTTTCACAATTGATTTATTGAATTAAATATGTTAAATTAAAGCTACCATTCCAATGTCTTCATTTATATGTGTTGTAATGACCGATATTGAAATTATTTTATAATTAAATTACAATAACGTAGATAAAAGCATCAGCTTAAAACAAAACGTGGAAGTTAATACATTAAAAATTGAGTGTAACAACTTAGACTTGAAAAGTATTTATTTTTAAATTGTTACTCACAATATAAACCGTTTGAATACCGCGCAAGAAAATCATTAATATGTCCCAGAGGTACTGCGTGTTTTTGAGAAAAATATTTTTTCCTAACATACACTCGAATTCGATATTTTAAAAACCTATATTGACTCAGAATAAATAGCACTACACATATTCATATAAATCAAAACATTGCTTGTATTATATTAGATTACCAAGTATTTGAATTTTTAAATGTCTTGGACATCCGTGTTTGCTTGCATTTGTATCCGCTTGGTATTCAAGTGGTTAAGAGAATTTTAAAAATCAACTAATGTTGCTGGGTGGAATTTCAATATAAAAATTTCAGTTCAATTTCTTCTTTAGACTTAAAAAATGAATATACCAAAAAATATATATAAAAGTGTACAAAATTTAAGCGATTTAAATTCAATTAAGAGAATTTATTTTAAATCAACTTTATGCTTTTTTTTTTTTTTAAAGTGCTCTCAGTGGATTTAAAAATGCTTTGTAGAAACCAATAACTTTGTAGTAAACTTTTATTATGTATCGTTGAGGATTTTTAAATATGACGTAGGTATAATGGTTAATACATTTTTCATTCATAAAAAATGTTTTATCATTCTAAGTAACATATTTTGGACTTTAATTATGCGACATAAACTTCACCGTGAACAATTTAAATGTATCACAATAACAGTTGTATATTCATGATCTTAAATGAACAGTTGGACTTATAAAGAGTACTTTGCGTAGAGCGTATTGAATTTAAAATTTATATTAAGAACTCTTTTCTAGATAATATAAATATTATATGAACCCTTGAAAGGTGAAGTGAGCCAGCTAGTAAAATAGTATATTTTTTTTTTGTACAATCATAATCACTCGTGTTTGCTTCGATGTTTTCGTGGATTTCATAGTTTTGTTTTATTGCGATAACACTAATGCAATGTGTATTAACTGAGGTTACTTCACTTTTACGATACTTTAAGACATGTAGAATATTACAACGCATCTAACTTGTTTTGTCTAAATACCACTTGGCTCATTTTACCGCTAATGAAGCCATATTTAGAATGCATTGTGGAGTCATCATGTTTATTAAAGACAGCCAGTTTTAATCAGAGCTACTATTTGTCGGTACGGTGGTAAATGTTTTGGCAATTTTTGATTATGTAACTTTAACTTTTTTTGCACTGTTTTTGTGTAGAAGTTGTAGAATGGTGAACTATAAAATTGTGTAAATTATAATGAAAATTTGATATTGACCATAAAGTAAAATAAATACAGCAAACTCGAGCCAATTTGAAATGGTTGTATGCAAGAAAGCTTTGGGCAGTTTATTCTAATATCCTGCAGTATTCTTCATCGTGTCAGTGGGGCTTAAAGTTAATACCTTCATCTGCCCGAGAAGCAAAAAAGCAAATTATTCGCCAGCACAAGTTAATCTTTAAAGAAAAAAAGCTCGCTTGAAGCTTTCTTGCTAATTTAAAACACATTAGCGTAAATGTCGGCCACCTTTTGTTATAAGGTTGTATTAAGACTGTGTGTGTGCTTTTTGCTATGGTGTGAGTAGATGTAGTTAAGTTAGATATTCAAATTTTAATAAAATTACGGCACGGGTCACCTTGTGCCTATAATAAGTAGTTAAAGTAACCTCTAATATTCTTACATACATTTAAATGTTTTCTTAGTCTTAACAAAGAAATTTTACAAACTAAATTTGTTTATAATACCTTTTTCATAAATTTTGAATTTGATTATAACTTGGATAATTTGAAAATGTTCCGCCGTTGTATTGCTCAAAACCGTTTCCCTACCAAGAGTTTGTATGAAGAAATAGATATTTGTATACATTACATAATTTTTTTTTACAATCGATTGATAACTCCATCCAATTCAAATCTATTTATCCGGCTTGAAATATAGAGAGCGAACATATTATTTAATTTTTTCCACACTATTAAGGTGTTTACTGTCACTCGGTTAACACTCGGTGGAAAGGCATTATAAAAAAATCACTCATTAGTACTAATTCTACCTTTATATACTATAAAAGTGTAATCAGTTAAAATAAGTGTTTTATTTTTTGAATAATTTGTTTGGCCGTATCATTTTTCCGTTGAGACAATGGTTGAGTATATCTGACAATCAATTAGTATTACCAATGTTTCCGTTGTTATTATTGTAAACTTATTGTAAGCGAGTATTGTGTAAAAAAAATGATACACTAGTTAGTAGTGATTTTTATAACAGTTTTACGTCTGACCGGTGATGGCTTTTTTTGTCAAAATCTATGCAACAAGAAAAACTTTTTATGTAACGTGTTTTAAGCTATAAATCGTAAAAAAGTGCAGCCATACTTAGTTAATGGGATAATCAATCATTTCTTTGATTTTAATAAATCATGGCATACCGAGAGCATTTTTTTTTCGTCTTTTATTTTACACGATAATTTTTCTAAAATACTTGCCAATTTATTAATATCTAATTAAGTGTAAATGATAAAAATATCTTGTTCTAGAAGATATTTATTGATTTTTTGATTGTGTTTAAAGTAATTTCAACAGAATTTACCAAGTAAACGACATTTCAATTAACATATATTAAGAGTTCAATTTTAACAATTCTGTGAAATCTCTGTGAAACCTAATATGCATTGCAATATTTTCTATCGACGTATTTAGATGACTTAAACCACTAACATTTAATGTTTTGCCTTTGAATTTTTTTAGGCTGTACCCAAAATAACAATTGTTTGAGTCAAATTACTTTTTAATTAAACCTTTAGCTAAAACAATAACAATAACTAAAACTCAACTGGGAAAGAAAAAATATATCTCGTCGAATTGATTGATATAGATAGATTTTTCGACTCAAAACGCTTTTTTATATTTAAATGGTTATTAAGTTAATACAATTGACGGATTTATTATATTATACGAAAGACTATATTTTTGTGTTTTTTCGATACTTAATTTACTAACCGATGTTTAATTGTTTCGTTATAATTCGCGAATATTTTAATGTTTTTTTGTCATACTTAATTTATTTTATTCATTCGAAAAAAGCGAAAATTATTTTCTTTGCATAAACAATATTATTATTTAATATTCATTTTCAACTGTGACCTTTATTAGATGATATTATGAAAGTAATCCGCTTTTGGGCCAGTTTTATAAAGTATGCAAGATAAAATCTAATACGCCGAGATTTTTTTTAATACAGGTATTTGTGAGCTCAAAAGATAAAAGCGATATAAATACTAATTCATTTAAATTACATTCAAAACTTTTTCATTGTGAAATAAAGAACTCAATTTAATACCAAAAAAATAATGCGAGCTTTATGTAGAAAATCTCAAGTTAAGAAAATACTATAAGTCTATTGTAAAAGAAATGATTAAATACCATTGTTACATAACACTAAAATATACTTACAACATTTTATTAACATTTAACATACTTAAAACTGTATTTAAGTTTACTAAGTAATCTCAAAAAAGCATTATTTTATTTTCGCAACCATAGAACTACAGGGTTATAAGTGTATTATTGCACATTGGAGTTTCATACGTTGAAATTAGGGTATCCAATTCCGGAGCCTTTTTCCAATCCCGGGATCCCGGGATTGGTATTAGCTCACCGGGGAATTCGAAATCCTCAATTCGCTATACTTTTTCCCCGGATTATCTCCAAACCTCGTTTTTTTCTTTTTAGCTCACCGAGGACTTTGAAATCCTCGTTATGGTATACTTTTTCCCGGATTGTCTCAGAAACTTGTTTTTTTTAGCTCACTGAGGAATTTGAAATCCTCGTTATGGTATACTTTTTCCCGGATTGCCTCAGAAACACGTTTTTTTTTTAGCTCACCGAAGAATTTGAAATGTTCAATTTGCCAATTTCGTGTCAATTTTCGGGATTTGCTCACAACTTCTCAATCAGAAAATTGAACCGGATCCCGGGATTACTGGATTAGATGCCCTAGTTGAAATGCTAGTAGGTACACGATATCAGAAAACTAAGATTCGAGTTAAAATTATTCAGTAAATTCATAAACCAAAAAGGAATGGACGGAAGAGATATTTGTAAATAAGCTTAAAAAATGCCCACGGCAAATAATTTTGCGGAAACTATTGTACGGCAATATTTTTGGCAATACCATACATAATTTTTTAAGAAATAAATCTTAGTAAATGAATGTTTCGTGTTTATATAAGAAATAAATGTATCATTGAGCTTAAAGCAATTGCTGGTGAAAAGGATTAGCCCATGGGAATGCCCAAATATTACAATTAAACCACAAATTTTGACTAACAACACGAAACTTTAATACTTATTTACTATAGAGTTCAGCCAATCTTGATGTTCTAGCAATAATGATATCATTTAAGATTTCGACTGAAGATGCTTGGTGGAATTTCAATATTAAATTTGAATCGTTCAAATTATGTACATTCACACAAACTTTGTCACTAAAAATCTTAAATTATATTTATGTTTAATATCTTATAAACTATAATTTATAATATTTTTTTAACGTTTAATAATCAATAGTTAATGTGTGACAATTTACGCAATCCCACGCCAAATAATTTGGTACAAAGTCAGATGTTTTCACATTAATAACGAAGCACGAATTATATCTACTTAATACAAAATGGGTCACGTTTAGTTAGATCGTATCTAGTTTACCACTTTTAATCCGATCATATTCAACACTAATGGTAATGAAAATTATATTCAGTGTTACCTAACACACGCGGGGTATTAGTGTTAATCCATTTTGTATCAATACATTATTAAATAAGTACGCAAGAATCGTTAACGATTATAAACTAGGTCATAAAGTTTCTATTTATATTTGTAACAACATGGATAATAGTGTGATTATAATGTTTTGGGTTTGTACAACAAATCAATTGAAGAGTAACATAATGATTTAGTGTGCCAGTTGGTTAACAAGATATTTATTTTTAATGCGCCTACGCGATTTGTTGAATATAAATATAAGTTTTGCATTTATTGCTTTGGAATTCATTTGCGTTCATAAATTATGTCACAATCGTACCGAATTTAAAGATTATCATTTTTTTCTTTAATAATATACAATTTATGACTGAGCCATTATTTAAATTTAACGAAATTAACAAAAAAAACCGCCAGACAACGAAAATGAAAAATCGTGCTAAAAATTTGAGTTCTGTACAAGTTTTCGTTTCATTGAAAAGCATTTTGAAACTTAATAATTTAGATTTATAATGTACAAAGTAAATTTTAATTTATATATACATAATAAATAAACCTCGTAGTATGTAATTAAAATTTGTGTAAAAAAATAAATAATTAAATAAGCAAAAATTGTTGATAAATATTTATAATAGGCTTTTAAATAAATTGAAAGCGTGTATGCAATTTTAACAAGAATAAATAATGATTTCATTTACTTTTGAAGGTTTATCAATGCAAAGTTATGATTCTATTAATAAAAACACAATATTCATTTGTACTTTATTCAGGTCAGGACCGGTTTTGCTCATTGCGAGCATTGTCAACTGATAAGAAAAATATATAACCAGTGCTATTTATACAAAATTAAATTGAAATAAAAGGTGTAAACAACAATTGACAATGGAAAGAATTTACAAATTACATATAAGTGACTATAATTACACGAAATTAAAATGTTGAACACCTAAAACATAATTAAAAAATCATCAAATATTAATAAATTTTAAGTGGCGGCTGATTGTAATTATAAACATTATTCAAATTTGGGAAATTTTTAACAAAATGAAATTCTACATTACTAAAGTAAATAGCTTAATAATATTTTTTTTATTATTAATATAATGCATTTCCACCAAGTAAGTATTGACAGTGAACACCCTAAAATTGTTATGATTCTAGTTAATTAAGATTTGATACAAGGATAAACTCATTATGATAAGAATATATTTACGCTGATTTCATTGTCTTAATCGACCTAAATAATAAACCTTAATCTGTCCATGAAGCTAGCTGTGTTGTATCAAAATATACACCAACACTGGACTCATTAGAGGTGAAGTGAGCCATGTGGTATTTTAGAAAAAAGTTTGATGCGTTGAAATATTTTACACGTCCTAAAGTATCGTACAAGTGACGTAACCTTAGTTAATACACATTGCAATATGTAAAATATGCAATCCACTAAAACACTAAATAAAGCCACGATTGTCCATGAAAAAAGTTTTACCATTTTAATAGTTGGCCCACTTCACCTCTAGAGGGACCATAAAGAAAATGAAAAAAATATCAAATCATTCACACTTTACCAATGATAATGTCATTTATTTCAGCATCTTAAAGTAGGAACAACCCAAGTATGAGATAGTTTTCTCTGAGAAGTTCCAAGCACTCTTTGTAAAGATTTCTCTCTGTTAACTTATCAGGTGACTGGAAAGTTAACCCTCTAGAGACGAGAGCTTTTTTCCGATAAAAAAATATTTTCTAAGCCATATTGAAGTCACGGATAACTTTTATTCCGATCCAAAATTAAAAAAAAAAAAACGCAATGTCGTTGTATAGAAACCCCGCATGACTATATGGTCATGCTCATCATTTTATTACCGTGTAATATTGAGTACGGACAGTAGTAAGGACAAAAGTGACCGTATGGGCTTGCAAACATTCGGGGTTGAAATATATCTAAACGTGATTTTTTTTAAAATATTTACAATTTGACCTCTTTAGATCAACATAATTAAAAAACAAATATATTAGCAAAATAACTGTAAATAATTTGATGTTTTTTATAAAAAAATATCTAACAGTTTCAAAAAGTAAATTAAAAAAAACGGAAATTCAAAAAATCACATGTGCTTTTGGAGACCGTTCCTGTTCCTACGGCTGATGACTTACTGTAGTCCGTACCCTTCTTAACCAAATATGAGCAAAAGCAACGATATTCAGGTAGAAAAAGTATGAATAGTGGGATCAATAGACAACGGTGTTTTGTGTGACCATATGGTGACGCTCGTCCTTGGAGGGTTAAATCATTACATTACAACCAATAGTTTTGTGACGTCATAAAGTTATTGAAAAAACCTCAGCCAATGAAAGCTTTATGCTATTTTTTAAATTAAAATTTCGTTCACTGTTGCCAGGCATCCGATAAGTGCTCCTGATACTCTATATTGTTGGTTTAGTCAAGAATAACGTAATTTTAATTTACGCAGGCAGCGGCAGGTAAAACGTTGATTACACCTGTGAAAACAGAGTTTCGGAAGGTGATGAAAGTTCTATAAATAAATCATTTACGTAAATGGAAATTGAGGACTACTAAAAAACAAATAAACAATCACTGTTTCACTATTTGTATACGTTTAATAATTGAATTAGTAAAACAGCTCGTTTTAATTGGAACAAGTGATATAAAGACACCAAGATCAATAAAATGTATTTTATAGCATGCTTGACAGCTGATTTATCTTATTTTTTTACGCGATCGTGTTACTAACCTATTGAAATAATTCATTTAACTTGTCAAAACAAGATCGTTTTTTTTCAACTAATTTTTGACTGGCGGGAGATTAGTTTGGTACTAAATACAATTAAATAGTTTCATTATTTAAATACCAGTAGCGAACTCACTGACACAATTATTTTTTTATACAAAATAAATAAGCGATACTGTACACATGTAAGAATGATACTATACATGGTAAATATGTTGTACAAAAAAGCATTGTAAATAAATGTTATTTGAAACAGCATTATGTTATAGAAAATCGTGTAAAAAAAGTTAATAATGAAGACCTTGTAAGTAAATTAGATATAAAAAATAGTGATCATTGTATATATTAGAAAAAAATAAAACTATTCATCGATACTAGATCATATACGAAAACTTTTATGAGGGACTGGAAATAAATCGTTTACATTGCCAGAAATGTCTTCACACGTCTAATACGTTACGATATAATTGGGCCTTTTGTTTTTTTTATTACTGTATTGTGTTGTGAAATTGATTTTTATTACTAAATCCGTTATTCGATTCTGTGTTTTTTTTTGGTTTATGGCAATCATACTTCAGCAAATAATTCGTGTAAAAATATATTATTTGTTCTTTTTAGTCGACCGTGTTATTTGAAAATCTTGTAAAAACTATTTGAGTATACTTAAATTATAGTCTATACAGTATGTAGCATTGAAAAATAATAAATAAGACAAATGTTTAAAATGTGTCTACGTGAACTGTAAGCAAGCATAACGATGTGGTATTTTTTAATACCTAACATAATTGCATCAATTTGAAATGCCATCGTTGATGTCAGTTTTTTTCAATGTGGTCAATGGGCATTAAAAATTAAATATCTGTCAAAAGCATGATGGAGATATTTGAAACTTGCTTAATATAATAACTGAATACTTTGCTAACGTTAACAATTTCATATATTATTGTTTTACTTACGAAATACTGTCTTAAAGATGCGTAAGTATAACTTGCAATTTGTGCTTTGCTTACCTGAAAAAAAAGAAGACTTTAATTAGTACAATTACATATATAAAAATAAAGGTACCATGCAGGTATACGTTTCAACTTTCAACTAAGAAACTTTTAACTTTTTCCGAAGAGCATGATCATAGCAGGTTATGAAGCCTTTTTTTTACTACAACACCTTTGAGGGGAATTTCAGGGTGGGCGGTAGAAGTAACAAGCATTAGAATATTTTTGATGTAGACTAAGGTAAGACTAGTTGTCAACAATGATGATGTTATATGATCAAATTTTCGATGAAAGTTTCACGCGAGTTTTGGAAGTTACCGCTAGCGCTAGTGTAGAGATGCCACAATTCAATATTGGGTACTACAGGCTTTGTTTTGGTTATGAAATAATATAGTAGTAAATTTAATCTGATAAAACAGTTTAGTGTTTTCTTTCGTTGTATTAAATTTACCTTCAACTTCGATAAGTATAAGCTACTAGTAAGGCTTTTGTACAAATTTCTCAATTAAATAAAATTAACAGGACTGGTTTTATAATAAACAATGATAATTGAAATAGATAATAAATCAGTTGTTTTATTGAAATGATAAAATGTCATCATGAATTAAGCCAGTGCCAATTTACAACAAAAGTTTGGCATTAGTACAAAAAATGTTTTTTTAATGTAATACTTTCCACCAAGAATTGACATAAAACGTCTTACAAATGATAAATAATCTTAAATTAAAATTTAAAAAACTTTAAATACTAATTTTCTTATAAAAAATACCGCTTTTTAACTTTGATAGCCTTTTACAATTTCTGCTAAATATTTTAAATGTTTTAAAGATTAGTAACAGAAATATATTTATTTTAATTGAGTGATCTGCAGATATTCAATATTTGCTATTCAGTTTTATATCAATTCTAAAAAAATATATACCACTCTACAAGCATTTAAAAATAAGATTAGGATTTTTTTCTATTTCATACGATTCGTGGAAATTAAATGACTGCTTAGAAATCAAAACGTTTCAATAAAAATCTACCGTTTTGGCTAGCACAAAACTATAAAATAATAATTGCTTTACAACAAAGTGAATAATTTTGATTTAAAAATAAAACTTTGAGTTCGGTTACTATTTTTTTTAACGAAGAGAAATTCAGGGCTTATTTTTACCTTTATAGATGAAATTACTTTGTCATTTTGCGGACGACTAAATTACTCGATTGACTTAATTAAATAATTGGCATTGTTGTGCGAATTGTAATAAAAGATGTCTTGAAGAATACAACTTAACATTTTTTGATGATATTCATTCGCTCGATCTACTCTACAAGTTTGAACAAAAAGATATATTGGGCTATGTTTTACAGTACATACCTTGAGAATGCCTTTTGTTAAAAATGTTTGGTTTCAATTTAATTTTAAATAAAATCTTATCTCGATTATACGCATTGAAATTCTTTATAAATTCGTGTTCTGTTTTTTGCAAAGAAAGGTTGGAAATTTACTACGGACTATTTTGAAAAAGAAATATTTGATTATTGATCGCAGTGTTTTAGATTTGGATGAGTGAAGCTGACGCTTATAAATGTTGCTGGGTAGTGTTTTGACAATGAATAGAAAAAAAAACTAGAGACATAAAGGACACAAAAACAATAATTTCAAGTTATAGAAATCATCTCAAATCACTTGCTTTAACATTCTGAGATTTCCATATCAGACAGAGTAAGAAATAAATTCAATGAATCAATACTCAATTAGAATAAAAATTGATATAAACATTTTTAAAATCAGTTTCTCCTCTTAATGTAAAGCATATGGGCAAATGATTGTTACTAAGTTGTTAAGTCTCTCATTTTCTAAGATACTAGACATATAAAGGATATGGCCAGTGGTTAGCTTATAGCTTTCGATATTCCTCGATATTTAAGAATTATAAGAGTGTAAGCGAATTCTTAAACACCCAAGCCTTCAAACAGAAATCGATAATAAAAAAATTCTGTTCGTACTGGGATATGAACCCGTGAAGTCATGGAAGCCATCGACACTAACCATTGCATGTAGGGTCCGATAGGGTCTAATAAGGTGTTCATTTTTTATTCTATTTAAATTTTAAAACATGATCTTGAATAAAAATGCACCGAAATTATATTTAAAAAGATAATCAAACTGCAAAGAGCATTGACATGGAATGATTGATTTACACGTAAGTGACTTAATTGTCATGTTTACCAAATAATCACATTTTTAGATGCATTCTTTACGGTATAACAAAAGTAGATTAAATCTACATATGAATGAGCGAAATCAGGTCTTAATTATTAAGTCTCTTTTGTATTTCATTGTCGTTATGGATTTAATTAAAAAACTTTATTATAATAGATGTATAAGTTTATACAAACAGTATTATAATAATTCACTTGATCAAACATCAGAATACAGAGAAGTCTTGGTGAGTTAAACTGAACTATTGTACCCTTTAATTAGTACTGACAAGGGCATCCAAAAAAACGAGGTTTTTTGATAATCCGGAAAAAAGTATACCAAACCGAGGATTTTATATTCCTCGGTGAGCTAAAAAAAAGAGGTTTTCTGATAATCTGGGAAAAAGTATACCAAATCGAGGATTTCAAATTCCTCGGTGAGCTAAAAAAAACGAGTTTCTGTGACAATCGGGGGAAAAGTATAGCGAATTGAGGATTTCAAATTCCTCGGTGAGAAAATCTCAATCCCGGGATTGGAAAATGGCTCCGGGGTTGGATACCCTAGTACTGACTTGTTTCGAAAGAATGTTTGATTTGTCGATCGAAAGCACATTGTTACATTGAAAGTTCCAATGATTGTTTATGGTTAAGATTCAATTAAAAAATCTTTTGAAGTATGTATATTTATGGTAATAGTTAATTTTGATTAGATGTTGATTGAAACATTACATAATATTCGAGTGCAAGTAAATAAGATAAATTAAAATTATAGCATCTCAGGGGTAATCAATATTGTACAGTGAATGATGAGGTGTATACATATGTTAAGTAAATAAAGCTAAGCTTTGATGTAACCTTTTTAGAAGGGCATCAAGCGATCTCATACATTAGTAAGACGTCAAAGCTCACCAGAAAGTATTTATTTAATGACACTATTGTGCTGTCTTTCATATTTAATTTAAAATATATATTTTATGATAATTATCACTGACTTACTGACTGTCATATAAAACTATTGTTGGCAGGTGCCCACGTCTGATTTCTAGGCCATCGGAACAATGAGTATAAAGGTATTGTTATCATACTCTAAAATTTCAATGATTTGTTTTTTTTCCGTGGGACGATAAAACCAGCCTATACGAAATAAATTTGTAAAACGAATCAGTAGTTACCGTGCATTGTGTAAAAGAATTTAGACGACTTTATCAATAAGGAAAATATAGTAATTAGTGTTCTATAAAAAGTATTGAATGGTTTATATTAGATAAAAAATATTTCTGATTAAACAATAAGTTGTCGGGTTCTATGACGCAGCGGTTAGCGTTGTTGGCTTCCATGCCGGATCTCACGAGCTCGAGTCCCAGTACGAACAATAAGATTTCTGTGCGAAGGAATAGGTGTTTGTGATTTCTCAATATTCTGTTCCGCCTTTCCGATCCATCAATAACTTGGCGTAACGAGAGCGATTGTTAACCACTAGTCCTATGCTAGCCATTATCCTTCTATTCCTACCACTTTATTTGTAAAATATAGGTTAAACGACTGAGTAACAAACCGTTCTCGTATAAAAACTTATGTTTAGGTACCTCCATTAGGAGGCTATATGCTCTACATTGGGAGCGGACATGGATAAAAAAAATATTTTTTTTATAACTTTTCATTCCAATGCCAGTATGTAAGAAAACCACAATTTTTTTTCTGACGGACGCCAATACCACGAGACAATAAAAGTGTTTATATAAAATATACTGAATGATACAGTTTACTTGATAATTGTTGATTATAACATAAAGTAAGTAAAAAAGCGACGATGAACATGGCTTGGACATATGCTGCGCATGTCCTAAGAGAATCTGAACCTCACCCGACTCTTCTACTAACCAGATGAGACCCATCTATAGGATGCACTCGTTGTAGCTACGGGACGTTGAGATGACCTGGGAGGAAGCAAAGAGACTAGAGGGGAATCGAGAATCTTGGATTAAACGTATTTTGGTCATATGCTACGAATGGAGGTGGAGAAGAAAAAAACATGGTCAATCTTAGAAAAATAATGAATACAATGATTTTGGCTGTTTTAAGCACAGACATTTGTTGTAAAGGTAGAAGTGAGCCAACTAGTAATATGGTTGAACTTTGTCTTAACTTAGTGCTTTGGTGGATTGCATATTTTTATTTTACGGAGATAACACTGTTGCAATGTGTATTAACTGAGGTTACAATATCACTTTTACGTTACTTTAAAACATGTAAAATATTACAACGCATGTAACTTTTTTTTTCTTTAATACCACTTGGCTCACTTCACCTTTAATGGGTTTTAAGCATTGTACATAAAAAGGAATATGTACAATGCTTAAAGATGTCTACCCGATCAAATCATTGCTCAAAGAAGTGGAAACATTATTCAACTATGAGTTTTTCATGTTGTTTTGTATGTGCAGTTTTTTCATCAATTCCATGTGAATGGTTTTTTTAGTGAATGTTTTTTTAGAATGCATAGTCACTGGTTTAAAATATAATGACAAAACTATAGTCCTTTTTACCGTAAATATTAATTAAAAAACTGAATTTCATCAACTATTTTGGTAGATATTAAGACAGAATACAAGATAATGACAATGCTCCACGGCAAGCAAGCATTTGACAAATTAATGTATTTACATATTTATTTATACAAAATGACAAATGAACTTAACTGAATATGAAATATTACATTGATTAATATATCCAATTTCCGTTATAAAAGTTGATATGTCACTTAGTTGATTGAGTGAATTCAAACGACGAATGAATATTTACGTCAGGCAAATGTGTTTTATACGATTTAATATTCTATTGAGAAGTGTAATAGGTAATTGACAAACCTATCTGACCATTTATCATGCGGCCTCAAATGTGAGGCTAGCTTGCCAAACAACTCATCGGCCTGATTAGAATGACGGACAGGAAATGCGGGTTGTTTGTTCAAACACCCTTTATTCGGTTTATCGATCCCCTGCGAAGCGCACCAAAAGCTTCAATACATTCAGGAATCATTCATTAAAAGCTTTCAGTCTGAAGCACACACAAAACGTGAAACAATTGAAGCAAAACAGTAGTTATTCTGTATCGAAAACAGTTAATTGTTATTTTTACTATTAAAAATCAGTTATTTGGTTAGCCACCGGACGCATGTATGAAATGTTACATTATTGATTTATAAATAAGTAAACGTCGGGTCTTTATTGTAGTGGTTAACGTCGTTCGCTTCCGTGACAGAATTCACGAATTCAAATCCCAGTACGAACAGCATTTTTTAATCAATTTATTGATTTTATTAGAAGGCATTGAAGGAAGGTTTGTTATATTTAAAAATTCCTACCCATTCTTGCAATCTCAAAATAACAGGGAGTAGGTAGAGCGATCACCTTACCACTAATCATGTACGTTATCTATTTTTTTTATCATTACTTTATTTAAAAAAAGAGAGATTGAGCAACCAAGTATCAGGCAGTAAGTTGTATTAGAAAAACTTCGGTTGAGATACCTCGATTAGGAAGTCATATGGTTTACATTGGGAGTTAAGATGGATTAAGAAAACTTATGATTTTTTAAAACTTTTATTGTTAAAAATAATCAGATTCATAGAAATATACAATTATATGTGATGGAAATACATAAATGGAATATTCTATGAAAGAAATAAGATGAAAATTAATTTTGCATGCTCATAATGGTTATTTTATGCTAGGTATCAGGAATCCTCGAGAAACTATAATCAGTGGATAAATGTTAGAAATTACAAGTCACACGGCCTTAAGGACGCTCCGTAAATAATAACGCTGTACAAATTGGTAGCGTGATAAAGCAAAATACATAATAAAGGACTTTCTGGAACAGGGATAATTACACCTCATTAAAACGTAACGTATTATTACATCCAATAATTAGCAGCGCTAAATAATGTTGTACTATTTATACATTGCTGGCGATTCCAATTCCTTTTTTATTTTTACGAGAAAATACAAGAAATATAAACACAAGGATTTCGTATTGTAAGCCGAATTAAAAATAAGATTTGCATGGTTAATTAACTATTTTTAATAAAATACATGGTTTATTTAATTTGTTAAGGTATTTTTTTTGGTTCGAATGAATAAGAAAATTATACTTTTCTCACCGTTTTAGAGGAGATAACCTGGATGTGTGGAGCAATGGAAGATCGCGACTTTACTGGATGGATAGAGTTTTACAGGACTTGCAAGTGCTGGCGTTCAGCACCTACGCCAAAGAAAGCAAGCTGGAGAAATCAGATGACTGAGCGGAGAAGAGGAGAGTAATTCAGGCAGTTAAGGTTCACCCTAGATTACAGCGCCAGAAATGAAGAAGAATAAATATTGTGCTATGAATTATTGTGAACTTTTCTTTACTCTGGAGTCAAATCGTAGTTAAAGATGATAAATGCACTACAGTATTACTTAAAAAATGGCATTAAGCATTAATTAATATCAAACTATTTTGATTTGTGACTATGTCGGTTGGCTTAAATCACAGTTAATACTTAACAATTCAAAGGGTGCTGTCTGATTTGAATTATGATTGCAGTTTATCTCTACTTTCAAAGATGTCAATACCGTATGTATTGTGTGATAAAATTGCCACATACTTTTTGAGGTAGCTTTTTTTGAATATTGCAATACTAGTTTTATCGTTATCGAGATATCAGTATTTTTATTTAACATTAGAAATAAAAGGAACGCAGCATTTTTATACCTTATGTTCACTTACGCGTTGTTCTTGAAATAGCTACACCTACTACATACAATCTAATTTGCGGTTTTAATGGCTTAATATTTTTGCTTTGTATTAAATTTTATTTGTAAAACTTTTACAAATTACCATTTGTATTTAAATGATCGGTATTACACAGCTCATAAACCGTGATTTTAATTATGATAATTAGTGAATTTAATCAATTATTGTAATACCAATATTTTATTCTAAATAATAAAATACCGTTAGTCTTAATATATTTGTTCTTTTTATGCAGAGCCTTACAGATCAAGAGTGAAAAATAGATAAATACGCCAGTCGATTGGTAAGAACATCATCAGAATGAAACAAAATAAAGAATACATGATTTATTTCCTTCTTTTACAAAGTGAAAATGTCCCAAAAGAAATTTTGTTGTTTTTTATTGACATAATGTAGCCGGAAAAACACCTTTCCGTGTCTCATTTAGAAATCAATAAGCAATCAAAAAACATAAACTTTTAAAATAAAATTTAAAACAAGTTACACTGACTTACTAGATTTTAATATAAGCATTAATTAATACATTTTCACAGTTTGCAATTTTTAATGAGAGACTCTATATTTCACTCGATGCCTTGTAAGTAGGTCAAGTATGAAGTAGAGTGACATGAAATTTACACATTATTTTCTCAGTGAAACTGAATAATATATCACACAGAAGCATTAGAAAATCACTTTTAAGGTGTTCACTGTCAATACTTGGTGGAATGGCATTATAATAAAAATAATAAAACATTTTTAGTACTTTTTCCACATAAAATTTATTAGATCAGGACCGGTTTCGCTCATGATGAGCATTGTCAACTGATAAGAAAAACAATAAAACAGTGATATTTATACAAAAGTTAAGTGATAAAAACAAGGTATGACAAACAATTGGTATTACAACCTAGCAAAAGAATTGAAGTAAAATACAAGGAAAATAAACTATAAATAAAAAGTTGAAGACCACTTAGCAATGAAACTATTATGACAAAAATCAATTAGGTATGAATTATCATTACCAAAGTAAAAACCAACAATTAGTGTATATAATAAATAAATCTTAATGTCTTGTCAACCAAATTGAGTTTGGAAAATCCAGTAGAGTTTAATCCCGCAAAATTGATTCCTGCGAAAAGAATAAAGGCAATATCAATTCTTACAAAATAAAAGCAAACTAAGAAAATTAAAATTCTAACGAAATAAAACAGTACAAAAAAGCCTAGCCTAGTCTAGCCTGCTCACGTAAAGGGAATGAATTATCTTCATTTGGGAACCATTTGTTCCTAAATAAGCATACATTTGATATCTCTAAAAACTTTAAAATCCTGCATGTTAACAATAAATCTTTAAAACTTGATAAACAAGAGATCTTAGAAATAAATAGACATAAATTCTTGCCGGGCTCTAATTTATTAAATGAACAGCTTGTATTTGCATCATCACCCTTGTTATATCCGTTTCATTAACATAATTCTAGCCTATTATATTTCCTTTTTTGTACTGTTTTATTTCGTTAGAATTTTAATTTTCTTAGTTTGCTTTTATTTTGTAAGAATTGATATTGCCTTTATTCTTTTCGCAGGAATCAATTTTGCGGGATTAAACTCTACTGGATTTTCCAAACTCAATTTGGTTGACAAGACATTAAGATTTATTTATTATATACACTAATTGTTGGTTTTTACTTTGGTAATGATAATTCATACCTAATTGATTTTTGTCATAATAGTTTCATTGCTAAGTGGTCTTCAACTTTTTATTTATAGTTTATTTTCCTTGTATTTTACTTCAATTCTTTTGCTAGGTTGTAATACCAATTGTTTGTCATACCTTGTTTTTATCACTTAACTTTTGTATAAATATCACTGTTTTATTGTTTTTCTTATCAGTTGACAATGCTCATCATGAGCGAAACCGGTCCTGATCTAATAAATTTTATGTGGAAAAAGTACTAAAAATGTTTTATTATTTTTATTATAATGCCATTCCACCAAGTATTGACAGTGAACACCTTAAAAGTGATCAATGAAGCTAGTACGGCTAAACTTACTGTCTTATTTAAGAAATACAAATTAAAACAGTGTTTAGCGTCACAACATATTTGGTTCAACCGAGAGTGTTTACGGCTCAAAGTTGTTCCAAAATATGTTAATTTGAAAACGAAGTCCAGTTCTCCAGCGGCGGTTAAAGCCCTCAAGTTGGCTCAGTTAACATGGATCAAACTGGAAATGAAGAAATGGTACAACGTAAGAGATTCGGTGAGTGTTTACTTGTTCCATATTCATTCTTTATTAACCAGTAAACTCCATCCATTAGAATTTGATTATTTAGACCACAATATTAGATATGATGTTAACTTCCTTGTACATAAAACTTTTTTGAATCAGAAACAAAAATTAACTCGGTTAGTTTACGTTGAAAATTCTAAATGTGTTAAAACTACTGTTGTTGATGTTGATAAAATTACTTTTGCTAAACGCGTTGTGAACACTTCGTCTATTAATTTTGATTCTAACGAAATGAATTTATTAAATAAAGGTTTAAAATATTGTCCTAATATTAAATTAACTACGAAAAATTTAGAAAATCTTGCGATTGATGTAGATATTGCCATTAGGTCAGATATGGCGGCCAAATATTTATGCTCAACTATTCTGAAGAAGGAAACTTGTTCTAACTTAAATAATAACTTAGTTGAAATGCGTGCACTTAAATCAATTCAATCGAAATCAAGAATTAATAATTTAGTAATTTCTAAAGCTGATAAAGGTAATACGACTGTTATTATGAATAGAAGTGATTATGTAACAAAGATGAATGATGTTTTGTCAGGCCCTTCTTTCGTTATCTTAAAACGTGATCCCACTGCATCAAGTGCTGAGAAGGTTAAAACTGTTATCGATGAGGCCAATGCGTGTTTCCCGACAGAACGAATGAAAAAAATGTACAAACTTATGAACCCCCAGTGTCCTAGACTTTATGGTTTGCCTAAAATTCACAAAATTAATACTCCCTTAAGGCCAGTAGTTTCATTCAATTCAGCACCGTCCTATAAACTAGCTAAAAATGCGAACCTACTTTTTAAATATAAATTAAATTTCAGTCCTAAATTTAGTATTAAAAATTCGATTGATTTAGTAAATAAAATTAAAGATATCTCAGTGCCTTTAAATTCTAAGCTTGTTTCTTTTGATGTAGTAAGTTTATTTACGAGTGTCCCTATACCTGAGTTAAAGTTAGCTTTTTTAGACTTTATAGATAGTAAAAACCTTAATCCCTTGTTAGTTAATGATATTAAATCTATTGTCAATTGTTGTATTGACCAAAACTTCTTTAAATTCAATGATAAAATTTACCAACAGTTGAATGGGTTGGCAATGGGTAGCCCTTTGTCTCCTATTTTAGCTGATTTTTTCATGGATTTTTTAGAATCTAAAATCAGTAATTTTGATCTCTTTAGAAATGTCATTTACTGGTATAGATACGTAGATGACATCTTAGTACTTTGGGGAGGTACAGAGAGACAACTTAATCAATTCTTAAAACTTATAAATAACGTTAACCCGCATATTCAATTTACAATGGAGTTGGGGTTGAATAAAATAAACTTTTTGGATTTAACGATCGAGATTATTAATAATCGGCATTGTTTCAGTATATTTAGAAAAGATTCATACAGCGATAACATCATTAACAATTCTTCCAGACATCATATCTCGCATAAATTAGCAACCTTTCATTGCTTTATTCATCGTCTCTTGTTGATTCCGATGACTAAAGCTAGTTATGATCTTGAGTTAAATACGATAAAACAAATTGCGTTGAATAATGGTTATGATTCGGATTTAATAGATCGTCTTTTATTTAAAAAACACAAAAAACTAGCTTTGCTAAATGTAAGCTCTAGTTTGGTGATTAATGCACCAGCTGTTGAGAAACAATGGGTGAAATTGAGCTACTTGGGTAGTGTTTCAGAAAAGATTTCAAGGAAATTCAACAAAAACCTTTTTAATGTCACTTTTTATAATTCTTTTAACTTACAACGCATTTTAGTAAATTCTAAAGATAAACTCAACATTCTTAACCAAAGTGGCATATATTTAATTGATTGTGATTCTTGTGGAGCCAGGTATATTGGTCAAACGGGAAGAGCTTTTAATATCAGATTTAAAGAACATCTAGCCTGCTCACGTAAAGGGAATGAATTATCTTCATTTGGGAACCATTTGTTCCTAAATAAGCATACATTTGATATCTCTAAAAACTTTAAAATCCTGCATGTTAACAATAAATCTTTAAAACTTGATAAACAAGAGATCTTAGAAATAAATAGACATAAATTCTTGCCGGGCTCTAATTTATTAAATGAACAGCTTGTATTTGCATCATCACCCTTGTTATATCCGTTTCATTAACATAATTCTAGCCTATTATATTTCCTTTTTTGTACTGTTTTATTTCGTTAGAATTTTAATTTTCTTAGTTTGCTTTTATTTTGTAAGAATTGATATTGCCTTTATTCTTTTCGCAGGAATCAATTTTGCGGGATTAAACTCTACTGGATTTTCCAAACTCAATTTGGTTGACAAGACATTAAGATTTATTTATTATATACACTAATTGTTGGTTTTTACTGTGGTAATGATAATTCATACCTAATTGATTTTTGTCATAATAGTTTCATTGCTAAGTGGTCTTCAACTTTTTATTTATAGTTTATTTTCCTTGTATTTTACTTCAATTCTTTTGCTAGGTTGTAATACCAATTGTTTGTCATACCTTGTTTTTATCACTTAACTTTTGTATAAATATCACTGTTTTATTGTTTTTCTTATCAGTTGACAATGCTCATCATGAGCGAAACCGGTCCTGATCTAATAAATTTTATGTGGAAAAAGTACTAAAAATGTTTTATTATTTTTATTGCATTAGAAAATATTAGTTTAAATATATTTGTTTTTGTTTATTATTTGAAACTAAGACTTCATTTTAAAAACGACTAATTTGTAGTAAATACTAGATATCATTCAACACAGCAGTTTAATGGTTATTGCTTGCCAGAGTGAAGTTGATTTTTTTTACATTTGGAAACTCAGTTAGAGATTGCTGTCATAAATGTAGGCTGATTTATGCAAAGAATAATACGAGGGCATCACCGCATTATTACCGTATATCTGTGCAAATGCCTTAAAGTTACTTAATGTGACATTTGTGATGTCATTACAATGCAAACTATGTTGTAGTCGCATTTTTGTTGTTAGGTGACATGGCACCCACACCGTAGTATAAATGTCACAGAGTTAAAGTGAAAATCGACCAACTTCAACCTGTATACTGCTAAGTTATCTTCCACCAACAAGTAACGAATAAAAAAGTGCATCAAACAACAATTAATTCGATTCTTACTTTTCTTGGTCGAGTGTCACAATCAATATTTTTATAAATAATTTGGATAATTTAAACTTACACGTAAACCTACACTTATTAACAACAGCAACAAGATAAAAAATAAACATTACTTACGCACTAGAATATTAATTAAAGACATAATGAAATCTTTAATGAAAAAACAAATAATAAAAATAATAAAACATTTTTAGTACTTTTTCCACATAAAATTTATTAGATCAGGACCGGTTTCGCTCATCGCGAGCATTATCAACTGATCTGTTGATAATGCTCGCGATGAGCGAAACCGGTCCTGATCTAATAAATTTTATGTGGAAAAAGTACTAAAAATGTTTTATTATTTTTATTATAATGCCATTCCACCAAGTATTGACAGTGGACACCTTAAAAGTGAAAAAACAAATATCAATCAATCACCGACGCCAAAAACCATAACAAGACGCTAATGTAACTAATTATTTAAAATTTAAACTAATTTGCTTGAAATAATCTTACATTTGTTAAATACAATACTATATTTTTAATTATAAATTAGGTTGTTACAGTACATTGGTGAAATTTTGGGCATGTCTACTAAGTCTGTATAAAATAGTTCAGTTAATATAAATTTAATCACAGCTTGAACGACGGAATTACGGTAACATAATAACTTTAGAACTAGAATGGTTTAATATTATTCAGCTTATTTCAATTGAGTTCTACCAATTAAATCAAATTTATCACTCAGAACAATAGTATTGCTACAGCAAAACTTTTACCACTATCCCACACGTTACTAGATCAATAAAAAGGATGCGCAAACGTTAAATAAATTAGCATCATTTGTCGTGAATTATTTATTTTAAGTAAACACCGTACCGAATGGAGGTATCTCAACGGAAGTTTTTCTACGAGAACTATTTGTTACTCAGTCGCTCCTTTTTTAAAGATATTAGTAGGGATAGAGAGGAAAGGGAAGGGTAACACTAGTGGTTGGCAAATGACTCGCTACACCCCGTTATTTAAGAATTTAAATGGTGCGGGGGGGATGATTTTTAGTAATCGGATGTTTGCGATTACTAAATCTTTGTGTTTTCCAAAATACAAATGCATCAAAAATGCCTTCGAACAGAAATCGACTAATCGATTAGAAAAATGGCGATTCGAGCTCATGAGATTTGGTGTGGAAGCCAACGACGTTGACCACTGTGCCATGGACGCGGTTTTTATAACTAAATGTGTTATAATAATCACTCTTTTTTATGACGTGAGTGAAAAACTTAATATTATCACTGTATTTTTATCACGGCAATTTCAGTGAATAAATATGTCTTGCAAATAAATCACGTACACATCGAACCGAATATATTTACACAAAAAAAGAAAATATTTACAACGGGCAATAACTGAGTGAGAACATGAAATAGCTTGATAATATATCTGAGCGACTACACTATCAATTACTATTAGTCTATATATTTCGCGTATCACGCAATTTCGTGCCATTTCAGACAGAAAAAAACCCAATATGAATTTCCCGTACTGCGGAAATTTTATTCATGCTTCGGCTCGATAAATAGAAAATTTTCCACCGCTGGTCATATGGGAAATCTGGAAAACGAATTTTTCCTCTTAACTTTTCACGTAGGAGCGAATACTTTGAATTTTGAGCTTGAAACTACTAAGTCGTAAGTTGTTATTGTTTTTTGTTTATATTCGATATGTTGCGGTTTTGAATGGAGCTGTATGGAAGATCATTTTTAATGTTAAATTATGTTTAATGCATTTGTTATTTCACTTGTTCTGTTACAAATTGTGTTACTCGTTTCGCCTTCTTAAGAAGTATCATCATACAGAATATTGCAAAAATTATAATTATTAAGACATAAAAACCAAAAACATGTCACAATTTGTAACACACACAGTAACAAAGTTATTAAATTGAATTGTATATTAATATTTTGTTTTATTATAATATACAATATTGTTGTTTTGCTAATTCTCTTGTTTTTCTTCACAATAATTACACGCTTTGAGATTTCAACTAACGGTGGTATTTCAACATTAAATTTGAATCGTTCAAATTTTGTACATTCACATTAGTTTTGTATTTCAGCATATTCAGGCAATCAAGTGCACGGATGTTTTTGTTAGTCAGTCTACTAAAAGCAAAAATTGTGTGAATGTAAAAAAAATAAGCGATTCAAATTTTATAATAATTATATATGTTATGATTATATTGATAACAGTATAGTATTTGAGATACATTCGATGCAAACTAAAAATAAATTTACGCACAGATTTGTTTTTTTATATCCGAGAAACCGTTTTATATACGTGGGTTAATATAAATATAAACCAACAAAATAATTTACCTTATTGCACGTTTCTTCTTATTTATCTAAAAATATATCTCCCGGGTAATTCATCGTTTTATTTATTAACAACCACAATATATTAACATTTGATAAAACTAAATGTATCATAACTAGGGATTCTGAAGTCTCGGGGTTTTCAAAGTCCGGGACTTTCCGGGAATCGAGACTTTTATTTCCCCTTCAATAAAATTATAAATTTATTAAAATTAAATATTTGTATGTATTTATTACATACACTCGGCGCCTTTTAAATGTGCGCACTAGTAAAAATCGCGTTTTTTAATACAATGCTTAATAATTATTATTTTTTGTATGTTTTGGATATATGAAATGCTTACGGCTAATTTTTACCAAGAATATTTATAACGGTGCATGTATTGAAAAAATATCTATGAATTCGGCCGCAGTTACATAGAAGTTAATTTATGACCGTATCTTCACAATACAGCTTTTAGACCTTTTTTGTCATATTGAGACATTGGTACCTGTACAATTTATTAGCACATTTTAAATCAGTCTCGATTTCCGGGACATTTTACAACAAAGTCCCGGGGCTCAAGGCAGCAAAAAACCCGACAAGTCCTGGGATGTTTCGACACAGAATCCCTAATCACAAAACACAACAGCATTGCTTTCTTTCATATGATAGCCAAGATTATGTTGATTATTTTATCACTAAGCCTGTCTTCTCAGAGATCACAAGCATAAAATGATGGGAAAGTCAGATATTTATTTTTCACTGCCCCACGCATTCAAGGTTCATGTAGAAGTTTTTTTTACCGTAACATTACGTACATAATTTTAGAATTAAAACTTCAATTCCCAACCAAATATAAAGAAGACTTAAATAGTTGACTAATTGACTATATGAATGACAGATGCAGTTTTCAATTGCAAAGCTATAATTTGAGATTTATCAACAAATTAATTGCCCTCTTTTACAAACCACTGCATTCTCAAAATTTATGTCTCTAATCTGTCATCCAGTGACGTAATAAACGTTAAACGTTCATTCACAGTATTTTTTTTAAATCTGGGAGCGGCTTAGAAGCAACTTTGCCATACTTGAAAGTTTGTACTTAATTGTGCAGAAAATAATTTTCTTTGGACTCTATATGAAAAAAAAAAATTATGATGTACATGTGTATACTGACTCTGCTTATGCTAGAGAAAATTTATTAAAATACCATGTCCGCTCCTAATCTGGTGTATATGGCCTCCTAATGGACGTATCTCAAAATAAGTTTTTTCTACGACAACTGTTTGTTTATCAGTCCCCCAACCTCTCTTTTTCAAAGAGAGTAATAAAGTAAGAAGGATAAGGCTGGGACAGTAATAGTGGTTAATTAATCGCTCTCGCTACGCCCAGTTATTAAAGGATTGAAAAGGTTGAAAGGAATTTTTCGGAAATCACAAACACCTATGCCTTCGAATAGAAATCGACCCATAAGACCCGACATAAATATTTACGTATGTAAAATAGAGTCATATACAATTTTATTTTATGATGAAAAAAATATACGGCTGTCAAATACATAACAAATAAAATGATGAATAAGGAATACATTAAAGGAAATCTGTCAATAGCTGAGTGGGTTTATTGATAAGGTATTTGCTTTATTTCGAAAATTGTTCTCCAAGTCCTAAATAATCCAACGCTAGAAACCTTTCTTATTATTATCCAACCATTTGAATCCGGGCTTTCTGCTTAACATTCATAACTTTAATGCCGATCAAATCAATGAAATAGAATCAATACAAAATGTAAGGAAACGTTAAGGTTGAGCAATGCAGTGACCATGTTTTTGGATTACAAATGTCATAGAATTGTTTTTGGGTTATTTTAAGCCATGTTCAAATTTAATGTAGGCGACAGTTTTTCTTAATAAAGAACTAAACAAATGAATTGTTTTATTTCAGTAGGCTAATCTCTCTCTCCGTAGAGGAAAAGAAAAACAAGGTTATGCAAGGAACGCGCTTTTTTATACATTTTAGATACAAATGTTTAATAAAACAGAATAAATCAGAAAAACACTAGTAATTATCTAGTCGCTTTTTATCCCCACTTTTAGAATTTTATAATATATATAGGATGGGGATATATAAAAACATCATTAAATTCATTTTAAAATACAAATATTTATTTCGTTCCGGGATTCTATTGCGTTATTTTGAAACGAGAAAGGTTAAACCAGTTATTGTTTACCACTCAGAAACTATGTATTACCTTTAGTTTACAACATTTATTGTTTCCAACTAGTATTTAACCAAAAAAAACTTTTTATGTAAAATGTTGATGTTCAAGCAAATCTCTTCACTGTTATGTTGGATACTGAAAATAATTGGTGGAAAGGCAATACATTAAAAAAAAATACCCTTTTGCAATATTTCAAACAATATTCACTAGAACAGCATTGTCAAATGAAAGCTTTTTTAATTTTGAGCTCGAAATTATTGGTAAAACTTCATAGATAATAGATCATGAACGTAACAACCGAAGAGATTCCTTGCTGCCCACAAGGCTTGTTTCCAACGACTCCAAATCCAAAAGATAATCGCCAGCTTATCTCACTCAATCGTGTGAGCTCCGCCACGACCAAGTCTTGCAAGGGCAGTTTGGTCGTCTTATCTCCTGCGACCCCGTAGAATTGTGCTGCATAGACTTTTAGTCTTTCGTTCAAAAAAAGTGAACATGTTAAAAAGACTTTCCACTTGGTGGAGATACTTTCACTTCAACAATGTTTCGGAACTTTGAGTTATCTGGTGCAGTTTACAAGTTCAACAATCATTCGTTGATATAATTTTCTAGCACGAATAATAAACTATTATTTTCGATGAAACTAATTCTCATGTCAGTTAAAAACTATCTCTCACTGATAAACAATGGTTGTGATCTGTCATACAAAACGATTTTCTCGTCAATAATTGAATTAAGATATGGGGTTTTCTGTTAATTGGCAACACAATCTGTCATTTTGGTGTCAATATAAATTCTTTTATACTATTAAAGACTATCCTGACATTTGTAACACATACCCTTACATAGGCCAAGATTGTCATTAATCTAATGACTCCAGACCAAAAAAGCTTATGTGGACAAAAATTGCAAGACAATTATTTTTATAGTAAGAGAGAATAGTTAAAAAATATTTTGCATTACACTTTTGTCGCTCAAATCAAACTGGACACATTTTCGAGAATTTATAAGTAGTGCTCGAAATCAATCACCCAAGAGTACAAGTACAAGAGTCAACCTAAATTTAAGCATTAAACATCTAAATTGTTATGGTGGTAAATTGGTGACTTTACCAATACTTGAACCAAGAAACAACTTGATAGCTAGAGCAAATTTCTTTACAACTTGACCATGGACTGTGGCATGTAAAGTAACAATGTTTTTAAATACATTAAAGTTATAAATATGTAGAAGACACTTTTTAATGAGGTAGTTAGTGCTATTACAACACTGTAATAATATAAGTAATACTTAAATAAAAATTTGATTTTGCGTTATAAAAAAAACATAAATGAATAATATAGATATTTTTGCGATAATATTATGGCAACTGAAGCTAATTACAATTACCATTTTCTTGGATTCCACTTATAAATAATTAATGCGAGAATTGCTAAGTAGTAATTCCGATTTCTTAGAAAATGTAAAGATTGAATTAAAATAAAAAGTTTCCTAATGAATGATTAATGATTCAAATGAAGTTTAATTCCATTAATGGAATTGATAATATAACTAATGGCTTTTTTTATTATTTCCAGATAATAATTTCGTGGTCTTAAATTTTTTAATGTACGGTCACCTTAACAATGGCGTGTTCGAGTCATTATCATTGCGTGTGGGACAGAAATAGATTTAAGTTAGACTTCTCAATTGAATGAAGCGAAATTTGGTTTGCTCATTTCGATAATTTTCTATTCGCGCAAATAAAACAAGTTTCTTTGCCTAACAATTCCGTTAAAGCTCTTTTGAATATAATTATAACAGTTCTTGTGACATTATATCTCGGTTTAATTTGATAATAATTCAAGTCTTTATTTTAGAAAGAAGCCAACCTGTACAGCGCTTTTGATTGATACGTGTTTTATAATTAATTACTTAAGCGTAGCAATAGACCATTAATAAGTGATATAAGATCGAATTAGCTTAATTATTATCTTAAATTTACAGTTTCATTTTTGACGGTATAAATGTTTCATATAATTTTACGCTGTTTTTTTATAATGAATAATTTTAAACGACCAGCTGCACATGCCTGGCTCACCGCTTTCATACCCTAAATAAATATAATCATACAACCTTTTTCGACAAACAAAAATAAATATAATTCTTAAAATTTCTCACCATTCAAATCTGTGGGCTAATCTTTTTCGCCAGCAATAGCTTTAAACTCAATGATACATTTATTTCTTATGTAAACAAAAAACATTCATTAACTAAGCGTCAGTTCAAGTTCATCCGTGCACTTGGACGCCTGAAGATGCTGAAAGGCGAAACCCGGGTCGTTAGTGACAAAATCTGTATGATTGTACATAATTTGAACGATTCAAATTTAATGAATAATACATAAAATAAACATGAACGTTTATTTGAATATCAAACTTCTTTAAAGTCGACAATAATCAAATTTGATAATCACACACAGTGTATGATAGAATTTTGCTCCACACCTCTATTTTTCAATACGAATATGTCCGCTGGTACTTTTTTCTTAATTTAAAGATTTTTTCAGTTGCTTTAATCACGTTCTAAAACAAACCAAAGTAGATCTAATATTATAACAGCTTTTTTACCACACGGCAAAGCAATTGCGTTTTTTGGATATGCTCCTGAGAGACTCTTAAAAACAATTTGGAAGTGATTATCGTCAGATTATCTTAAAAAATGCACTTACATCACGGTAAATGCATAGCGTTTTGCTGTAGGTGTGGCATAGGTTAGACTGTGAACATATCACTAACATCTTTCAAATTGTTAGAATAATATATAATAAATAAATACAATTAAATATATTGTCTCATTCTTCAATTTATACAATATATATTATAAGTTCTTACAATATATTATTTCCTAATCCATTAACTAAATGGTTTTTTTTCATCAAAATGCCCGTCCCACGACTAAGTGAATATAAATAAATATTTGTTAGCATTATGTGTTTTTTACAAATTATGGTCATAACTTTGACTGCCCACATTTTTAATTGATATTTCCTGTTTTAAATTTTGCTGTGGGTTCTTTCTTGGGCGCAATTCATATTTATATTGTCAATTTGCTTTCCCAAAAAATAATTTCAAAATATGAATATTCAAATACTTAAAACAGTGGTAGAAAACAAAAGTAAAGCAATTCTTTTACGTAATAAAAAACGTATATAAAAATTGTATACAAGCTTGATAATTTTTTGTGCTTAAATCATTCACGCTTGAACCAAAAAACACGAGAAAGTGAAAAATTATATTGACACATTATTGATACAATATTGAATATTTTAAAAAAAAATAACAAGGTTTTTTATAAACTTACATACACAAACAAAATAATTATAAACTAAAAATAAAATTCATTTAGTATAAAATATAAATAAAAGTTATATTTTAAATAACATTCATTGTAATCAATAAGGCGGATGAGATTGTTGATGTGGAGACGACAGACCATCATCCTTTCTTTCCCTGGTTGATTATTTTAATCTGTTTCGACACCCAAAAGCCTCCCGGGATTCCGGAATTGATCTTTTGCCAATTGCTTAAGATCATTTTTTAGCTGTACTGAGGGATTTTTACGTGTTATTGTGAATCCCGATATCCAGGATTATTCTACTTTCTACCAATGAATAATTAAGAAATATATTTTAGTTTGACTCTTAGATTCCATACAAAAGTAACGATATAGATAACGTATTAGTATCACAAAAAAGCTTCCAAGAATTTAGCGCTCTATTTCTGAACACAACTTAAAGTGTGGCGTAATAAAGTGCAGTGGAACATTGTTGTAATATAGTTTCGTGTGCGCGCATTGAACTCAGAAAGAATTGTATTAGTTAACTTCGGAACGCGTAATCCAGATCGCATCGGCGCGAATGCACTAAAGCTGTCGACTCGTAAACTTTGTTTTGAATAGTTCCCAGTCAAAGTTTCGGTGGAGCTTTCGCTGGAATGAGCTAGCCAGCCGCTCGAAGGCTGCACAGCGATGCTCTGTGTACCCAACGCCACATGGGAGCAACTGTCTCGAGCGCCACGCCAAATAAACAGACGTCGTCTTTTAAGAGTTAACACTTCGGAGATGATTTAAAAAATATGTCCATTGAATACAATATTTCAATACAACTATAAATATTGAAAGAAATGAGTAAGGACCAATTGTCATCAAACACAATATTCGAATTCAATATCTTAATTATTTTCGCTGAGGATATAAACATCTAAGGCTTTTAAACTAATATCAATAACTTGTATTGTTTTCATTATAAAAAGGATATTTTAGAACCTTATAACAATAATTAATATAAGATATCAACTAAGAGTGCTTAACGAAACTTCTATGTGAAGTTTGAATCGATATCAAGTAATTTTGAATGATGAAAATATTTTTTTCGGAAAATCGTTCAAGATGAATAAATCTGGATAAAAGATTATATTCGGCTACAGTGACCTGTGAATTTTACAAAGAACTTGTTTTGTTTTAAGATTCAGTACTTTTTACTTTAAACCGATTTTATTTTAACAGCTTAACGACCGCACATTTTTTAAAAAATTTCACCTGGCGAAATAAAATTTTGCGATAAATTCGCAAAAATTATAATTTTACTAAATTCACTATAATTTGTAAGCAAATTGAGATATCTTTACAAAATTTAATTTTCTTAGCTTCCAGATACTTCACCTATACGCATATATGTGTCCGCCAGCCAGCAAACTTTGTTTTTCAAAGACTCAAATACGCGTCGACGTTCGTTAAGCTGTTAAGCCATCGTTTTACTGATTGAATTGGAATTGACGTATTAGATTTTTTTTTATAAATATTCAAAAGAAAAGTTTATTTATATAAGATTTTTGTATTGTTGTTAAGTTGTTAACGCTACAGAATATATCCAGTAAGAATTTTTTGAAACCACTGAAGTCGGTGTTGGGTACAACGCCGAGAAACCTAGTAATATAAATGATATTTTATAATATGTAATGAACAGTTTATCGAAAAAATTGGACGGTTAAATAAACAATTAGATTGTATAATCAGAGAGCATCGTTATATTTTTTGTATCTCGTATTTTACGTGAAAAGATTTCATAATCGTTCCCAAAAAACTATTCTTTTTCCACTGAACGTGTTGAAATGTACAGAGCAAGCAAACACTCAGAGCAAAAATAAACAGAGCTAGATCGGAGAATTTTTTTGTTCAAGTAACACTTCGGAAGAGTGAGGGATCTTATACACAAAAATAAACATTCTTATTTGCACTTGATGTCAGTTATATTAGACAAGACGACCCAGCGTGACGAGAAGCATATCGTTCAACTGTCATGTCGTTTTTTTACCGAATGGAGCTAGATGATAGAAATTTGTGAAACAGTATGGTGGGGAACATAATCTAATCTACTTCAACGTAGATATTATGACACGAAAGTTCGTATAGGATTATAATGGAAACGGATATATTATATAAAATGCTTATGGCGAATTTTTCTTATAACATTTTAGGATTTCGTAAAAGTTGTCAGTTTTTTTGCTTTAGCCGTTTGCTTTAGTTAGAAAATAGAGGTTTTTATATACCCAAATGGATAATTGTGTAATGTTATTTTTTGCGCACCTTTTTAAGGCAATACATGTTTTACTTTATTTAATCCTTACAACTATTCTCACTCTTGAAAAAAGTCTCCAAACCGCGTATGCGTCCGCTGACGATCGGTACATGATGTAAAAATTATGGATGGGATGATTTAGTATTTTTTTGTGTTAAATAATCATAATTGCTTAAATATTTTATTTTAAGCACGCGAAAATAATGAAAACAAACCGTTGAAAAAAAAAATCACCCAAATTCTAGAAAAAAACATTTAAATTGTAAACTGACGTTTTATTTTCGTAGTATCTTCAGAAAAAAATGATCAATGTTTCAGAATATAAATAAAATTAATGTAACAATATTAATACTACATTGTTTTTCATAGATACAAATAAATGCTGTGTGATGTTGCTTACATATAAAGCTTTGTTTAAAAGAACCAAATGCCTGTTCTTATAAACATTCTCTTGTTTCTGAAAGGTCTTAAAATATCAACTGTTTTTGGTATACGGAATACTTTTTACTAAGAACACAAAAGTAGCATATGTTCATTGTTTATTATTTTTTTATCGAAAAGAAAAACGTATCTACCTTGATGCGCTGGAAAAATATTGTATAATCTTTGATGCTGGAAGAATTCAATATGTAATTTTAGATTTAATATGAAGGAGATTCATTTTTTGCATGGATATTATACCTTTTTAAGATATGTATATGGATACAAGGATCACTATTGTAACATTAGCATTTTTAAAAGAATTGCACCTTGTTTTGCAAAAAAAATCTGTAAAATAACAATTTCAATTCAATATGTAATTGTGATTTTGTTTTGGCAATTTTATACATTTTTTTTTCGCAGCGCATGCATTATATATATTGTGGAACTAAATTTAAAACGTGTGTAAAATTAACTACATATACTTTTAAATATACAAAACTATATGAACATGCTACTCAGGCACTAAAACATTTAAAATAGATTATAATATTTTCTTGAATCACTTAATCTCTAATCGAAACACAAACTTTATTTTTTTAAACATATTGTTCGATGAAGTATCCCGTTCTGCTGAAATTTTATTATGTATAACACATGCAGTATTGGTGTTCGGTTTTTTAAGTTAAAACTTTTTTAATCACTGAACTTTAAAACATTTTTGTTACTACACCAATGTTACTACTAGATGACTCGCTATTCATATACCACATAGTTTCTGGAGGAAAATATAAAATCATCACAAATTCCGCACATTGTTGAAGTACTTGAAAAAACTTATATATTGTAGTTGTTCCTCCCAAGCAACTGTTTTTTCTAGTCGTAATGCGTACAAAAAATAAAACTTCTTTGTTCAAAGTATTCATAAAAAGTGCACATCTGTGGACAATTTTGTTGACAAGATAACGTCATAAATTTATTAGCGTAAGGTTTTGTGTGTGTGAAAACAAAAATTGCTCGTAAAAAGCTCCATACCGGAGACATTATGCAGCACCATTGGGATTCCTGGGATACAATGAGAATATGTTCTCTTAGAGTGTCATATCATATAATAATAGTTGCGTTATTCTTCATTCTTTTTTTCTAACCTACGGAAACTTTCTGGAGCCTGCGCAACATGCTCACAGTTTTTTTACTTCTTTACCGCACGTATTCTAGCTTTGTGATTTTTTCAACTATAACTCCTAAACGGTAAAACCCTTCACAAATATCGATTGTGTCTTTTCATTAACTGGGTCTGTCACTTAAGCCTCTTAAAAACCAACCGAGTACACAGCCGAGCAACAATATTGACCAAGTAAGCGTCGATAAGCATTTAAGTTTTATTAGTGATGCAGTTTTTACGTACGTTAGGGCGTGTTACATGTGGTGGGGGTATTCTTTCAGTCAAAGAAATACAGGCAACTTCTTTCCACTCGCTCACTTGAATCACTCGTCGGCTCACTCGGTCAAATTCCTTCTGTCGCGTACAGATTGTTTTGTATTTGGCCGAGCTCACTCTCTCGGATACGTACTCCGCTGGTCTAAATGAGACATGATTGACAGAATGAGAAAGTTGCGTGCCCAATATATTATTGACTTTATATTGGCATAAATGAAGAATTGATTCTCTTGCCAGCTTTTTTTTGTTTGCTTTTTGAAGTTTGTTTTTTTTGGTTTTTCTGTGAGAAGTGGAAACCTACTCAATTGCAACGTGTTTGAAATGAATTGTTATAAATTTCAAGCAATTTCACAACAAATCTGAATTTTTATGTTGCAGTGACAAATAGTTAAGTATACATATATTATATAACAGAAATTATGAGTTTATTTCAAATAAAGTAAGAAAAATTTCTCTCACGCTTCGTGTGCGACAAATCAAACATATCCATTCACAAATATAAATTGCATACTGCATGCACACTCATATGACTGTCGATAATATCAGGTTGCTTCTTTCAATCTGGCTTTTGAAATACAATATTAATCAATGCTTGTATGCTCTTGTTGGCGAATACACTGTTAAACGTATTTGTAAAAGATTACTATTTCTTTATATAATATTAAATAACGAAAAAAATGCTTGCACAATAATGACGTATCATAATCAAAACGGTAATAACGAAATTATATTATGTTACTACAGTTTTAAAGATAGTGAGATGCAGTATAAGCCCATGGAGTAAAAGCAACGTTTAAATTTTAAATTTAAAACACACCCAATATTATATAAAAAAAAATTCTACCCAATAATCAGTTTACCAAGTTTGTTAATCGAAAAATTAAATAAGGCAACATAGAAATTTACGAAATTAATTCTACATCTAAATTTCATAGCAATGAAGTATTTAAATTTGAATCGTTCAAAGTATGTACATTCACACAGATTTTGTCACTAACGACCAGGGTTTCGCCTTTCGGCATCTTTAGGCGTTCAAGTGCACGGATGAACTTGAACTGACCTCATTTCTGACTGTCGGTAAAAATGTAGAACTAAATTCTACGCTATTCTTTATCGTATTACAATGGAGTTCTGAAATGCCAATTCAAGCAATAAAAAAATACTTTAACTTACATTTTCATTTGGAAAATCACAAATCAAAATCTTGATAACTTAAAAATATTTGTAAAAAGTATATCTATCAATTCAAAACTAAATACTGGAAGTTGATTACAGTAAAATAGTAAAATGTGAGCGCAAAAATAAATTTTCTGTCTGGTATTCAAAGTACGTTTCACGTTCCCTTAAGTTATGAAAATCTTCGATAAAATTTATTCGAAAATTTCCAAGAAAACGTCTGAGCGCATAAAATTAATGTGCCGGGACAGCGGTGTGGGCTATTGCCCACAAAACCATTCCCATGTTTTCATGTTTATTTGTCAAAGCACACCATAGAGGAGCCCATAATGGCGCCCATTTCCATAACGACTTAATGGTAACTACTGATAGAAGATACAGCGTGAATTACTGGATACTTGTTGGAGTTACTACTTATGAATTGCTGCAAGGAAAACTGTGGCGTATACATAGCACCAGAGGCACTAACTTTGCTTGATTAGTTTGTGTTACTTGTGACAGAGTTTGGCTCTTATGAATATCATATCGTAGCACATTGCGCATATGCAATGAGATGTAAATATGAAAATAAATTTTAATTTTAATCTCGTATATGGGAACACAAATGTAAAATAAATCGTACAGAATAAAGAAAAGTTTGTTTCAGTATACAATTTTTTAAAAGTTGAACATTTTTTCTGTAATGTAATGTTAGCTTATTTGAAACGCAATCATTTTTATTGTGGTCGTTCTCAAAATAAATATTCTGAAGATACATATGTTTATATATAACAACTTTTAGCATAACAAAACTTTAATAAATTTATAAAAAAAAACAAGAGAATTGCTATAATAATTAAGCCATTGAGAAGTGAAGTGAGCCAACAAGTAAAATAGTAAACCTTTTTTCTTGGACTTACAATCACGTCTTTAATAAGTGTTTCGGTGGATTGTGTATTTTTGTTTTAACCCTCCAGAGACGAGAGCTTTTTTCCGATAAAAAAAATATTTTCTAAGCCATATTGAAGTCACGGATAACTTTTATTGCTATCCATAATTTAAAAAAAAAAACCGCCAAGTCGTTGTATAGAAACCCCGCATGACTATATGGTCATGCTCATCCTTTTATTACCGTGTAATATTGAGTACGGACAGTAGTAAGGACAAAAGTGACCGTATGGGCTTGCAAACATTCGGGGTTGAAATATAGCTAAATGTGATTTTTTTTTAAATATTTACAATTTGACCTCTTTAGATCAACATAATTTCAAAACAAATATATTAGCAAAATAACTGTAAATAATTTTATGTTTTTATAAAAAAATATCTAACAGTTTCAAAAAGTAAATTAAAAAAAACGGAAATTCAAAAAATCACATGTGCTTTTGGAGACCGTTCCTGTTCCTACGGCTGATGACTTACTGTAGTCCGTACCCTTCTTAACCAAATATGAGCAAAAGCAACGATATTCAGGTAGAAAAAGTATGAATAGTGGGATCAATAGACAACGGTGTTTTGTGTGACCATATGGTGACGCTCGTCCTTGGAGGGTTGTAGATAACACTATTGCAATGTGTATTACCTGATTTTTTCACTTTCAGGATACTTTAAGACGTGTAGAATATTACAACGCATCTAACATATTTTATTTCTAAAATACCACTCGGCTCACTTCACCTTATATGGACTTATTATTATATTTTAATATGAATAGGTTTTGAAAGACAAAACGTAGGTGGACAATACTTTTGTCAATATAAATATTATCAAAGATATAACAAGCTAATGGTGTTTTAGAAAAAAATAAGTTAAATGCGTTGTAATATTTTACACGTCTTAACGTATCGTAAAAGTGAAGTAACGTCAGTAATAAACATAACAATAGTGTTATTTCCATAAAATAAAATATGCAATCCACCAAAACACCAAATGAAGACGTGATTATACTAAAATTCTAAGATTTTGTTTACCATTTTACTTATTGATTCACTTCACCTCTTGAGGGGTCATATTGTCTCTGATAAATTGAAACTTTTTGTCATGAGCGAAACCGGTCCAGTTTATACTCAATAAATGTAAAATTAGTACACAACACCATAAAAGGAAATAATATTATTTGATTGTTTTTTTTCACCTTTCTCTGAGACAATTTTATGTATTTAATTTTATTAAATTTGATTTGCTGGGGGCTTACAGAGACATTCAGAGGTTTTTATTTAAAATGATAACAGGATACGATATTTCGCAAAGCTTTGGTATAAGTTAGGTAAATTCGGCATACCTCGTTCCGTAGCGTGTTAAAAAACCGGATACTACAACTTATGTGGGATGAACCGGAAGTCAAAAAAAAACACTATCATTAGCAGTAAAGTCTGCCTGAACAAGTGCATTGAAGTAAAATAGCAAGGATTTGTTTTCAAAAAAACTAATATGTAAGTATTTAATACTATAAAGATAATTATTTCTTTTAAACATAAATTAGTGAATTGTTTGATTCGAGAGCTTTATATTCTGATTTATCCAGAAAACAAAATAAAAAAATTAACATATAAAAGAATGAATTTAAAATATAAAATGATATTTTATTTTTTCTACCGTTTGTTTCACTGTGTGTGACAATATTTCATATCTTTATATGTATGAATGAATGATTTCAAATAAGTTATAAGATATTTTATTTAACGTTGCGTGAGGAAGGAAGAAATATAAACGATTATAGAAAAAATAATTTATTTTTTTGAAGGAATATATCCGTAAGAAATAATTTCAAAAGCATACAAGCACTTGTCTTATTTAAGTATTTAAGTAATTTAAGTATTTTGTTAATTTTCTAAGATTTATTAAATACGTATTTACATTTCTTTGTAATAACATATCGTTGATGAAATATTTAAAAAAGTTGAGGGTCTTCAAACACATATTAATTGAGCTGATTTTTGTTTGCTGTATATTTTAGTAAATACTTTCACTGGGATAATTTTGAGTACTCTTGATTCAGTTTTATAAAAAAAAATCAAAACCAAGGTATAGTTAGCTTATGATTAGTACTTGACGAGTGTCACAGAAAAGTTAAATAAAAAAAATACATTAAAATACTCAAAGCTTTCTTTCGAGCGTTATTTTTTTATTACAGTAAGTTGGTGGTGAAATCGCTTCGTTTTATAAATTCGGCTGAATTAACTTAAAGTATATATTTGCGTTATTTTAAATTACGTGCAAAATACACGCCAAAGAGTTCAAATTTATTCAAATAAAAAAGTCGGAAACTTTGGCTTGAATTATCTTGATTTACATTAACAACTCCATGATAGAGCTTTAAAAGTTTTCCTGAAATGGCAGCAATATTAAGTAGGTACTTAACTATTTGTCAAGCCTGAAAAAGCTCTTGAGAACAATACAGCAAAACACTAATGTTGAAGGCAATTTAAAGTTTTTTTTAAATAAAAATCACGCCCGCTTTTAACATAAAACAAAATATAATATATTGACGCGTAAGAAAAAATTTGGGTAATGTACACCTAACGTAAGGTGCAACTAAAGCTTATTAATAGCCATTCGTTCAACGTATATTATCAGATATTTAAATGATATAAAAGCAAGATTATGAGAGTACAGGTTGGAAGCTAACCGCTTCAAATATCGAACATTTTAGAGTATCTTTGTAAATAAGCATTTTTACATTTGGCAAATTTGATTTAGCAACTTTTAAGATACAGGTTTTTCAACTTTTAAAATATATTTAACGAAGCCTTTAGAAGCATTTGTACCCCTAATATAACAAACTTATAATTAATTTATTGAGGAACTTACTCACACAACTTTTCTTTTTATATGGTAAGAAAATAATTAACAATTAGAACAACTTGAAATTAATAGGCATAAACAAAACATCTTTAATGAACAAACGATTATTTACCCATCACCGTTGTTAAAATCCCTAATGTAATTAATAATAAATATTAGTATAATTTATCCTTATTTACTTTGAAAAATCCCATATTGCTCATTGTTTTTCGAAACAATAAAGCCATAGTTAATAAACTTTATGTAATGTTATTAATAATAAATATCAGTTTAATTTATCCTAATTAATGTTTTAAGAAATAAACCAAGATTGTTAATCGTTCTTTGAAAAACTAGAATCACATTTAATAAGTGTAATATTGTAATTATAATTAGGATGTTAGAGTGAATAACTTGATGCATTGTGTATCTCTTCAGAGCCAGTATATATACATTATTTTTTTTTTAAACCATGTCCGCTCCCAATGTGGAGCATATGGACTCCTAATGGAGTTTATCTCAACAGAAGTGTTTCTACGAGAACTGCTTGTTACTCAGTTGCTCAACCTCTCTTTTTCCAAAGAGAGTAGGGATAGAAGGATAAGGTTAGGACAGGATTAGTGGTAAGCTAATCGCTGTCGATACGCCCCGTTCATAGGATAGGAAAGGTGAGAAGGGGGAATTCAAGACATCACATGCATCCATGCCTTTGAACAGAAATTCATAAATCGATTGAAAAATCAATTTAAAAAACTGTCCGTACCGGGATTTGAACCCGGGCCCTCTGTAGCCGAAGCCAACACCGTTGACCACTCGACCACACAGGCGACACATAGCTATATATACATAGCTAAGCAAAATATAAGTTTTAACATAGTTCTGACGATGGCGAAAGCCGAAATAGCTATCAACGCATACAAATTATTTAAAACTGTAAAACTAAAATACTTTGATATTTTCAATCTGTTGTGTGAAATAATTATGAGATTAAAAACTGAATAATTGTAAGCTAATTAATTGATCATTCTCAATTTGATTTATGGATTAGATTGAATATATACAAGAAGTCAAAATATGTTTAATATTTGTCTGAAACAAGGATTTAAAAAAACTGCATAATCATACAAAAAGGCTGAAAAATAAAATACTCTTATGATAAATTATCTTAAAATAAGCTATTTGTTATCAACACATATTGAATGATCAGGTAAATCTGCCAAACTCCACACTCTTATAACCTATGTATACGTAAATATAATCATTTTTTTTCCATCAAACAAAAATAATTATGATTTTTAAAAGTACTTACCATTCAAATCTGTAGACATTCCCATGGGTTAATAATCCTTTTCGCCAGCAATGGCTTTGGACTTAATGATACATTTATTAATCATATGAAAAGTTTTGCCGAAAGCCAAAACCCGGGTAATTAGAGACAAAGCTTGTGTGAATATACATAATTTTAACGATTCAAATTTACATATTGTTTCAATTAAAACAAAATAAAAATCAAAAAAATTATTAGTAACAAATCTTAAGTGTGTAGAAATTTCTGTGTTATAATAAAATATATTTTTTTTTTTTTTTTAACCATGTCCGCTCCCAATGTGGAGCATATGGACTCCTAATGGAGTTTATCTCAACAGAAGTGTTTCTACGAGAACTGCTTGTTACTCAGTTGCTCAACCTCTCTTTTTCCAAAGAGAGTAGGGATAGAAGGATAAGGCTAGGACAGGATTAGTGGTAAGCTAATCGCTGTCGATACGCGCCGTTAATAGGATAGGAAAGGTGAGAGGGGGGAATTCAAGACATCACATACATCCATGCCTTTGAACAGAAATTCATAAATCGATTGAAAAATCAATTTATAAAACTGTCCGTACCGGGATTTGAACCCGGGCCCTCTGTAGCCGAAGCCAACACCGTTGACCACTCGACCACACATGAAGGTTTGATGCTAGTGGGTAAAGGAGTGCGCGCCGCGCTCTGCTCAACTGCGTTTCACTTCAGATCTGAATCAATCAGGAATCTTTGGAAGACATAATAAAATATAATATATTTATATACCCAAGTATGACTTATTTTATGTTTGAGCACAACTTTTATATTCACTCACCTTATCTTGTATAAAAATATATTCAATCTAAAGGTTCGAAAGCCAAAAAGCTCCATGTGCAAACTTTGAACACCGCTTGGTTGTTCGACAAAGGGGTGACAGGAAGGTGTTACATCTAGTAGACAAATATTGACTCTGGGCAAACTTTCGTGAAGTAGAAATACTTCTTACAAAAACCCGCAACCTGATTTCGTCTACCGAAATTCATTCCAAGCTTTTCATATATATCTAACGAAGACTGGGGTTAAAAATGTCGATGTTTGTATAAACACATTTTTATTTGTTCACGATACGTTTTCATGTCTAATTTTTTGTTACTTTAAGTAAATATTCTTTGGTGTCAACTTTTGTTATGTGTTTTTATTATTTCTTGTAAAACACATACATAATTCATGTTTAAGACTGTTTTTGCTTAACTTACCGTCATGAAAAATGTTCTATTTACAATTTTGAACACAAAAAATCAACATTCATTTTTCAATTTTAATTTAATATTCATATAAGTCGTCCAAGAGTTTTATCATTTTTTAGAAGATTCAATATGAAATATAGAGTTTTTTTTTAAATTTTGACATCTTATATATAAGTTTTTGTTGTGTATTTTCTCCTCAAATTGATGATGAATGATTTTGAAGCTATAACCTGAAAACATTTTTTTTTTTACTTTTGACGTATTTTTTAAAATATCGACTGTGGAAAGGAAAAAGGACGTAGCCCACAGTTTTTTCAAAACAATGTATCCAATTTAATACAATCAAAAAGATGTTATCTGAAATGCCGAATTAGTATCTAAATTTAGCTTTTAAGTTTGAAAAAAAAATGGGCTTGTGAAAATTAAAACCAAGAAAAAAACCCGAAAAAAAAGGTTTTTCCTAGACAATTACTTAAATTAATATTAGATTATGTCAATTAAACACCAGTTTAAAAGTCTCCGTGCACTTCAAGATTGTGTTTATTTAATAATTTGCATATGGCTGAAACTCATCAAAATCGTTTTATCATCGTTTTTAGTGTTTCCTGTAAAATTTGCTATGTGTGGGTTACGTCCTCTTTCCTTTCCATAGTCGATGTGTATATATTATAACAGGCCTGTAACCATGTTGTAAGAGTTGTTTATTTTCTGTTACGGTATCCTTAAACTGTTTTTTAATTAATTTTTGTTCAAATTTTATGTTGAAATGTCCGTCTTTTTTTCATACTGATCGTTGATCTAAAAATCAAGAAAGACAAGCGTACTGTAAGTCATGTCATCTTAGTTACGTTATTTTTGCTAAAACTTTGAAAATGCGAGTCAATACTTACCAAATCATTAAGATATACATCTTTCGAGATCCATGTTCACTCTACTCAGCCTATAACTATAATAGTTTTTATAGTGCATTAATAAAAAAGAGACAAAACAATAATAAGTACTCATTGTTTTTGAAAAGAACTTTTAGTAAATGCTTCAACCATTCAATCCTTAATCACATCTGTCTCAAAATTAAAAGTTGTTTATTAGTCCCATTAACTATCATTCTTGCTTATTATTATTTAATTGTTTTTACTTGTAATTATACCAATTCTTTGCATTTAATTAACCTTTATTAATATCTATATATTTGTCATTATTATTTATTGTTGCCTTTCAAATTTTACCTAAATAAAATGTATCTTAACTGTATCATTGAGGAGACATCATCTTCGGTGTGATGCAGAATGAAAAGAAAAAGTTTATCGAATAAAAAAAAAAAAGTAAATGCTACAAAATTTAAGGAAAGGGTTAGGATAAATTGATGAAGTGGTCGTTTAATCACTCGCTTTACGCCATGGGTAAAGATTATCACAGATAATGTCCTTTTTATTTTTTCTTATTAAAGGCGTCCATAATATACGTTTGGTTAATAGTAATTTTGCCGTTTGAATCGTTCATATTATGTTAATTCACACAAATGTTGTCACTAACGACCCGGGTTTCGCCTTTCGGCATCTTCAGGCGTTCAAGTGCACGGATGAACTTGAACTGACGCTTAGTAAATGAATGTGTTTATATAAGAAATCAATGTATCATTGAGCTTAAAGCCATTGCTGGCGGAAAGGATTAGCCCATGGGAAAGCCCACAGAATCGAATGGTGAGTAGTTTTAAGAATTATAGTTATTTTTGTATGTTGGAAAAGGTTTTGTGATTATATTTACATAGGGTATAAAAGTGGAGAACCCGAAATATGTAGCTGTTCATTTAAAATCAGAAGACTGTTCAATTGCGCTCTATTTATTTCTAAAATTTCCTGGAAAAAGAGTTTATGAGCGTCCGTGTTTTGCCGTATTCAATTATTTTCTTTGGTATAAAATAATAAATTAATTAAAAACAAAAGATAAAATTGCATTTTAATGATTTCGATTATATTTCTTTTAAATTCCGTAACTCTTTATGCAAGTATATCGAAGGCTCTTTCTTAGATGAGTTGTTAGCTTGTTACTTCCTGTGTGTGTGTGTATTTCCGGGGAACTCTCATTTCCTCCGGCGACCATAGTGTTGCAAAATGATTTCCGGTCGACACGGCATTTCAAAGTGATGGATGTCTAATTTGACACTTTGGCCCGTGGGCGGAGAATCAAATAATACCTCCCGGATGACGAGATCGCGACAAATTGTCAGTTAGGTGCCATCCAAAGCGCGGGGATGGGGGGCTCATTTTATTTTATTACGCTTGGCAAGTCGGCAAATTTATTTATCTTACTTCTGACGGTGTATCTAATAAAACGACATTAAAGCCAACTTGTCAAAATTTATTACGGATAAAGGATGTTTCGTTTTTGCTAAAAAAAAAAAAACATTTATCAAAATAAAAGTGTCAAATCAGCAATAAGTTAAATAAAAATCTTCAGAGTAAGTTCTCAAATGTATGTATCAATAAAAGTTGTACCAATAAACTTTTGAAAAACTACAATAATAAGCATTCAGGGAAAAATATTCTTAACGTGTATATATTTTTTTACGACTTCCGCTATGGTATTCGACATGGAGACTTCTCATGTAGCATCTCAACAGAAACTGTTTTACGAAAGCTCAAATTCTCTCCTTCAAAAAGAGGATTATTAGTACATTGATGAAAGGGATTGGATGTTAGACATCCACCATAGAGAGCTTTTGAACATTTATGTATTACATCAATTGAATTACGAAGAACGCAATACGCCCTTGTACTTATTTCCAGTTTTATTTACCAATATCAAAACCAGTTTCGCTCAAGGCGCGCATTGTCAACTGATAAGAGATAGAATTTAACAGTACTATTTATACAAAAACAAATTTAAATAAAGAGGTGTAATAAACTATTGGCATTGAAAAGAATTTACAAATTACAGTAGAAATTATGAATACGTGACTCTAAGCTAACACAAATTAAAATGATTTAAAACCTTTAAAAGACATCAACTGAAAATTAATTGAGTAACTTTTTCATTCTGAGATTTAAAGCCCATTTTAATAATATACTAATGGACACAGAGAAGATATTCACTCGTCTTGTATTTTAAATTGCATTTAAAGTTAAATTACAATACTTGATAAATATTCAAAAATAGGCTCAATTGTTGCTCTAGGAAAACAGTTAATTTATTTATGTTGTTGTAGCTTTAATTTCTAATGTTGTAAATGTATATTCAGGATTAAAAACCATATCACGTCTAACCAAATACGACGGAAGTCTAACAGATTTTACTACTCTACTAGAACAATTCAAATGTATCTAATTGTTGACAAATTTATAAAAAATATTCAAACAATTTTGCTGACAATGGGATGGAAGCCAAATTTAAGCGCGTGCAAGTTTGGATAAGAAGTACAATAACACTAAAAACATAACGATATATGAAAATAAAACTATTAACAATACTACGTGACTGGAAACAATGTTGGCGATAACACTTAACTGGTTTTATCGTTGGCTATTTTGTTGTTATTTTGACCCACCCCTCGAGGAGTACCCTTCTTACCGCGGACACGTGTGTATCTCCTTCGCAGAGTAATAAAATAAATCAACATTTTTTGTAGCAGTTTATTTTTTACGATCTCCTAAGCTTTCCTTAAAAGGTTTTCCGGCGTACTTCGGAACCGATCGGGTTATTCATGAGCTCTTTGCATCGACATTAAAAGCCCCGAGAATATTTTATGCCTTTCAAATATTTCTTGGTGTTTATCAAAAAAGTACATAGCACTATTGATTTTGGATTGATTCATGTATGACGATAAAAAAGCTTCTTTTACGAGCTTATAACGATGCCGTTAAAACAGATAAACGAAAACATAGCAACGTTTTGTCCTTAGTTGATTTCGTTTGAACCACTTTTCATAAAAAAGGAATACATTAAATCAACCGATAACATGATTTTATCTACTCTGCGTCTTTACATAATAAATTATCATTAGCCTTCAGATGACAACCAGGATTAAGTATCTTAAAGGTCAATACAAAATTTTTATTTTTTTAAATTTACAACCTTATATTTTAGGTTTTGTTGTTTTTCTTTATGTCTTTATTCCTCAAGTTGACATCAACTGACAATTAAAAAATGTCTAGCGTAACTTCCGGTGTTATATTTTAAAAATTTAAATTGATCTAAATAATAAATTATGCAAGATACTTTTATTCAATATTATGTAAGTTGATATCTTAAACGTTTTGATCATAATTTAAACAAATATATAATTAAATATGACAGCTTTTTTTCCAAAGATTGTGTAACAAACTGTGCCGCGTGCCTCACCTTTTTGAGAGGCATCTTCAACTGAAGATGTTTCCCAAAAAATATGCATTATGAACTATAATAGGTTGTGAACATAAATTGTAAGATAATTGTGAATGAAATTGATTCTCTTTGCTCGATATTAATTTGTATAGAAAATAATTGAATACAGTCAAAGGTATTTTAACTAGTACTTGTCTGATTTGTTTAAAAACTTTTAACCTAGTACACGTAGAAAAAATATGACACAGGACACACAAATATTCAATTAATAATAAGAATGCTTTTAACATAAAAAGTATAGATTGTATAACATAAAATTATTTGAATTATCGGGTATTTTTTCTATACATTAAAATCAACTTTACATCTAAATTTGTAGTTATTATTTTGTGAAATGAAAGGTTTCGATTACAAATAACAGTTGGCTTTGTATTCGATATCATCTCTTGGTATAACATTGCCTAAATGGACATGGGAACTAGATGTCGTTTGCTTTTAATCCCAAATAAAAACACTTTATGGTAATGTCTAAAAAGGGTCTTTTACCATGATCGCCATTATCCCTTTCTACAGTCAAGAGATAGGTTTCATGTATGCAATACCATTAGAACTTTACATATGTGTATTATTTTTATCTATACAATAATTCTACGAAAGCCTTTATTATAATCATATGGTAGAATCTACAAGAGGCAAAATAAGTTAATGGGTATTGATTGTATTATATATTATGTTGAAGCCAAATCCAAATATAATGTAACCTACTTACAATTTTTCAGTGGAATAAGAAATACTATTTTATATCTCTGAAAAAATGCCTGAGAGACGTATTATCTCTCATAATTTAAATACCACAAATACGTTAAGAATCGTAGCTAATTAGCATACAGACTAACACAAGAAACATCTAAGGAGTTATTTAATGTTGATTTAAAATCGATTAAAGCAATTGTCACAGAAATAGTAAATGTCTTTTGGCTTAGCACGAAGAATAGCTACGTTTTTAACATAAAAAACTCACAGTAAAATAAGAATGTATAGGTTTTGCACTTGGAACGATTCAGAATGTTTACTTTGGTTGGATGCTGTGGAAAATAATTTATATCGAGCTGCCTCTATCATAAATCCATTTTGAAATATTTGAGCAAGAGGGCTGCCGATTTCTGTATAAAACAGATAAGGACAAGAGTACGAGCGCGTAAAATAATTTGCTAAGTGATTTCAAATTGTTTCAGCAACCGCTTCGGTTTCCCTTTTTTGCAAGTGCTGTAAAAATAATAAATCCCTCTTAGAAAGCGATTAACATCAGACAATTGAATATTAATTATTTGACCGGAAACATCGTTAATTATTGCACTCCAAAAATATTTTTCAATATGAAAATCAGCGACATCTTCAACTGATTCTTATTATCAATTTTACAAGTGTAATTTTTCTGGCATGTGATGAAAAAAAGATGCGCTGAGTTTTATGATGATAAATAAAAACTAGTTGAAAACATTTAATTTTTACATAAACACGATACATTTATTTACTAAACGTCAGCTTAAATTCATCTGTGCACTTGAACGTCTGAATATGCTGAAAAGCGAAATCCAGGTTGTTAGAGTCAGAACTTGTGTGAATGTATGTTCATAATTTAAACGATTCAAATTTATTTTTAAAGGACTTTTAAAAAATATATGAATTTAGCGATCCAACGATCCCTCTCCTGGAAACCCACCATAAAGAATTCTCTACTGGTTGGGAACTCCCGGTTTAATTCTGTTTTGCAATGTAATTTTTCACTTGAATGTTAATATTACATGCTCAGTTTCTAATTGACTTTCAATATTAGCTGAAAATGTTGTGTTTTTGTACAACTTTAATGTTGTTTTCTCTTGCTTAACTGTAAAACCGTTGTCCATTTCAAAGCCGCTTAAAATGGATGATGGTACAAGAAAATTGCACTGAATGTATAAACAAATATTTGAACACGACTTATCGTCGTTTGTAAATGCACATAAACATAAAGTAGGAGTGAGCGAATCCAATAAAGAGATATGAAGATAAGAGGCCGCCCACTTCTTACGCGCACAGCTTACATTGGGGAAAATATTCCAAATTTTATTTACAACCCTTACGCGGGGTGATAAAATCGTTGTTAAGTATTTAATGCTCAAAAATATGTGGGAAATTATCGCCAAGATCTTGTTATTTTTTTAATGTTAGCAATAAATAAACTATTAATCGGATATAATGGAAACACGCGTTTCAAGGCGTTTTTATTTATCAAGATCGTGGTTATTGGTTTTGCTTTTACGCTGGGAATTTGCATCAAATTTGGAACGAAACCGGTCGCGAGCTTTCGTGCTTTATCGACAATCAGAAATTGTTCACGAAACCTAATTGTGTTGTGTTTTATTTATCTTTATTATTGTCTTTTTAACAAAACAATAGTAATTAAATCAGTTGAATTTGAAATAACCTTAATCATACTAGTGACCTATTGAATAATTTGAGTGAAACTTTTATAGTGTATTTTATTTGACTTATTTTTTAATTTGAAGGTTTTGTTGAAAGTTCTTTGTTATACTAAGTTGTAAAAAAAAATGAATGCGTTTTTAGGTATACAATTAACTTAATACCGTAGGAGTATCAGTATGTTTAGATGTACATACCAAGAACTACAAAACAATGCTGATAGTGATTACGGCTTAACGTAATTAATGATTAATGTTTAAAAATAAAAAATACTTTTATTTTATCATCTTATTATCTCCAATACATATATTTAAATATATGTAACAAGTTTTTCAATGTGTAGTTAAAGTATTTAATGTTATGAAATGCAGATGTTACAGTATAAACCAGTGGAGAGAATCCTGCAGCCTTTTGGATACTCTGATGCGGCCTTATGACTTGATCAAAATATTCACTTTGATCAAAAAATTATACGCAAGCATTTAAGCAAAAAAGAGCGTAATCAACCTATTGTATGCTTGATAGTCATAAAAAAAGGGGAGCAAGTAGGTTTTTTTTTTACCGTGGCCTTATGTTTAATAAGGTAAATGAATGTGGCCTTCAGAAATGAAAAGGTATAAAAAATTAAATATTCTACAATAGTAAACATTTCCTTTTTAAAGTATGTATAGATAAACCAACATAAGTCTGAGAATGGTTCTGAGAGTAACGAAAAGCTTTAATAGTTTTTAACTGAATCTTATAATTATAGTACATATAACTAAATATTTTGCAATTTTTAATTTATTGCAGTGAAGTTATATATACTACGCAAATTTTCACTAAAAATTATAATAAAAAGGAGCATTCATTAAGCTGTAATGCAAGTACTGAAATGATAGTATGATATGGAACCCTCGAGAGGTGAAGTGAGCTAACTAATAAAATGGTAAAACTTTTTTCTTGTACATATAAGTACAATCATGTCTTTACTTGATGTTTTGGTGGATTGCATATTTTTTATTTTATGGAAAGAACACTATTGTTCACAATGTCTATTTACTAAGGTAAATTTTACGATACTTTAAGAGGTGTAGAATATTACAATGTTTTTTTACCACTTGGCTTACATTACCTATAATGGGTCCATATGCAATCGTCCAAATATATAAAAAAATATTTTGTTTCAAATTCCCGATAAATCCCGGGACTACACGCTCATCTCGCGACCTTTGGCAACATTGATAAACTGTTCTGACAATTTATATTATAAAACATTATCGAAAACAGCCTTACAATACTAAATATAATACCACAGAGAATGATTTCGAAGTCGTCATATATATTCCTGATGGGAGAGCGCTGCGTACGTGTCGGGATTTTGTTGGGCAGACGTTGACTGAGGCGGGGCTGTTACCGAATAGCAAACGAATCCGCGTTCTTAACGAGATTTCGAATAAGTCATGCTCTGCTTATATTTGAGTTATTGCTGAAGGGGTGGTGGATTTAGTATTTGTGTTTTCATAAATACGAAGTCTGACATAAAAAAGGAATTAATATGAATGCATGTTATCAAAAAAGAAACATCAATAAGATTTTAATGTTTTATCGAGCTAATTTTCACTTAAGAGGATAATTTTTAGCACTGGTTTATTTAAATACATATTTTCTAAAAAAATAAGGAAGAAAACTTTTATTCATTTTATTACCTTTTTTTGGATATCACATTTATGGAGCTTAAGTACCATGACACGTTATCGTCAAAGTTCTTCGAGTCTCCTTCATCGCTTATATTTTGAAAAGTTGTATTATCTTACCATCGTTGCAGACAGAAGGGCGTGATCGCTACGGAGGTAAGAAACCCTTAGTGAAGCCAGTTCACTAGGACTACATATGCATTATTTTGGAATCATATAATATGTACTTCCCCTCACACTACATCCGTACATGTACACACGCATGCGCATACATACAGTACACAACAAATCATCTTTGTGGTGCTAAGTTTTTTCTTAAATTGTTAATTTTCGACGGAATCTATGGTGGGTCGTCAAGCAGAAATGCTTTTAATCTAAAACGATTCTCAGGTAGTGTCTCGTCATAGTTGTGGAGATTGTAGATCGTTTGGTTATAAAGTTTTCCTACCTCGCTGTGAAACTTTTGATATATTTCACGAATGAACTCGCGGATGGTAGGTATTTTTAAGTCTCTGTGAAGTAGCGAGCTACGCACGTACCACAGGGCTTTACATATCTGTCTCAGTAAAATACATATTGGCTTACTTCACCTCTCATGAGTGGATATTATGAAATTTACGATGTTGAAAATTTTCCTGTGTTTATCCAAAACAGCTTCATTAGAATGGTAGTTAATTGACTGTATTTTTTTCTTAATAGTTGAGAAATTATGAAAAAAACACTACTAAGACAATCAAATTATTCATTTCAAATTTACAGGATATAGTTTTGGAGAATATTACTTGAACCAAATTATTAATGCAACATTTTGATTTGTATCGTATTATGAGATTGCTTGAAATTTATAATATCGTGGTGCAGAATGCCATCTTGTCACATAAGTTCAAAAGGGTGTTAAACTAGAAAACCAAGGCTTAGGCAGCATTTAGAATTAGTCTGATAAAAATCACCAAAAACTCACAAATAACAAGCCCGCGCATCTCCAAGTGACAAATAAAAATGTTCGTTAGGTATCCAGCGAAAATGGTGGGGGTGGGGGGTCACAAGGAAGTGGCGGCCGATAAGGGAATGATAAATTGCTATGCCAACTTTATTTGAGAAATTACATTGTCAGCCTTATCTGCGTGCGACTTTTACGAAAATGACAGCGCCAACAATTATGGAAATCAGTTTAAGAATTTTGTTTAATGTGGGATGCCCCTCTTTTGTGAATGCCACTGAACACGGAAACGTAAAAGTACGAACAAGATAAGTATTCTGTTATATTACTATTATTGTCGAATGTTTAAAATAACTAAAAAGATGTGTGCTGATAATAAGGCAACAAACATTCTTTTTTTTTTAAAGAATTAGCTAAGCATCTTACGCTCTTAATAAATATTGGTTACAAAATTGGGTAAATCAACCCCCGAAAACAACAAGAAAAAATAATTAACGGGATAAAATATAAACAATATTTTTATCTTAAAGTGAGTTTTATAAAAAGGGTTAGCTTTGATTTGCAAATCCTTGTGTCATACACTCATTTTTACGGTCTATAATGATATTTCTATGCTATAATTTTATTCAATTAATAATAAATGAGTTACTTTTGGTTACAAATTATCGTTTTTGACGTTTAATGTAAATAATTAAATTTATAATAAGAAAATATATGAGCATATTTAGTTCTGCGTTGATTTAATTTAAGGTATCGACTAACTATTTATTATATGCTCGAATATCACAATCAAATCACTCAAATTTATATAAATGGTGCAAGCTGGTTGCTTCCAGTTATTTTGGGTTCATCCCTGCAGTTGAACCACTGGATATACTGCAAGGAAAATGTAAGGTTTTAGAGATAAAACAAATTATATTGATGTGTAAAAATTGGAACGATTTACATGCAATGATTGTCGAGTAATATTAACAGTTTTTTTACTCTTCTACCAAAGAATTTTTCCAATAATTTTTAAATTATCAAAAAATTCATATACGAGTTAAAATTAGATCACAAAGAAGGGCAAGCAAAGTATTTATTGATAACGGTGTACAATTACTGTTGGATCATAATTGGTTAACCTTTTTTTAATATTAGTAAACCAGCATATCTTACGCGGTTATTAATTGGTTATTAATTGGTTATTAATTAAAAAAAAATCATTGGATTGAAAACTTTTGTTTCAATAAAACGTTTTCTATTCATTTTCTGAGTAGAAATTATGAATAAGCAATTATATATAATTCAAAATACGACAGCATTCATAAAGCTATTTCTATATATTTTTAAATTATATATGTTACTTTAAAACCTGGTATGAAATTTTTCTGTTGGTTGATTCTTTGTATGTAATTTTGTATTTTTATAGTCTTTGCTTTATTTTCCTATTTACTTTTCTTTAAGGCGTTGTTATCAAAAATAAACCACGATTTTTTCACTATATTTTATCACCATTTATGTATAAAATTAAATAATACGAAAATCTTTTCTGGTTTTCAAGTAAGTCAGAGTTTTTATTATTTTTCGTTTTATTTGAAGCTCTTGGTAAAAACAACAATAATAATTACATTAAAACCGATATTTATCACGAAATCATAAAAAAACCATTATAAATAATGACTTATTGTGTAAAACTAAAATAAAATGTACAGATAGTTGTATATTGTATTTTCTAATTGTATGAAAAATATTTTTTCATTGATTTTATAGATTCGTTTCTTGTTAGTCTAACCTTAAAAACCATTACCAAATACCAAACGTTTATCCATCATCAATTATTGTATTCACCAATTTGACGTATTGTCGCTATTCACAACATTACTGTTGAGCTTCATCAAATATATAACATTTCTTTTTAAATCTTTGGGTAAGGTTACTTTGTGAGTTTTCCAAAAAGCTCTTTGCAAAGCACGCGATCAGCTCAAACTTTGTGAATTTAAAGTGAAGGGCATACATTCAGTTCATAAAGGAAATTGTGTATACTAACCCTTTATTTTGTGCCTATGCTCACTTTAATAATGGATGAAGCGGTGTATGTAAAAGGTTGTTCAATATTGCTTCGTGTATTAAAGTATCTGTGAATATATGAGGCTAAAATCTTTCTAACATTTTGTATAGGTAACATGCAACAAAATTTATTTGATATATTTACAAAAATCTAGGTGTTCTTGCTTTTGTGCTTTCATATGAAAAAAAAAGTTGGTGACATAAATATTTATTATCTCAATTCAAATATCATAACTGTACGAAGAAGTTGGTAAGTAACAGAATTATAATTCTGAGTAAACAGCAAATTAAAAATGTCAACTTTTAGGATAAAGTCTCTAAAATCGATATTGTATGTTACATATATATTTTTTTATCAAAATACTGATGCATTAATGCCGATCTGACACAAGTGAGAGCTTAAAATTAACAGAAAGGTGCGATTGCTTGCCTATAATTAATGCATCAACTGAGTTATTCCAGATTTTATATTTGTATACTTAACTAATATTTGTCAGTTTTGTTAGATACTTAGAAGCTGCGATATGCTTATTAATTCAACTTCACTATGGTATATCTATTCTTAAAGTTTGTGTCTTCTTATTACAAATTTGTTTAATAAAACCTTAATATAAAACTAGGTATATATTTATTATTAACTATATAAAAAAGATCATTCCAAGCATGTGTATTTTTATCAGTGACCAGAAAATATAGTTTAGAAAATATGTTGGGTAAGTGAGTTAATTATGAAATTTCAACTTCTTATATAGTTAAAATATCAAAGTATTTAGTTTTTACAATTTCTTATAAAATTAATTTATAGCTATTTCGGCGTGCGCCATCATCAGAACTATGTCTAAGCCTGCACTTGATCAGCTATATATACTGGCTTAGAAGAGATACACAATACATCTAGTTGTTAACTCTAACATTCTAATTTATATAAAAATTAACTTTAGTGTTTCTATGTAATATGGAATTATTTAAGGTAAATTAGGTTTAATTAAACTAACATTTATTATAAGTAACATATAGGGTTATTTTTACCCTATCAAAATAGAGTTCTACCAAGTAAATGCCAATCCAATCAATTAATTTAAAGCTGTAGTTGAAAATTACTTAAATATCTCGCCTATAATCAAGTTTTCACACAGTTTTATTCTATTCAAAACACAATTTCCGTCAGTTTGCCATGTTACTACTTTTTGATATTCAATAAATAACAATAACTCATTAATAAAATGTTTTGATATATTTTTTTAATTCATGTCCTCCCTCAATGTGAAGCATATTGCCTTCTTATAGAGGTATCTCAACAGACATTTCTCAGTTACTCAACCTCTCTTTTTTAAAGAGGCGATATTAAGAATAGGGTTAAGACTACTAGTGATTAGCTAATCGCTCTCATTATGCCCCGTTCGTTATCAGATTGTAAATAGGGGAGGGAATTTTAAGATATCACAAACATCCATGCATTCGAACGGAATACAATAAATCGATTAAAAAAATACTGGTCGCACTGGGATTTGAACCCGTAATGTAATTTACGGAAGCCAGCGACGCTGACATCGCGCTACGGACCCTGAAGTTCAGCAATAAGTGAATTATTATGTTAACCTCTAGATGTTATGATAATTTAAATAATAATGATATCATTGAAATACGTAAAATGATGCCACTTAATACATCATTTTTGTGATGTATATATGAATCTGATAAACTGAGGAAATGAAAAAAACTTTCAATAGATTAATATAAATTCAAGTAAGTTCGAATATTAAAATGAGTTCAGCTTTTTTTCAAAGCTTCTGTTGGCTGGTAGTAGAATGTTAAAATAATCCAAAGCACCGTAAAAATTATATAAGCCCAGTCGGAGCTTTTTTCACGTCTCCTCGGGCAGTGATTTCACCGCTCAAAGCTTTACTGGAAAAAGCTTCGGCAGGAATATCGGTGTTAAAGGTTATTCCTTATGGCGATCTGATATAAAATAATAAGGTTTTACAATTGAAACATTCCAAAGTAGCTTGGCAATAAATCACAAGGTGGAAAATCAATACTTTTTTATATAATCGGCTCCAATGAATTTATTTTATGTTGTGTGCTGTAGATTTTTTATTATCTGACTTGTATTTTCTTAATAAATATACATTTGGTAAAAATTTAATAATCAAAATGATTATTCTATGTCTTTTTTTTCCAAATCATTCCCTATATGGAGCATATGTTCTCACATGGTTCTTCCAAGAATCTCTATCCGTCGCCAGTCTCTTTGCCTTCCCCCAGGTCATCTTAGAACCCCCTAGCTCCTCTGAGTACATCCTGTGAATAGTCATCAATGGCTTTCTACGTCGTTGGGATTCTAGTTGGTAAAAGGGACAAGAAGGGTTCAAAACCTTTTGAAGTATCCGCAGTTCATGTCCAAGCCAGGTTCATCGTCACTTTTTTTATTGTGGACCTTATAAGAGGCTGGTTAATTTGCTCTATTATCTCCGTGTTCCTGACAAAGTCAGACTACCGTGCTCTTAGCATACTCCGCAGGCATCTGTTTTCAAAGCACAGTATAAGGTTACTCTTCATTTTTGTAAGGTGCTATGACTCTCAACCGTAAAATAGCATTAAAAAAAAAATATATATATTATAAATTAGGATAGTATACATTAATAAACAATTGACGCATTGTTTTAATCCATCAAACATATTTACAGTCATTCAAATTATAGGTTTATTCAATATTGGGTATCAAATACAAAAGCCTTATGAAAGTGTTACAATGACTTATTTAGTTTATTAGTTGATTAGTTTTTTAAGTAAAAAATCATTAGCCCAAAGCAGTTTTATTCTATGTCAAATTAAATTTGATAACTTTATTATTCCATTTGTTGTGTTACAAAATTTTGAGACGTGTTTTTTCCTCTTTGAGAAGCATCATCAGATGTCACATCATAAGGTTTAAGAATAAACTAAAAATTGATTTATATTTTTTATTTTATAAATTACAAAATAAAGGTTCAGGTTTGAGCATTTCTACTCGACAAAAGGAGGGGATGAGATACAAACATTGATACTATAAAATTATATACTAATTCCTTCCAATAGATGTGGTAAATCATGGAAATAAATTCAACAATGATGATTCGCCTATATTATTAACGTATGACTTTTCGAAAACTCTAAGCCATTCATTACTGCCTTTTACAATTTAATTTGTGGACTATTTAAAAATGATCAAAACATTCGCTCTGAAATACTCTGAAATAATATTTCTTTTTACACATTTGATGACAATGAATTTTGTTTTCGATTTTAATCTAGTGATTCAATTTTTGGTCGAAATAAAGCAGTCAATTTTATTAACTATAGTAAAAAAAAAACATATGATACATTTTCACACCAACGGTACTTACAATAATAAAACGAAATAAAAACTACCCCATTTCCCGCGAAAATTCAACTTCATCCCCGTTTCGGCAGCCAAGTTTTCCACCCCTGTTATCTCCTTGTTCCACTGGAGGAAACGACTCCGCAGTGATGTATTGTATTTTTCTTTCATTGTAGTTTTTTTTGCGCCTTCAGTTTTTTTTAGCATTTCCACAAATCTCGTTCGCGCTGTTACTTCCAGTTGCCGAGCCCTCTCCGGGAAAGCGGGATCTGATATAATTCTTAAAATTATGTTTCGCGGCACTGGATTTATTTGTGTTTGCCTTTCGACTAAATTTCAGAAGACGGCAGGGTTATTTATCATGGATGTTGCCTATTGAATTTGATAATGCGACACGTGATGCCGAGCTATGTGCAAAAAGATAATAATATTTCTCACTTCATTTGCTTTCTAACAAGAAAAGTATTTCAAAACATTTCGAGATAGAAAAGCACTCCTTGCTTTAGGATTAGTTCTTGGAAAATATGTTTCGAGGAAAATGATAAGTTTTGACAAATTCGACACATTTAACATAGATTATCCAACTACAAAGAGTTCAGTGGAGTAGAACTTTAGTACAATAGAATTGAAGTATATGCGAATTAAATACAGATAACATGGCATCACGAAGATGCTATGCAAATTTATAACCTTTTCATTAACACAAATCAAAACAAAAATAACATTTTGAAGCAGACTAGACTAAAAGATTTCATCTATTTTTTTCAAACTGTTTTGTGAAACTGGGATGTGTCGCGTTTAATAAATTGATTTGAAAGTGGTGTAATATTTACTTAGTTGATTGTATTATTTAATTTAAGATTTCGACTGAAGGTGCTTGGTGGAATTTCAATATTAAATTTGAATCGTTCAAACTATTGTTAGTGATAACATCTGTGAGAATGTACATAGTTTGAACGATTCAAATTGATTTTATTAAATCGTATTTTTTCAGTCAATTACTCTTAAATAACTATTTTCTTGATAAATGTAAGTTTTGAACAATCATTTTTAAGTTTATTATTGTATTTAAAATATTGTATCAGAATATTAACGCTAGATATTTCATATATCTGTATATATAAATATATAAGTATGCTGGGTTTGCAAAGCAGTATACAAAAAGTTTTCTATTGGTATTATTTAATACAAGAATATTTACCTCGGTAGGTAAAAGGTTAAGGCACTAGTTAGCAGTCTAGTGAAAACGAAATATAATACTGGCAAGACTATTAAATGCATTTATATATGTGAGGGTTCTGGAAACAAAAAGGACAGTCTACATGTTTTGTAAAAAAATACTGACAATTTTGCATATAGAAGTATTTTTTATACAAGACTCTAACATTTTTGTAGAGTTACTATCGAATTTATAACAAATGTAGCAGTTTACATAGTCATCTATTGCAACCATGGCAGTCATTAAGCGCAATTCACAAAACAATGTAAATTATTATGTTTTAAGAAAGTAAGATAATACTTGTAATAATATTAAACATTAATATTTTCAAGCGTTTTATCTGTAAAAGAAAAATACTTTTTAATTGATTTGGCAACATTTTAAGATTATAAAAACTGTTTCCTTTGTTTCCTGAGCCATCGTGTGCTAAAATCGATCAGATTTTCTTTGCGAAAACAAATCGATTATTATTTTCCTAATTAAGTATTTAGACTGAGGGTGCTTGATGGAATTTCAATGTAAAATATGAATTGTTTGAATTTTGTACTTTTCCATGAGTTTTGTCGCTAACGACCCGGGTTTCGCCTTTCGGCATCTTCAGGCATTCCAAGTGCACGGATGTACTTGAACTGAACGGAACTGACGGATGTCAGTTCAAGTACATCCGTGTACTTGGAATGCCTGAAGATGCCAAAAGGCGAAACCCGGGTCGTTAGCGACAAAACTCATGGAAAAGCACAAAATTCAAACAATTCAAATTTATTATTTTCTTTTATATATTTTTACTTTGTGCAAATTGAGTTAAAAAAATACACATTTAATATTCTTTCAACCAAATGAATGTTTCGTAATGGTGTATTCACGTAGATAATTGTAGAAAAATGAGAGTTCAAGGAACTCATGTAGGTATTATTTGTCACGTAAAAAATGCAAAAAGGTTTTCTTTTCAAATACGTTACACACGTTTTTTCATATTGTAAACAAAAAATTGTCCTTTTGATCACATATATTTGAAGTAAATATGAAATTTGAATACAAGATAAATCCTTCGACTGAAGGAATATTTTTTCAACATTTTGCAGGAAAAAATTGTTAAGTAAAATTTGTTAAGAAGTTCAAAAAGCTCGCGTGAGAACCTACCCGTGTCACATAAATTTGTTTTTTTACTTCGAGGTTGAGTCTTCTAATATAAATTGTGGCGGACCATTAAAAATAATCGCGGCATGTTATTTACTCATAATGAAAGAAAAAGAAATTCCTCATGAAATGATGAGTTATGCGCATACTTAATGTAATCATATGAAATATTTCAATAAATAATGACTTAATAAAAATTGCGTAACAATAAAAATTGTAATCATAATAATTTTAAAAATTTTAGATACGAAGTTGAAAAAAATCTTTTCGATACTGTAGAATTTCAAAAGTTTGTGAGTAGATAAGCTTTGTAAAATATAATATTACATATATTATGAAAGTTTTTCCAGTATTACAGCCTCAAAGAATAGCAGATGGATTCCATCAGGAAGATTTCACCTCGCCTTTAGTTTTTCTTAAGCTTTTTTCTAAAGTTGGTTCATCTGAGATGTAGGATTTTTCCATATTTATTTTTGAATCTGTTAACTTTCTTTTAAATGTTTTGTATTTTTTATTTTTACAATAATATGAAAATGGCTCATATTTTTATAACTATTTAATGTGGAAGATTTAACTCACTATCAAAAGTTTTAAATACTGAATTCTAATACGTTACTATATCTTGATAAATGAGACTTTGAGTACCAGTTACTTTAATCTTTTCGAACCGTCTTAGGATATAGTAGAATATGGTGATAGTCTTTAATGTGTTGGATGTTTATCGATACCTCTGTATTATATTGCATTAAACATGAGTTGAAAGGTAATGTAAGAACAAGTTAAAACATTTTGAACAAGTAAAAAATATTTTGTACTGAATCACGTGATGAAATGAACGCAATTTTAAATATGTGGTTGGTTTTTCTATGGGCTCGAATTCCTAATCTATAAAAAGGTACTTCAATTAAATTGGCTAATTTATTAAATAATCGGTTTTATATGTACATACTCTAAAAATAAGATGTCAGGTAGCCAGTAAGCCACTAATATTTTCATATTCCAATCTTCGTTTTACCTTTTTTGAAATAAAAATAGATTTATTTACATAAAACTACTTTAAATATGCTTTGTAAGAATGTTATATATTGAGTTAGAACTTGCTTGACAAAATGGAAATTCAGTGTAAATAAATATGAATAAAACAAACAAACAAGAAATTAAATCGATATAATTTGATTCATACAATGATAAATAAACAAAAAATAATGGCGTTCCTACCTGTCCCAAGCCCAGAGTACGGAAAACGTGGTCACACTAGACATATTTACTATCAAACATAGCAGAGGGTCCAAGCAAACAGCTGAGGCGTTTTCGGCTAGCGAGGTGACCGCACTTCCATTGTCCAAAAGGACAGTTTGGCAGACAGCCTGAAAATTCTGTTTGTGAAGCTTTTATTGCAAAGGTTTCATTTCGTCTTTTTTTCTTCTCGCAGATTCCCGACTCGTTTTCACAGATCGAAGCCTGGCTCTATTGCTTTTAAAGCTCGGCTTGAAAAGCTTTTTATCAACTATATTTTATTCATATGGATTACTTCTGGACAAAAAGTTCTAATGTGTATGTATGTAGTACAATAGAAACGTTTTAAATTATTGTTGAATCGTTGCTATGTCATTATATTGCTTTCATTTTATTGATTGAAAGATTTTTTATACAAACAATAATTTATGTCATATCATATGAAAAAAAAAACATGTTTGAATCATCTTAACATTACGTTAACATTTCATTACGAATTAATTGTACGCAAGGTTTTAAAATATATAATGTGAGGTTACAAAAAAATCGTGGTAATTTCGAGATTTTTAGTTGGTATGACTGCTCATGTTGTTTTATATCATAAAACTTATTTTAAACATGTTTATATTGCCATTTTCTTCTAAATTTTTTACATGTCGTAGGTGAGTAATAGTTTTAAAAATGTGCCACTTTCATTGATTATTTACATGATTACCTTATTTGAAATGAATAACTCAATGCCTTTCCACGAAACACTGACAACGTATCAAATGTGAATAAAAGATCTAAAATTGAATTGTGGAAGAACTGTGGTTTTAACAAGGAGGCGCAACAGACCACAAATTGACATTTACTGGAAAATGTGTTGCTGATTCGGAAAAAAAACTTAAACAAAACACCAATTATAAACAGACCTCAACTTCACTAAGAAATTCTTATCTCGAAGCACCCCTTAAAATTTTAGTATATTTGATAAGACATATGTATAAAACATACGCTTTCAATTAAAACTGATATAATAACTACAGTACCTATGTTGAATAACTTCTCTGTAATATAACAAGTAAAACTAAAACAAAACGAAATTTAAGCATTATGGAAGTCTTGAGAGGAGCGCTAACAGGAAGTTAAGATACTTGCAGATAACGACTTCAATATACTTCATCCTTGCTTTGCAGTTTTATCGTTAGACTTTTCTTGGGCACCTTATGAGAAACTTGTAAAAACACAGGATACATCCGTTTATCATAAACTTCTTTATGGAATAGTGTTGTAACTATAAAACTGAGCAATTTTTTAAAAGAATATTTTATCTCTAGTATATTGTAATTTACGATAAAATAACAGCAAAGTTTGAAGAAAAAATATGTTATGGGTTAAAGAAGAACTTTTAATTTCCTATGGTTGTCTTATTAGAAATTATATTTCGCTCTTAAATAATGATGATTTTTTACAGAGAAGTATTTTAAACTCTGCTTTCAGATTAACAGTTATGAAAAAAACATTTCCGGTAGAAGTATGTAGGTAACTAACAAATCTGACAAAAATGAGTCAACTGTACGTACAAAGAGGTTCTCTGATATATTTTTTTTGTCTGGAATAATTCGGAATTCTAAAATTAGTATGATTGCTGATTTAAAGGCAAGTAATTGTCCCTTTCAGCAAATTTTAAACTCTTATTTGTGTCAAATTGGTAATATATCATCTTTATAGGCTTTATCCTAAAAGCTGACATTTTATTTTTTTGTTTATTCAGAATAATCAATCTGTTACTAACCAACTCTGCCAGAACGGTGAAGTTATTATTTTTTAAATATAGTGTTTTTTCAATAATTTATTTAAATAAAAACAAACTTATTAATTTATTTACCAATTCCAATTCAAAAATGTTGCTCGATTTTTATTGGAAAAGAAAAATTCGTTTTCGTAAAACCTACTACTGTTAACCCAAAATCTTATTAGTTGTTTTTTTTTAATTTATGAATAAGGCCATAACAAGTGGCATTTGAATTATACGTAAATACACTATTTTTCAGACTATAGTCATTTTGGCAAGATTCGTTTGGTTATGCTCTTTGAAAAGAGATAGGGCTGCCACCGCTTGTTATTAATGTGTAACACTTTTCGGAAGTCGGAAGCAGATCTCACTTCCGAAAAACTTTCCACTCTTACGAAAAGCCCTTACACTTCCGTTAACGCTTTTGTAAGCTACACTTTGAACAAACCTTCAATGAAAATTAACAATATTTTATTTAACATATATTTTTTTTGAATACCTTTACATTTGATGGATGTCATTGAATCTTTTGTTTTTCTTTTAATTTGACTTTCCCATAGATGTAAAATGAAAAACCCTATACTTTAGGTATTGTGATTTTAAGTATTCGAGCACACAAATCTACGAATGGGTAAATTATTGCTGAAAAATACAAATTATCGCTATTTTATATAGCTTTATTTAAATATTCAAAAAGTTTTCCATCATTATTATTAAGGTAAACTTTGTATTGCATCAAGTCAATAGTTGAAATTGTGGTGAATTCGAGGTAAATTTAAAAATGTCACTGGCGTTGAGGTGAAAATTAAAATATAGCAAAAACCAATTCACTTATGATAAGCTAAAAATTATGAATTACTTGTGCCTAGACCTTCTCATTACAAAGTTCAGCTATCAATATATTTGATTTATTTATGTATTGTAGTCTGGTAAAGTGATTTTACCAATAAATAGAATGTTTACCCAAACATAAATTGAATATAAATAATAACGGCAATATTAGTACAAGCTTTATCCAAAATTTAATGTTATTGATATTTTCTAATAACTGTCTCTAATCGTTGATTTTCTGTGGATTTCAGAGAAGTAATGATTTACTTTTGCAGAGCGAAATTTGTTTAACTACACGCCATTAAACACAACAAATTTCTAATTCAATTATAAACTGTTTCACCTTCCGGCCATATCATGCCATCGTTATACATTTTTATGCTGCTGCATTTTCTTTAACACTTTCATTTCAGGCAAATTATTTATTGTGTACTTAAAATAAAAATAATCAAGAAAAGAAAACATTCATAATCTGGAAACGTTCAAGATTAAACACGAACAGCCAACAGACGTCAATTAAAATCTTTTTAATTAAAAAATAATTGTAAAAAATTGTGTCCCAAAAAACGTTTTCTTTTATATAAGAATTTAGGCGTTTCTTGACCCAGTTTGTTTGCTTTGTTCAACCATATACCTCCTAATTTGGAGCATATTATGAATCTTTAAGCGAATGTTTCAGCGAAAATTATTTCACGGGGACTTTAAGCCAAAAGCTTTACCTATCTCATAGCAGAAAATGATAAAAGAAACTCATTTTTATCATGGTTCCGTTTACGACTTCCGTTTATAATTTTAGCATTGATTATACTTAAGTACAGTTAAAAATAAAATGTATAGCATCCTTTTTTTTACTGTTTTTTTTTTTATTAAATTGGCGTGACACGTGTTTTGTTACTTTGAAATACGATCAACAGTTGATTAAAAAAATATAAGCAATGATTCTACTCTGATTGATACTGGATAATTTTTCAAAAATTATTGTAACAGAGATGAAATATGAATTGTTGATTTCCTTTGAAAAATTAAACGCTATATTTTAATCTTGTTGCACAATGAAATCAATTAATCATATTATATATTTTTTGTAGAATGATAATAATATCTTTTTAACATTTATGAATGATGTATTTTTTCGTGGACTGTGTTTTAGAATGGTCACGTCGTCGCCTTAGGTTACAGAGATCCCAGATTTGAATCCCAGTTTTATAAATTGACTTCCAATTGATTAATGGATTTATGTTCAGAGGTATGGAGTGTATGTGATGAATTGAACTCTCTCTCATCTATCCTATCAAAAAAACAGGCGTAGAAGAGCGATACGCTAACCAAAAGTCTTGTCCTAGTTCTATCATTCTATTCCTACTCTTTTTTCAAAGATAAGCTTAGTAACAAGCAGTTCTCTAAGAAACACTTCTATTTCGATACAATCCATTAGTCTTATTACTTCCACATTGGAAGCAGGCATGGTTAAAACAATGTGAATATAAAGTTAGTGTCTTTAATTGAAAGCAAGAAATTTTGGGTCGTCTGGTCGAAATCGAAAAATCGAATTAGTATTCGAAAATTCGAAAAATCGAATTAGTATATTCGATTATTTAAAAAACGTCGTAGCGATGCCAACTTTCAAATAAAGTTCTCTCAATATTATTACGATGCTTCAGTTCTAAGCCAGGAAATTTGAATTTAAAGACGTCCATTTCAATTGTTTTAAATTGGAACGACGAATTGTCAGGAATATTGAAAAAAAATTCTGGATCGGGACACCTTTCACCTAGCGGGATGAAATAGAGTTTACATTTGATTCTCATATCTAGGAAATCTATATAAAAAAAATCATAAAAATCGGTCAAGCCGTTTTGGAGGAGTTTGGCGACAAACACCGGTTAGAATAAAGGGAACTAGAGCTAATGAAATAACTGATTGAATCTTGTTCTGTTCTTGAAGGAGATGAGTGGAATACGTCATTAGTGATGCAGAGACGCTTGTGCAGCTGGATCTAAATCAGTCCAAGAATAAGATGTTTTTAGGAAAGTAGTTAAATTGGACATTAACTTAAGATTACTTACCCAAACGAACAAACGAAACAAATTGTATCGATTTTTCGAAATAAAATGTACGTTAAGTACTTTTTTCAAATATCATTAAGTAAAGCTTTCAGTACTCGAAAGATTTAAATAAAATATGACCCTTTTAATAATACTTCGTAATTTCTTCCGGCGATGAATATGTTATGGGCACAGGCCGTATAATGCGCTAGTCGTATTGCATCACGTGCAAGAAGCCGATCGCATGCAAGCCCCCGACACGTGCAGTATCCGAATGCAGAATGAAACCAATTACAACCTAATTTAAACCCTCAAGTGAAGAAAAATTGCTTTCAATTAGCCGACCGCACTGCACTGCGGTGAACGCTTTACGAGTGTAGTACATACCAAATACAAGCGCTTGACTTTTCACAGAACGCCACTGCCAACAATTGGATACTTGTAAATAGTTTTTTTAATTTTAAAATCACGTCAAAACCGCTTTGCAAAGATTTTATTTTCTTGCGAGCTTTTCTAAGACTACTGACTATTTATTCACTAAATGTTAAGCATTTGGAAGCGCTGTTGAAAGTAAGTGGAAAATTTTATTGAAATTGATTACGACAGTGTATCCGACTTTATATATATTTAAATCAGTATAATTTAAGTTGTCGCCTGCTGTGGCCTAGTTGGTTAGAGCTTACTCTACCGATTACGCAGGTCCAGGTTCGATTCCCGGTCAGATCGCAGTAAATTTGAGAATTATTCAATTCAAAATTGTGGTCGAAGACAGGGTGTTTGTGATGTCAATACACATCATTTATTCTCCTCCCATCCTTCTGATCCTTTAATAACTGGGTGTAGCAAAAGCGATTAGTAAGTCACTAGTCTTATTCTAGCATTATCCTTCTAACCCTACTACTCACGTTTAAAAAAGTGAGTTTGAGCGACTGAGCAACAAACAGTTTTCGTAGAAAAAACTACTGTTTTGATACCTCCATTAGGAGGTCAAATGCTCCACATTGGGAGCGGACATGGGTAAAAAAGTTTTAGTTTGTCATTGTTTCTATTATGGCATATAAACAATAACAACAGAACTATTATTTTGATTTTGTGGCTTTAAATAATATGACAAAAAAAAAGAAAATTATGACTTCAATAACGTTCGAGATCACCAGTCTAATATAATTATAGCCTTCAAGAGTTTTCTCATGAGATAAGATTTAAGTATATTAAATTATTATACTTATATCTATTTGAATAATGAGTTTTAGATCTCGCAGGTTTTTCTAATTTTTATTAAAATGTTCAAACAAACTTTTGTAAGAGTTTATCTAAATGGTTAATCGAAAAAAGTTTAGACGTTATACAGATCGGTTTGCAAATAATAAAATTTATGAGCTATGTTGCTGAAAAAATCACCAGTTATTTGGTAACGTTTTCATACTGTTTTTATTATAAATTGAATGAATGATGATAATCTACATTGACATGTAAAGTATTGTCACTAAAATAATAATAGAATGACGGAATCAAAGCCAGAAAACTTTTTCTATTATTGTCTCAGCGGCTCTTACTGGACTGACATTTTCAGGTCGAATTCAAAAGCTTGCCACGCTAAAAAGCTTTGGTCATTTCCGATTCATGTTCATGTTCTGTTAACTTCAACTTTGGCTTTAACACTTAGAAGTCTATATATTAATGCTTTGCAGTGAAAATATGAATACCAAAATAAAAATACTAGAAGATAAATAAATTTTAATATTTTTTTAACTACATGACATGATTTTAATTAGATTTCCAACACGATTCAAAAAGGTAATTTAAAATATTGTTTTTTAATCGATTTACTGACGGTAGGCATTGGTTTTCTATCAGTAAACCTTTTGATTATAAATGTTCGTAATGTATTTTCACCCATCCTTTATTATATATCACTAAAAAGACTGCAAGGAGAGCGAAAAATTGATTTTAATTCATCGTGTTCTTAAAATTTACCCTTATACTTAGGTTTTTCTGCAATAAAGAGGTAAAAAAACTGGCTTTTGGTTTGTAAATACTAAAATCTTGGCATACAAAAGATTCATAAGAGTTTATATGCCACCTATTTAAAGAACTGATTTAAAAAATGTCAAAGACTGCTTGGAAGTAAATAGTAAGTAACCCAATGACTTTTTTTTCAATTTTTAATAGCGATACAAATCAAATTTCAAAAAATAACAGAAGCTTAGGCAAAATTTCATATCTTTTGTCCATCTGTACTCATCCGAGAATTAAAGTTTTTGTTTGTATTAAAGTAGCGTAAACATTAAACAGAAGGTAGCAGTACGCTTTTCATTATTATGTGGAAAAAATCTATGCATAATACAATTTTCAATAAAATAATTTTGAATATTTGAGTTTCAAAAACATCAATAAAAACAAGGATGGATACGAATTTTGTGCATAAGTTTTAGGCATAAGCAAGCTTAGACTTATTTTTTTTGCTAGACTTTGAAACAAATGTTTGTGAAATAGTGAACGACATAGCTTTTTTTAACCAGTCGATAGATTTAATTTTCTGGTTTTAATATATTTTAGAATGCAGTAAACTCGTCTTCGTCGGGTCCCATGGCGCAGCGATTAGCGTTGTTGGCTTCCGTGCCAGACCTCACGGACTCGAGTCCTAGTAAGAATAGCACTTTATCAATCAATTTCTGCTCGAAGGCATGGGTGTTTTTGATGTCTAAATATTTCTTCCCACTCTTCCGATCCTTCAATAACTGGGCGTAGCGAGAGCGATTAGTTAGTCACTAGTCCTTTCCTAGCCTTGTCCTTATATTCCTACTACCCTTTTTTGGAAAAGAAATGTTGAGCGAATGAGTAACATTTTTTTTTATGTTAATATACTTCGTTGGGAACAAACAGGGATAAAATTCATATATTCAATAATTCATAAGTTTTAAGGTTATATATAATTAATTGCGTTCTTATCATTGTATAAAATGATTTAAAACAAAATTTTGCAAGCCTAACGTAATAATAATAAATCGAAATACATAGAAACGTGTTTTCTTGCCGTTTTCAGACAACAACGTATGAAAACAAATTACGCGATTATTTTTTTCACAAACCGCGACTTTCGTCACGTGACCATTTTAAAATGCACATCACGTGACCACGGCCTGACGTGTAATTACCGGTTTACACAGAGAGCGGGGAGGGGCTAACTCCTTAATTCAATTTGTCAAATTAACACCAGGTGTCTTATCTCTCCGCAGGGGGGGTGTAGAATCGCTGGCGCGCCCCCGGTGGATGTGGACGGGGGGCAGTGTTGTAAAGTTTTTTTTTATTTTAATTTTTGAATAACGTGACGGCATGTTATGGGTATTTTTGTTTTCATTTTACGACTTCAGGCCGCAGAAGGCATTTTGTGGTTTCATAATAAATTTGCTTAGCGCGAGTAATTTAATGACAGTAAAATTCTTTCAATTCGGCCGAGTTGATAGCGTAATATGCTTAGGACATCACTTTACGACCGATGATTCAAATTCCAGCACGGATTCTTGTTATACAAAATTCATTGATTACGAAAATACTTTTATTTTTTCAATCCTTTTCCATTTTTTTTTTAAATCGTTAAAGTATTTATTTACATTAAATATATTAGCCTGTTGGGATTGAAGGTGGTCTAAAACTTGTTTGCAATATTTTATATGACATACTAGCCAGTTCCCGGCAAGCGTTGCAATTCCACTCAAGGAAAGAAAGTGTTTTTTGTTTTAATTGTGTATTTAAAATGCATGTTTTCTTTTTCTGGCTGTTTGGTGTTTGCTGCCGATTGTGTATGGTACGACACACGTGCCACTTACTGTAAGTTAATTGTACTATAACATAACCTTCGCTGAAGTGCAAGCAAACGTTGTCAAAATGAAATATATGGCAGACATACAAACATTGATATTTATATATAAGAACTACTGTAAGCTAATTTAACCCTCCAAGGACGAGCGTCACCATATGGTCACACAAAACAACGTTGTCTATCGATTCCACTATTTATACTTTTTCTACCTGAATATCGTTGCTTTTGCTCATATTTGGTTAAGAAGGGTACGGACTACAGTTAGTCATCAGCCGTAGGAACAGGAACGGTCTCCAAAAGCACATGTGATTTTTTGAATTTCCGTTTTTTTTAATTTACTTTTTGAAACTGTTCTACTGAAAAGAACTACTGTAATTATTTACAGTTATTTTTCTAATATATTTGTTTTGAAATTATGTTGATCTAAAGAGGTCAAATTGTAAATATTTAAAAAAAAATCACGTTTAGCTATATTTCAACCCCGAATGTTTGCAAGCCCATACGGTCACTTTTGTCCTTACTACTGTCCGTACTCAATATTACACGGTAATAAAAGGATGAGCATAACCATATAGTCATGCGGGGTTTCTATACAACGACTTTGCGTTTTTTTTTTTTTTTAATTTTGGATAGGAATAAAAGTTATCCGTGACTTCAATATGGCTTAGAAAATATTTTTTTTATCGGAAAAAAAACTCTCGCCTCTGGAGGGTTAACTATGCTTATAACCTACCCGTAAGTGCATGCAAAAATGTTGTCAAAGTTTTATTGCAATCGGATCAGGGGTTTGGCATCCCATAGATTACGAACAAACATTATTTTTTTTTATTATCAGGTATGATATGTCTACTATATATATAATATAACGACCCGTATTAGGCAGAAAATCTTAACTGAAAATTTATAAATTCCACAGGAGAATGTTTTTTTATAAAATAGTAATATATGGCCAATGCCTATCCCGATATTATAATAAAACTGTCTTACTGCTTTCAGTACATTAGATCAGCGTGTCTTAACCAGGGTCCACGTGTAACAAACGTTAACAAGTCAAAACGCTAAAATGCACAGACCATAAAAAAGATTAGATGAATGAGAAAAAAATTGCCACTGTCGCCTTTGTGCAATATTGAAGATTACTTAAAACGCAATTTACCGAATTGTGTCGCTTAAATTCCTTTGCCAATTATATTTCGATACTAATATTTATTTATAAAGAGTGTTTTTTTGTGATAATGATTTTTTCACGACGTTCAGAATTTTGAAATTGCAGCATTTAGTTCTTAAGAATAATTGAGTAAAACAGTGATTAGTTGCTCTTTAATAAGCGGGGAAGGAATTACAAAATATGGTTAAAGTTATTACTAAAGAATGGTGATTGGGCTAAAAAGTAAACATTTTTGTTTTATCCGAATTATTGAATACAGTAAAATACTATTTTTCATCACGTTTCAGAACTTCTATGACTGTGATATTTTTGCCATCTATCAATTTATTGTTGACTACCTTAATCAATACTTAAGATTTATTATATGTACATCATTTATTCGTAGCCTGGCCATGAGAAAGTTTTGTTTTTAGTTCAATTTGTAAAATAAATAACACGAATGACAAACTTTTTTGCACCTCGTAATTATAAAGACCAAGAGTTTCTACTTTCGCTCCATTCCCCCATTACAACATTGTTCAGAATATAATTCTTCCACTTAAAAAATACATTGTGAATAATATTATATTTGTACATATACGTACCTTTGATACTTTTATTTAATATATATATATAATATTGTAAATTTATTGATATCTTTTTTTAACTAAAACTGAAATTAATTAAGCAAATTTAAATAAGATAAACTTCAGTAGAATTACATGGTATCAAAAAATTTCGTCTATCTACGTTTAAAATTGTTTGAAAAATAATTTCTGAACGTGTCATATTGTATATAAAATAATACTTTAAAGAATTTAAGAAAAAAAAACAAGAACCTGCGGCCTTTTGGCTACCCTGGTACGGCCTTCTGGCCAATTCTGAAATTCTGTACATTTTTGTAAATTCGTAAATTCCTGAGATTTTAGATTTGAAAATTCCCGGAAGACCTAAAAAAAAAGGTGCCACGCTGATAATTTTGGGAAATCTGCAAATTTTTGGGCTTTATGATTTTTTTCCGGCCAAAGATTCCCTAGTCAAAGTTTACTGCGGCCTTATGTCGAATCAGATAAATGAATGCGGCCCTTAGAGAAGAAAAGTTTCCCCACCCCTGACCTAGTGATTAATAGATTCCACCGCTGATACTTTAAAACTACTCATAAGTTGGAAGCCCCTGACATAAACTTTTTAGTTGTGGTCTAGAAATAGCTAGGAGCCTTATTACTTAACTGTACGAAACAGAATACATACTTTGCTTTTTTGTGAGATATTGAAGTAACGAATGTCTTTTGGTATTCACACAAAAAGAGAGCAGAATTATTATACGGCAGTTATTCAGTTTGTCATCACAAAATGAACTTGTTCGTCAAAAAAGAATGATAATAAATTCCCCGGTACACAACCAAGGGAAAACAAAAAATACGCAAAAACAAACAACGCACAATTACTTAGTTTGAATTCACTGCGATAAATATTCTCTGGTGGGAAAATCCGCGCCCGACTTTTACGCCGTCCTGTATATTTAAAATTTATTTAGCAGTTTTACTCACAGATAGAGGAGGGTGGGTTTCACTTACGCCTACCCTCTCATACGTTGTAGCGCGATTTGTTTTACAAATGTTGCAAACGCGGTGAGACTCCTCTTTATTTATGATACCGCCTAATATATGTTTGCCAAGCATGCGATATTGTTTTTTTTACATTATGCCTATATATATTGTTTTTTTCTGTAACAAAAATGTAATTATCACTAACGGTCTCCCCTAGGAACACGACAAACACTCTCATATGAGAGTACGAAAGCGTATAAATGAATTATTATTTGTATAAAAAAAGATCTACTTCGTATGTACAATAAACATTAAACAATTTTACTGTGGGAAATAATAATACAATGTAAGATAATTTTATAACAAAAAAGTTTTTTGTTCAACTTATTATTTAATTTAGTTAGATATTTTTTTGACAAATGATAGAAATGTTTTTAGATTTACGAGAATCGTTTTATATAATTAATAACATATCATCGTTTAACATTAGTTTATGGACGAATGAAAAACAAATTCAAAAATAAAATACTGCTTTGTATTAGTTATACTTTTATTTATTATTATTATTTTTTTATTTTTATCATTTTTAATTAAAAAGTTTTAAAAAGAATATTTGACATTACAGCTTACGTTAATGCGTCATATATTTTGAAGTTGAAAGATCATACGAGATATACTCGATGAGAATTTTCAAAAGTCACATGAGATTAGCTCAAGGATAATTTACTTCACCAACACCCATGTCTTAGATCTCGAATTAAAATTGAAAAAAAAACAAATTTGACATCGACTTTACCGGGAATCGAACCCAGACCCACCTGATCAGTAGAGCAAGCTCTAACCAATTAGACTACAGAGGGCGACTTAAAATATGATCAGGGCCGGTTTCTCTCATGACAGGCATTATCAACTGTATTCCAATCTTTCATATAAAAATACTGTCATTTTAAAACGTAAATTATCATAAATAGGTGATTTTCTAAACTACAATAATAACAGTGTTTTATAATAGTAGTAAATAATTTTAAAAAGATACCAATTCAGTTACCTGTCAATATTGGTACAACTCTTAAAGTTTTTAAATGTATCAATTCATTGTGAACAATTTTATTGTGATGGTTTTTATAATTTAAAAATTGATTTTGGTTAATTTCGAATACCAAAATACCAATATTTTTGAATTTTCAAAACTGGTATTTTGATTTGTAAAAAACCATGAAGACCAAAATTTTGGTTTCGGTTAAACCAGTATCTCTGTTTGAAACAGTGATCAGGCGAATGTTTAACTCCTAATGGATTTTATATCATAAGTGTGAAAAAATACAATTTAGCTTTGGGCGGCCAAATGTCTAGCGCCGGCGCTGCCTTTTTCTATATATAAATATAAGTATATCTGTCAATTTGTTTCTTCATGTATTATTAAAACTCTTGCGGCTCGGAGACTAGAAAAATACTTGTCAGCCGATGGGGATCTTTTTTGACCCCAGTGGTTTCCTCATTATTGGCCTTATTCTTATGAATTTCAAAAAAAAATAATAGTCTAAGGCTTAAAAATATCTCTTTGCATGATTCCTCATACATTTTTTTATAAAAATCTGTGATTTTTTAATAAATAATCATATTTTAAGTTGCGCGTAAAAAAGACGTCATCCCAGCACACATATGAATTGACTACTGACAAGTGTTCTCAGCGTTCTAAGTTATCTTACGAACAATCGTTATCGCGGGCGCTAATCACCTGATAAGCGTTATCGCGTATTTATATAAACTACAAAAGGTCCAAAAAACTATGATATAAGAATACCTTAATTATAAACATTGTATCACCCATATTAAAATAGATATTTAAGAAAATGTTGGTATTGGGGTCGCATTTCTTGAGCTTAGAAACGGAAAAGTTAAATCTACATTGAAAAGTAGTTTACGAGTCTTAAATGTAAGCCATAGTTATGATCTAAAACGGCACTAGCCTGATATCAAAATATCTTCTGTTAACTTTTATATTTGGATGGTAAAATGAAAACCAACGACTGAGACGTAATGGCGCACTAAGAATCGCGTATGAATTCGTAAACAGCACTTAGAATGGAAATGAGCGAGGAACTAATCCACTTTTAAATAAAACTTCCATTCATGCAGATTAATAACTCTTAATTCGCAATGTAAACAAAATATTTCTTTCAAGACGTATTGAATAATTCAACTATTTTTCAATTGTATTTATTTATTCGGAAAAAAATATTTTTTGTTATGTGGTATTTGCATATTTCTCTGTATAATAAATTTTGAAATTTTCTAGATACTTTATATTAACAAAAAAAATGTTTCAATTATGTGCATACTTATCTAATACATAAAAATGAATGTTTTTTTGTTCGTACTTAATGCGTTGCCACACCTTTCATCCAATTGCAATAAAACTTTGAAAAACTTTTTTGTTTGCACTTCCGGGAAGGTTAAAAGTATAGTAAAATAAACTTACTGTAGGTCTTATATATAAAAAAGCAATGTTTGTATGTCTGACGTACAGTTCATTTTGACAACGTATCCTTGCACTTGCGAGAAAGTTATAGTCAACGTTCCCTCTAAACTGCGCGCGTGCGCGGCCGCGCAGTAGTTGAGAAGCCCCCGCGCACTCATTCCGGGTTGGCGCGCACTACAAGACAGTTGCTCAATCATATTTGATCGGTCTGCGCAGCCTTTGAAATTTCCGCGCAGCTCACCCTTCGGCTTAGAGGGAACGTTGGTTATAGTACAATTAAATTACAGTAGGTGTCGTACCATACACAATCGAAAGCAAATGTCAAACAGACAGAAAAAGAAAACATGCACTTCAATAAACACAATTAAAACACAAACACTTTCTTTCTTCGAGTGGCATTGCAACGCTCGCCGGGAACCGGCTAGTCATTAATAAAAATATTGTTGATTAATCACTACCATATAGTAAGATTTTTTTAAAACCTTTAAATATCCAAAGGACTAATTTTGAGTATTTAAAATTTCAGGCAGTCAAATAATATGCCAAACCGATAATAATTAAATTTCTTGAAAAATGTATTAAACATAATAATTGATTTTTTTACATGTACATATTTGAAATTAATTCAAAATATCTCAAGCAAAACTAACGTCGTAAAGAACTTTCAATCAACTGCAAACGTATTTGGTATTTGATTATTGAGTTCAATCAAAACATATTCAACCATTATTTTATGTTTATTTGATTGCCATTAAATACAGAAGCAATTACTTGTCTCGGCAGTCTTGTTTATTAAGACATTAATTGCCATCTAGAACATAATTACTACTTTAATATAATCCAAATGATATCACAAATTTAAAAGTTATTAGATGTTATAATTAAACGCAGATCAAAGCTTGGTAAACTTGCATTTATTTTAAAATACAAACGACGATAATTATTCTGTAGTATTACTGTTAAAGTGTTTGATTATAATTATTGATGGCGAGACATGTAAATTAATTGATAATTGCAAGGTTATAGAAATCAGAGTGACGATAGATTATTAGAATTGAATAATTATGTAGTCTAATTTACATAATACTTAACATAGATTTAGTAGATCTTTAATTTAATTTGTCATTGAATGATTTACTCAAAATACCAATTATAAAAGAGTACAACATAGAATTTTCTTAATTTTTTAGTAAGAATTGTATTAATAGATAGTATTTACAATTATAAATATAAAATTAAATTGGAAAACTGTATTATTTTCATACTTTGTGTTTAAAATTGCAACACGTGGTTTGCCTCTATAAAAATATCATTAGACCTTTTTTACTATTTTTATTATTTATTTAATAGTGAAGGAATACGCAAGAACTATTTTCTCAGAGCGGTATATATCACCTGACCTGTCAAGACTGCTAAACTGCTTATTTGGGGTAGAGAGGTAGTAATATAAATGTAAGAATTTAAGTTATTTAAATTTGAATCGTTCAAACTATGTACATTCTCACAGATTTTGTCACTAACGACCCGGGTTTCGCCTTTCGGCATCTTCATGCGTTCAAGTGCACGGATGAACTGACGCTTATTAAATGAATGTTTCGTGTTTATATAAGAAATTAATGTATCATTTAGTTTAAAGCCATTGCTGGCGAAAAGAATAAGCTCATGGGAATGCCCACAGATTTAAGTAGGTAGTTTCAAGAATTATATTTATTTATTTGTCGGCAAAGGTTTTATGATTATATTTATTTAGGGTATAGAAGTGAAGATCCCGGTAGATTTAATATTTTATTTAAAGTCGGAAGGCTATGCAATTGTGCTCTATTTATTTCCAAAACTTCCTGGAAAAAGAGCTTATGACTGTCCGTATTTAGGTGTAACATTTTTATCGCTTGTTCCTGATTGAACACCTGTCCTTCCGAAATTAAGTGATTAGCAAAAGTAGACGAGGCTTTTTTGAATCTAAAGGCTGCCATATGCTCTAATACTCTGGTGTTCAGTGTCCTTTCTGCTTTTCCGATACAAAATTCAGTCGAAATATTAAATTATAAAATGTTTAAGCACAAATTTTTCAGAGCTTGCGAATCATTTAATAAAAAAATAAATATGTTTAAACAACAGTCCATCTAGTAAATAATAACGTATTAAAAATTAATATGTTGGAGTTTTCGGACATTAACAAAAAAGAAACTTTAGTATTTTAAATATGGTAGGCGGATTACTTTTGTTAAATTTATTTCCATTGAAATTCACCGTAACTTAGTCAGTCTTAGATTATTTATGTAGAAATTTAAGCCCAGGTATGAATTAAAAAAAAAAAAAAAAAATATGTCGACACGCTAAAGGTTAGCAGTTATTATGTGGTATCATTGTTCTAATCATAAGAAAAATAAGTTATTCTAGAATTTTAAATTACAATGAGCACTAGTAAGACTAAGTCAATTATTATTTGCACATATTACCATGAAATATGGATGATAATTATCAGTGATGCACAACCTTTACCTTCTAGCGGGCCGCATAAATCAAATTATCATGGGCTCGGGCCGCAAAGAAAAAAAATATTTAAAGTACGCTCACTCCTTTTTTGTACAGAACATATGTACGTTACATGTAAAACAACCTTAAAATCGTGTAAAAAAGACTAAGTGAATTTAGATAAATGAGTTATAGGTTCCATTATATTATTTTGACCGTGCTATTTCGAAAATGAATACGCCATGCAAAAAAAGGATTATGAGTACTTGCTTATTAAAAATCGTTTCATTGTGAAATATTTATGTTTCATTTATATGCAATTCATAAGTTAATGCGTGCTTGGTTTTTGTTAATTTTTACTTTTTTTTTTTAATTTGACATAATATTTGTAAGCCTGTTTCTATGAACCGATTTATTCTCCTTAATTGAAGAAAAGGCTCCTTTAATTTTTTTACGTGAAAAAAATATGTTTGAGAAAAAGATTGATGGGCCGCCACATAATTCAAAAAGGCTCGCGGGCCGTGGTTTGTGCATCACTGATTTATATTAACATACTTTGAATAAAACTAGTTAACAGTTAACACTATTTCAGTAATGTTAAAGTTCCACCAAGCACCAGTAGTAGATTTTAATATATACAAATATAAATTAAAAATAAATAAATTAAAAATATTGTTGAACTATCACCGGTGCGGTACTACATTTTAGGACCGCCACAAAAACCCTGGCGTCGTAAAGATCTGCGCAGTGCCGCCGGCAGTTACATCTGTTTTATTGTGTAATTATATCGCAGTATAAACGCAAGACTGTCACATCTTCACAGGGAGATAAAACTGCAAAAAAACGACACCTAAAATGTAGCGCGAATGCTTAATGGGCGGAAAAGGTAAACGGAGAATTTCGAGTTCTATTGGGTGGAAATGATACTTTGTTGAGTGCATTTGGAACATTTACGCCATGTCAAAATGACATAGCTGTAGGTATGGAGATAGGAAATATGTGAAAGTGTCATTTTGTTTATATTAACGCCATATTTTTAAGGAAAAAAATAATTTAGTGTATGAATGAAATTGGTTGAAAAAAACTCTACATTTACATTGTTTCAAAAACTTTTAAGAGCGCGAAACGCAGACGTAATACTGTTTTGCTTTTAAAAAAATAGCTCTACAAAGCTTAGTAAATAAAGATTAAATGGTTTGTAATATTACATAATAGTACAATATTAAATTAAAAAGAATCCAAATGTTTTTATGACTCATTTTTAATGTTCTATTTCTTTGATACACTGTTAGCGGATAGCCATGTTTAATTAAATACTGACAAAACTAAAGAATATTCGAATGAAAATAAAGAGATTTTCTTCGAAATTTCATGTAGTCGTCATATGAGGATTTAAGCCACGTAGAGTTTGAATAAATTAAAATAAGAAGAAAAAAAAACATTTCTTAATTATACACCAGTTTTATTATATACGCTCTGATTGACAGAAATGATCAGCGACTTTTACCCACTTTACTAGATAGAAATTAAGCGAAAGAAAAAGATAGTGCTCTTATGTCATTTTTATAAAAAAATCGTCCAGAATGATTTCTGAAAATCGACCTTTTCTCGACATTTCAAATCATTCTTTTATCAAGGTTAAAAATGATTTTAAAGCAATCAGTTCCTTCTTTTGCATATTGTTTTATTTATTTGTTTTAAAATGTGGCCGTTTAGTCCAACGGGAATTTATAAGTTTCATATTGAGAGCGGAAGTGACTTAAATGATGGCCAAAAATGAATAGCAAACAATGAATGTGATCCGTGCAAACATTTAAAGAATTTTTGTTAACATAAATATCACGGCAAAATAGTTATTTTGTTTAATATTTCTTGCACGCTAGTATTTTTTGCCGTGATGTCATCTAATGGGCTTGTTTCAGTTTGAGTTTTGTCACAATTTTGACGATAACTATGAAAAACCACCACGCGATCGACCCTTAAAAATAACCCTATAAATTCAGCGTTACCTAACAGTCTTTCAGTTGTTTCAAAAACGATCTAATGTTAATTGAATTCACTTGAAATTTGTAGCATTGATAGCTGATATCTCTAAGGTTTGTGAGATGGGATAAATTTTGTGACAAATCTTCACATAGCTTAGGCATATTAACATAACATCTATATCTTACCAACAGCGTTACGTTTAATTGTATCCTATTTATTTCTAAGGTGTAAAAAAAGTACAGTCACCTATTTTATGATGTATAACTTTATTTATAAATAAAATTATTTCAAACCATATCATATTTTTCTTAACTAAGAAATTTAAGAAATAATTACAAGACAGTTAATAATAGTTTTCAAATTTTTAACAAACAAATAAAGCTTGTTATATATTTTTTTACATGAAAGTAAAAATGAATTTGTCCAACAATAAATACAATAGGATATCTAAAATAATATTTCTACAGAAATTTTAAATAGGTCTAAAAAATAAAGAAGCAAGTTAAATTTATGTGTAGTATTTTTTTATAATATGTACCTTCATAAAATAAAAAGTTTAATTATTTTCACAAGACTGATATTACAAAAAGTTTAATAAATAATAGCCAGTAATTTTCGAATGAGAATTAGTAAGTACAAAAAGGATTGTTTTAATTGGAAATGTTCAAACTTCACTAAAGAGAGGTTTATTGTTTAACTTTTAAAGATTGTTCTTATTATGAAGTACTAAAGTAAAAAAATATGAAGTTTTTTTTTCTAAAGTTCGACTTGAAAAAGTAAAATTCATTTCTTAACTTTATGAAAAGGGTTAAAATACAAATGTTCTTCTCCATTGAAACATTGTTACATGACTTTTGCGTGACAGCAGCAAAAACATGCAAACGGTTTTAAGTACGGCCCTGAACGGGGCCAGACTAGGGTTGCATCAAATAATATATCAATACCGGTATTTAAACATATGACCCGTTATTAAAAAAAATGAGCAGTATTGATCGATACGAATTTGAGATGAGCGTCACCAGTCATATATAATATATTACATAATGAAAATATTTAAACAAATAAACAATTGCTTACATCACTAATACGATAATAAATAAAACTGAGGCAAAAGCTAACACGTGACAGAACGTCAGGCATTTAAAAAAACAGTTCTTCAGTATGGTAAATTACCCGTGGATGACACGTTGCTTTAATTAAATTATCAGCCGATACCACCAGTGACACATATAGATGTCATGTGATTTATAAGCACTACATTCGATAGATTTTCATTATAAACCAAAAATCAGTTATGTTATTAAAAAAAAAGTTAAGCTATATATATTATATATTCAGCCACCTGTGTGGTCGAGTGGTCAACGACGTTGGCTTTGGTCACGGAGGTCACGGGTTCGAATCCCAGTACGGGCAGTTTTATAAATTGATTTTTCAATCGATGTATGAATTTCTGTTTGAATGCATGGGTGTATGTGATGTATTGAATTCACCCCTACCACCCGTCCTATTCTATAAACGGAGCGTACCAAGAGCGATTAGCTAACCACTAGTCTTGTTCTAGCGCTATCTTTCTATTCCTACTCTATTTGGAAAAAGAGAGGTTAAGTAACTGATTAACAAGCAGTTTTCGTAGAAAATCTTCTATTGAGATAAACTCCATTAGGAGTCCATATGCTCTACATTGGGAGTGGACATGGCAATAAAAAAAGAAATATGTTGATTCTACATCATTATCAATACCGAAATACTTGTATTTTGCATTTTCAAAAGCGGTTTTTTTGGTATTGGAAAAACAGTGAAAATTCCTTGATGCCGGTTTTGGTAATACCGGCACAGCAAACCCTAGGGCAGACAAAAATTTGAACTTTCATGTAAATTTCTTATGAAAAAGTGACATTTCGTTTCGTGTCAAATATTTAAAGCATCATTATGTACACTTTTTGTACGGGGAAACGTCAGAACGAGTGTTAGAATTAGTTAGGGTAAACGTTGTGACAGAAAAATTACGTTAAATCATTCTTTTTGTCTGATTTTTTGGCTATATACACTTAAAAGAATGTTATGCCTAATGTTATACTACCACGAAATTATATTTATTATTATAATACAAAAAAAAAATTTGATTACTTCTTTGCCAAAGATATCCGAGCACACTTCGTTGTCATTTTATTCCAAAAACTTTACTATAATGATTTTAAGCAAGGCTTTATAAACGGGTATATTAAAGGTGAAATGAACCAAGTGGTATTTCATATAAAAAAAGTTAAATGCATTGTAATATTATACACTTTTTTAAGTATTGTAAAAGTGAATTTACCTCAGTTAATAAACATTACAATAGTGTAATCTCCGTACAATAAAAATATTTAATCCTCCAAACACCTAGTAAAGACGTGATTGTACTTAAAACCCAAGAAAAAAGTTTTACCATTTTACTAGTTGGCTAACTTCACCTCTCCAGTGCTCAAAAGGTATTTAATCATGATGAATTAATAATTTCATATTTTGAATATTATTTGCATTATTATTAAGCTGAATTATTAAATTGTTATACATGTAAATTATACAATACTTGAATGAAAATCACAAACGAATTAAGTATTTTCAAAACCGATAGTAATTCATTTTGTCAAGCAAGCGTTTAAGTCAGCACTTTCTTTTTTAGCATCGCTTTAATTTATCTTTTGATTAGTTTGTAATTTCACCAGTTGTCGTACTAGATGCGATTCGTGTTTCATCTGTTAACAAAAACATCTTAAATGGAATGAAAAAAAATATGTTTTATTTCTTATTGTTTCAACGTCAAGCAAAAGACAAAACGCCTCCTTGTGGTCGTTTCAAAATACAATTGGGTATTTTATTATTTCATATTTAGAGGGTGTTCCTGAAATTCTTGCATATTGTAATTGTAATAATGCAATCTTTCATCTCCATAAATCCTTTTTAGACAAAAAATTTTTTTTTTGTGAGGCTTATCAGAGTTATTTTGCATTCAAATCAGATCAACATAAATCAGCTAATATTTGTTTGTTTGAAATACATTTAAAAGTAATTTCATTTTATTTTTAATTTGGTGGTGTAAAATATCTTATTTAGTATACGAGACTATGAGTTGAATGAAGTAATATAAAACTGAAGTCAATTTTTCTGAAAACTGAACTTAAATATAATAATGTTTTGGTTATTTAAAATACAGAATGCCGAATATTATGGATATTATTATTCTTAGAATATGAGACTAAATATGTAAGTGACGATTCACAGTTATTAGTTTAGTTTCGTATATTTGTTTTCAATTATTTAATTACATAAGTTGGAATATGATTATTTAGAAAAGAAATTTATAACTTAAGTTATTAAATGCCACCTTTAGTTTGAACATACATATTACATACCTCAATTTTTTATTACACAAAAATACAGAATAGTACAAAACAACATTAATTTAAAAAATAATGTAGCTTTTTAAAAAGATACCTTAAATAAACAATTGTAGAAGATTTCGTTCGAATCTAATATTTTCCAGAAATAACATAATGTTTTTACAATTCATTTGGCGAAATCACCAAAGTTATCCAACAATAGCGTGTTTTTTTCTATCTCGGTAAAACTTTGCCGAGAACTAAAAGAATAAATTCGTAGACTAACTTACCGGTATAAGTTTCAAACTTTGTGATTAACTAATAAGGTCGGAGGGTTTTGGGGTGGAAAAAATCGACCTCCCCTTGTTAAATCTTGTAAGTAAAACGTGCCCTTGTCCCGGGAGCTATTTTATGAAAGAGCCAAATGACCAATGGATTTTAAGTTACTGGAAACTAATATACGTTGTAGCGGTGATGGAGCTAGTTTTTAAATATGTTTTCCGAATTTATTTAGTATCTTTGGTATCTTCCAGTATTGATTCTGTGTACTACAACGTTTTTTTCTCAGCAAACTTTCTAGAAATTTTAAGATTCTCAACCCCTCTAAAATAATGTCTTGACAACTTCTTGTTGACGATATTTTTTGTTAGTTGAGTATTCACTATTTTACATTAATATAATTTGTCTGTCATTCTAAATAAAAATGCTGAAAGTGTGGCAAACTATTTGAATACTTTTAGATAACGTTTTTTCATCATTTTTAAATAAAATTTAATGTCCCAAACATTACATTCAACCATGATGTAAAACTGTCTTCTACTGGCGAGGCATAGAACGATTGAGATAAAAAAAGGCTTAAATCAATCAATTGGCTTTCTCAGTCACTTCTGACAACAGTATATTATATATACCTTGATTTATCTCACTTTAAGGGTGTTCACTGTCAATACTTGTTGAAAAGGCAATACGTTAAAATAATTCTCATTTATACTGATTCCCATTTTTATTTAAAAAGATCATGCGCGGGTTTTGCCTATGAAGAGCATTATCAACTGAAGTATGAGAAATATATTCTACTGTCAGTTGATTATGCCCGTCATGAGCGAAGATGGTTTTGATCTTATATTTTATTTTTTAAATACATAAGTATTTGTCTGTAAGGTAAAGCACTATACACGACACCAACACACTCTTTCTATCAGCACATTGTGTGCACTATTGCATTGAAAAAAACTGAAATCTGGCACAGCTTCTTCGTATTTATGATCATATTTTTTTGTTTAATATGAAAAAGTCTACCTTTCCTTGTATATAAGTCATTTTTAACACACATATGATTAATATAAATATATTTAAAAAAGCTTTTTAAATTATCTAAATTTACAACACTCACCAAAGCTTTATCGCAATCGGATGAACGGTATAGGAACGCATACGGGACAAACAAAAATTCATTTATATATATATATATATATAGATTTCATTTCATGTAAACTTCACTTTTTCTACGGTCAAAATGTCTTGATGGTAATGAGTTTACGCATAGATAGGTCCAATGTTTGAAATTGAAAATATGTAAGATTTACTTATCGGCTTACGGCTAGTTAATCGATAAACACAAAAATACAAGGTGTAAAGCCACATAATCTTTCATATACTACAACTTAATTCGGTTCGAGTCAAGGGCCATGAATTATCCAACTGGAAAATTATACACGCCATTTTGCGATTAGGCCTGTAGCATTAAATTAATATGAAAAAGGTCAAAAAAGGTGTTTGCACTATATGCTACTGTACAGGTTTCTGCTTAGGTAAATTGAGAGACTTTAAATCTCACTTCGTTTTAGTGTAAATCAAATATTATGAAACTAAAATGAACCACACCATTCTTAGTCAAAAAAAATCATTTGGTTTCATGAGTAAATTTACTTGTTGATCTAAATTCATACTGAAATAAAACCAAAAGATATAACGACTCGACATATTATTATATTTATTTTTAACTAAGCACTAGTTGTGTTTTTTTTTATTCATTTTTTTTTTAAATAAATGTCGTAGGAATATACAAGACTGATGATTTTTTACTTGAGGTCTGCTTGCTTTTGTGTGTACCAACAACCAATCCTACAAGTTTACTGAAAATTTTAGAATAATCACACAATTTAAATGTGAAAAAACAAATATTTTAATCGCCTCATTCACGTGCGCCGGAAAATACATCGTGTTAAAGCGCCGGCATTTTTCAGGAAACCGTCAACCCTTTGAACGCGGCGGGCCGATAAGATCTCATGCAAGATTACGCGCGCACGGAACGGCTGGTGTGACATTCAGCCGGACCACTACACTCATTGCGATCGGTACCGCCTCTTCGCAGAATGGTAATAATTGTGTCCCCGTAAAACTTAAATGCGGTTTAAATTAGTGTTAATTATTTAAGTCCCATATTTATGTAATTTATGCACCGATAAGGAAAAACAAATAAATAAGAATTAAAAGGCTGTTAATGTTAGAATGTTTAAACAGATAGATAAAATACTGTCGTTTAAAACCGCCCTGAAATTGTTGATTCACAATGTTTCGCTATTTGGTACAAAAATATGTATAAAAGAAGACAACACACCTACAGCAAGATTTGTGCAATAATTACTTGTGAAAGTTCATCAGTATTTCAAGTGGAATAAATAAAATGAAAATCAATATACCTAGTTTACTAAGTAACCAAAAAACTTTAACGACATACAAAATGTCATAAATTTTAATTGATAATTTTGTGATTTCAATAGTTGCGTAACAAGCGACACATTAAGAGACATATTTAACCTTAGCAAAAAATATATTTTTAATAATAGGGCAGACAGAATCGTACGAAAAAAGTTTCCCAATGATACAAATATTCTGTTTCACTTTGTAATAAATGCAGTAAAATAACATAGTTTTAATAACATTTGAGTCAATCGTAAATTTAGCATAAGTTGTTGTTACTTGTCTGCTTTTAAGTACCAAGCAATTTAACGTAAAATCAAACATTGCTCACCTTCTTTTGTGATTTGGTCTAAGCTTGGTCTGTGACAAGTAATATATTTAGAAAGATATATTATACGTATCATTGGATTTAAATTCTAGTAAAGGAAAAAAAAGTTTGTATTTTTAAATAATTATTACTGTCACCGGTCATAAAAATGCATATGTCACAAAATTGAACGTAAAACTAAAATCAAAAAAAGAAGATTTTTATTGAGAGCGTAGATGTTTTTTTTTTTACAAAAAAACATATTTCTTTTTCAAAATGTCTGTTTTAGAATAGTATTTTTATTTTAGTGCTGGCATTTTGGCAGAAAAGGGTGGTATAATACAACCAAAAATTTTATCGTTGGGTTTCTACTATAATAAGAAAAATGTTTCCGAGCCAAAGAGACTAGAACCAGTCCCGCAGAACCGTAAAACGCGACATATCAAGATTTTCAAATAAAAATGTTAATTTTCCACATGTATCACAGATTCGGAATAAAAAAAACCTTCTGAATTACATAAATCTACGTTTAGTGCCTAGCGCGCAGGAGAGAAAGTCGAGAAATCCAGGTGCAATGCGGAAAAAACTTGTGTCCTTTTCTATCGCACGGCGCGGGAGTGGGACTGAAAAAGAAGCAAAGTCACTGACCTTTTTTAATTTTGATCTATATCACGAGCATAAAAATTTTCAATTTCATTTGGAAGATTATTTTTTATCGATATCGAAAGTGATGGTATTTTTATGGAAAGATTTTAAATACCTTCGTAAAATGACATTGTCTTTTTTACTGTAAATTCTACATTTACTTTAAAATATATTTGGTGCAATGTTCTATTGTGTGAGCATTATTTTTCAGTATAAAATTTTTTTATCAATTAGAAAAAAGTGATGTAAGTACACAAGAAAGACAAATATTTACAACTTCTAACAAGCGTAAAAAAACTCGCCTTCATTAATTAAAAGTCTCGAACGCATTGCAAAATATTTATATTTATTCCTAAATCATAATGTTCCATTATTTCAATTTAAAATAAAATATTCATGATCCATATAAAGGTTTCTTTAATTTTAGGCTTTTCAGTAAGTTTAGTTAGCTGGATTGTCATTAAGATTATGTTTAGCCATAAGTAATGGCCTGATTGCATTAAATACGTGACCTAAAATAATTTATTTCTGACTCACTGGATTGTTTAAGTAAGTTGATTTTTTAATTGAATTTTTTTCAAGTTTACAAAGCAATGCGCGTCGAGATATGATAAGTTAAAAAATAATAAAACGGGTTTATGCTCTCTTTTCAATATCAAATAAAATAATCATAGTAGTAAATAAGTAAAAAAAAATGAATTGTTTGAAGCACTATACACTATACACTTCATCAATAAAGATATCATAAGTATTAATTGATGAATTAACATATGATTAGGAGGTGGATATTTTTGAGTACATTTAAAATAACTTTATAATTGCACTTAAAAAAGTCTTTTGAATTTTGTTCTCTGATTTTCAATGTGAATATTAAGTTGTTAAATAAAGGTCTTTTGTAATTAACGGACTCCTTATGTGGATAAAATGACCACCTTATGGAATTTTATCAACAGAAATCGTTTTCTACGAGAACTGGTTGTTACTCAAATGCTCTATTTAAAAAAAAATTGACAACTCTTTATTATGTGAGACTCTTTATTATTTAGACGAAAAAAAAGTATGAGTTTTTTTTGTACAAATAAATATTTTGAAGTTGGAATATCACTTGAGACTAACTCGAGGAGAAGTGGCATTACAAACACCCACGCCTAAGTTATTAAATTTAAATAATAAAAAAATCAAAATTTTACCATAGCCTTGCCGATAATCGAACCCATGCCCGCCCGATCATTAGAGCAAGCTCTTACCAAATATAACGTAGTATGGCTGTACTATATTGCCGTGGCACTGCGTTTACGAAGCGCTGCTCTAATAGAAAGGTAAATTCAGAGAAATTGTTGATAATTATAGTGTGAAAATTTATGAAATAGTTCTCTTAATTTTTACGTTGTAATAAAATTTTTCAGAATAGATATGTACATTGTTTGAACTTTCACGACGATCAAACTATCCACTCTTTGTCTACCTTTAAAAACTTTTAATTGAATCCGACCGGAGAGCTTTTCACTCGGTGACATCATCACACGCTCGAGTAGGGACTGCACGAATATATCAAAACATATATATCGGTATTTCATATTATATACCGATTTTTTGTATCCATGTCCGCTCTCGATGTGGATGATATGACCTCCAAATGTAATGGAGGTGTCTCAACAGATTTTTTCTCTTCAATAACTGTTTTTTACTCAGTCTGTCAACCATTATTATTCAAAGAGAGTAGAAGAAATAAAAGAATAAGGCTAGGACAGGACTAGTGGTTAGATAATCGCTCTCGCTACATCCAATGCTGAAGGCAACAACCATGCCTTCGAACAACAATTCGATATATCGTGCATTACAAAAATTACAAAAATTTACAGAATTAGAAAATCGGTTCAGGTACAGGCTCTCCACGCCTGATTTAAATGCTAATTAATTCTGGAACATGTAAACATTGATACAACTATTAAAAGTTTTTAAATTGTTTGATGGTTTCTATACGTTCAAAATTCGTTTTCAATTCCGAAATGCCGATATTTTTTGAATTAAGGAAACCGGTATTTCGTTATTGAAGAAACACAATGAAAACCAGAATCCCGGTTTTGGTTATACCGGATTTGCAGTCCCTACGCTGGAGTGTGACGATCATGTAAAATTGTAAAGTAATAATAAAAATAAATTCATTTATTTCTCTAGCGTCACAAGAACTTTGAATTGCAATTATTTTTACAATGATCGCCTGTTTAACACAATACTCAAAGGTGATTTTACGAGAAGAAAAACATTCAATGTGAAAAACTATTAAAGAGTTTCATTTTGAAGTATTAGAGGAAAGCTTTCTTATTTCTTTTCGAAACTTCTTCGCCGTTAGAGTAAAACGAATACAAACAATACGTCACTTAAATTTACGCATTTAATTGGTGTTCATTTGGTAGAACTTCATTGTCATAGAGTGGAAAAAACATATTTCAATTCTACATTTTGTTTTTAGTTTCTAAGCAATTTCGGTTTCGAGACCTTGTCACTTCTATATTAAAACCTAATTAAGCTTAGTATTAGAATATATCAATGAGAAGATGTATTGCGTATCTTTTCAAAGTCTGTACATATATAAAGTTAAGTTAAATTAAGTTTATACATCTGTCGAGAGAGTAAAGCTCAACTGTTATTCAACTTAATAAAAAAATGTAGATCTCACAAAGTAGTGTAATGTTATTTTTGACTAAATTACAAGTTTTACGAGTTAAAAAATGTTTGAGAGTATGAACTCTTAATAAAAGCTGTTTTACGAAGACTTGATGCTGTCCAGAGGCTTTTTAAAAAGTTTTCGAATGAAGGTAAAACTATACAAGTAGTTAGATTAGTTAACAAAACGCTATCACGGAGACCCTTTGTAAGATCAAATCGTAAACGTAACACAATTCTAGGGATTGATTCAAAAATATATTTACAGTGTTTTTTCATTTCTGGTTTCAGCACAGTTGTTTTTTTAACAAAACGATTTGATAAAGATTTAAAACTACCTAATTGTTGTGAAAAAAAAATATTACTTGAATTTTTTTCTTCGGGTTCTTATGCGTCTTATTAAAAATAGCAATCAGTTTGCCCCTAGATACTTAAATATCGGCTGCATCATAGCACACTTATATTATTCAAATATTTTGAAAACTTACCTCCGATACTTCCAATATTTTATTTCATCAGTCATTTAACTTACCTGAAAAATAACAAAAAAAATATATCAATCAATAGCATGTTTTTTTTTGAACGCACGAAATATGTATTTATTTTGTTTAAATTTATAGTCATTTCAGCATAATGTCAATTCTGTCACTGAAATTAAACTAAGCCATTGTAAAACATCATGACAAAAAATCGAACTGTTCTGAGAGTAAGTCAAGTTAAATATTTTATACAAATTATGAATTAAACTTTTTACGAAGGGTTTAAGCTATTTACCACTAATCTCTTTTTTTATTTTAAATTCTGTAGTATTTTACAAGTTCTGAATGAGTTAAGAAGAAATCTAAAATAACGTTGACAAATTAAAACATAAATAAAATTATTATAATAAAAATATCTCTTTTGTAACATCATTTCATAGCAGATTAGTGGCAAAGTGTTTTGTTTCAATTATTGCAAAATTAATATTTTTTAAATATTTTATTACAAAATAATCGTTAAGCAATTCATAATTATTTAAAGTCACCATTTATTATTCAAAATGTGATAATCTTGTACTGTAGTTATAAATTAAAATAATAATTCAATAAATATTGTTCTGATCTCGAATGTTAAAACAAGTTTAACAACGCACAAAAAAACAACAATGGAATGTTCATCTCTATCAAAATATTTTAATAGATTAATTTAAATGGGATATTTATTTAATTAAAATATGATATTGATATTAATGTTGATAGTTTTGTTGAAATATTTTTTGCAAATCATCGCGATTTCATTAAATAAATAATTAAACTACGTATCTTTGATTCATAGCATAATCTAGATGGGAAAAAAGTTTCATATTCAATTTATTCTAGAGTAAATAATTTACATTGTTCGAAATATTCGAATCTATCCGAATGAAAAAATAATTATATTTTTAATGATGATTTTTCCGTTTAGTATTTTTTATTGTTGTCTTTCAGATAGTTTAGTTCGATATAAATGTTCCATTGTCAAGTAATTTGTCGATAGCTGGTATATAGAATTTTAAAATATAAAACAAAATCATTCGTCAAGCGTTTTTTAAATAATCAAGATAAAAAAAATGGTTACATAATAAAATGAACAATAAAAATCATGGCTTATAATGACTTTGCTGTCAAATAAAATGATTATTATGAGTGTCTGAAGTCTAGTAAAAAAAAAAACATTTAAACGGCGAATTGATTCAAGTCAGGGTCAAAAAATGTGTGATTTCTTAAAAGGATATTGATATATGTGTTTCGATTTGTTATTTGACCATTGTCATTTTTTCGTGTGATTCGATATCAAAATACATCAACGAAGAGTTATGCTCGAAGAATCTGTAGTGAACTATAATTAAAAGTATATCTGTTTTTTTTACCAAGAATAATATTCTAATAATTTTTGATCTTTACGGATGCTTAGTGTTGAATTCGTGAAAATATCACCATCAACATATCAAGTTAAGAAAAGATTGTGTTTGCACTCTCAATTATCAATTATGTATTAACCAATTATGTCAATTATATACCAACCCAGTAAAATAAAATATTCAATAATAACATGTATACCATCTATCGAAAGTCCTTAATGACTGAGATGTCAATGTTAGAACGTGAGTAGTGGTTATTTTAGTAACAAAACTTATGAAATTGTCTACAATTTTCGATTGAGATTTTTAGGTTTAAAATAGGTTACGAAAAATTCTCAATATCAGATAGTGGTTTTCGTTAGTAATTTTCTCCGCTTGAAGGCTTCTGTTAATAGAACTTTTAGTTAAAAAAAACTATTCAATTGCCAGAAAAGGATATAAGTTCTAAATCTTTACTCAGTACCTACTAGAGCTTGTCGGTTTTCAAAAACCGGTTTTAAAAACTGGTTTTTCAATTTCGTAACCGGTTGTGCCGAGTTTTCCATAAACGAGTCTATAAACAAAAAGATAGAAAATTCGGATTCTTTATTTGATAGCTTAAAGACCATATGTCCTACATTCATTGCCCAGCGAAAGAGTATTTTCGATATCAGGAAATTTTCGTACAAAACAATCAGTGGTCGCTTTGTATTTTCTTAAATCATATTTTATAAGAGTAACACCAAATAATTTCTTGTTGTGTATATAGTGTGTGTTATTATGTATAAAAATAAACAACATAAAATAATTTAACTTTTTCTCGCTATTTTGATTAAATTATCCATTTTTGTTAAACTTCGAAAACCGGATAAAACCAGTTTTCAAACAATATTGACATTCGAAAATCGTTTTTTTCAAAAGTCGGTTTTTGTATAAGCCCTAGTACCTACCCACTTGCAATATGCGGGAAACTGACCTACAGAGTTTCAATAGATATTATTTATTATATATAGGAAAATCACAAGGTTTTATATATAAGTGGCCAGTATATAAACATATATATTGTAATCCTTAACTAAAATGGTCTTCTTATTTGATTGCTGCGTCGATTTTCCCCATAGAAATAAGTATCATGAATTTTCCAAATTTCTACCCTTAAACATTAAGTGGGTAGAGTAGGGCTATTGCTTTGAACTTTTTGCACAATAAAGCGCTACGGGTGCATGCAGCAGCAGCAGGGCGTACTTACCCTCCGGGTGCGGCTTGCAGATCATAATACTAAAAGTACACTTGTGTTTGGTACACTCCCAATAATACATGCGACGTTATATGTGCGGTAATAAAGTAATAAGAGCTATTTTTTTAACCTTTCGTATAATTGGAAAGTATAAGTGATACATAAAAAGATTAAAGTATTGATTCATTCATTGTATGATAATTTTGTTTAATTGAAAGTGTAGAAGTTCACTGTATTAAGGTTAATATCAGCCAAGTATTTCGTTCTGACAGTGGCGTGGTAAGTTATAGTAAATTACATTTTTGTAAAAAGAATTAAAAAAAATACCAGTTAATAAGTACTTTATATTAATATTTATATACTTTTACACGTGTTTATAAAAAACCAAGTATTTATTTCTAACGGTGGCGTGGTAAGCTTAGGTATATTATATTTTTGATTGTAGAACTAAAAAAATACTTAATAATTAAAACTTACATACTTCTACACGTGCATCATGCATGTTAAGTATTGTAAATAAATAATATTTGATCAATTTTGCGTAACGTATAATGGGTGAATATAAAAAACGTCTTGTATTTGGTCAATTTAAAAAAAAATGTAAATAAAATACTGTATATCTGTAATGATTCTGTTTTAAGTTTTAAAACTACTTGTTTCTTGTAAGTTTTACCTTTTTATCTCTACTGTTTTTAATTATCAACATTAATTAACCAGCCCAACAGTAAATGTCAATGAAATTATACTCAATTTAAATTTGAATTGTTCAAACTATGTAAATTCTCACAGATTTTGTCACTAACGACCCGGGTTTCGCCTTTCGGCATCTTCAGGCGTTCAAGTGCACGGATGAACTTGAACTGACGTTATACTCGTAAAAACTGTTTGGAAAATACGGTTGGGTAATATATTTAGAAATTAAATTATACAATTGGAAGCACAAAGGTAAATCATCTGTTATACCTTAGTGAACTTAACACTATATTTGTTGATAGACTTATGCGATATTTAGTCCTAGTATTTAGAGTGGATATTAATAATTAAACTACCTACTTAAATATTTATAAATTTGAGATATTTGCAATCAGATTACCTCTGTAGATTCAGTGGCTTCTTTGTGGATATTTATTATTTATTTTAGAGATGCACCTTCAGATGCTTGTATGCTTCTCATAGTCTCGCAGTCACATCCAATGATGCTAAATAGATATGAATTTTAATTTCGAACTAAATATTTTTTTAATTGAAAAAAAATAAGTCTATGTACAAAAATGCCGCTCAAAAACTGCACCGAGAGCGCAGCTGGCCTTGTAATATCAAACTGGACTCGTATGCGAATACATCCTGTCCTCTTCTTCGTTCTAAGTGCATTTGAGAGTATGTGAGCCAGCCCAATGCATTCGTTCAAGTCTCTTTCGCAAGCTTTCTTCGTTTCAATTTTATATTGGAACGATGACCAATGCACTTTTGGTGCTGGCAAAAACTGCATGCATCTGAGCTTAAAGCTTTCAATTAAAAATAATAGTTTTGCTGACTTATTGTGTTACGTGAAACCAACCGTTTTTCGATTAATTGTTGACTGTTTTTATCCCATTTTTATAACGAAAATTGTGTTTTTAATTGCTTCTTGTCGCAAAAATTTTAGATATAATTTGTCATTTAAATAAAAATGAAAGGCTTAGCGACCGCACGTTTTTTTTATGGAATTTCACCTGTCGGCCGTGCAATTTTGCGAAAAATTTGCAAAAAATATAATTTTACTATAATTTGTAAACCAATTGAGATATCTTTACCAAATTTAATTTTCTCAGCTTCCAGATACTTCGCACATATGCGTCCGCCAGCCAGCAACCATTGGTTTTTTAAGACCTAATTACGCGTCCAGTGGTCGTTAACCCTTCCCTTACTATGCAAAAAAATCACACGCTCCTGAGCTGTGTATCCGTTACACATCAGGCAAACGGGAGTGAATCATGACAATTATATAATACTACTACAGCAGTACTACATATATTTGTCATGATTCACTCCTGTTTGCCTGGTGTGTAACGGATACACAGCTCAAGATCTTGTGATTTTTTTGCATAGCAAGGAAAGGGTTAAGCTATTAGATAAGCATGTTTTATTAATTTAATTTTTTGACTTAAGGTGTTTGGTGAAATTTCAATATTAAATTTGAACGTTTTATTTGCTTTCTATGATGAATAAAAATTAAAGATAAAATGGTAATTTTATAAATACTTACCATAAATATTGATTTAATATTTTTATAGCACATTAACAAGACAACGAAATTTCATATTAAATCCAAAAATAGTCGCACATGTTAATATGATATTATACAATGCCAATCGAGAAACAGGTGTAATAGCAACAACCTGTTTTCACGAAAAATAACTTTATAAACAAAAATCAATAGATTTTAATCTAAATACACATTTTTTGTACTAACTTTACAGTTTTATTAATCGATCAGAACCGTTCTGCATTTTCAGTCGGTCCAGACCTCTGTGAAAAAATGTTTCACTTAATTTTCGTGTGTTACGTTCATTAAATATATAACAATACCTCAATGATTTTTAGCAAAATAAATATTATTTATTTTGCATACCTTTTCATAAGTACAAAGGTCAAGGTACAAAAGAATATTGTATTTTGATTATAAAATGCATTTCCACCAAGTGTTGACAATGAACACCTTAGAAGTGATCGATCTATAACTGAGGAGCAAACATTCAAAAAGTGTTTTGTCACACAAATACAAAGCTTGGAAAATGATGATTTAAGTGTTGCAAAAGTGACGGTTTGTATGAATGTGTCAACTTTATGATTTCATTTTAATATGAAAAAAAACCTTTTTGAACACTAATTTTGATTTCCATTCATAGGTTTTATTATGGGCTATCAGAATTGATATAAAACGCAGTTTTTCAAAATTTGTGACAAAACACTTTTTGAATGTTTGCTCCTCAACTATTAAAAAACATATTCGTTATTCGGTGTATTTTCTTTCTTTAAAAGAATTTATTTGTTTAACTTAACAAAAGCTGACATTTTTATTCAAGAAGTATTCAAACACTTTTTTCTTTTTGCGGCAAAAAACTTTTAATTGAATAAAGAAGATATTTTTTCCTCGGAAAAGTAAAGTTGTGTCCGTTTAACATAGAATATTTTCCGAAAATATTTCTTTTTGGCAATTTACACGAGTCACGTGCATTTATTTTGTTGGAAATTTTTTGGCAACCCCACAAAATGCGGCCGTAATTTGGTTTAACTTTCCGGCCACGAAAACTTTACGAGTTGTAAATAATGCATAAGATAAACGCAGTCGAGTGCATTGGGACAGTGATAGCTGCACAATAACGCTGTTATCCAAAAGTAAAGTGCATATTCTTTCCAAAATCTTAACCCAGCTACTTTTATCAATTCTGTTTTACATATAAACGCTTGTGTGCGAGTTTCTCTCTTGATTTTTACGTATATAACAATTTATTTGAACTCCACCCAAGACTTTAATCATCGAGTAATTTTAATTGTATTGTTAGCAATAATTATCTAGTAGTATTTATTTTAAGGCTTTTGTTTCATTCAGCCACGCTGTCAAACATGTGTTAGTTATATTCAATATATATATTATTTGACAATTGATTCATCATTTTTAGAAAAATAACTATGTACATAAGATATTTAAAAAAGTGACGGGGTGAAATTAAAAGATGCCGTTTTAGATTAATCCTAGATATCGTGAAAAATGAAATCTAAGTTATTCTTTAGTAACTAACAGTAAGTCTTGTAGTAAACGAAGACTATAAAGAGCGAGAAATTACTACGTCTCCTTTCCTTATTTTTTCAAATAAAGGTTAAGTAACCTATCCTATAACCAGTTTTGGTTTAAAAGCTTCAAATCTGGTTGAAATTATTCACCAAAAATCGATATAAAAGTAGTAAAAAATAAAAAATAAATACAATTCCTTATTTTTTTGCTGAAGTTATCGTTTCTCACAACTTTAAATTTTTAAAAAGCAATATTCATTTCCATAAAAAAAGCTTCTTTCTTCGATACTTTTTAAACAAGAATATATAGTATTCTAATATTTCACAATAAAGTATTGTTTTGATTCCGTATCAGTATTTTGCAATCTGGTTTCTCAATGTACTCACTCAATATGCAATAGCATAATAAGAGACGTTCACCAATTCATGCCTGTATAATCATACAGAGATATAGCATATTGATAGCGTTGTAGAATATTGTTACTATATTCGATGTCAATTATTCATTCAGGTGTGATTCTCAAAATAAGATCTCCTTTATATATCTTTTAGTCGTGGTAAAAATAAACAATTGAAAAATTAATAACATTAAGTGTTGTATGTAAATTGTATTGAAAACAAAATTTAAACGATCAACAACTTCATAGAAAATTGAATTTGAATTCTTTGTTATTCCACTAATTGTGTTACTAATTAAAACATGTTTTCGCGTCTTCAATAAGTATTTTCAGACTAACTATCGTCATCAATTTTACGGTGTATTTCTATACTTTTTGGAAAGGTATTATATTAAAAAATTGCTTGCACTTTCGGAAAGTTTATAAGCATAGTTTTTTTTAACTTACAGTAGGTCTTATATATAAAAATCAATGTTTGTATATCTGCCATACAGTGAATTTTGACAGCGTATGCTTGCACTTGCGCAAATTTATAGTACAATTAACTTACATTAGATGGCGTGTGTGTCGTACCATAGACAGTCGGCAGCAAACCTCAAACGTTAAACAGACAGAAAAAGAAAACATGCAGTTCAATGAACACAATTAAAACACAAACACTTTTTTTCTTTAAGTGGCATTGCAACTCTTGCCGGGAACTGGCTAGTTACTCATAAAAACATCAGTTTAAAACGCTCATCATGAGCATTTCATTTTTTAAACTATCGTAAAGTTATCAGTTATTCATAAAGTAAACAGTGATTTTTTAAAACTAATAATTTACAAAATGCAGGTTGGAAATGTAAATATAAGCATGTAGAATACTAAAAAGAAAATGAAATAAATTCATCTAAAATATAAATAGCTTCGTACTTTGGTTCCCTTGTAAACATATGTACATTTTATAACAATATAAAAATAGTGGCTGCAGTAAGAAAATATTTCTTCGAAATTTAAGACCACACAAACACACAAAAGCATTGCTCACGCACAACTTACTATCACTATTCTATCCATATTTGGGGAAGAAAATTTTGTCATTGTAGTATCGACCCACCGCCTGTGTAGTCGAGTGGTCAACGTTGTTGGCTTCGGTTAAGGAGGGCACGGTTTCAAATCCCGGTACGGACAGTTTTATAAATTTCTGTTCATAGGCATGGATCTATGTGATGTCTTGAATTCCCCCCTCTAACCCATTCTATCCTATGAACGGAGCGTATCGTGAGCAATTAACTTGCCACTAGTCCTGTCCTAGTCCTATCCTTCTATCCCTACTCTCTTTGGAAAAAGATAGGTTGAGCAACTGAGTAACAAGCAGTTCTCGTAGAAACACTTCTGTTGAGATAAACTCCATTAGGACTCCATATGCTCCACATTGGGAGCGCACATGGATTAAAAAAAAATTCCCAACAGAGACAGTAATATGTGATTTAAGCGACAAAATGAATTATGCCTACTGGTTGTACTTCGATGTCAAAAAGATTGATTTCAGTAAGATTTGTAGACGATGTCGTTGGGTAAATTAAATTATTATTTTATGAATTATTCTCTATGACTATCATTTGCTGAGAGCACTAAATTTCAAACCCGTTACACGAAATATCTATAAAAGAACTTTTAGCTTAACACCTTGAATAAGCTAAAGATACATAATTTGGTGATTACATTAAATTAGCGAGCACTTTATCCTAAGGCCCTTATTTTAACGGAGGGTTTTTAAGATTAAAAAGAATTATTTATCTGCTTTTAAGTAACAGGAACGATGTAAATTTAAAAGGGTTTCACGGATCTTTAAAATAATACTATGCCGTCTTATCATAACAATTTTTAGAATAACTGAGATATATAAAATCTTATTACGAAATTTAACGCCGCATTTTTCAAGAAAGAATAGGTTCTCAAACATGCACTAGTGTGATTAAGTATGTCGAACGCAATACGAGATTGACGGAGGAATTAAATTAATTCCATATTATTATTTTCCGGTTTCATTTCATCCAAACTCACCTGTCATAATGATAGAATGAACAATGGTAGTGCATTATCAACATTAAATATATATCTCTCGTAGCAATCGTAAATTATGTTTCTATTATTGACAAACAAAAAAATATTTTATTGTTATTATTTAAAGATTTCGAATGACCTTTGAATTTTTTTTTGACAGCAAGAAGGACGTGGGTGAAATATATACTTTTTTTTCAACTATTCATTTAATTTGATAAGTTGTTATATAACAGCAACATTTTTACGGCGTATATTCATTAACTATTTTTAAAAACGTTGTCCTGATTCATACAATGATAACGTAGATATAAAAAACTCTTTTGAGATACATTTATTTCTTATTTGTCAAATGAATTAAATATTAAACTAAAAAATATCGTCGGTTTGCTGTAAAACGTCATCAATTGAAAATTTTGTAAAATCTGAGTTTTATTAAAAGTATACTTGTTATACTGAGTTATATTATAAGCAATATTGTACAGTGACATACATTTAAAATGATTATGCTTTGTGTTATGCACATATCGAAAAATGAACGAAAGATATCTTTGACAAGCAGTATCGAATCCAGAAAGGGGAAATTCAATTTGAAAATAAACACGATACATAAATAATACATTAAAAAATAGATAAAACTTTTTTTTACATGATTTTTTTAGCGCGATTTTTTTGGACGGCACCACCGTAAAAAATATTTTTTGCATGAATTTGATGAACAAATTTTGTTTTTTCATACATTTTTTATACTTTTTTACGCGATATTTTGATTTTTGGAACCAATTTATCAAATTATATGAAAGTGAGGTTTTTTTACGCGCCACTTTCTGGAACGTATGTATCGCGTGAGTTTATATAAAAATAGTCAATACATAATTAAGTAAGTATGTATTCTATAAAACATAGTAAACTAAACAATTAAAGAGCCCATTTCAAAATAAAGTCTTAATAAATTAGAAAAATGGAAAATAAATTCTCCCTTGGATCCGCCAATGTTGACAAGTTTGAGTCATTCTTGCCAAATACATTTAAGTACTTCTTGCATCAAAACCGACGGTATGTTGTTTTCTCTGCTTCCTGAAATAAGCACTTAATTTTGATTCTACAGGTTTTGTTAAGTTGTGTTTCTTTTAGTTTTTTTTAAATATTGATTAAATTATAATTTATTTGCTTAAACTACATTATAATAAGATTTAAAAAAAATCAAAGTATTTTAGTTCTACAAATATTATTCCATAAATGGTTTAAAGCTGCTTTGGTGTATTCACTCATCTTAATTTGTTATGTTTAGGAAAATATAAGCATTGGAAGATAGCTTAGCTGTTTTTTTAAATAAAACTATTTGACATTGAAATGTTTTTAATCTTTTAACAGCATTATTCATCAGATAAATAAAAAAAGCATCCTACCGTATTACTGAAGACTCTATTGTGCAGTTTGTTAGTAAAATGTATCAATTCAGAATATCTTACATACAGATGCAGCGTCTGATTACGTTCTATAGGTCAGTTTATTTTTTATTGAATCACAATTCGACCTTGTAGCCATTTCAAATACAACAAAAAATAGTGTAACATTGGTAACATTAAATGATTTTAATATAAAACTGTCATTTAATAATTGAATACAATAATATTTTTCAACCATATACGCTAACAATGCGCAACATTCTTTTGAAGCATCTCAACAGATGATGCTTTTAAAAGAACTGGTTTTCATTTATAGCTCAACCTTTTCTACCTCAGCAAAGAAAATGTGGATGTGAAGGTTCACAGATACGACTATCAAATCACTATAATTTATCAGTTCCTGTTACTCTTGATATTAGGTATCAGGTCGACGAAAAATTAATCAAAATTGATATACCATGATATGCCGACTATGTGGTCGATTGGTCAACATCGTTGGCTTTGGTTACGGATGTCACGGGTTCGAATACCAGTACGGATAGTTTTATAAAGTGATTTTTCAATCGACTTATGAATTTCTGTTCGAAGGCATAGATGTACGTGATGTCTTGAATTTCCCCTCCTATCCATGCTTTCCTATAAAAAGGGCATATCGAGAGCGATTAGCCAACCACTAGTCCTGTCCTAGCTCTATTCTTATATTCTTACTCTCTTTGAAAAAAGAGAGGTTAAGCAACTGAGTAACAATCAGTTCTCGTAGAAACACTTCTGTTGAGATAAACTCCATTAGGAGTCTATATGCTCCACATTGGAAGCGGACATGGTAAAAAATGATATGCATTTTATATGATGTTTTATATGAAACATCAAAATACCGATGATGATTTACTCGACCGTCATTTTTATAACTAGTCTTATTTTATTTAATTAATGAAATACCGAAAAACCGATATGGATCAGTGGCGGATTAAGCGCATGAGAGGCCCCAGTAGCAATAAAATTTGGATGCCCTGTTTTCCAGACAACATAAAAACATTAGAAAATTCCATGTTAAATAATTAAAATAAACTAAAATCTGAACGCAAAGTGTGTAGCGTATATAATTTAAGCTATTTTTGACATCCCTAATATTTTAAGCCCCCCAGCGTGCGCCTCATTCGCTTATAGAGTAATCCGCCACTGGTATGGATATATACGTAAGGTATTGCAATCTTTAATCACAACCAGTAGAATAAGAAAGCTATCGATTCTTATATTTTTAATTAAAAAATGTTGACCTAGATTCCATAAATTATATCGACACCTTTCTGGCAGAAGTTTTTTAGTAATAAGACTGACAAAATTGAGCCTAATATCTATCGTCTGTCTGGAGTAAATCACTTGGTGCATTTATCTCATCAGTTTGCCAAAAAAATATGTTTTTTTTTATTAATTTTAAGCTCTTATTTGTGTAAGATCAGCATTAATTCATTTATATTTTGATATAATTATTATCTATGTCAGGGTTCCTCAAACTTATTGTGTAATGGAACACTTTGCAAATCTAAAAAAGGTAACCGGAACACAGCAAATGTTTTAGGTCGGGTAATTTTCATAATAGTAAAAATATTGAAAAAAATATATGCCATTAAATCACTTATTATTTATTGATTATTTTTTAAACATATTACGTAAAAAATGTGAGTAAACAAAGCTTTTGGTGATTACAAATCTCCACCTCTAGATATTTGACGTTTTAAACATCAGTGGAGATTTACCATCACCCAATTTTTATATGAAGTAGAAAATGCTTAAATGTGCTGCAGCGTATATTATCATTCCAAATTTTTGTGGAACACCAGTGTTCCACGGAACATAGTTTAGAAAACCCTAATCAATGTTTTTAACTTTTCCGGTTCTAAGCTCAAGAAATGCGACCGCAATACCAACATTTTCTTAAATATCCATTTTAATATGAGTGATACAATGTTTATAATTAAGATATTCTTATATCATAGTTTTTTGGACCTTTTGTAGTTTATATAAATACGCAATAACGTGATAACGCCATCAGGCGATAAGCGCCCGCGATAACGATCGTTCGTAAGATAGCTGAGAACACTCGTCAGTTTTAAATTCATATATGTGCTGGGATGACGTCTTTTTTACGCGCAACATAAAATATGATTATTTATTAAAAAAAACACGGATTTTTATAAAAAAAATGTATGAGGAATGATGCAAAGAGATATTGTAAAGCCCTTAGACTATTTTTTTTTTGAAATTCATAAAAATAAGGCCAATAATGAGGAAACCACTGGGGTCCCTAAACGATCCCCATCGGCAGAGAAGTATTTTTCTAGTCTCCGAGCCGCGAGAGGAAACATAAAATATTGATGTTAAAGACATTGCTCTAAAAGTTTAAAAAAATCATTTTCTGTCTAATCAGAACTATCAATCTGTTACATACTAAATTTTGCCAAAACACTGACGATATACTGAAATCAAATAAATGTATTTTTTTCTCAGAATTGAATTGTTTAAACATGTTTCGGCTAGCACTGGTCTAATCGAAAAAATACAAATACGTACCAAAATGCCAATACATCCACATCCTCGCAAAAATACGCACACATACCAACGCACACACGTGAGTAATGAAAACGCCTATCCATTTAACTTGGCGGAAACTAAGTGTAAATTGAACATAGATTAAAGTTGAAGGGGAGGGTGGGTAATGAGGTGCCCAAAGAGGCTATGGGGTAAGTGTGCAAATTTATGTGGCTGGAAATTTTACTTCGCGTCCTCGATGCAGTGGCGCAACTCGTGATGCCGCATACCAATATAATTTGTACATCGTGTTTTAAACATCAACACAAGAATTAACATAGGCTTACGACTTTTTTCAATATGTTATGTTTTATATTCTAAATTCAACATAACGTTTCAAAGAAGATGTTTAATTTTAATAATATATTAACTATTTATTTGCTTTCTCATAACTATATAAATGCAATACTCTTAATGTGTACAGTCAATAGGTCAAGCCCTTAAAACCACACGTGACCTTGTATATCATAGGTTTTTAAAGTGGATCCATCGACCTCTTGGAGATACTGAATTAAGCTTAAGGGGCCATGAAAGGCCTGGTGGAAATAAAATATTCAAAAATGTTTTATTACACGGTTTATGTATCTAATTTGTAATGACTTGTAGAATTTTTATGGCGCAAACGTTAGCGTTGTTGGCTTCCGTACCGGATCTCACGGGTTTGATTCCTAGTACGAACAGCATTTCGATCGATTTATCAATTTCTCTTCGAAAACATGGGTGTTTGTGGTATCCAAAAAATCTTTCCAACCCTTCCGATCCTTTAATAACTGGGCGTAGCAAGAGTGATCAGCTAGCCACTAGTACTGTCCTACCCTTATCATTCTATTTCTACTACTATCTTTGAAAAAAAAGAGGTTGAGCGACTGAGTAACAAACAGCTGTGGTAAAAAAAACTTTTGTTGAGATACCTCCATTAGAAGGCCATATGCTTTACATTGGGAGCGGACATGGATAAAAAAATCTACGAAGTGACTACAAAATCGTGTTGAAAATAACTATGCCTCTTCTAAGTCTAAATGCAGAACACATAGACTCTCAATGGAGAATTTAAATAGACGTTGTTACCAAAACTGGTTGGTCACATAATCACCTTATCTCAAAAAGAATTCATACGGCAGTATAAGCAGATAAGTTTTACATTTGAATCGTTTAGTTTATGAATCCAAAGCTATGTTTGTCATTTTACAACAACAAGAGCAACAGTCCAGGACGTGTTTTTGATTTCAGTATGTTTTTCCTTAAAATGCAGCAAATCCATCTAGTCAACACAATTTTCACAGATATATACGTTCCTTATGGGTTCAAATGTTTCTGGACTCTATTTAATGTGAGAAAACTAACGTATTAGTCCAATATTGACTAATTTACCTTCAGAATAGGATTGATAAGCAATCCGCAGAACAAAGCATTGTGTTGTTTTATCGTTATTAATCACCGAATGATTATTTTTCTTTGACGATTCTGTAATATGTTTGATCGATAATTATTATTAGTCGGCTCGTGCAATTTTAATTTTATTTAAAACTGCGATCAAATGAATTGCAATTTAATATTTTCATATGCTTTAATTAAATAATAAACATAAGTTAGAATCATTGAAAGTATGAACGATTGTAACGCCAAAATATTAATTATCCTGGATCCCACTCAGCTGATCTTAAAAACGACGATTAGTTAACAACAAGAATATTTTTATACCCATCTTTTTTAACTCTCTCCGAAACAAAAGTGAATAATGAGCGACTGATAAACAAATAGTTCTCTTAGTACCTTTTCTATTGATATAAGCTCTATTATGTAAATACTGTACACATAGAGGGTATACATGTTTATGATAAATAATTTTGTCATACAACATTGTACATAAAAGGTGGCATTGTTCAGGAAAAACAATGGAAAAATTTACTTTGGTGGTAGTTCATGATAGTATATGTTTTATACGAAGAAAAAGCATTGGATAAAAATGGAAAATAGTTAACATATTTGCAAATGAGTTTATATTTTATTATGTTAAAACACACCTGTTTTTTTGTTTTATCTAGTCAAATATTTAAATATGAATCTTTGAAGTGTTACAATCTGGTGAATAATAAACGTAATTACTTAGTCTTTTGACGTTAGTCTTTTTTAGAAAACAAAATAATCATATTAATAAACTGGTTTATCGTATTTTAATTTATACAAACACGCTAATAGCTCACTATGTTTTCTAAGAATTAGTTAAAAACCCAGAATACGAATATATAAATTCAGGCAACGCTATATGAAAAAAACACGTTTTTGCGCGTCCTTTATTATAGCCATTAAGATCCGTTTGAAATGTTTTTTTTTTGATGTATACTTATTTCAAACATTTCCGTTTGGATATTTACACGTTATTTGGATCGTGTGATTGAGACAATGTTATATCGATGAATAGAATTATAAAACTATAAATTGTAACCAATAACGATTACACATTCTCCAAGCAACTTATCAATAAAGTTGAGAAGATAAGCTCATGTGATTTTTGAGTATATATACTTAAGGCCTAGTGCTATAATTGCATATTTCAAATATATCAAATTTTCAGTAGAGGCAATTGTTTTTTTGTGGTATCTATTTAGTCTAGTACAGTTTTTCCTAAACTTTTCCCCCCGCGACCCGGCTATTTTTATATTTCTCCTTCGTGACCCACTACCTTTTCTCTCCCTCGGGAATTTTCTCCAGATTTCCGCAGCCCACTTCAAATATGCATATATTATATACATAAGGGTATATGCAAAAATATCATTAGACATCGTTCTTAATTGTATAATATATATTGCTACCTCAGTACTACAATTAGGCAACTCTGATTTGATCATTTTTTTTAACAAATTATTTTATCTTTTCTTCACTGAAGGAATGCCCTGCTCCACATTTAGCATAGTCCCACGGCACACTAGTGTGTCGTAGCACACCGGTTACGGACCACTGGCCTATAGGTAAAATAAAACAGTATATTTATGTCCATACTGTCTTTATATGTTATAATACAAAAAAAATACTCTGATAAACCTATATAGAAATCAAAAGTAACAATAATTTATTAATGAGAGGTATTATGAAATTATTTAGTAAATATACAGATTTATTTTAGGAAATTGGCGACCCAGCATTTTTCTTTCTGCGACCCGATACCGTGTCGCAACCCATCATTTGGGAAACGCTGATCTAGTACAGTGGTGATCTTTCGTACTTTGACTTCCCAAGTGAGCATATACACTTTTTACACTAATAAATCTCAACTTCTGATCATTTATGAGCACATAAGCATTTCTTGTTTCAAAGTATGCTGCAACATTATTTAGACATACAAATTAGCTTTACTTTTATTTTATTCATTTTAAATCGAATGACACAAGAATCTACCACATGATTCCTCCAAGATTCTCTGTCCTCCACCAGTCTTCTTGCTTCCTCCCATGTCATTCCAGCGTTCCGTAGCTCCGCCGAGCACATCCTATAGATGGTCATCAGTGGCCTTCCACGACGGCGGAATCCATCCGGTTGGTAGAAGAGACAAGCAGAATTCAGGCTTTCTTGTGGCATCCACAGCACATGCCCAAGCCAGGTCCATCGTCGCTTTTTTACTTTGAACGTAATTGACGGCTGTTTAGTGTGACAGCTGAGTATTTTTAAGTATTTTCTGATTCTTAGCTCCAAATGGCCAAAATCTAACAAAGGCACTTTTTGAATTATCTATATATGTGAAAATATTTATATTTATTATCCTCAATTGTCTTAATTTGAAGAAAAGGGAGGGTAATATGTTGTCGGATATATATAATATAAATTAGTATTATAGTGCGGGTTGTCGATTCTTAAAGAGATTTAAAAATTACTGAGAGAGATTACTTAAGAGTCATAAGTTCAATGAAGATTTCTAGCAAAAAAAAGAGTGTTCGGTAATATTCTCTAAAGATTTACTCTAAGACAGTGATTTCCAACCTGGGAGACTCGAACAGTCCAACATATTTATTTATCCTTTAAAGCGTGTCTTTTTTACTGTATGAAATAAAGGATGGGGAGGCGCAAAGATATTTTTTTTTCAAAGGGAGGCGTAGTAACATAAAGGTTGAAAACCACTGCTCTAAGCCTAAGCTTTAGCCGATCGGTTATTTTACAACAGACCGATATATAAATATTCTTGATTAATCTTGCAAACATCTGACCATATAATTAAGGGCCTGAATGAGGGTTGATCTCAAATTGCACATTAACATGGAAATTAGCGAACTCGGTAGGGGGGGGGGGGGGGCGGGAGATGGGGGCTTAAACCTTTTTACTGCAAATAACAAACAAATTTTGAAAACCTTTCACTCGCCCATGTGTGGTTAAGGATGAGTCACGCTGAACCGTTCTCAGATATCTGCTTTATTTTGAAAAAAAACATCAGAATGATGATGAACGCATTTGTAGTAAAATTTCGCTGAAAATATTACATATTGTCGATAGCTTAGAACAATTATGAGTTTTGTATGATTTCAGTATTTGGGTGATTTTTTTATACGATTTTACATCGTATTGAAGTATTGTGCTAGTGAGAGTTTGATTTTGATGCTATGGAAAAAGTACTAAAATTACATTACTATAGTTTTATTGAAAATTTGACAACGGAAGAACTTATATTAATCTCAAAATAGATAACTAAAAAATATAAAAAGATTGTTATACATCGATCACATACAAATAGTCATACAATTAGAAATTGGTAGTTTTTGTATAAATATGACTGACCAAAGTTTTGACACGTCTAAAATGTGATAGTTATTATGTATCTCATCTTTTAAGCAAATCATTTAATCGCTTATCTTAATTCAATTCAAATTGACAAAACCATAAAACGATATTGTATTTATATGAAACTGAGAGGACAGTGTTTATATTTCTTTATTTTCATATGCAAACATATACCTACCGAAAGAAAACTATTCATGTTTCCTATTTTTACTTTTGTTGAGCTATAGAAGAAAGGTATTCGAATATTATAGGTAATATAACTCGAATTGTCAAATTTTTGACTTATCGTTCTATAGAATAAGGCCAGAAATATTTTATTCATGTTTTTTTGGAGTGAAATTATGTTTTGATGTTTTTTAAAACATTGAGCATATCGAAATTCGGCGTCATCTAAAGATAATGTTTAATTACAAACTTTAACTAACAAAACTAGTACTTAGGTGTTTTATTTATTTTTTAATTATGAGCATTTTTTATGTACCAAATTTAAATTATATTCCAGCAAAAATTATAACGAAAAATATTAAATGCCGATTTGTTATACGTTTTATATCATAGATGCTTGACTTTATTAACAAATTTTATTCTACACATTATTAAAATTTCACTGACGTGTTTAAACTTACTGTTTTTTTCATATAAAAAGATACCAAAAATATATACATAACAATATTAATAATATAAAACTGCAGTCTCTAAGAATATTGAAATTGAATATTATTTAATATATGAATAACTTTGTTAAACAAAATATCCTGTGGATAATAAAAATAAATCGAACTTAATCTCACTTAGCGTTTAAGATATTGAGGATTTCTTGTTATATTAATATAAACTATTTGTAATATTCCCTTTTGTAATTATGTATTGATTTTACATTAAGCGTTTCATTTTCACTTGTCAGTTAATTTATTGAAATGTTTGAAATTTTTTAGAATGATTGTTTAAATAAACAAATAAAGATTATGATTAATATTTTGAAAGAAATATTATTTTTTATATACCAAAATTATTCCCAGCAATTTAGATCCGAATTCAATGCTGAAAACTTTCACTTGCGTAACGTATCATTATTCAAATAAACATTTCGAAAACAGTATAGATTTTCGTTATTTATATTCTTTATGGAAATCAGTTCCGAGAATAATTCTGAATTCGTTATAAAATTATTTTAGCACGCATACCCCTCGGCATCCAAATTCGTTTCCGGTATTTATGAGTAAACCTTGGATCGGAAGAGCGAGCAAAATAACTGCCTAACTCCAAACGATTCCAATTCTTGGATAATTAGTTTCTAATTCGACGGCCATCTTGTATCGGGTGCCATTTTCCACACATTTTGAGTGTAGCCCTTTTTAATGGTTCTCTGGTAAATGGTTTGGCCATCAGGGCACCAGTGTGATCAACGATCGGGCCACAACCCCTTTGTGGTTTACTAGTAATAATTATTCAACTTTAATTTTAAATTACATTAAGGAAATAATTGGAATTAAGGGTATGCAATAAAGCTTTTTGAAATATTGAAATATTTTTATTGTTTCAATGAAGTACTATTGTTTTCAGTTGTTTTTGTAATAACATACTTAAATATATTAACTGATAATTCTTGCTCGAAAAACAATTCGTTTATAGAAATATTTGTATTAAGAAATGTTGAAAATGTTGCGGAATAGATAGTTTTATTCAACATTTTTTTTACAAATATTGCAAATGGTTATTTGTATGTGTTAATTTGTAGGGCAAGATATACGATAAATGAGTCGTAAATATAATTTCTGCATACATTCTACAAAATATATTTCCCTTAATCAGGTATCAAGACTCTTTTAGGGTGTCCACTATAAATACTTAGTAGAAAGGCATTATACTAAAAATAAATACTCATTTCTACTTATTCCACTTTTATTTAATAAAGTCAATACCGGTTTTGCTCATGTCGAGCATTGTCAACTGAAAATATGTAATGAGCAAAACTTGCCCTGATTATATTAAATCAAAGTGGAATTAGTACAAATGGATATTGATTTTTTTTAACAGGTATCAAGAACTAAAAAATGCGAATTGAAAATCTTTCAATATCCTTTTTAGATAATTTACCAGAGATTATAAAAACCCATAATAAATTGAATTGGAATTTCTTTTATTGTTGTACTTTAAGAAGAATCTTCAAATTCAGTTCGCTTTTCAATTTATCTCAATATGTATCTCAACGTAAGTGTTTTTACGAAAACTGTTTGTTACTCAGTTGCTCAGCCTTTCTTTCAATTAAATGTGAGTACTGGTTTCAGCTTTTTACTTATAAATGAGAAATTAAGAGTGAGTTGCTGAATACATATAATATTATTGATTGGAATGAATTAAATATATATAAATTTAATCTGAGTTACCTATTTAAGAAATAAAAGGCGTTTAAAAGATATCAAGAAAACAAACACAAATGAGATTTTTATTTGGCAAAATATTTTCAAAAGTAACATCAAATTTATTGAACCGATCAACATGTGAGCTTATTTCAATAACATGAACTAAAAGCTGTCTCTAAAGATATTTTAAATTAAATAAAAATGTTTATTGGGCGTTTTTAAGCATAACACACAAAGGTTTTGTAATAAAGCCAATGAATGGGCCCTCGATGGGCGATTTAATGTACGGTACGAGAGGACACGCGGGAATAATCCCTTAAGTCAGGCAGCAGATAGCCCGGCATCGCCAGATATAGACATCGCTGTCCGGCTTGGACTGGCCCAAAGCTTTCCTCCGGAGATCACTTGATTGGGCAGTTGCGGTTGTGAACAAAAGATTCCCCCGTGGCATATACCAATTGATAGCGCAAAACATAAGAGAAGTTTGTATGCTCGATTTTGGAGAGAAAAAAATACTCACACATTACTCCGTGTCTGCTTTGTGGCTGGGTTTTGCACGTGTTTTGAATTTGGGATTGTTTTTTATTAGAGGTTTTCTTAGAATCCTATTCTACTAGATTTGTAACAAAACAAAGCTTGCCATAATTTTAACTTACTATGTTATTGCTATTTATTAACAGCTTTTGACACTTTCAGGTGTTCTTGTGATCGGTAAATAACATTATTCTATCAAGTCACTGAACTTTTGAATTGAGACAGTTCTAGTTCAACCTTGCACTTGAACGCCTGATGATTTCGAAATGCCAAACCCGGGCCGTTAGTGACAAAACTATTGTGAATGAACACACCTTGAACGATTCAAATTTTAACAAAATAATCAAAATTTAAAATATTGGTTAAAATAACATTATTTTCTTGTTAGAAAGCAGGGCTGTGGAGTTGTAGTTAAGTTTTGAAGTCTTGACTGTTTTATTTACAGTCGTGCTAGAAAACAAACTTATAATTTCAGTTTGATCAAATTTTTAGGGTGAAAAGTGACTAAAAAAGTAGTAGCTTAAGCTATGGTCGAAGTCAGAGCCGTCTTATTGCGTAAGAAAGTCATTTTTCATGAAAAAAACGTCATTTTGTTATAATTGCTGTTAAGTTTGCTTGAAACAATTCAATTATTATCTAAAACTACAAAAAAAAATTGTCAAGTCTTAAATATTGTTTTAACAGTAAGTTATACGTATAACTACAATAAATCTATCTAATATCAAACAAAATTTGGTATAAATATTCTGAACATAATTATAATTATTTAATGTTATATCTTTTTCTTTGACTTAACAGGAGCTTATTAAAAGTTAAAATCTATTTTTTTTAACAATTTTTCATGTCTTAATTTTTTTTAGTTTAAAAATAAGCGTTTTTTGTTATATGACAAAAGAAAAATGTTTTCTCAACTAGCAATGTAGATTTTATCGCGATATTATTAACTATGCTGAATAAATGAATACTGTGTTAGTATTTAATATTCGTTAAAAACCCATACTCTCTAGTATAACAATAATTCTATACCATGAACAATGAGAAAAAAACGTTTTTTTATATATAATATCTGAGTCGTCTGGTCTTCCATAGATCATGTATGGAACAGTTCTGCTTTTGATACCAGACGACTGATTTATGTTTAATTTTAGGCTAGAATATTTTGTTTAAATTGAGACAATTTTTAGCGTTTTTACTTAAAATCTTCAACTTATTGTAATCTTAAACAGAAGCTGACTTTTTTGTGTACTGTATGTGTGTGTGCATGTATGCGTATGTCTGTGTACATGTACGAATGCAGTATGGTGAAGCATATAGAATGTGATTTGCAAAGTAATGCATATGGAGTTCCCGTGAACTTCTTATCTCTGTAGCGATCACGCCCTTCTGTCTGCAAAGGATGGTAAGGGGATACAATTTACAATTCTTCAAAAACTTTATCGATGAAGGAGACTAGAAGAACCTTGACGCTATCGTGTCCTGGTACTTAAAGCTCCATAAATTTGATATCCAAAAAAAAAAAGCTGTATGTCAAAACTTAAATGGTATTTAACGACTACGAAAAAGTTGAAAATATTCCATCTTAATTAAATAAGTCAAAATTATTATTCAATGTACAAAAAACTTTGAACTTTTAAAGCAATTCAGAGTATTGTATATATTTTCTTAGTAAGCACACTTCGGTTCATTGTAAAAAAAAACATTACTTACTGAGTGAACAGGGATGAATAAATGAGGTGAGGGTTAGTAAAAATAGCAGAAACATTTTAAGTGTAACGCTAATCGTTAAGTTTTTACGGCGACTATTAAAACGCTACGTGCTTTTCCGGGAAATTTAAAAGCTCATTTAGAAGTCTAGTTATCGATTGAATCGATAAGCTTTCATACAAGAATGCAGAGTTTATTTACATTTGGGGCATGCTAATATGTGTGTTTAATGAATGGTAGTTAGAAACTAAAAACGATCAATAAAACTAGCATTAAATAAATTTGAAGCTTAAATCGACACATTAATATCATCTGCAATCATTTAATTACTTGTTATAAAATACTTCGACCTCAATTTGATTTTCATCATAAGTTAAAAATAGCAACGTAATTAGTTCTATGGTTTTTTAATATTTATTAGTTGATAACTATTTCGGCTTTCGCTATCGTCAGATCTATGATTAAACTTACATTTTTCTCAGCTATATATACTGGCTCCGAAGAGATACACAATGCATTATGTTATTCACTCTAACATCCTTATTCAAATTACACTTATTAAATATGACTCAAGTGTTTCGAAAAACGATAAACAATCTGCGGGTTTTAAACGTAAATTAGGATAACTAATATTAATTATTTGTTTAATTTAATTTTTTTATTTAAAACATTAGGGGTTTTAACAACGGTGATGGATTGATAATGGTTTTTTCATTTCAAATATTTTCTTTATGCCTGATTATGTCAATTTATATCCATGTACGCTAGCAATGTGGAGCATATGGAATCCAATGGAGGAATCTCAACATGAGTATTTCTACGAGTTAGAACTGGTAGTTACTTAGTTGTTCAACCTCGGAGAGAGTAAGGGATTGAATGAATATGGCTAAGATATTACTAGTGATTGACTTATCGATCTCGCTATACCCCATTGTTTTAAGATTGAAAAGTTCGAGGAAATTTTCGGACATCACAAACATCATGCCTACGAACAGAAATCGATAAACCGATTGAAAAAATGCTTTTCATACGTCCTTTTTTCTTTCCACAGTTAATATGTTTAAAAAATAAGACACTTTTTTGTATTTATTCCACTTTTATTTTTATACGATAAGATCCGGATTCGTGCCAAATTCCCATAAGTATTCTTTTCCATATTACGTTTATATGATTTAGGACATTTTATTTTTGAATTTCAAACAAAAAAAATACAATGCAAAACAATCAATGTTAATTTTTTTTATTTTCTTATCAATAAATTCAATATTGATAAATAATATAATTCCTAGATGAGATTATTTTACAAAAATTAAGCACACAGACATTTATCTTCTAAATAAGACGTTAGTTTGAAGCAGCTAAGATCTTTTATGATGTAATGTATCAACTGAGAGCAATAAAAATTAAAAGCTTCTCGCACTTTTTAATGGAAAACTTTTAATAGTTTCTCTTGGAAGTTTGAAAAGAAAGCTTTTCCGAACTCTTATTAACATCAGACTTATATTTCAATATAAATAAATTTCGTTTTAACAAACCTCTCCATAATTTATCAAACGCACTAATCAATATGACAAGCAGTTTTTACGTTAATCATTCGTGTGACCTCCTTAGCAATAAAAAAATGCATTTAATATATAAAATATTGAATACGATTTTCGATTTTTTTTCACAAAACGTTATAATAAATATATTTTTTTGAAATTATGTGTTAAATACCAAATAGCGGTTTTAAATTTTGTGTTTTCTCATAAATCTGTCTCACAACTTTTAATACCTTTGTAGTTGGACGTATATAGTAAATATTTTAATTGAATGAATACAAAGTTCAATAAATGTTTTATTAAAAGAGGGCTGAATTTAAGATTCGAGATAAGAGTGCTAGATGTTTTGCTTAAACAAAGCTATTTTACTTTATTTTCAAGATTATTTTTTACTGGTATATTTAAAAAATGCTGAAAATGAAGATTCTTTTAAGATTGGAATATAAGAAAACAAAATGCTAAAATAGACGTCTGACTGGTCGTTTGAATCTGGTGATCTGATCGTTTATTTACATATACGACTGTACTAAGTATGTAAAAAATATGGCTTAGAAAGTAGCAAAGCTTACCGATATACTTTGAATATATACAAAAAAGTATGGTTTACTTGCAGTATTATTAGTATAATAGTTAATAAAGATATATTTATATACTATGCCACTGTTACTAAAAATAAATTGAAAAAGTATTTTAAAATAGCTTAGAATAATAATTATACTTAGTCGTAAATTGTAACAGGAAAAATCATTGAATTGAACAAGAAAACTATTCCCCTGGTCCTTTTCTCTTGCAGTTGGCGAGCGCATCTCAAAAGTTAATATAATTTAAGGCTTATTGCACTACTGGCAAGCCAAACAAAAGAGGTTGTTAACAAGGGGTAGCAATTAAGTGAAGCCTCGGCAGAGGCTTCTCGGGAAACGTTAGACAAAATTAAATTTACTATTTTAAAAGACGCAGCGCTGAACTTCGCTTACTTTTAGGATTTTTATAATTGTCGTGTTTATTTTAACCAAAAGTTATGTTAAGTATTTTAATGCGCTAATTACTGATTTTTAAAGATATACGTTATTACAATAATTAATTCAAAGCACTACAAATAATGGTGAAATTTTTTTTAAAGTATCATTCTGCTAATTGGGATAAAATACACTAATTCATTTTGTGAAATAAAATTTTAAGAATTGTATTTCTGTTTTTCAAATATTCTTACATCTGATAAAAAAAGTGATTAAAATGCACATCGTTTTGAGATTTAGCTCATAATAGAATATATATCATGTGCATACGTAAATTATTCTCAATGTGTACACTTAATAAGTTAGTGTTACTTTTATCAAATGGAATACATACTACATGCAATCTTTTTATCTGATTTAGCATATTTCAATATTTAATTAAAAAAGTTCTTTTAATAATTTTCACACACAACTTAATATGCAAATAAATACACTATAATGGTGTTTTTATAATTTTATTTAAAAGTATCCGATAAAGTTTTACCCTTTTTTACATAAATTGATATCAAAATAATTATGATTCGTCCATCTATGTAGGTTCTTAAATTGTAAGGGTTTTAAAGGCATTTTTTGCAAGTTTATGAATAACACCACTAGAGAATGTATTCAAGATAGAAAGCAGCTACTTGACGTGTTGTTGGACTATGTTGCACAACTTTTACGATCCCAGAATGTAGAGATGAAAGCTTTAAGCTTTAAGCTCTCACACTGTCCGGCGTAGAGAAGTGCTTATCTTCTATTCTATTTGACGGAGCTCTTTTGACTGCAAATGCCAATTTATATACCGTAATCATTTTTATGACTATATGAGAGAAAAGAAGAATAAACATTTATACAATCTGGATGAAAACTGTAAGTTTCTTCGTACTGCACAAACTGCACAATGAAAACGGTATTGACCAAACTTTTTAAACTTAACTGGATGGCTACCACAGACGATCATTTTTCTTGTGCTCAACACGCCAGAGACGATTTAACTCGTGAATAAATATTGAAAATTATAATTGTAAATTATAGCCGGCTCGCTAAGTACAGACATACTATTTTTTTGGGAGCCAAAAGGTAAAAATTATTGACAGAAACATATTTTATAAAATTTACTAAATAAAAAAATGGTTGAAGTCACAACGTCACAGTGATTTTGAATTATTCGTGATACTTTTTTAAATGATTAAATATAGGTTATACGTATTGATTGAATTCATATTTCATTAGTAGAACTCCATTATAATACGGTGAAAAAATATCAATGTATTTCAAAGAAAAATATATGTTCTGGAAACACATAAAGTCAATTTATTACATTTAATAACGCCACCTTACTTAATATACAATATCTTCCGTAAAGTTTTTTTATTCCAGCAGTAATTTTTACTAATGATAATCATTTATCTTTTCACATACATGTTTTCATATAAATAGGAATATTCAGTCTGTAGAGAATTCGTGTACGGAAAGTTCCTCCACAGTTGTAAAATTGAATAACTAATTTTCTGTAATGCAACTACAGTGAATTAAAGAAAACAATAACATTAAATATCCCTGTGACGTGATGAAGGTGATCATTTTGTATTCCATAAACGCTTCAGTCTTTTTGCACTGTCTCGTGATACACCTACCATCTTGTTTTGTTGCCTTCACTTCTAATGTACAGAAAAATTCTCTAAATAAATACAACGACTTATTTTATAAAATAACGTTACTATAAAAATAAATTGAAAGCTTCAATTAGATACGCTTTTTTTAAATTTAAGATTTAGACTGAAGGTGCTTGGTGGAATTTCAATATTCAATTTAAATCGTTCAAATTATGTACATTCACACAGATTTTGTCATTAACGACCCGGGTTTTGCCTTTCGGCATTTTTTGGCGTTCAAGTGCATGGATGAACTTAAACTTACGCTTAACAAACGAATGTTTCGTGTTTATATAAGAAATAAATGCATCACTGAGCTTAAAACTCTTGCCAGCAAAAAGGATAAGCCCATGGGAATGCCCACAGATTTGAGTAGTGAGTAGTTTTAAGAACTATATTTATTTGTTTGTCAGAAAAGGTTTTTCCGAAAGGTGAAGCCCGTGTACATAATTTGAACGATTCAAATTAAGGTACACATTTCTTTCTTATTCTGTATCACTAATATAAAGTCTTTTTTAGAGCTTTGTTTTTCCAATGAGAGAAATACTTTTTCCAACAACAACCAATTTGTAGCGCGTGCTGTGTAGCATATGGCATGGATCTCACGGGCTAGAGTCTCAGTAAAAACAGTTTTTTTTCAATAAATTTGTTGATTTCTGATCGAAGGCATAGGTGTTTTTGATTTCATGAATTTTTTCACACTCTTCTAACCTAAAACTTAAAAAAACGAGACGTAGCGAGAGCGGTAAATTCACCAACTTTTTCTATCCTAGCCCTGCTATTTTATTAAGGGAATCCAATCCCGGACTATTTTTGCTATCCCGAGATATCAGGATTGAAAATTTTTCATTCCCGGGATTGAACATTCTATATCAATCGTGTATTAATTGGGATTAGGGATTGAGAAAATTTAAAAAAACCTATAAATCTGCGAATTTCCCAAAATTTCCTAAATTATTTTTTTTTAGTTCGTAAAACATTCATTTTATTAATCCCGAAAGTAGTATTTTCACAATCCCGGGACTTCAGTATCAAAGAGTTGGATGAGATACCGGAATTGGATATCTTAATTTGTCCCTACTTCCTTTAAGAGGTTGAGAAACTGAGTTAAAAACAGTCGTAGAAAATATTCGTTGAATTACCTCCAATGGAAGGGAATATGAGCTAAGAAAAATGTATGTGATGTTAACTTATACCCATACCCATGCAATGCTTAATACGAGATGTACCAAGAGCAATCGTTTGACTACTACTCTAGCTTCATATTGAGCATTTGATTGACACATAGCATTATATGTATAAATAGATATATTTAGAAATTTGAATCGTTCAAATTATGTAAAATCACACAAGTTTCGTCACTAACAACCTGGGATTAGCCTTTTGCCATCTTCAGGCGTTCGAGTGCATACAAGTAGTGAATTTCATACGAGAGTGGGGAATTTGGAAGATTTACCTGCTCATTTAAAATTGGTAAACTTTTTGACTGTGACCAGTTTATTTCTAAAATTTCCTGGAAAAATAATTTATGCCCACCCGTGTTTGGGTGAAGCATATTAACCCCTTCACCGCGTTGAACGAGTGGGTCTCTGGGATCAAGTGGTTGGCAAAAGTCGACGTGTCTTTTTTTGATCTAAAGGCGGCCATGTGTTCTGAAATTCTAGTTTTTAAGATTCTTTCTGTTTTTTCAATATAGAAATTTGTGTAAAAAAAGCATTGCGGTCTTTAAATTCCGGATTTATTTAAGCGATTTATTATATTTTTACTGTTGACTAATAATTTACCGAACAATATACTTTAAAATCTATGAGTTTTGAATCAAAGGGCTTACATTCATTTTTGAAAAATCAGTCAGTATATTTTTTCATCAGTTCTGGTATATATTCGATACGTACATATTGGTTAGTATTCAAGGCGCTTAGTCGTAGGCAATCCCATGCGTAACATTTATCAATTCCCTCATGAGTGTATCTGGCGTTTTTCAACGTGTGTTTTCTCTCCTTCGGCGAGGTGATGAAGGAATCCTTAAGTTAAATTTATCAAGAGAGTGCTTGAATCCGTGTACCAATGGACAAATCTTGTATGGTTGTAAGTAATAGCGAAAAAAAACACTTTTATGTGAACAATAAAGAATTTTTCGCTAAGAAAAAATGGCATGAAACATTGCTCACTTACGCTTTTTGCAGAAACAAAATAGTGCTGTATTATTTATTCTTTTCGCGTACAGATGCTAGATAAATTTAAAAATGAATTACTGTTGCAATTATGCCAATTCTTAAATAAAAATATGTTTTTACAAAGAAGACGGACAGCCATAGTAAAACAGTTACTTGACAGATGCTGCCATTTTTTTTTAAAGAATATTAGACACTATTTTCGTCAACATGAAAATACTCCCCATGTGATTGACTTCACGAAAACAAATTAAATATAAAATTGCAGAGAGATTCAACTGTTCAATCAATTAGATAAATCAGCCATCTGATTTATTATGAACAAATCATAGGTAAAATAAAGATATCATTTGTTTAAACATTCAATTTGAGTTAGCAGCTATTTTTAAATAGACGTACAGTAAAAATTTTAAGCAAAGAGAAAATTTAAAGCGTAATTTTTGTTGTTCCAACAATCTTTAACTCTCAAAAGTTATTTTTTAGTGTCTTCTGAACGATTAGGTTTTTGAAGGTTTCTTACAATTTACGTGGATTTATTTCAATCGAATTTGCTTGGTAGAACTTATTATTTGTTGCTAGGCAATATATTTGATAGCTATTTTAACATCACGCCATAATTAAAACTGTGTTGTATTGTTCATGTGTAGATATGTACAATTTACTTTTTTACTTTGTAAGTAATATTTAACGTTGTTTCGTCATAGAAGGCGATCAATAAAATTAGTCGCTGCATGCATACAATAGTAAACGATGATTCAACTGGCGTATACTTTTTTCAATGAGTTTTGAACATCAATAAGATTGATTCAAAACATTCAACTCAAGCTATCTCCTAAATGTAATCCATTATAACAGTTTTAGAAATGAGTGAAATCTGCAGTTTGTTTTCTTTTACGCAAAATTTATATAATTTGGTGTTATATTTATTTATATATATTCAAAGTTATCAACGTAACAGGTTATGTTTTATAATATTTGACTGACCAGTGAAAAAAAACAGATATCTCAAAAGAATACAAAAAAATGCTACTGTTTTTAACAAATATTTGTTAAATTTGAATCTTTCAAATTATTTACATTCACACAAGTTTTGTCACTAACGACCCAGGTTTTACCCTTCGGCATCTTCAGACGTTCAAGTGTACGGATGAACTTGAACTGACACTTAGTAAATGAGGGTATCATGTTTAAATACAAATTTTGACTAACAACACGAAACTTTAGCGTCAGTTCAAGTTCATCCATGCACTTGAACGTCTGAAGATGCAGAAAGACGAAACCCGTTAGTGGAAAAAAATGGATGAATGCAGATAATTTGAACAATTCAAATTAAATATTGAAATTTCACCAAGCACCTTTAGTCGAAATCTTAAAACAAATATCTTTTACATATTTTTTTTGACCTGAAATATTTTTTTGTGTATCTTAATTTAAAAAAAACTCTCATAATAAAACGATTCGCTATTCAAATGTTATCATTCCATGAAATTAAAAAAGGGCGGTGTAAATTTGTAAAGTTCTACAAAACCAGCTTTGTCGTTACAAAATTATTAAGGCATGTCTTATTATTAAGTAACGAAGGCTTCTTATTCAAAATGTTAAATACTTACGGGTATTCTTGTTTAGCGAAATTCGTATAAACATAAACTCTCTTTAACAAATTACACTTCCCGTACACATATGTACAGTTTTCCAATAGGAGGAGAAGGCTGTATTTCGAAGCTTTTTCTTATTTTGTAATTTGACACATAACATCATCAAGTTAAGTAGCACACGACACAACCATTTATATATCATAGATAAAATCACGTTTATTTGTTATTGAAGACTTATACAAAGCCAAAATGAGAATTCCACCATTCTTGAAAATGTGAATCTAAATGTTCCTGATTACTTTTTGAGAAATTGTGGACATGAATTGTTTGTTCTCCCAAGGTGTAGAACCAGCCTGCCAATGAGGATGCCACTGGGGAAAGCTTTAACAGTGTTCAACAATATTGCTTCAAATGTCGACATATTTCAAGTAGATATGGGTGAGTTCCGACGAATACTATTTTTTATGTATTAAAGTAGATCACTTTTAAGGTGTTTACTGTCAATACTTGGTGGAAAGGCATTATAATAAAAATAATAAAAGATTTTTAGTACTTTTTCCACATAAAATTTATTAGATCAGGACCGGTTTCGCTCATCGCGAGCATTATCAACTGATGATGATATTTCAGTTGATAATGCTCGCGATGAGCGAAACCGGTCCTGATCTAATAAATTTTATGTGGAAAAAGTACTAAAAATCTTTAATTATTTTTATTATTAAAGTAGAGTTCGTCGGAGCTTACTCAGTTCCTTGCCATTTTTTCTACTGCTTTTAATATTAAATTGTACTGTATTTTTTCTTCATTGTAAAAGTTTAAAATTTATAATTTGTCAACCTTGTGCAATGCTAATTAAATAAATAAATATTAAAGTGTATTATTTTAATCCATGTCTGCTCCCAATGTGGAGCATATGACATCTAAATGAAGGTATCTCAACCGAACTTTTTCTACGAGAGTTGTTTGTTACTCAGTCGCTCAAACTCTCTATTCAAATAGACTAATATAGGTAGAATGATAAGGCTATGACAGGAATCGTGGTTAACTAATCGCTCTCGCTACGTCTAGTTATTGAATGATCAGAAGGGTGGGATGGAATTAAGATATTACAAACACCAATGCCTTCGAACAGAAATCGATAAATTGACCGAAAAAATGATTTTTGTACTGGAAACCAGTGAAATCCGGCACGGAAGCCAACAACGAAAACCGCTGCGCCATAAGATCCGACTAAAATTAGTAAATTCTAAAGAAAGAAAAAATAACCTTTTTCCTACGGATGATCACTATACAGTACACCAACTTTGCACCGAGATCAACGCTTTATATTGCAAAGTTGTTTTATTAACGCATTTCATTGAATTAAATTAATATTATTTAAAAATGTTTTTCTTTTATATATTCTAATATAATTTATCAATTACTAAAATGTTTATTTGTTTCAGCAAATACTCTTAAAATTTTAAAAATTTGTTTACAAATGAACTACGGTTATATAATAAATATTTATTAAAATGTGTTGGGTAAAGTTTACTATCTTTTTGCCAATTACACAGTGCTGCACCATCGGCATATTCGGGCATTTAAGTGTAAGTTAAGTATAAACCCAATCTGACAACTATTATTCATCTAAAATTATAAAATTGAATTCATAAATACTCGAGTGCACAGACGAAACTGAATAAAATGTTGTCGATATATCTAACGATACCAAAAGGTTATACTTTTCATCAGCGAAAAGACTTTTAAGAATATGTTATTTAATTTTCACCAAGGATCCTTAGTCGGTAAAATAATTACTAGCAAAAACAATGTTTAAAATGTTTCAATGGATAGCGAATATGTATTCTTCTAATAGGTTAATGAAAATACGTTGTGTCGTTTACTCTTCTTGTTTTTCCACCATGGGTACATTTGCCGCAGTTTACCAGACATACGGACGGTGTTAAGCAATAAAGCTCCCAAGTTGCATATAAAGCTTCCCACTAAGTAGCGTAATGAGGTAACAAAGTTTTTCCGGAAAATTCCCGCTTGCAGGTCTCAGGTTTGGGCTTCCGAAAACACTCTGAAATATAACTAAAGACTGCTAGTGAGATATTACCAGGGACAATAATCGTTTTTTAATACTTAAGTTTGAGCACCAGTTTACCAATACGACAACCATTATACAATACAATCAAAACTGGTTGCATTTGAGAAAGTGTTTTTAATTTATAATTTTTTCACTAATAATTTATGTTTTGTATGTAAAGTTATATTGTCTTTCCGCTTAGATGTGGCAAATATTAAGCATTTTGTGTTTACTTTAAGCCAGTGGTTTCCAACCTTTATGTTTCTACGCCTCCCTTTGAAGAAAAAATGTCTTCGCGCCTCCCCATTCTTTATTTCGTATAGTAAATAAAGACACGTTTTAAAGGGTAAATAAATATTTTGGACTGTTCGCGCCTCCCTTTGCAAAAGTCCATGCCTCCCCAGGGAGGCGCGCCTCCCAGGTTGGAAATCGTTGCTTTAAGCAATAATATACAACATTTACAGGCTTTAAAGGCTTACATTTGAATTATAAAATAATAACCTAATCAATTAATTAAGGAATCAAGTGATTTTTAATTGTAAATAGAAATAATAGAAGACATAATCGCCGACACCAATTCAGGATAAATTTTACAACACAACAAAATTTCTTCAAAAACCGAAAAAGTTTGTGATACTCATATTTAAAATAGCATCGGGCAAAAAGAAGCCCACTCTATATTAATATGTTAAATTGTCAAAAAGAAGCACAAGTTAAATATTATGTTAAATTTGACAACTTTTTTATTCTACTTGTCATGTTAAAAAAATGTGATACGTATATTGCATCTTTAAGAACTATTATCACGCAGAACGTCACAAGGCTTAAAAATATACAATAAAAATGTATTCTAACTCTGATTTTATAAATTAAAAAGTTGAGATTTTGTTTTATTTTTCTAGACCCAGTGAGAGGGTAAGATACAAACATCGATAGTACTAATTACTTTTATTAACAAGGTACGGTAAAACACAATTTAAATTAATCCAACAATGATGATCCGCCTACACGTGAATTAACAGTTTCAAAATTTAATGATTTTTTTAAAATTGAATTTCTTCAAAGTTACTGCCGAATTTATTGATTTTTATGTAATACAAGTTGTTTAACATCATTTTTTTTTATTAATACAACTATCATTCCTCAAATACTTGCTAGTTAGAACGATATTAGTGATATATTATATTTTATATGTATGTATACTATTAGTTTATTCTTGTCTCACGTTCTGTGACAATGTTGGTAGCGCAGACAGTGACAAGCCGTGTCAAAAAACGACGCAAAGGAAATCATTAGGCACACGACAGGCCCCTGCGCTGTCTTGTATCGTGCTTATTAAGAAATATTACAGCGAAAAAATAGACGTTTCTCTTATACGACATATTGGTATGGAAACCACGTTTGTAATTTTCTCCAGTATCACAGCACTGGCGCACCACTAGCCCAGTAATGGGCACAGTGTATTGACGGCAGTCGGCGCAGTTCATACCCTCATTACACGGAGCGAATATTTGGCCCCATCAGTACCTGGGTGTTCTGGTAATGGAGAGCCAATATACAAGGGTTGGAGTGAGGGTGCATTTAATATAATGACTGTATTACGACGTCGATCACGTGACTTGCGAATGCAATCATTACTCTACGTGTAAATTGAGCACAACAACGATTACTGGAGGCATTAGGAATTACAGCCCATGTGAAATTGTACGCTAATGTGTAGTTTACAAATTATTGTAAATTGGTTTGTACATTCAGATTCTTCAATACGAAACATCAAGAAAATAATTTAAGTTGAATGAACTTATATTAAAAGCGATAAATTAAATATGGCAAGCTTTTTAAAACTATTCGATTCGATAATATTTCGATTCTATAATCCCCTCCTTGCTTCCCTTAAAAAGGAAAAATTCCAATCTGATTGATTGCAGCTCATTATTATCATTATTTGTTTGCTTTATTTCGATTCTATCACCCCCTTCCTTGCTTCTCTTAAAAGGAAAAAAACCCAAATTCCATTTTGTAATTTCATAATTTTAAAATGTTTGAATCAATCTTGCTTCATTACTTAAGCAAACTTTGCGATAGTAAGTCTGAAGATAAGTGAGATAAGAATTATATTTATTGACAGCACAATTGCATAGTCTTCCGATTTAAAATGAAATATTAAACCTTCCGGGATCTCCACTTCTATAACCTATATAAATATAATCATAAAACCTTCACTCACAAATCACAAACAAATAAATATAATTCTTGAAACTACTTACTACTCAAATCTGTGGGCATTCCCATGAGCTTATCCTTTTCGCCACCAATGGCTTTAAGCTCAATGAAACATTTATTTCTTATATAAACACGAAAAATTTATTTACTAAGCGTCAGTTCAAGTTCATCCGTGTACTTAAACGCCTGAAGATGCCGAAAGGCAAAACCCGGATCGTTAGTGACAAAATCTGTGAGCATGTACATAGTTTGAACGATTCAAATTTAATATTGAAATTCCACCAAGAACCTTCAGTCGAAATCTAAAATTATACTTTTTATCTTATCAAATGGTGAGCAGAAAATTATTTGCACAATATTGCGAACGGATATGGTTTTAAAATAAATTTAAAAGTGTAATCAACATCACTCTGGTGATATTGTAAATCTTAAATAAAAGTCTATAATTAATAATTAATTCTTGTGGAAGTTGATGTTATACTATTTTTCGACTTTTTTGTTTTGAAGTAAACTTAAAGTAAGAAGCCAAACGTCTCCTGCTTTAACAAGATGAAAAGCCTTACGTACATTTCCTGGCGTTTCCATGGAGGCGTATAAGTTAGCACATCTCATCAGGAATATGTGGTACGTCTTAATAATATACGTCGCTATGGTTTGAACTCCAAAGACAGGCAAGGAGTTACTGTAATTATGCTGAGTGTGAAATGCTAAGATAACAAATACAGAACGCGTGTGGATTAGGAACGGCATTATCGGTATCACTAAAACCGGGAATCGGGTATTTTGGCTATTTTTTAATAAAAAAAAGTATACAATATATAAGTTGTACGGTATCAAAATCAGAACTGTTCTATACTATACGACTCATGAACTATTATAAAATTTGTATTAGCTGTTCAACAAACGGTAAATCAGAGAAAGCTTTTTCTGACATAGCCGGAATTTATTGCACGATGACGACAGCTTAATTAGGATTAAGAGATGTCAATAAAACCTTATTGTTGTATTAAAATACAAATAATACATCTTAATAAAATCAATCTTTTATGATAACAATCTGTCCGTGTTTTCATGATTTTCGGAAAAATATATTTAATGATGTGTATTCAAACAAAATAACCCAAAGTGTTATTGCATGCTTGGCTGACTAAAGATGATCCGACGGTTAAGTTAATATGAAATTATTGAAAAACTTCCTCGGAGTTGGAGTCGTCTTTTTTTTTACACGACTCCACAGCCCTGGTAAGTACAAATGAGATATTTTAAGATATTGCATTTACCGCCAAGCATTGACAGTGAATATCCTAAAACCAAAAGCGATCAACTATAATTTATCGGGGTTTCTTTTTTTATCACATATATTAAAATATATATATTTTTGGTTTATTTTCGAAAACTGTATTTATTATGAAAAACCGATGTCTTTATCATATTTGTCCTGTAGTGCACACCCTAGCTTGGCTGCTTGCTTGCCGTTCCTTCCTTCTGCGACAAAAGTTGTAATCCCACTTCTAAACGTATGTAATTATTTTTAAGGTTCTGCTTTATATAAAGTAGGCATGTGTAAGTATGATTTTATTAAATGTCAAATAACTTCAAGTTGTACACTGTCTAGGCTGTGGCGTTTACTTGGTTTTTGCCTGAGGGTTATTAGAAAATTAAGGGCAAAGCTTTCATAAAAATAGTGAAATGAAATAATTAATACGTTACTGAATTTGTACTTCTAAAAATGTTTTGCTGTCTAATCAGAATAACTTTTTAGCGTCACAATACTTAAAGATTTTTTTTATTATAATATACATAGGTATCAACGCAAAAAATAATATTTATTCAATGTATGTATAACTAGCTTGTTTTCATGGTTGAGTGACTAAAAACTTATCAATCATTTCACCAAGTGGAGTATATGGCTTCATTGAGAAGGTATCTTAACAGATTTTTTCAACGAAAACTATTTCTTACTCAATTGCTCAACCTCTTTTTTTTCAAATACATTAGGGATAGAAGTATAACTTTTAGGGTGTTCACTGTCAATACTTGGTGGAAAAGCATTATATTAATAAAAACACAATAATCCTTTGTACTTCATTCCACTTTATTTAATATGTCAGGACCGGTTTCATTCATTGCGAGCAGTTAGCAATGCTCGCAATGAGCGAAACCGATTAAATAAAGTGGAATGGAGTACAAAGGATTATTGTGTTTGTATTAATAGAAGTATAAGACTAGGACAGATCTAGAAGTCAGCTAATTGCTTTTGCTACGCCCATTTTAGGATAGGATGAGTGAGAGGGAATTTAACACATTACATATACCCATGCCTTCGGACAGAAATCCATAAATCGATTGAAAAAACAAGATAAAATTTCTTCAATAAAATCTCTATATAAATATTTAAGAAGTCGAAGTTTTTAGGCGACTGCACAGCAGCATGGTGAATTTTCTAATGTTCGACTGAAATATAAATATTATTTGAAATATTTTTTCCATTAAAGCATTTTATAAATTTTCGTATCTGACCTAACTGTATGAGAGTAATAATTTTCTTTTGATCCTTAATATAGCAGGAGTTTTTTTCTTCCAAAGTGACCAACTTTATAATATATTTTTAAAAGTTTTCAAAATGTAGAGAAAACACGAATGCCAAAGAAACAGCCTCGAGGGCGTTTAAAGGCATAGGTACGCAGTAATTTAATTCTTATACTAAATCAAAAAGTTGGTTAAAAGTTGCGTTGCGCACGCGCCGACCTTGTAATTTAAAAATTTGGAAGCTCTATAACAGCGGTGTAGAACATAGCTTTCGTGAAAAAGCTCCTTATAAAGTGACACCCATTTTATTTGTAAATAAGTTACTAAGGCCAATGTGATTTTCCAGCATTTTTTTTCACAAACAAAAAACATAGAATATACTGTTTTTTGTAGATTATTTATTATAAGAGAGAATCTTCGTTTTAGCAGTAACAATACCTTATTAAGAGTTTCTAAATATGTCATATACAAAATTATAAAGTTTTTTTTTACTCCAATAATAATCAAATTAAAATTGATTAAGAATGATGGATTCTTACTTATTCAAAAGTAATTACCACTTTTATTTATAATCTCAAGACTTTTTTGTTCATGACAAGCATTATTAGCTAATATATATATATATTTTAATATATAGCCTTTTCATAAGTGTATTGACAGTGATCACGCCAAAACTGATTCTTACATATCTGAGGGAAATTGATTTTTGTTATTTAGGGTTTTCATCATGTCATACTATCATTATTTTAAATTGACTTAATTCAATATATAACTGATACATATTTAAGTCAATATACAAAGCAATTTTTTTTTATTAAATGTTTCATTCAAATTGTAAAAAAGAAACACTCGAAATGAACGACAATTTTTTTCATATATATCGACTGTGGAAAGGACGTAACCCACACATATCAATTTTAACAGGAGGCGCTTAAAACGTGTTTTGATGATTATGGGACATATGAAAATTATGAATTATACACAACCTTGAAGTGCACGGAAACTTCTAAGCTGGTGTTAAATTGACATAATCCAATATTAGGAAAAACCTTTATTTCAGTCTTTTTTCTTGGTTTTAATTTTTTACAAGGTCATCTTTTTCAAACTTATGATCTTAATTTAGATACTAATTCGGCATTTGTAGCTTGTATCCTTTTGATAGAACGTGTATCAAGTTTGATACATGAGGAGCAAACATTCAAAAGGTGTTTTGTCACAAATTTTGAAAAATGGCGTTTTATATCAATTCTGATAGCCCATAATAAAACCTATGAATGGAAATCAAAATTAGTGTTCAAAAAGGTTTTTTTTCATATTAAAATGAAATCATAAAGTTGACACATTCATACAAACCGTCACTTTTGCTACACTTAAATCATCATTTTCCAAGCTTTGTATTTGTGTGACAAAACACTTTTGAATGTTTGCTCCTCACATTGTGATTATCGAAAAAAGCTGTTTTGAAAAAACTGTGGGTTTTCGTCCTTTTTCCTTTCCACAGTCGATATAGAAGTATTAACTATAACAAATTATGATCAAATTTTTATATTCAAAGTATATTAGATATGTGTTATTAGTTCAAACATAAACATCTTTGAAAAAGGCACATTATACGAAATACTATTTGTATTATTTGTTACAAAGTTATTTTCCTGCAAAAGGTTATGAGAACTTGTTGTTAATTTCAAAATAAATGATAAAATACGATTAATTACATTAAAGTATTAACGTAGCGACAATAATTCAAATATGAACTTTCCGTCTTCGTTCCAAAAACAGGAATGAGCTTTTTATTCAGATGCAGCCTGATTTTCTTTTGTAAGACCAAATACTTGTAACGTGATATAATTATTATGTAAGACATTGCGTAGAAAGTTTCTTAAGATGTAAAATTACTTACTCTTTTGAGTAGAATAACATACAATTAATTAATCATAAGAAAATTTATATTCGTGGTATTTTATTGTAAAACATGACTAATCATATTAATATTTTTAAATATTAGTTTCTTTACTTTTTCCTACATGTCAAAATCGTCAAAAATATGTTTTGAAAAATCACTTCAAAAAATATATAGTTTAGTGCTTATGGTACGCAATTACGTAGCCATGTTTGTGGACGAGTGGTTAACATTTTTGGGTTTTACTCTACAATGGTAACGGTATCCACGACTTTAAATCCATGAAAAAAACATTTTTAAATATTTTTTTACCGAAAGATTTATGTATTTTTGTTTATGATATTTTCGTTTTTTTCTCATCAATTCAATATTGATAACAGGCCACAGTAAAGGTAGGGAAAGTTTATTATCTCGTTTGAAGTCTTGATAGTGGTTTTATTAAATTGTTTTTACAATCGTTTGACAAAACTGAACGATTTTTTTTTCTTTTGGTATATAAAATAACAGTTTTATAGTGTATTTTGAACGTTGAAAAAACGTTATCAAAAACTCTATTTAACATCAAATCTTATGATAAAAAAATCGTTGAAATAAAAGTATTGAATATTTAACCATTTTCTCATGACCGTATTAGCGAACTTTCAAAAAGAATGTAAGAAAGCATTCAAAATTATTAAATGAAATTTGCATAGAATTTTCTCTTTGAGCCGAAATCTGATACAATATGTACGACAATCATTTCATTATTAATTCAGAAAGAGGGGGCCAAACTTTTATTTTAAAACAGAGCAGAATAAAAAAACATTAAACAAGGCTCGGAGCATTCCGTCAGAATTTTCTTGTTTTTTAACTCATCCCTACCCAAACAAGAATGCGAATGTCGAAATGTATTTATAAAAAGGTTTTCACATTGAAAAGTTTACGATTTCGCCTTTTTCTTCTTTTTGTCTCTGTACAAAAAGGAAAGTTTTAATATGAACAGAGATAATTAATGTACATCTGTAAGTCTGACTAAATCTACTAAAAAGCAATCAAAATTCTTCTTATAAATACTTCTTTTAATTACAAAAAAAAGTGTAAAAAGACTCTAACGGGGTTGACAGTGCTTAAATTTCAAAGTTTTTAACTGATCCTTTGTTTTTTATCACGCGAAATTACATAATCTGAGATTTTTATTTCTTGTGAAGTGATGATGTCTCAAAGTTGATATCTTTAATACTTTCCAACTCAAGGAATTTATTATTCAATCATTTACCTTTATTTTAGAGAAAGACCAATTTACGTCAACCCCAATATATAATAAAAAGTTATGAGTTTATTATAACAATACTCAAACACGGTTGATTTATTTGATCGAGCTTAAGCTAAGCATTTTTTAAGTATAAATATAAACCCTTTCTTTACTATGAAAAAAAGCACAAGCTTCTGGGCTATGTAGTCGTTACACATCAGGCAAACGGGAGTGTATCATGACAATCATATGTAGTACTGCTGTAGTAGTGTTAAATAATTGTCATGATTCACTCCCGTTTGCTTGATGTGTAACGGATACATAGCTCAGGAACTTTTGCTTTCTATGCATAGTAAAGGAAGGCTTAATTGAACAAAATGAAAGCTTAAAAAATAAATGATCTTTTTTTTAATTACAAGTACAAAAACACAATAACAAAATCAAAGAACCTTAAAAGTGGTGATCTTTGAGACTATTCTTAACAGAGCTGTGGAGTTAGAGTCGGTAAAATCTTACGACTCCGTCCAATGTTTTTAAAAATACTTATTGATGTTAATTCAAACATAGAGTTGCCACTGCATTTCATGCTGACTGAAGATCAAAGTCAAAAGAAAACGATTGAAAAAATCAATTCAGAGCGTTTTTTAACCCGACTTCACTTAAATCGATAGGAATGGATTCAGAGATTAATGATGATCTATAAATCATGGAAATGAACAACTTTTTTTAATAAAGTGCTTACTGAATGAGCATTTCTTAGCATGTGCACTCTTTATTGCATCTTGGCGGAAGTTATTATTTATCGATAACCGGTCGTTAGTCGGTCGTTCGAACCTTCATATCAGACAGACTTCATATCGAAGTTGTATATACTTAAATAAATAGCTATGTGTAAGCTAAAAGCTCTCTGTGGTTTCCGTAACATCAGATTGAGCGTTGGTGGAAAGAAACATGCTTCAATGTCACAAATTTCATAAACCAATGTATTCATACAAGTTTTTATTCAAAGAGTAGAACCTCTATCTGCGCAACCGTATATAACGGAAACCTTATAACATTAACCACTCGGCTAGGAGCGTGAAATGTAATTTCTAATAATAAATAGCTTTGGTAATCTTATATGCACAAAAAAAATATATGATATTAGCGTCAAGCTACACAAATATTGTAACGTGTAGGGCCTCCAATCCTGAGATCCTGTCCATTTTTTAAAATCTTAAAATCCCGGAATTTTGATAGTACTAATCCTGTGATTTCTTTACTGAGAACAAGAACTGTGAAATTCTCTAAAATTCGTGGAAAATAGGATATCAGAAAAAAATAGAAATTCGCGTGAGAGCTAAAAAAAGTTTCTAATTTTTTTCATTTTGACAATTCCGTAAATTTCTAGGTTTTCCAATTCGGAAATCTCGGAAGAGCTAAAAAAAAGAAAGATCTCGTGACTTTTCATTTAGGGAATTCGGTAAATTCTTGGGTTTTTGAAATTAAGTATTTTTTTTTTTGAAAAATTCCCGCGAGAACTAAAATAATAAATTGGCCTCACATTTTCATTTAACGAATTTTGTAAATTCCTAACCCTGAAGTCCTTCACATTTTTATGGTGAACTTTAAATCTCGGGATTTGAAAAAGTGTCTATCTTGAAATCCCGGGATCACAAAAAGGGTCTGGGATTGGATGCCCTAGTTACGTCCATTACCGAAGCACGTTGAAGTTTATTGAGCCACTGATGTAATGTTGTTATTAATGCAGGTCACTCGGTTATAAAGGCAACGTTGTATCAGTATCGGGGCTTTTAAAGGCGTTTGATTATTCATATCATGTATTTCGTACCTGAGTGTCCATATCTTTAATATCGATTATCAGTAGAACGTTTGAATAATTCACCAGAATGTTTTACAAGTGTGCGATACGAGCGATTCGAGCACTTAGCTTAGCGTTACAATAAAATGATTTATCTCGTATACAAATACAATTTTAATTTTCGCCGTCATATTTATATTATTCATTGATCGTATTTGCTTTCAATGTGGTCATATGCCATGCTGAGTCTCTATGATTCTCTGATACCAGTTATTTGTTTGTGCTTCCTTGGAAGGATGACATGCTAGTATCCGTCAATTACATCGAGAAAATCCTATATAGATAGAAATGTATGACCATGACACTTTGAAATCTCACCGTTTGGATAAATACGCAAGTGTATGTTTTATAGGCCCTATGTAATCATCTGACCAGCCATTTAACATTTATTATAACATTGTGATTAAGTCACAAAGAAAAAATTAAGAATGTTTTGAATAAGCTGATTCATAGAAAAATCAAACACAACACAGAAATTTAGTAAAAAATAGTGATGTAAGAGGCTAAGCCAAAAACTTACATTATTACTTAACGTATTTGGTCACTTTTTAATCAAAGTAACGCGTTGTTTTTTTTCAATTAAATGTGTAAATATACATAAATACATTCTGAAATAACTATAGTATGATAAGCTTGCTAAGCTTGATAATTGTGTAGATAATAATTGAAAATTTTCAATATATATATTTAAAAAAATATAGAATCAATCGCCAAGCAAATAATAAGTCCTGTGACAAACTATTTTATATAAATATCAACGAGCTTAAAAAGACTCTAAAAGACAAATAAACAGTTGCAAGAATAAGTGCATCATGAAAATTTCTCTATTATCAACATAACGAGTGAAAAAAGTGTCCAAGAAATGCATTCGCCTTTAAATCTCGCTTCTTTACATTTTCTTGGATTTTAATAGCTGCACTTAGTGGTTGAGAAAAAAATTGCCGAGCTGTAAAGTGCCTTATTTAGCCGAGAGGTTGGCTAGGCTAAAGAACAGGGATTGGTTCATTTAGCTGCATAAAATTTATTAGCCTTTGCCGGGTGTAATATAACACGCAAGTTTTTAAGCTAATAATAAATTCCAGCTCATAAAAAAGTGCATAGCTTGTAGTAATATTTAAACTCTGCAAACTTTGCAGGATTCATTTTTAACCACCCTTCCTGCAACAGTTAATTAGTGTTAATGAATATAATGATTTATTTTACATAATATTTCATAAACGCTATCATTTCATTCTGTAAACTAGATTATGAGCAATTTTTTATATTACGGTAAAAAATATCAAACTATTTAGTTCTACCAAATTTTCAAAATCAGTTTATAGCTATAATTTAAGATTTCGATTGAAGGTGCTTGGTAGAATATCAATATTAAATTTGAATTGTTCAAACTATGTACATTCTCACAGATTTTGTCACTAACGACCTGGGTTTCGCCTTTCGGCATCTTCAGGCGTTCAAGTGCACGGATGAACTTGAACTGACGTTTAGTAAATGAATGTTTCGTGTTTATATAAGAAATCTTTCTTTTCCAACAAACCAAAATAACTATAATTCTTAAAACTACTCACCATTCAATTCTGTGGGCTTTTCCATGGGCTAATCCTTTTCGCCAGCAATGGCTTTAAGATCGATGATACATTGATTTCTTATATAAACACATTCATTTACTAAACGTCAGTTCAAGTTCATCCGTGCACTTGAACGCCTGAAGATGCCGAAAGGCGAATCCCGGGTCGTTAGTGACAAAATCTGTGAGAATGTACATAGTTTGAACAATTCAAATTCAGTTTATAGCTATTTCGACTTATCCCATCGTCAGTAAAATGCCTCAACCTTTATTTACTCAACTATATATACTGCTTTATAAGAGATACACAATACATCTTGTTTTTTATCTTAATATACTAATTTATATAACAAATTATAGTATTACATTTATGTAACATGACACGTGTTTCTTAGAATGATAACAAATGTAGGATTATTAGAGGTAAATTAGATTAAATAAAACTGATATTAATTATAAGTTACATTCGAGGTTTCAGTAGCGTTGATGAATTAGTAATTCATTTTTTTTATTATGCTTATTAATTTCTAATTGCTCAAGTGCATTTAGTTTTTTTTTATATTGGCATAAACTGTACGAGTAAACATGGGCTTTTGGTCTATTTCTTTCTAGGATCAAAAGTTTTTATTGCTAAATGGATTTTTGTGTCTATAAATATATATTTTTTTGATGTTTAATTCCTTTACGTCTGTTTCAAATCCGATCATGATGAAAAATACAATAATAAGGTGCCTACTTCATTTTCAAACGTACTTGAACGACTGAAAATGTCGAAAGCCAAAACTCGGGTCGTTAGTGATACAACTTGTGTGAATCTACGTAAATTGAACGATTCAAATTTAATATTGATATATCAACAAGAACCTTCAAACGAAATCTTAAATTGGAACTCTAAGTAATTAAAAAAATACTTCCAACTCTGTATTCACATAATAGTATATTTTCGGTGTCGTGCAGCAATCTATGCCACCTTTACAACACGCGCCATAGGGCAGACGCATGTACGCTTTTCACCCGCCTGCTCAACACAATCTGTGCTGCCCTGAGTTGCACTGCGCTGCGTCGCCTGCTTGGCCTTATTTTTGTTCTTAAAATCGTCTTTATATGTACATTTTTTAAAAAATCATAATTTAAACCAGTTTTTAAACATTGCGTGTTCATCAGGCGTATTAGTGTATTACATGTTTCATGTGATTATTTTAAGGTTAAGAAACTTACAACATATGATGCAACATTGATTAGAATATATGGAAATATAACATTGTGAAATGTGTCGTTGGTATGTATTTTATTTACTATGTTATACATATATTCTATTCACGAAATTTTGATTTTAAGCAAGCCACAAATGACTTATAATTATATGATGATATCCAGTATAAAATAAAGCACAGTGTAATTTTTTTAGTATAGATTTAATTCATAAAAAAAACTAAAAGTTTTTCACTATACTGAATTAAGCAAACGGATAAGTTAACAACAAAATTGAATGCTGTTCGGATGTTGAAATGATCATACCCTCTACTTAATCTCAGACTTACAAAGGGTAGTTAAATGCTAAGAGGCAATTAAGTATATGTTAATCCGAGACAGGGGTAGGCAGCGAGGGAACAGGGAACGTCGGTTTATACATTTATAGCGCACCCAGGGAAGCGATTTACAACCCTTATGCTTTCATATGGCACCCCGTCATAAAATTATTAAGTAGGATTTCTTACGTGCATAGGGATTTATACAGCAAATTTGGAAGATGGGAATACATATATCTCTGGGAAAAATATATTCATATGAGAAATCGCAAGGAGTGGCAAAGTATTATTTCATTATATATGTTGTACAAATGTGAGCGAGTATGTTTTATTCCCTTTAATTTAAACATATCAACAAACAATATGTAAGTAAAATTAATTTTTGCACCCTGACAATTATATCGTCAAAAAAACTTTCCTTAAAATATTGCTGATCCTTAGATTCATAAATTAATCAAATATTCTGCATAAAATCCTAATGACCACTAGCTCCGTAAATTTGTGCATCTGTTAGAAGAATTTACTTATACATTTAGCTGAAAAGATCTAAGTTAGTCTGAGACTACTAATCCCTATTGAAACTATCGCCTTCGTTTAGAGTAAAATAAATTATTAAATGTCGAGCTTCATACGAAAAACGTAATTTTCAAATTACTCGTTAATTAATAATAATATATGTCATCAAATAGATTACTAGAAGAAATAAATAATACATATCTAACTTATTATATATATATATTTTGCCATGTCCGCTCCCAATATGGAGCATATGGACTCCTAACGGAGTTTATCTAAACAGAAATGTTTCTACGAGAACTGCTTGTTACTCAGTTGCACAACCTCTCTTTTTCCAAAGAAAGTAGGAATAGAAGGAAAGGGCTAGGACAGGACTAGTGGTTAGCTAATCACTCTCGATACGCCCTTTTCATAGGATAGGATGGGTGGGAGGGGTAAATTCAAGACATCACATAAAACCATGCCATAGGAAATAAATTCATAAACCGATTGAAAAATCAATTTATAAAACTGCCCGTACTGGGATTCGAACCCGTGCCCTCCGTAGCGGTAGCCAACGATGTTGACCACTTATATTATTTGGTTCAAAACATGATTTTCTAAAAAAAAACTTTTTTGGAACTGGACGCCTCTATTTAACACCAATATCAATTTCATTGCTATCTATCTTGTGATCTGCTACAAACTTGCTGCAAGGCGCGATACTGATTTAAATTTAATACATAATTTTGAATAAAACATTGACAGAAGTGACTTCTGAGTCTCTTGTATTACGTGACGAATACCTCTAGATGTCTCAGGTGTGCGCTGTAAGATGTTGGAGGTGATTCTGGAATATGTTAATACCGCCATTGCGTCAACCGGAGCGTCTCCGAATATATTAAAATACTTTGACTTTATGTTCCGTGCCTCTATAGATACTTAGAATATTCCAAAAACTGATTTAAGCGATTCCTGTAAATTTTATGGGAACAGAACGTTGTGCAAATCTCTTAACTGCACTATAAAGAGTACAATTTACCGTCACCTTTCTGACAGAATCTGGTATAAAAACTTACAAAAATGCGTTAAGTATACAGACAATTCTTTGACTAGAATAAATCAATTAGTGCATTGATTATTATACCAGTTTGCCAACAAAATTATAATGCTGATTTATTGCAGACAATTATTGTCCCAGTTTATTTTTTTTAACTCTTATTTGTGTCATATCACCACTGATGCATCTATATTTTGATTTATGATCATCTATTTAACATAAAATATCGTTTTTTTTTCATTTGCTGTTTCCTCAGAACTATTGATCTGTTACTAACCAACTTCTACCAGACCAGTGACGATGCTGATGAAGCAAAAAGTAACGTCAAAGTCTTTTCTGGTTATGTGATATACACATGTCGCGACTCGAGTACTACAAAGTTATATCGACTGTGGAAAGAAAAAAGGACGTAAATAATCACAATGTATACACGTTCTTTCACCCACGTTCTTTCAAAAGAATGGAAGCTGAAAGTACCGAATTAGTATCTAAAATTAGCTTTTAAATTTAAAAAAAGAAAGCCTTGTGAAAATTGTAACTAGGAAAAATCACCTAAAAATGGTTTTTCTTGAACAATTTATTTAATTAATATTAAGCTGTCAAAAAAAATAGTTTATTAGTGCACTTCATGGTTGTGTATATTTAATAATTTGTTTCTAGCCTAAAAATCATCAAAATACGTTTTTTGTGTCTCCCGTACAATTTGATATGTGAGGGTTACATCCTTTTTCCTTTCCACAGTCGATATGGTTATCTATTTAACATAAAATATCGATGCTTTACTCTAAAAGGTGGTTTCCTCAGAACTATTGATCTGTTACTAACCAACTTCTACCAGAACAGTGACGATACTGATGAAGCAAAAAGCAACGTCAAAGCTTTTTCTGGTTATGTGATATACACATATCGCCACCCGAATAATACAAAGTTCTATGTGAAAAATTTTGACGAAACAAAAATAGCAATGTATACCTATAATGGTATTTGGAAGTCTGTCAAATTATTACTTCTGTTTCGTTGACATTTTTCACATAGAACTTTGTACTAATCGGGTCGCAATATAGCTATTTTTGATTATTGAATTAAACACGTTGGTTGTTGAATGTCTCACCACCACACGTTATGTGAATGCAGATGGTGTTTTACGGCCGCCTTTTACAACTCATATTCTTTACACCATACAGAGCTGCTGCACGAAATTTATCCTTTAACCATGCAATATTGTGATTAAAAATATATAAAGATAGCTATTTTGTTTTAGTGATATTAAATATCCTGTGTATCCGTAGGGTTCAATATATTCCGTGTTGAGCCTAAAGAGGAATCAAAGACTAAAAAAAGTGAAGCGATATCAGTCGATCGATAGCAATAATTCAACCAACTAGTCGCTCCTAGGAAAAAGCGTGGTCAACCCTGATATAATATATAAATAAATTAATAAAAATATATTTCAGTGCAGTGCCTATATGGACTAACTAAAAAAAATATTTTCAGCAATGCAATTGCGTGCATTATAAATAACACACCAAGGATTCACTGGCTGTAAAAAGCTGTGAAATACAGATATATGCAAAAAGATCTATCTACCCAAGATGATGATGACGATATGAAAGAAATATGTATTTAAATGTATTTAAATGTCTTATAATTATTATATGTTGATGAACTCTGTGCTTAAACTTAAATATTCAAGTATTTCCATCTTTGAGTAATCAATCTAATTAGGTTTCTTGGAAACAGTATTTCGTTGATTGCCAAGCAAAGACATTCCTGGAATATGAGAAACGTTAACTATGTAAAAGACATAGCAGCATTATCATAAATATTTACAAAACTAAATAGCGTGCTCAATTTTGTAAAATAAATACAAATTAAAACTCACTAATTGTCATAAATTAAAACATCTTCTGAATAAATGATATTTTATGATAAGGAATATTTTTTTTTTAAATCAGCTAGATTAAATTGAATTTTTTGTTGTGAATTTTTATTAAAGTGAAATAAGAAGCAAAGATGTATTTATTATTATTTTACGATACAAGTGTAATATTGCTGTTAGCGTTTTGTTGATAGCACTAACTAGAGATTGTCATACCGGACAAAAATATCCAAACCAGTTTGTCAAAATTGTTAAAATGGAGTAATTTCAATACGGTTTATCGAGTTTGCAATATTATGTAAAAAAAATTAACATCGATATTTCTTATAAAATATTGTCACTAAAAAATATAACACAAATACATTCCGGTGATTTTTCTTTCGTCAATAACTTTCGTAAAATAATATTTAACCATTGAAAGAATAATTAATTCTAAAGTCTGTCAATATTGATTTATTAATCTTTTGGCAGATTTAAAATATTTCAATTCAGCGCGAACAATTTTATTGAGATACGTGATGTTTCTGTTCGCTCAAATTCTAAATATGATGACTGATTTTGTCGGTATTTTGGTACCAGGGTATTAATAATACCGGGTTCCTGGCTTTTTTAATACCAGTATTGTTATCTCTAATACTAACAAAATTTTCGTTAAAATTAATCAATGCCCACTCCCAATGTGGGACATATGTATATTTAATTTAGGTTTCTCAATGAGTGAAGCCTACGAAATCCCGTCAGATCGAAGTTGACCGTTGCGTTACGAACCCTATGATAACTGTATATATTTGATAAATAGGAAGAACTAGACAAAATTATTTTAAGTCTTTTGAATTAGTATTTTGTGTCTTTAATCATAAGTAAAGGTTCATTAGGGTAGAACATCTGTAAATAATCTGCAATAAATAATATTATTTTACCAAGCTTAATTGCCTATACGAATAAATAAATTCTTTTTATATTGTAAGAAAAACAAAGTTGCAAGAAAAATGTTAATAAATTAAAAGTGAATTGTCTCTTAATTTAATTTAAGAAACCAAGTGATACATCATTATATAACTTCTTTGAAAAAACAAATTCATTATAAGTATGACAAGTGCTTTTGAGAAATTGTTTATATGAAAACTTTTGAGTTTTTGTAAAGTTAGTCAGTTACTTTTTTGTTTATAGTCTTCTGCGAGAGCTTTGCCCTTTGCAATTTAAATCGACTGAACGCAAGCTTTTGAAATTATTTCGATCAAAACAAATAATAAACTTTCAACAAGAAGGCTTCACTTAAAATGCTTTCATCGACCTATTCTACATTTCGAACTTTCAGATCTTAACAGTTCAGTTTGTCGATTTCAACGATAATAAATAATTTTGATTTTGTAAATGTATTTTTAATGAAAGTATTAAATACATTTTCAAGGATGTTATAAACGAAATTAAAAGATAAAGCCAATAACATAACCAAACAAAAACATCTTTAAAAATGCCTATTTTTATTTTTTTAATTCTTTACTTTACATTTTTTTGGCATTAGATATCAAAGAAAGTTTTGTTTTATCGATATAATTATTTTCATTTTATTAGATTTTCGGAATATCCAGTAGTTATTTTAAAATAATTTAGTATTTACAAATAAATGCTTAATTTTATTCAATTTTACAATAATGATTCAAATGAACATATATTATATATACCACGGGTTCTCAAACTATGGGTCGCAACGGGTTTTCTGTAGGGTCACCAATTCGCCTTTTTCAATTGCATCGGGGTTGCGGGTCACATCGTTTTTATAAAAAGGCATCGCCACCCAAAAAAAGGTTGGGAACCTATGGTATATAATATTATGTAACATGGATTTTTTTATAATAAAATATATGTATCTAACTAACATTAAAAAAACTACATAAGGCGTAAAAGTGAGTAAAATATTAAATAATATTTCTGTAGTGTAATAAGGTTTTTACTTATTTATAGTACTTTTTCCACATAAAATTTATTAGATCAGGACCGGTTTCGCTCATGATGAGCATTGTCAACTGATAAGAAAAACAATAAAATAGTGATATTTATACAAAAGTTAAGTGATAATAACAAGGTATGACTCTACTGGATTTTCCAAACTCAATTTGGTTGACAGACATTAAGATTTATTTATTATATACACTAATTGTTGGTTTTTACTTTGTTAATGATAATTCATACCTAATTGGTTTTTGTTGTAATAGTTTTCATTGCTAAGTGGTCTTCAACTTTTTATTTATAGTTTATTTTCCTTGTATTTTGCTTCAATTCTTTTGCTAGGTTGTAATACCAATTGTTTGTCATACCTTGTTAATATCACTTAACTGTTGTATAAATATCACTGTTTTATTGTTTTTCTTATCAGTTGACAATGCTCATCATGAGCGAAACCGGTCCTGATCTAATAAATTTTATGTGGAAAAAGTACTAAAAATGTTTTATTATTTTTATTAAAATCAGGATTGCATAGTTTTTTTGATATTATATAATATTTTCTATCAAATGTAGTTATAAGACAGCAGAATATGTAGGTTTCAGTATATGAAATCGAATTAACAACTCATTTTGTGCTTAAACTGACTTTATGTTAAGTTTAAATAATCATTCCAAAAATCTATAGTGTTGAAGTCTGATAAAGAAAGCAGAAATTCATCAATGAAAACTGGCTGTACGTTTGTTGTTTAATCTTTCTCTTCAGAGAGGATAAGGAATAATGAATGGAGTAGGAAAAACAAAGTGTTAACTAATACATCTTTAAACGCTCCGTTCAATAGTAGACCAGTAAGAGTTGAAAAGAAATAGTTTACTTCAACGCTAACGCCTCTGATTTGTGTTATTAATATTAAAAAAATAATAAAATCACAGTGTTCTTTGTATTTATTTCCACTTTTATTTACCAAGATTAGGACCGGTTTCACTCATGGCGAGCATTATCAACTGATAAGAAATTTGATTTGACAGTGTTATTTATACAAAAAGATGTATTAAACAGTTGGCATTGAAAAGAATTTACAAATTACAGTAGAAATTATGAATAAGTGACTAAATCAACACAATTTTTTTTTTTAATACATCTAAAATTTAATTACAAAGATCCTCAAAAAGTAGTAATGTTAAATTGCTGACTAACGAATGGTCTTGGTAAATAAAAGTGGAAATAAGTACAAAGAAATATTGCGTTTTTTTTTTTTAATATTATGTCTTTTTACCAAGTATTTATTGACAGTAAATACTAGGGCTTATACAAAAACTGAATTTTGAAAAAAAACGGTTTTGGATAAAAATGGATAATTCAATTAAAATAGCGAGAAAAGGTTTTTTTTTTAATGTTGTTTATTTATATTCATAATAATACACAACAAGAAATTATTTTGTATTACTCTTCAGAAAATATGATTTAAGAAAACACATAGCGTCCAATGATCGTTTTGTAACAAAATTTCCTGATATCGAAAATACCCTTTCGTTGAATAATGATTTGGGGCATATGGTCTTTAAGCCATCATACAAAAGATCCGATTTTGCTGTCCTTTTGTTTATAGACTCGGCACAACCGGTTTTCGAACGTCACAAGTTTTGCAAAAAAATACAGTTTTTGAAAACCGGTTTTTGGAAGCCGACAAGCTTTAGTAAATACTCGTAAAGTGATGAAAGAACAATCAATGAATGTTCCTATAACAGGATTCGGACCTGCGACTCAGCAACTGAGTACAACATAAACTGAAAAGTTTTGAACACTCGGGCTTAAGAAGTGATACAGGCTGTTTAAGTCAATGCAAATGAAAGGAAATTAGCACTACTCGATAAAGCTACGCTACGGAAATTCAAGAACTTTATTAATTACGTAGTCATCTTTGATTGGAGGTATTAATGACAAAATGGTTCGGCAAACAAAGTTGGGTTGGTCTGTGTCTGAGCTTGATCTTCAAACACAATTCTCCATTGTGTCTAAGTAAGCTTCAAGTAAACGCTATGATAAAGCTTTAATGTGCTTAAAATGTGAGAGAAATTTGTACTTAGTACTCAAGAGAAAAAAAAATGTTTCGAGGTTGCTTCAAGTAAAATTAGTTTACTAGACATGTGAAATGAACACTTTGAAATGTTTAAAGCTTATCATTACCATCGTGACCTCGAGTAGTCAAAATATTTTTCTCAACAAAGCTTTTACTTTTTAATCTAAATATAATAACTAATTCACTGAATAAAAATTACAACGTGCTATGTTTATATATGTAGTTTGAGATTTCGACTAAAGGGGCTTAGTGGATTTTCAATATTAAATTTGAATCTTTCAAATTATTTACATTCACAAAAGTTTTGTCGCTAACAACCCTCTATATCGGAAAAACATAAAGAACCTAAAAAACAAGAATTTCGAAACACATGACGGCCTTTAGATTTAAAAAAGACACGTAAACTTTTGCCAACCACTTGATGTTTGAGAACCACACGTTCAACGTGGATGAAAGAATTAAAATGTTACACTTAAGCACGGGTAGGCATAAATTATTTTTCAAGGGAATCGTAGAAATAAATAGGGCACAGTTAAATAGTTTACCAATTTTAAATGAGCAGGTAAATTTTCCGAATTCTCCACTCTTGTATCCTATATGTAAGTAAATATTAAATAATAATAATTTTTTCAGCAAAAAAAATAAATGTAATTCTTGAAATTACTCACCATTCAAGTCTTTAGGCATTCACATGGGTTAATTCATTTCGCTAGCAATAGTTTTAAATTAAGTGATATTTTTATTTCCTATATAACACGATACATTTATTTACAAAACTGAATTCTATGTTCAATGTGTTTTTTGAAAAATGTAGAATGTTTGTGGAAAAAAATCATCTTGTTAAATTTGTTTTCAGATCGAACTTCAATTATAAAGTAATTTGTATATATTAGTCATGCGTCTTGTATAGCAAATTTAATATTAAGACGTTGCTTTCACGACTTTTTCTCATTTCCCAAGTACATAGAGTTGTCAGTAAATTGTTTGCTAACATACCATCTAAAAACGGAGAGACTCAAGTACTTAGCAGTTAAATGCCAATTTATTTCGCGTGCCAAACCAAAGAACAAAAACTGTGTGTATTAGTGGCGTAACTAAGTCCAAGCTGTTGATCCGTAAGCGCCAGTTTTTCTTCTTGCTGAGAAGTAAGGAAATTCTTCAAGCAATTTTCTTTTGCCGTTTTTTTACTGCGCTAAACTTGCATGAAACGCTTCAACTGTAGCCAACTTGAGAAATGAGACGTGTTAACACTCAGCTAAGCTTTTTAAAATGAAATATATTGTATTCACATTTAAACTTTACGAAATAACAACATCCTCCGATTTTCAGTCATTATACAATATCAATATTATAACCACATTTAAGATGTTCATTTTCAATGCTTGGAAATAAAAATAATTTTTAAAATAATAAATCACATAAAAAAGTCACTAAAGACGAATTGGAGGAGAAAAGATATTTCACCCGTGCCTAATATCTCAACGACATAAACTTAAGAGGTCGTTCGCAAGTTTTTGTCAGGACCTAAGCCCAAGACTGACGAATTCTAGAGTAATTTCAGTAGACAACATCGGCCGTCGCGTATTATATTATGATAGTGGAATATAGTTTATGTTAAATTTGTATGTAAAATTAGTCTATTTTGTTCAGCGGATCAGCATTTTCATCGAAAGGAAAAATTATTTATTTATTTTACATGAACATTTCCAAAAACAGAATGCAATTCAATATTAAAATCAGTAGATTTTTTTTTAATTGGCAAGGAAGTCAACAGAGTAAGCTTCGACAAACTCTACTTTAACACATAAAAAAATAACATTCGTTGGACCTTAACCACGTCCTTGTGGAATATGTCAACATCCGAAGCAATATTGTTAAAAAAGTTTTTCCCAGTAGTATTTCCATTGGCATGCTGGTTCTACACCTTAGAAGAACAAACAATTCATGTCGAAAATTTAAAAAAAAAATAATCAAGAGTATTTATTTTCAAATTCTCAAGAATGAAGAAATTCTCATTTTAGCCTCGTATAAACCGAAAGAAATATATGGCCAGGTACATTTTATCTCCGAAATAGAAGTGGTTTCTTTTTGTAACGTATTCGAAATTCATAATTTGAATGTTACAATTGAAATGCAATTATTATTCCACGTATTGTGCTACAAACTGTGACACGAGTTTCGCTTCTTTCATAGGTATTCTAATACAATCTTACTTTTGCAAATGCTTCTTTAAGTACGAATGATTTTAATTTTACTATTCTGATATTGATATTCTATATAAATTGATTTTTTAATCGATTTATGAATTTCTGTTCAAAGACATGGATGTATGTGATGTCTTGAATTCCCCTCTCTCACCTATCCTATCCTATGAACGGGGCGTATCGACAGCGATTAACTTACCACTAATCCTGTCCTAGCCCTATCGTTCTATCCCTACTCTCTTTAGAAAAAGAGAGGTTGACCAACTGAGTAACAAGCACTTTTTAGTAGAAACACTTCTGTTGAGATAAACTCCATTAGGAGTCCATATGCTCCACATTGGGAGCGGACATGGTTAAAAAAAAATTCTGATATATTATAAAAATAAAAACGGGAGGCAAGGAGGGATGATAGAAAAACAAACAAACAGTAATGAAACTACAAATGACATTAACGTTACTAAACGCGTCACAAGTTATTTTATATTGTGCATGTTTTTGCATTAAAGCACCTTATCCAGGCTCTTGAAAGACCGCTACATAACTTGGCTACTTATTTGAGAGGTATGGCGTATAGAGGCGGTCCTTACCTACTGCGGTTGCTTGTCAGAGCCAAAGATCACGCTGACTTTGATCGATGGTTTCTAAATAAGACTAAGATTGTATAGACCCTCCTTAGCCTATAGCAGCAGTAAAAAAGTAGAAATTTCTACAGAAAAAGTCGTTAATTATTACTGATAGGTTTAGTTAAGTACAACACTTCTTAAAATTAAGAAAAAGGTTTCATTCTTTTAAATAAGAAAAACACTATTTTTTAAAACAATAAGTAAACATTTTTTATATTTTTCGTTTGACGTTGCAGAAAAGATTTATTGAAAGTAAATTAACCTTGATAAAAAGATTACCTTGATTGTAATAATTTTGTTGCTAATTATGACACGTGTTTCGCTTCTTTGAGAAGCATATTCAGACTTACTCTATTGTAAGTTTTATATTTTAAAAGCAAACATTGGTCACTTTTAAAGTGTTCAATGTCAACACACGGCGAGCATTATCTCGAGCGAACCCTCCCTGACCTTTTTAAATATAAGTGGAATTAGTACAAATTTATTTTTTATTTTTTTGAAAAGTAAGCATTGCTTTTGATTATCAACTTAAAGAATAATAAAAAGTTTTACCATTTTACTAGTTGGCTCACTTCACCTCTCAAGGGCTCATATGTATATTAAATATAAGTAAAACGTATAACCATACTTCCAGTTGCGCGGCAGATTAGTTTCCCAAAATTTCGCAAACGAGTTCACTTAAAACAATTGTTTTTGTATCCTACCACTCAATTTAGTATGAATGCTATGTTTGTTTCGGCTTACGTGAATTCGCTTAACGCGGATTTTTTTTGCGAAACATGTCTACCGCACAAATCGAAATATAGGTGTACGGTGCAACCTCCAATTACGCGTCGAACAGAAATATTCGTCGCACATCCCCCAATTGCGCGGTCGAATTTCATTGTCGATGCTGCTGTACACATAGCTAAGCGGCTGACTGTGTGGTGCACACAGTCAAATGTTGGCGAACGCTATGCATTTTACCACCAAATTTTTTTTTTCATTTTTTCTTAGTTTTGGCAGCTTTGCATTTTTCGCGAAAAAAAACGTAACACCCAATTTTGTAAGAAGTTTACGCCCCCGATTACGCGGTTCAAACTTTCGCGTAAATGGGAGGTTTACTGTACTGGTTTTGACGTTTCAAAATGGCCGATCTCATTAAGTAAAGTAATATCAGCCGTGTGAACGAAGGACTATTCAGCGAATACTGGTTTACTTACCTTGGTAATAAGAGGTTCAAGGAATGCGGTATGATGATGATAGTGACGTCGTTAAATGTCAGAATGCTGAATAAAGTGTTTTGTAGTGCAAACTGCGAAAGATATTGACCCTTAAACGGCAACTTAATTAAAGGCGGGCCATACTTTAATGTCAACAATGTCGTCTTTGAGACCGTGACGTAAGTTATTAACACACTCGAGCAAGACTTTGTTTCTTACCATTATAATATAAATTTAGCGAAATTTATTTGCCTGGGAGTATAAAACAAAACACAAACTTTACTTGACTCTGTTAAAAGCAATTTCGTGTTATGACAGATGCTACGGTTCGTAGACTGAATCAGATACTATAAAATTAAATTTGATAACTTAGCTATTCCACTTGTGTTAAAAAAATTGACCAGCGTTTCGCTTCTTTGATAAGCGGTATAATACAAAAGATTGCAATGTTTAAAAATTAACTAAAAAATTATTATAATGTTGTGTTATACATTCTCAAGCCAATTAAACTAGTTTTGTGAAGATTATTTATTTTAGAATCAACTCAATGGCTGCTGCAGAGGAGATATCTCGTCAATAACTAATTAAATAATTAATTGCAAATTATAGCAGGCGTGCTAGGGAAAGACGTACTTTTTCTACGGCAGTCAAAAGGTTAGGATGATTATAATAAAAGACAGACAACTTGCGACACAAAGTAAAATTTGCTAGTTGAAGAAAACTATTATAAAGTTGTTGGTATTCTATTGCATACTCGCATAAGATAATACAAGGTAGGGAAAACTTATTCAGAATCCTGGAATATCACTATATGAAGGTGTGAGAAAAAGGTTACGAGCAAGACGAAAAGCGTCATCATTTTAACATCAATTAATTTGAAGTATAGCCAATACAACTCTTTGCATAGTTCAAAACAGGGTTTTCCAAGCTTAATATGGAATGGAACACTTCGCAAATCTAGAAATTTAATTGTTAATATATATATGTTATTAAATCACTTAATATTACATAAAAATATGAGTAAACAAAGCTCTTAGTGATTCAAAATCTCCGCATGTATTTTGATATTTGACGTTTTCAACATCAGTGAAGATTTAATATCACTCAATTTTCAATATGAAGTAGAAGATGATTAAATGTATTGAAGAGTATATTACCATCCCAAATTTTTATGGAACACCTTTTTAAGTACGATGAAACACCAGTGTTCCGCTAACCATAGTTTGGAAAGTTCCAACTTAAACAATGGTATTTTTTTTATACTTTCATTTATAAAATGAAAAAGAATGTTTGATATCACAATAGCCTTGAAAATTCAATTCTCTTGTATTTGCTGTAAAACAATTCCACGATGCTCACATTTTTTTTTTGTGTCGCGATAATGTGAGATTCTGAAAAACCCACGCCGTTACTAAATGGATTTGGCGTAGTAATATGGAAAAGCGCTTTTAGGAGTAGAGCAATTGAAAAAAGCAAACAGGACTCGAAAGGGGTTCCCGGTGTTTGAGTGTTGACTCACCACTAATTACGTTTGTACAGTAACCCTACCGCCAATGTTATGTTACGGCTGACTGGGAGCGCTACAGTGGAAAAACAATGACATAAGAAAATTAACATACCTAAATATATACGTTAATACATTATGGTATAATACACTCGCTTTTAACACAGACACTAGGGGTTGTTAAGAAAATATGCTGCCTACAAAGCTATTCCTCTCACAAAGAATTGATAAATACACATTCGAGAAAACCCTGTTTAAAAAAATGTGATATATTTTTAATTACGTCTTGTTAAATAAATTCAGTAGTTTTCTACAAATTTTCCACTTTCAACGCATTTAAAACACCTTGTCAGCTGCCATAAATTGATTTGCTTCTTTTTTTTTGGTTTGGTTTATACAAGGGCAGAGGAGGGCAAAGTTTTCGGATGAAGGACCAAATTCAGGAATCCAAAATGAGCGGCGGGCCGCAAGTAAAATACCATTTTATATGTACAGTAACTATTGTCATGAAAAAAAATATTTTACAAAAAAACAATCTAAAGAGATGAATGGAACTGTTAAAAGTCTTTTAACATTTTTTTTTAATTCAGGTGGTAATTTTGTAGTTGAGATTCCTAAAACTTCTTGTAAATGTTCATCGGTGATGTTGGGTCGTGAAGAGTTTTTATTGAGGTTCATGATTGAAGATTTTTTTTGGTTTTTGAGACACAGTTGATTGAGATCAGTTCGGGAAAAAGAAATATTACAAACACACAAGTCTAAGATATGTGTGTCCATTTCTGGCTGCAATTGAATATATTATTTTGTGTATTATAATTTTTATTATTTAATTAACAAATAATCTAAAATCATTTTCGAATAACGAATAAAAACGGGAAAAATAACATTAATATACGTCAAACCAAAATGTTTTATTTTATTTACGAATGCTTTTTTAACAATTTAATGATAGAAGCTTTAATGGCATTTTCTTACCGACTTCTTTTAAAAAAAAATCACTACACTTGAATTTTGTATGAAATTATGGAAAAAAAACAATTAAATTGTCTGCTACTGTTACGGCTGTTAAAACATATATATACACAAACTGAAGTGTAATATCATGAATTATTTTGTCATTAAATATATATTAGTAAATAGAGATATATTTGGATTTATTATTTGATTTTTACTCATGTTATTGTTAATTCCAAAATCCCGGAATCAGTATTAAGAGATGACAGCATCGCCATCATTTGATCCCGGGATTATAAGCCCTAGTTAATACTAGTAGAATTAAATTCTGATACTTTACGGTTGAAAGATAAGACAAACTAATTTGAGTTTCTTTTATCCTGAACAATTTGCCAGAGGTAACAACACAGTAACGCACTAAAACATACCTGACATAATTTTACTTAAAGCGTTTTTTCTCTTTAACTTACTAAAGAAATAAAAATAAATAAGTTGTTTTAAGCTACCATCCTTTAAGGTAAGGTGAATACCATAAAATTTTTCATATAATGTACAAATCTTTTAAGCAATGTTCTCGATATTGTCATATCACTGTGCGTTAATAGTAAGTAAATATTTTCCGAACTTGAAAAGCTCTCGCAACATTTCTGATGGCAAAGAACTTTGCGTTGTTTATTTAACGGTCTACGAAAAGGGATGAATTCGATTTGCTTTTGTGATTCAGAAGTATTTTTTTTCTTGTGATGGATAGAGGAGTAAATGATTGATTATAAAAAATAAAAATATGTTTCCCATCTCAGCGCAAGCTTTTTGGGTTTGTTTATTTGTGATTTCATGCCGGGCGAAGAAAGAAAGCTCTCTTGGTAGTAGGGGTAAGAATTTTGTGATTTGAATATTAATCTTATAAATTTTCTTTAAGAGCGGTAAAGCTTTGTTTGATATTTTTAAAACATCGGAAAGAAAATCTTCCTAATTGCAATGAGAATTGATTAATAAATAATTCAAACATTTTAAAAGGTATGTATATATTGTTTTTCATTATAATTTATTTAAATTGACAATTTTAAAGCGCTTTCTTAATAGAATAAAATACGCCTGAATTATTTTTAGTTAGAAATAATAAATTAATTAACTAAGCTAATATAAAATGAGAGAATATAGATGTGTTCAACAAGAATTCGTAATTTTTGTTCTAATCTGTCAATTGCCACCAAAATAGTTATAAAATGTTAAATATTACTCAAATGTGGCTTGTCTTACTTCCATCTGTCATGTGTCTGCCACCGTTAGTTCACGTCCGCCTACCACAACGCAAAACAAAGAAAGAAACAAACAAATTTGATCAAACTCTTTTGTTGGACTTTAAAATAAAATGTGACGTGTTTAACTGCTTAGTTTATGAAGTAAGTCGTATATCCGTACTATACTGAGAACCTTTCGTTGTGGTAGAGTGTAATCTATTGTGATATGCTTTGAATCTAAGGAGGAATCCAGGATACTCCGTTACAGTTATCTAACATTATGTAAATTTGTATAATGTCTCAAAATTAACCTTTGTTAAAAACTATTGTTTAAGACACGGGTTCCCAACCTGGGGGTCGCGACCCCCAAGTGGGTCGCGAGGGGTTTTCAGGGGGGTCGCCAACTTTTTTCGATTTTGGATTTGAACAACAAAATAACGAAAAAGTGTACCAAATCGAGGATTTCAAATTCCTCGGGGGGTCGCTTAGTCACATGGCTTTTAAAAAAGGGGTCGCCACCCGTTAAAGGTTGGGAACCTATGGTTTAAGATCATTGATGGCGAAATGGATTAACCCATGTGAGTAATTTCAAAAAATATATTTATTTTGTTTCCTAGGAAAAAAATCTGATTATATTTACTTATATATGTATATATATATATAGGATATAAGAGTAAGAAATTAGGCAAATTTACTTTGTGATATATTAATTTACTAAGCATTAGTTCAAGTTCATCCGTGCACTTGAACGCCTGAAGATGAAGTGGCAAAACTTGTGTGAATGTACATAGTTTGAACGATTCTAATTTAATATTGAAATTCCACCAAGCACCTTCAGTCGAAATCTTAAAATCTTGAACGTGATTTACAAATGGCAGTTTACAAAACGCTATTTTAAATTGTAAAAAATAATTTAGATTTCTATAAGACTCGTGAAAATAATAAAAATGCTGGGTTGCTTGAAGGTTTATTAAGACACGAATCTTAAAAAACATTTTTTAGAACAATATCGTATATCTCAAAATGCTTTATTTTTAACAAAGAAAAAAGGAAACACGTAATCTTATTTCGATTACAGATATATACTTCTACACTTTAGAGTTATCGTTTTATCGATAGTAAATCATGTAACTGTGAGTGAATCTCTTTTATGTACGTGCTATGCACTCAAATCTTCCCCGTCGTGAAAAGCTTTGACCTCATAAGTATATGGTTGTCAAAATACGTTTTTTCGTCAATTCGTCTCATTTTCATTCAAACCGTTTCACTTCGCATTGTATTCAGAAGGTTTTTCTCCATTTTCCTAAAAAAAATATTTCCAAATATCTGCTCCCAATATGGAGCGTATAAAATAATTATCGTGGAGTTTATCTCAATTGTTTTTTTATGAGAACTAATTATTACTCAGATGCTCAATATATATTTTCAAAATAATAGGAATAGAAACTGTATGATTACAACTAGGAGATCGAATCTCGGGTTCCTGATCCCGTAATTCCAGGATCGTATTAATACCAAGAGTGGAATTTCGGACTACAATACTTCACGTGCAAAATCAAATTCAAAAATTAAATTCCTCCCGATCTACTACCATATATTTGAAATATAATATAATTTTCCGACAGTGCACTTCATATTTTTGTATAATACTTATATATAAATAAACAAATTGCTGTCTTAGTCTTTTTAATATTTTGTAGCAGTCGTACACAGGAACCGGCAGTTTTTTTTCATAACTTTATATCTCGCCTTGGTCGTAACTCGTAAGCAGTATTATCAATTACTTTTTTTTTTAAATTTAAATTAGTGTTCGACGTTTAACATTACAAACTATTAAGCTAATGAGCTGCAATCAATCAGCTAGGTTTGTGATTATTCTATTAATTGTATGATTAAATTTGTTTGCACTGTTTCGATTTTATAATCCCCTCTTTGCTTCCCTTAAAAAGGAAAAATCCCAATCTGATCGATTACAACTCATTAGTATCATTATCTGTTTGTTTTATTTCGATTTTACACCCCCCTCCTTGCTCTTCTTAAAAATTTTATAATTTTAAAATGTTAGAATCAATTTTGTTTCATTACTTAAGCAAACTTTGCGATAGTAAGTCTGAAGATGCCTCTGAAAGAGGCGAAACACGTGTCACAGTTAGTAACACAATACGTGGAATAATCAAAGTTAATTTAAATTTTCTATTACAAAAAGGGTCCTCTAGTTACAACAGATCTAGTGATTAGAAAATTGCTTTCGTTAATAATCGTTTTTTTAATTGAATAGGTGGTTCTTGAACATAAATCTTTAAAGCGATTGAAAAATCAATTAATGAAACTGTATTTAATTTTGTTTGTATTTTTAATAAATTTGAAAAGAATACTTTTAGTATCTCATAATCAAATTTATATAATTTATACGATCGAAATACGTTTTAACACAGTTACGACAATGACACGCTTTCTAAAATATTTTAAGCATTGATTGAATTAGCATTGACTTTTTAAGTCTATTTTATTATGGAAAAATAAAGCAAAATATTTAGTTTGACAAGTTGTGCAAATTAGCTAATATCTATCGCACTATAGTTTTGACAATAATGTGAACCGAAATATCTATCATCTCTCTAACATAATTCATGTCGTGTTAAATATTTAGTTGTATTAAAATTTAAAATTTATTTCTCCTTCAACAAAATTCTTTGTGATTATTTTTTAACTTAATTTATAATTTGAATTGATTGTTGTTTGATGATAGTAAAGAAAGTATTTTTGATATTAGAAAATACTAGTTTACAATCTAGTTTTATATATAATTGAGAAATACTTATTTGGCCGGTTAACTGAATTATAACGTAGTTGGAACATTACTAAGGTCTCCCGACGATACATGTAGCAATCGCCCCGAAGGGCCAAGAACGTTTGACAAAATGACTTTTTTGAGGCAATCGCGGATGGGTTTTGTCGTATTGTTATGATTCCATTTTTCCTGATATTACTTTTTGCCCCGGGGAAAATTACATAAAGGGAAATTCCCGTGAAAATCTATTGAATTGGACCGCAGCCGATGAAAATGAATTGGTGGACGCTAGCAATTTCATTCGACGTAAATAAAAGTCAGCCGGTTTATTTGTCGTCGAAAATTTTAATCGAATCAATATAAAATGTACGCCCACGTCAATCAAATGGCACGTGTTTCGACACATCAATATGATTCCAATGATAAAATAAACACGTTAAAAAAAGAAAGCTATTATTGAATTTTTTTGAATTACCTCGAGGTACAAGCTATTTTAAGACTCACGTGTAAAATGCCTCTTACTATTTCGACACTTGTATTCATACAATAAAACATTATCAATCATTGAAAGAACAATATAAATATATACCGAGCAACTCCAAAATGTTTTAATTCGCTAAGATTTTTCAACTGGATTTTATTTGACTAAATTCTTATACGGAATTTTCGAGCTGCACTACGACGTATTCCATTTAATTTATTACTACAGTAAGGTGTATTTAAAGTGTTTTTTTATTCGGTTAAATTTATCAGAAATCAAAAAATACAGTTCAATTAGTGTATAGTTGTCTGTATATATAATATTACTGACATGATTTAAAATAATATTTTTTTCTAGAGCTTAAAGCTGATTGAAATGACAAATCATTTATTTATGTACAATCTCTACATTATTAGTTAAGCTTTAAACTGATGTTTTTGTATTTGTTTTTATATGCCTCATTTAATGAATTCATGTTGTTAAATAGATATTCAACCATTGGCGGCCATTTTCAATAATAATAAGTACGTTTTTAAAAACATGCGCCATATTACTTTCGTATCTTCATTGCTGAGTGCGAAGGTGTCAATAATTGATTATAAATGAAATGTATGTATTCATATGTATTATGATCAAGACCAGTTTCGCAAATAACGAGCATTCTCAACTGATAAGAATATACAATATTACAGTTTTATTTGTACAAAACAAAATCAAATAATTATGGTGTAACAAACAATTGATAATAAAAGTAATTTACAATTAAATGTACAAAATATGAAAAAATAACACTTACTTGACTATAATTTTTAAAAATATCACAGAGAATAAGCTCACTACAAATCTTCTTATATCACTATCTTTTTTTTACTTTTAGGGTGTTCACTGTTAATACATAGTGAAAAGGCATTATATCAATAAAAACACAATATTCCTTTGTACTTCATTCCGCTTTATTTGATCAGGACCGGTTTCGCTCATTGCGAGCATTGTCAACTATCAGTTGCGAAACCTGTCCTGACCTATTAAAGAAAGTGGAATGAAGTACAAAGGAATATTGTGTTTTTATTTGACTGGTTAAGTGACTAGTTTAGAAATACATTTTAAAGTAACTACCTTGCTTATATCCTCGTAAGGATTATATCATAGTGTAAAAATAACATATCATATATAGAATAAGTCTTTTTCGATCATCTATTTGATAAACCTAGAAACAAAGATCCTTAATCACGGACTTCACTTGTATTACAGCAAAACAGTAGAGTAGGCAATGTTTTTACTGAGAGAAAATTTTATCATTAAACAGCTAGTTGAATTCATGATTTTTTTTAAACAAAAATATTACTTATTTTATTTAAAACTTGGTATTTATCTGAAAAAAACGCAAGCAAATCGATGCTCTCAATATTCATCCCACACTCGGTAATTCTATTTGCAATGCGAGGAATTTCTTCCACTCGTCCGCTTATGCACCGGAATCTATTTTGAAATATCAAACACGCGAGGTTTGCTGATGCCCGTGTCAATATTGATTACGCGATCGGTGGAAATTTGTTTCCTTTATTGACCCTCACTTGGTGCCAAGCCGCGATGAGTTATACCCAACTGTAGAAATTGTAAAGCTTCGTACAACAAACATTAAAGATCGCATTTGAGGTCAGTACAGTGATTTTTGATCCTATGATTAAGAAAACAACATTGTTTTCTTTTTACCTTATACGCAACATATCATTTGTATTTCCTAAATATACCCTACAACATTATTTTGCTGATTTGTTATTTTGTACTATTTTTACGTCAAGCCATCGTTATACTTAAAACAATCAGACCTTAGTTAGTTTTTCATCATAAAATAAAAGAAACTGATCAAAAGAATTAACACTCTTATAAACCTATCGATTTTCTACCAAGGTAAATATAACGGGACGAATTCCTACGAATTATCGAAGACCAAAATCTGTTCGACCATCTTTTCAACATATTTTTGACACTTACATATGCCTGAGTTGAATCCATGGTTAAACTGTATATTACTCTCATTAATATCAATCTTACCTTTTTTAGTAACGAATATGCATTGAAAAACAAACTGCGAAAGTATTTTTTTATACTTAACCATTGCTAACATCTGGTAAAACACATTTCTTTATTGGATGATATAATAAAAAAAAACAAAAGAGTTATTATGCCACAGTTTGATGGTGAGTATTTATCTTTGAGATGATAGAGATTCGATCTTTGATTATTTTGTGAAATTATTGTTTTATGAAACAAATACACATTCGCCAGAGAATGTTGACTATTTTTTTTTGTAATAACACTAGCCAGTTCTGGCAAGCGTTGCAATACCACTTAAAGAAAGTGTTTGTGTTTTAATTGTGTTTATTGAAGTGCATGTTTTATTTTTATGTATATTTGACGTTTGCTGTCGATTGTATATGGTACTGCATACGCTCCACTTACTGTAATTTAATTGTACTATAAACTTCGCGCAAGTTCAAGCATACGTTGTCAAAATGAATTGTATGACAGACATACAAACATTGATTTATATATATGTATATATATTTTACTATGCCTTAAACCTTGGAAGTGCAAGCAAAAAGTTTGTCAAAGTTTTGTTGCAATCGCAAGAGCGGTGTGGTACAGTACGAACAAACACACATTCATTTTTGCATATTAGATTACTGAAAATAATTTGATTTAATTGACAACATGAATTGAATATTGACAATCAAAATAAAAAAAAATAATTTTTAAATTATAAAAAGGCCGGGAATCCAAAGAAAAAGAAGAAAATTAAAGATTGTCATAATATAAAAAATATTTATACAAAAAGCTTACTAAAACCTTAAATAAAAATTATCTGAAAATAAAAAACTAATCTTTGTAAAATAAAACCTTGTGGCAATGCAAATATTTTTAAAAAAGGCGTTAAAATTATAAATTATTGTAAAATAAAAAATGGAGGAGACTAATGGCCAACAAAGCCTACGAAATACTGTTTGTTTTTTTTCAATTTGTTTGATATATATTTTTTTATCTGATTTCATCACAATCATAAAATTAAATTGATCATCAATCACTATTAGGTGTACTGTTTCAAAATTAAACCACACCCGTATCCATTTTCATAACATTTTTAGCTAATTAAAACTCCCGTATTAAAATTTATTTCATAAAACTTTGTGTTGCAGGGATTATAAAGTATCAATGTTTTTAATTAAGTATTAAAATAATAATCGAAAAAAACAACGAGGCTATTAAATAATTCAAATTTAATCCGATTATTTAGGTAAATAAATTATTGCATTGTTGTATTTGCTCAAGCTTTTAATTATATTATACTGTAATTCTTTTAGTAAAATAAATGTAGCTTTGAGTTTGCAATAAAAGAAGTGTAAATAAAATTTGAATGGTATTGTAAAAACATCAAAACTATAAATGTCAATATCTGTTGTCAACTTACTTGGCTTATCTAGATCGCTGATGAAGTCCTCGGCGTCGACGAAACCTTTGGCTTTGGCGACCGAGGGCGCCAGAAGCACCAAGATACTCGCCATGACGATGCTGAACGCCATTCTTTGTTCGTTTCCGATCCTCACAACACACTTTAACCTCACTATCATCGCGTTGAGCTTTAAAGCTCTACCCAATGTGATAACATAAAACACTTTTTTTTAAAGAACACTTTAGAATTCTGGATTGAAGAAAATTGCAGATCTTTCTGTAAATAAAAGAAAAAAAAACTTTTTAGAAAACAGTATATTAGTTTATTAAAGTAGTGTGAAGATAAGATTATTCTTAGTTCATAAAAGAAGAAAATCTAATTTGACTGTGAAATCTAAAATACTTTTTACTGTTCCACAAAATAACCATAAAAAATAAAAATAATTAGTCTCTTTCATGAGATATTATTCAATTTCAATTTTTACAATTTTGGCTACAAGTAAAGACAAACTCAAGAATAGTATTTTTTTGAATATTTGTAAATTTGTGTACAAAGGTGACAGTGACAGTGAATTTTTAATTCTCTTCCTCCAATTCGATTTTCATAACAGCATACATATATGTAAATTCCTTTTCATTTTCAGTATCATCCCTCTATGCTAGAGGTTAGTTAATTAAATAGCAGTTATTGTTTTATAATTTTTGCAAAAAAAATATTTCAGAGAGAAACTTTTTTGAAAATAAATCCAAACAAATTATAAAGCTTTATTGTAAAAAAATTGATAAAATGGTTTAAATAAAGCGATTTATATAGATTCCTAATGCCCTACTTAACATTAATGATCCACGTCGTAAATATGTATTTTACAAGTCTATCCAACGATTTAATATTCTTTTTCGCGGAAGAACACATTGACAGCGGGTAAATCTTTATGTATTATTCAATGTTTCTTATAAAAAATATTATTAAAAGTATATGTATAGTTAAAAGTAAATCAAAATATTATTCAAAAGTATACTAACTGACCAGCTAAATAACGATACAAGCGACTCAAAAACATTTTTTTTAGTTTTACCAAGTAAGCGGTAATTTTGTCAAGAAACGTTGTTTAGTTTACTCACTATGCATCGTAAAATGTCGAGTTAATCACCTATAAGTAAATTACTATTATTACATGTAATTGTTTTTGCTAAAGACAAAAGAAGTCGACAGAAATATGCCTCAATTATAAATTTATAAAAAAAGCCATTACATCAATACATTTCGCAGATTGTAGGTAATATTTAATAATGCTGCAAGGATATAAATTTCCCGTAAATTCTCTATATTTTCCTTTCTACTTGTAAGGCAGCCATTGTTGCTTTCGCTATTATGTTTTCAATAATATATTAACCCTGCCACACAGTCTCTCATTTTCAATGGCCATTCATTAACTTGTTACCGAGCAAACATATCTTCCACTTTATTGAAACGTGATGTGCTTCCTCTTTTGAGGAAAAAAAATATTGTATTGTATCCAAGTCACGTTGCTTGGAGCGGTTTTCAATGAATTAGACGTCAGAATTGTAGCGCCGCAAAATTGCTTTCTTATTTCACTTTGCGCCGCCTAATTTGGTATACTTACCATGTAATAATATGTACAGCATCCCAATATTTGTACGTTTAAGCATGGGCAAAGCTTTTTGTATTATTTTTCTCAGAATTTATGTGATAAAAAGTGGTCTTATTCTATCTAGTTAATAATCTATAAATGGAATTCAAATGTTATATTTGGTATGCCAGAAATTATAGTTTGTAATTATATAGGTTATAGTTGTTCTGTAGGTTATGTTGTTATAGAGTTTGCCAATCATCTAATCGAAAACGAACATAATTTTAATCATAACAGTAACGGAGAAACACTCCATTGAGTAAATGAAAAGGGCTTAAAAATGAATAGTTTAGATTTTTTAGAAATAAATAAAAGTATTGACAATAAAGAAATATTACTAAATAATATCTTGAATAAAAGAGGTGGTTCGCCACTGTTAAATATATTTTCTAACGGTTTAACCCGTCTTAATTGATGCAACTCATTAGTTAATCATTTCTTAATGCAATTTCATGTCTATTACCATTATCGTTTGTTTGTTTTTTTATCATCCCTTCCTTGCCTCTCATTTTTATTATAGTATATCAGAATAGTAAAAATAAAATCATTCGTACTTAAGTAAGCATTTGCGAAAGCAGTTGTCTGAGGATGCCTCTGAAAGAGGCGAAACACGTGTCACATTTTGTTACACAATACGTAGAATAATCAAAGTTATTTTATTTTTTATTGCATTTTATTAATTTACTTGTATAAGAGATAAAAAACATTTTTCTTATAGACAATTAAGTACCGTTTATATCATCTGTATTAATTTACATCTGTATATTCCTTTCATGTTTCCGACGCCAATTGTTTTCTATTTTTCTTTGTTCAGTATAAATAGCACTGAGTTAATTAGCAAAAGTGAACACAATAAAATAAAAATAAATAACAACGAAAGGTGCTTTTTTGAAATCATGCCTTTTCACTAAATAGTGGCAATAAACACATTAAAAGAAGTAAAAAATCAATAAACTATTATTTCAGTATTCATACAATCTTTTCAAAAATATACTCATTTCAAATCGAATACAAATTTACACTAATATAACACATAATGGTAATGTATAACTGAACATATTTACATGTTCTTTGTCAAAACACTTGTCAACTTAAAAAACAAACCGATTTTTTTTTCTCAAACGATGTTAACTCGTAAAATATATTGGAAGGAAAACACAGCTCCTCAGCTTAATCAAATTGCCTGGAGCTGAATTTAATAACAACATATTGAGTATCTTGCAAATATATTACGTAGAATTTACTCTAACGGGAAAATTAATCAGAAAAGGTCTTTACGGGTGAATGGCAAATCTTATTCCATCGTAAAGCTATAACCGTATTGAATATGAAATATATTTATTTGATTGCAGTTATTCAAATAAAATAATTCCAACTTCGTACTTTCGGCAAATTGTATTCAATTAATTTATGTTGTTTTGAATTAACACTCATCAACGTTTGGTACATTTTAAATATAAATATGTTTATGTTTTTTTGTTGTAACCTTCGAATCGATAAACTTTAAGCCTAGCTTAAAATAGTTGAGTCTGACCATTTTCAGCTTACTACAACCTTCCCATTTAAAGTGAAGGAAGGTGAAGTCTTCATCAAAAATCAGTTACTTTTACATAAAAGACATAACTGGTATAATACTTATGTAACAAAATTACAATGAGCTTGTGATAACATCATTTAAAAGTTGTGATAGTCTTATGACATTTCGAAAACATTTCTACCGTTGGAATAAAGCAATGATGAATTTTTATTTTATACAGAAAGTATCAATTTTCATTCAATATCTTCCAAAACTAACAATTTTATTCTAAACTATAAAAAAACATAATTCTAATATTTCTTATACAAACCTTAAAATAATATTAACTTTTTCAAATGTTAATATAATTAAGTTTACGCGTAGTTGATTTTCATAAATCAATGATAGAATGTCATTTATAAGATTCAATCAGTTTTACTCAATACCTTAAGCGTATGTATTAAATTTAATGTAATATAGTTTTATTCTGAAATGGTTTGTAGATATTTGCTAAAATCATAATATTTGAGATATGTATAAAATGAGAGGTCTTAATTTGATCAGCATTATACTGATGAAAGCAACTATGCATAAATTTCTCGTTATTTTATTAGTGATGATATATAATATTCATTCGCTAAAACTTAATTTTAAAATAAGGGGTCCAAATTAATTTACGATAAAATGTGTATTATTGAATCTAATAAACACAGCTTAATAAATCTTTGTTTTAGTAATTTCAATATAAAGACCTTTCTGATTTGGAACTGCATTATATTTTATGTTCACTTTTAGGGTGTTCTCTGTCAATACTTGGTGGAAAGGCATTATATTAATAAAAACACAATAATCCTTTGTACTTTATTCCACTTTATTTAATGTCAGGACCGGTTTCGCTCATTCTGTCCTGACATATTAAACAAAGTGGAATGAAGTACAAAGGATTATTGTGTTTTTATTAATATATTTTATGTATTTCTGTTAGCCTTGATGAGAGCTTGAGTGACTTATTGATGATGAGTCGACAGATTGAAACAAAGTGGAAGAATTTTTTCTATAATGAGTCAATATCCTCCATATCTCGAATTGGCCAAAAATTAAGATAAATTTGCTATTTTCTGCTTCGTGGTTTTTTGATAAAAGTACACGTTTTATTTTGATTTAGGAACAATTATAATTATAATTAATTATAAAATTTGCTGACTGTGTGGTCAAGTGTTGAAGATCACGGGCTTGGATCCCAGTACGGACAGTTTTTACATTTTAACTTTTAATAGATTTATGATTTTCTGTCCGATGGCATGGATGTATTTCATGCCATGAATTTTCTCTCACCCATTTTATCCTTAAAACGTGCGTAGTGAAAGCGATTAGCTAACCACTAGTTCTGTCCTTCTATCCCTACTAATTTGAAAAAAATAAAGGTTGACTAACAGCTTATGTCGAGTGATTTCAACGTAGTAAATGTTAAAGAATTTATTTGCTAATATTTTAAATAAAAAAGAAGCCACGTAAACTATTATTTTTCATTTAATTTTTACAGAACGTCAACTGTGCTGTTTTTATTTATGGTATACTTAATTCATTAAAAGTTATTATGTTCATGTATTCCAAACTAAGCCGTTTCCAATCTAATACTATTGAAAAACAAATATAATTTTTGAGTGCGCTATAACAGGTGTTCATAAAATAATTTAAATAATAACGCTTGAAAGTGGCAATCATTGAAGAGTTACATTATGGATTGTTAAAAAAAATGTGAAGTACACATTGGTATTTGTTGACTTTAAACAAAACCCAAGGCACTTATCAGGTACTACTCGAGTTTTCGAATATATTTTCTGACCACTCGTGTAACTGTCAGTCAACGCCTACCACGAAATATTATGAAATATTCGATTTACTAGATATTTTCTCACAGCATTTCAAAATCGTTTTGGTTGTTTTTTTATTTTATTTCTAAGACAGATTTAAAATCCGATTGTGGTTCAGTTAGAAGACAATTTGTATCACGTTATATACTTGACGAATTGCTTCGTCGGTAAGTGTTGATTCATCATTCAGATAAAATCAGAAACGTCTCAAAAAAAGTAGATTGTATCTGACTTAACTGTTAAACCTCAAATTTTTTAAATAGTTTAGAAATATATTTTTTCTCGTATTGTTTACCTCAATGAGCAAAGAGCTAATTGTCAAGGATATCAACAAACAAAAAAGATACACTTTACTCTTACAATTTTATTTAAAATATAATAAATTATACAGATTTCTTATTTAAAGACTGACAAAATGTATGAATAAACAGCAATCTTGATAGTATGTATAATACAGTACAAAAGTAAAATTTTAAGAGGGTAGAAGTTTCATATTGTTTTTATTTCATTTTTCTTCTTCTTAGATAACAAAAAATATCTTACTTTTAATTTCTGATATACATATTATATTAATGTTAAAGTAATAATCTGGCGGTAAAATGTGTCTGAATATGATTCTAAAAAGAGATGAACCACATATCACACCTCGCTACATAGCATGTGGATAGACGATTGTTTATAGAATAACCAAACAAAAGAAAAACAAAGAACTGAAACCTTGACAGTACAAAGTTATAATATACCGTAAAAATATAGTTATAATATACCGTAAAAAAGAAAAATATTCAGCAGGGCACACAAAACGTTATAATTTAAGTGTTGTTTTAGTTCGTATTTTATTTCTCTACGCGCCAATTAAATGAACAATATCACTTTATCTCATCCCGTATTTCTGAAATGTATTACACTATAATTATGTAAAGAATAAAAAATAATATTACGGTCAGTTCAAGTTCATCCGTGCACTTGAACGCCTGAAGATGCCGAAAGGCGAAACCCGGGTCGTTATTGACAAAATTTGTGTGAATATACATAATTTGAACGATTCAAATTTAATATTGAAATTCCACCAAGCACCTCCAGTCGAAATCTTAAATTATTCCGGTTATAATTGTACGATAAAATGTGTATAAATTTGTTTCTGAAAAACGTAAAACTGTAACGACCAGTGTTTATAAAGGATCCAAAAACACCTTTCAAAATATGTTTTCCATTTGTAATCAAATAAATGACAATTTGTCTTTATTTTTTTTAGATTTTCGTAGCCATTGATTAAATGACAATATAATAAATAAAATATAATAAAACCTTACAAAACAATTCGTTACATAAAAAAGACTCGGCGAAAGGTTTTGAAAATTTTCTGATAAATAAAAGAAAGCGTGCACAAGCATACACATTACTACTTTCACAAAGAAGATAATAATCTGTTTACCAATTGAAAAACTTTTCCGTACTGACTTATTTTTCCAATTGATTGAAAAGGAAGCAGTAAACAATGACAGGATACAAGAAATAAGCCGAAGGTTTTTTTGTTTTTCAAATCCTATGTAAATACTTCATCTCGAATAGGAAAACGATTTCTCTCAAATTATTTCCGGAAAGTATGAAATTGAAAGAACTGTTTTGTTTAGCTAAGCAAACAGTCAACAGAACAATATCATTTTGCAGAACTACTTACTGAATGAGTCTATAGCATTGTTTTTTCTTGCATACTCTAGTATGTAAGTAGTTGACAAATTATATCAGAGTTATTCTGTAGAGTAAACAATGTTATTATTTGTAATATACGTTGGTAAGTTTAATTCCGTGATGAGAGAAACCTTTATTTAAGTATTTTGAATCGGTATGAAAGGGTTATCAACAATAAAACATTATTTTTAAATAATATCAGATTAAAAATATCAAAGTATTTTAGTTCTACAGTTTTTAATAATTTGTATGCGTTGATAGCAATTTCGGCTTTCGCCACTGTCAAAACTATGTTTAAACTTATATTTTGCTCAGCTATATATACTGGCTCTGAAGAGATACACAATGCATCAAGTTATTCATTCTAACATCCTAATTATAATTACAATATTACACTTATTAAATGTGATTCTAGTAATAAAAATAATAAAACATTTTTAATACTTTTTCCACATAAAATTTATTAGATCAGGACCGGTTTCGTTCATCATGAGCATTGTCAACTGAATCTAATAAATAGAAAATTTAAATTAACTTTGATTATTCCACGTATTGTGTAACTAACTGTGACACGTGTTTCGCCTCTTTCAGAAATTAGAATTTTTAGAAATTAATAAAACTCTTAACAAAAAAGAAATATTATTAAATAATATTCTTAATAGCACAGGCGGTTCCCCGTTACTCAAATTGTTTCCAATTAATAGAGTAATCACAAACCTAGCTGATTGACTGCAGCTCATTAGTTTTAATAGTTTGTAATGTTTAACGTCATTAGTAGTATGATTAAATTTGTTTGCACTGTTTCGATTTTATAATCCTCTCTTTGCTTCCCTTAAAAAGGAAAAATCCCATTCTGATTGTTTACAACTCATTAGTAAAATTAGTATCATTATCTGTTTGCTTTATTTCGATTCTACACCCCCCTCCTTGCTCCTCTTAAAAGGAAAAAAACCCAGTCCATTTTGTAATTTTATAATTTTAAAATGTTAGAATCAATCTTGCTTCATTACTTAAGCAAACTTTGCGATAGTAAGTCTGAAGATGCCTCTGAAAGAGGCAAAACACGTGTCACAGTTAGTTACACAATACGTGGAATAATCAAAGTTAATTTAAATTTTCTATTAAAATGAACTTCCACAAAGTTACCGCCGAAACCATCGAAAGAATCTAATAAATTTTATGTGGAAAAAGTACTAAAAATGTTTTATTATTTTTATTATAATGCCATTCCACCAAGTATTGACAGCGAACACCTTAAAGGTGATTCTAGTGTTTTAAAAAACGATTAAAAATCTGGGTTTATTTCTTAAAACATTAATTAGGATAAAATCTCAGTCATCCCAATCAATTAACTACCTAGGAAGAATAAGCGAAAAAATCCACAATGAAATTTAACATTCGGTTACCGTAGCATTTAATGTTAATAATAATTTAGGAAACAATTTGTAATGTAAATGTCATTTGTATAATAGTATCATTATTTTTTGTTTATTTTCTATCCTCCTCTCTTTGCTTGCCGTTTTTATTTTTATAATATATCATGTTAGGATACTAAAATTAAAATAATTCGTACTTTAACAAGCACTGAGATGTGAGATTGTCTGAGGATGCCTCTGAAAGAGGCGAAACACGTGCCACACAAGTTATTTTATATTAAGGAAGGGTTTTTTTTTTATTTTTAAGCATGATACTTTTCTACCAAGAATTGGTAGTACAGAAAGACAAATTTAATTGTTCGCATAATATTATCGCTTTCCAACATACTTTTAGATATATTTGGGCACAATGTATCAAATCTTTACTTTCCAAAAAAATGTTTTGCTATAATTTCCCATGTTTTCACACAGTATTTTCGTATTGAATACACGTAAATTGCGCAAAAATAATTATTACTCTACTCTATGAAATCAAACCAAAATCTCATAGAAACATGCACTTAGCCATCCATTTAATATAGTTTTTTCGAACTAAACATGCAAATTGTGTCATTTGCCAAATGTCACGCTGTGTTCATGATGAATAGCTTGGCAGCCGGGAAAAACCAGCTGATTCTTGAATTGTCGAACCAATATGCCACCAATTCCGATAGAAAGAGTAATGTTCATCATTAATTTAGTTTAACATTGTACGTTTAAAAGTATATTTCGTCTAGACCGGAATATTTCAATACGAGTTTTGTAGTTAGGTTAGGTTAGGTTAGGTGCTTTAATTATGTATCAATTTTACAGTATTTGAATTATTTTATCAGTTTGTAAAGCACAGAAAAACACTAAGTGCATATAGAGAAATCAAGTTCTACGAATAATTTCTTTGTTAGAAGTTAATGGATCAAGTTATTTAGTGGGAAAAGAGAGAAATTTAAAGCTTTGGATGTGTTTCAAGAATTGTCATATAAAAATACTGCAAACTTTAAAAAGAGCGGAAAATTTTTGTGGATAGTGTTATAATACTTTAAATATCAATACCATAATAAGGGTCAATTTTTTTTTTAATTACTAAGTATTTTTTGTACTCTAAAATAGAAAAGGAAACTTTAATTTTGTACTTATAAATTTAAAATTATGTTTTTCACAGTTGGTACTTATTAAAATAATGTTTTATACATAAACTTATAAGTTATTCTTGTATAGATGAACATAATTATAACATATAATTTAAGATTTCGACTGAAGGTGCTTGGTGGAATTTCAATATTAAAGTTGTTCATCAAGTTCATCCGTGCACTTGAATGCCTGAGGATGCCGAAAGGCGAAACCTGGGTCGTTAGTGACAAAATCTGTGAGAATGTACATAGTTTGAACGATTCAAATTTTATAATTATAACAGATTTTCTCAACCTGAATCAATGTTAAATAATATTTTTTAAGATTTTGACTGAAGGTGCTTGGTGGAATTTTAATCGTTCAAATTATGTATATTCACACTGTATAGTTTTGTCACTAACGGCCTGGGTTACGCTTTTCGAGAGATTTTTAGTTGTGCTCTATTTATTTCTAAAATTTTCAGAAAAATAGTTTATGGGCGTTGGCATGTGGGTGTAACATTTTAATCCCCTGTTCGTCATTGAACACGTGGCTCTCTGAAACTAATTGATTGGAAAAAGTGGATGTGTTTTTCTTTAATCCAAATTTAGATTAAAGAAAGACAATTTTTCATGATTCAAATTTAATTTAACATTATTTCATTTCTGACGTACTTGTTGTTTTATTCGTAATTTAAAAGTACCCAAAAGGAAAAGTTAAATATAATAAAAAAGTCTTTATAAATAATATATTATATTTTATAAGTTTGATGACCGTTTAAAACTATCTTTGTATAATCCTCTTGCATGAAACCTTCAATGTGCTTAAGTAGCAGGAAGTTTGTGTACTCCCACACCGAGTTTGCTTGTGATTTAGTGCGCTGATATTTTAATACATTGTATTTTATTTGCAGTGAGAATATTCATAATAATGAAGAATCTCCACCGTATATGTCTTGTGTATTCATAACACACGGAAACATTTACAAGAACATAATTTATTTCAGAGATTAGTGGTACAATATACATATTTGAATATCTTGTATTATCCGTAAAAAATATATTTTTTAACATTAAATATAAACATTATTTATTAACATACAAACACTCCTTTTGTAAACAGTGATGTTTTTTGAGTGAAAAATTCCATTTGATCTACAGATCAAGCTTAAAAATAGCTTAAAAAAATAGCAACAATCATCTAATTATATACGTTTATATAACTAGGAAAAACATCTTGCAAAAGAATTTAAAGCATATTAAATTTTTACATAAAACATTTTTTAGTTAAAATAAACTCTGAATAGAAGGTGTTGAGCCAGACCTGTTTTTAAGCTTTGAGAAAACAGAACTTACAGGGCACAGGAAAAACTAGTAATGCATATCTCTGTCGTAGTGTTTTGTTTTCAGAATCAAATATATTGCGCGAGAACAAAATAATAAAATATCGATAACCGGATAAAACGGAACGTCACAAAACGTACAATATATCTTTACAAAACACTAGTATTGATATGTTTTACAATCAATTAGTAATCTTTATGTCGTATTAGATACAATAAATAAAACAGCAATCTTGCATATCAATAACACTTTCAAACTGAAATTGTCTTAAATACACTTATATTCGACGATTATAATAATCGCCATTGACTAATAAAGTAGAACGCATGTTATTACACACTGTTCTGAAATTATTACCTGTTAATCTATAATATTTTTCCAATAAATAGTTAAGAAGAAACAGGTATCATTCAACTAAAAATTGATTGTGTTCTGAATTGTCTATGTTCTGTTTTATCATGATCTGTTTATTCATGGAACCAAAATATAAACACCTTTGGATACGATTTAATAAATTTTGTATTTTTTTGCACCGTATACGATCACTATGTGGAGGAAACTTCCACGCTCAATTTTCCAGATTCCCTGTCATCCGTTAATTACTGTTTCTTTTCGTTGAGGACACCCTACCCCGTCAATAGTATGCCGTAGTTCTACTTTTCTTATATTAAATAATTATTTTTAAGACTCTCCAAAAGCATGCGCCGTACATATGTTAGCCAGTTTTGAAGTTTTCTATACTAAAAAACATCAAATGAGAATTTAATTTTTAAACTAAAAAATATGTAGACGTTATCTATTTACATTTATGATTTGCTCTGATTTTATCGATGTAACATTTGGTTTGAGATATTAGATAATTATCTTTCGGTTGGTTTCTATTATTATAATTGTACAATAGATCTAATCAATATTTTTTTCTATGAATTAATCAAGTTTTAATTTATTTTCCTGGTAAAAAACGCCTTTTGCTGTTAGAAGGTTTGTTGTTGTTTATTATACCGATGCAATGAATTGAATATTGTTGAATAAATAATGATTTAATGAAGAAAGCATCGTAAAGGTTGAAAGGTTGGGTCACTTTAACGATGGAAGCGGCAATAAAGAAAAAAATGAAGCAAGAGAAAAGGCTTACAGAGGAACTGTTTGCTCGATATCTTGCGCTTAAACAATCAGAGAGGGGAACAAAGAACAGCAATTGAAATAATAAAATCGCTCATCCGATTCATGATTGGTTCGACTGGCATTTTTTGTCCTTAAAAAGCTTTTTTTGATACGACACACATTGGATTGAATTGCAAACATAACAACCATTCGTGAAAACTCGCTCTCGAAAGAATGTAAAAACAATAGCATAGACAGGTATATGTTTACTGTATTCGTCGAAAAAACCTGTTTGTTGCGTATTGATAAAATGACAGCCCGAATTTTCTTTTATTTTGCCATTGCGATGTATCGATATTCTGCAATTTTGACAAAATTTTGATCACTAAGAATAGACAAAAACGCCTTACACTCGAAACAAAAAAAAATAATCAAAGAAGATACGATTTTTTAAGGCTTAAGTCAAAAAATTCGTTTAAGTATCTGAAGCTCAACAATTTTCATAATACTTTTACATATATTCTTTCAATTATAATGCAAATCCAAATTTCGTTTTGATAAAGTACTGTATAAACTTTGACGAATTAAAAAAAATACTTAAATAATGTCTCAGTAAAAAATAGATATTTTATTTGCACATAAATAAAAGTATAGACACAAAGCAATTGATGCTCTGCACAATACAAGGAGGAGTTATAGCGAAATATAGTCAGCCGAGACTATTCTATAGGAATTCAGTTGGAGACTAAATACTATGCGGAGATTCACTGTGAAAAAAGGCATTGCAACGTTAATTGACCGCAGCCTATAAATGACAACACACTCAACTCACTACCTTTCTAACTACTCTCTATGAGTATTAAAACGGCACTTAAATCATAAACAGAATATAGGAAACATACAAATTTCAACCACAACTTTTACATCACGATAAAAGCTCGCAATACATACTTCTGAATAAAAATGACTTTCAGTTTTGCAATTCAAGCCACTGTGCGTCATCTTTTATTCTCTTTGAGCATACTTAATAAACTTCTACGAAACGCAAATAATTTCCTTGGATAACCGGGAGCTTTCTCAATAAGTACAAAGTAAATTATTAATAAACAAAACGTCTTTTGATTGAAACAATATTAAAATAATAGATCGTTTGATATTTTAACGAGCTGTCTAGACGTAGTCAACGACAGAAACAGATTGTCAAAAATCTGCTAATAAACCAAAAAATGAAACAACAAATTTTATTTTAAAATAACAGTTTTGAACAGAACTATGTTATTTTACGTCTTAGGTTTTACCATTATAAATTATTTTGTAATAAGAGAATACTTGATAAAACACATTAAAAAAATATTATAAAAAAATTATTGATATTGTTTGCTTAGTGACTGATCATTTTATGTTTCAACTTAAACTATTTCTAGGTAAGCTGGGTAAGTTGTTTCCAATTGAAAAGTGTCAACATTTCAAGGCAATAGTCTTCTTCAATACTGTATATGTATTTCATGGAACTACAAGACAAGAGTATGACCTAATAATATTAATGTATAGTTTAAAGAGTTCTGGAGCCGCGGTGAGATCAAAAGTTGAATGCGAATGAATAAAAAAAAATACCGTAAGTATAATCAGGATCGATATAAGCATTATAAAAATTTAAGCCAAAACGATCTTCATAATTTTTACCGCGTAAAACACAATCAAAATTTTCTTTACTGCCCATTCTCATAACTGCAAAAATTGAAAGGGCCCAAAAATTAACGTTTCTGGCCAAGGGTTAACCACCCTACACAAAGCAAATATTAAATTCCGCTGAAACATAAACGTTAATGTGAGCTGAGTAGAAGGCCGCCATCAAAATGCTTGTGTAGGCCGGAACGCGAGTATTTTTTCATTGAATTGTTCAGCCCAGCAATGGGAAACGCTCTTTAATCTGGGCAAAGGGGTCTGCAGTAAAAACGAGAAAATCCGAAAAGTTTTCTAAAGGTTGAAGTGGATGCTTTGTAAATTGTAACGGTTATGTTTAAGGTATGACAATAACAATCATTGTGAGTAGTTTTTGCTACGCTGTGAACATTTTTCATCACCATAATAATACAAAATTTTATATCTACATAGATAAATGAAATAGCTTGGCCGAACAACAATGATTGTGATACAGTTATAGCTTTTGGGTTCGGTGCTTAGTACTATTTGACCAAATGAAGATATTATTTTTATTCCTATGGCTCAGTGGTTAGCGTTGTTGGTTTCCGTGCAGGACGCATTTTACGCACAGGATGGAATAGCATTTTTTCGATCTATTTCTGTTGGAAGGCATGGGTGTTTGTGATATCTTTATTTCCCTCCCACCCTACTTTCAAAAACTGATTGCGATTAGTTTAGAACTAGTTCTGTTCCAGCCTTATTCTTTTATCCTTATTACTCTCTTTGGGAAAAATAAGTTGAGCAACTGAGTAAAAAAACAGATCTCGTTGAAATATCATATTAAAATGCTTCAATTAGGAAGCTATATGCTCTACATTGGCAGTGGAGATGGATAAAAAAATACGATAAGACTTTTTTCTCAGCTAGTATATCAAAAACAATAAATTCAATAAAAAAATATTTTAAATGTTACTTAAGCACAGCGATTCTGTATGAATGCCGAATGATCAATGCTAAGTATTGCAATTATACTATTTTTCATTCAATAGCTGTATTTTCAGACAGTTCTTGAGAAATTTAAATTTATACTGTTCTACGCCACATTTTTTGTAATATCAAAGATGAAAAATCTTGGAGTGTATACAAATATTACACAGGATGCTTTTCGATCGAAATATAAATTCAAAATTTCAATATATGAATGTTTAATCCCTGTGGTGCTATTCCCGCACGCATGAAGTTATTTTGAACGGTCTGAAATACTCAACACAAGATTTTTCAAATGAAATGTATGCAAGCGGGAATAGCACTGCTGATATCGCAACCAAAAGCAGCAAAAGCGTTAACCACACGGCTATCTTAAGCCCTCGCTTATTTTTTTTCAATGATTCCGGATTGGTTTTTTAAGGAATTAAATGAACTAAAAAATTATTAGTAATTATTCTTACGGTAGTAGCCATAAACAAATGTCGTATTTCAACAAGTAAATTAAGATTTTAGTGGTGTTAAAACTGAATTTAGTAAAAAAGATGAGCAAGAAAAATAAAGGTAACTAAGGTAAAATTATTGTTTATTAAAACGGCTGAATCTAAAACGATGATGGAGTGAAGAGAGATGGGAATATATTGTCGAGAGGCCGGCTCAGCCCTGGAGGTTGCAAAAAAGATGAAATGATATGAAAGTCTTATGAAGCCATCAACCTAATCCCAAAGGTTTAACTGGCAAAACTTTCACACTGTCAGAGCAATCGTTTTCCAACAAGAAACAGAAATGGTGAATTAATCGTTTAGTGCTGATTTATTTTTGAATGAGTATTTTTAAATTAAACATGCTATAACTACTACAACTAGAGAATTAGTTTTTTTTATAAGAGGGCTCGAAAACAAAGACAGCAGTTTTCATTTTCCTCAAATGTTTGGTCAAAAGTCAACAACAACTTTTTTTCTTATAAACAGAACGTCTGAAAACAAGGATATTTGTATTACGTTTTTTTTGTTTTTAGTAATATATATATATAGTTTACATTTTTTTGTGAAATCCACAGAGTAACATAGGACTGTGCAAACGGCCGTTTTTGTGACAAGCTCAATTAAAAAAATTCAAAACAACGCATGCTAGAGGCTTATGTTTTTTTTAAAACTTAATTTACTACTATAGTTCTATGGTGCAGCAGTTAGCGTGTTGGGCTTTCGTGTCGGACTTCACGGGTTCGAGTTTCAGTACGAGCAGCATTTTTTCGATCGATTTATCGATTTCTGTCCGAAGGCATGGGTGTTGGGTGTGATGTGAAAAAATCCCTCCCATCTTTTCCAATCCTTTAACAATTTGATGTAGCGAGAGTGGTTAGCTAATCACTAGTCTTTACCTAGCCTTATCTTTCCACCCCTACTTCTCTCTTTGAATAAGAGAGGTTGAGCTACTGAATAACAAACAGTTTTCGTAGAAACAAACCTGTTGAGATACCTCCATTAGGTGGCCATACGCTCCACATTGTGAGCGGATATGAACTAAAAAATATGTGGAATCTTTACGCGACGTCATATCTTACTCATTTCCGACAAAGCATCAAAACTTCTGTCTTCATTTCCAGAGCCTTCACATTATGGAGCAAGCTTCTTTTTTTATGCCCGCTCTCGATTAAGATCATATGGACTCCCACTAAAGTTTATCCTTATTGCGCATGTGGATAAATAAAGACGCAAGTTAACATTTTGTAGGTTTAATTCTATTGTGGAGCATATCAAAATATTGTTGTCATTTGTTTAGTAAATCTCTCTTTTGTAGGAGATGTAAGATAAAAAAAAATGATAACAGTATGGAATTGAACAGAATATCGACATTAAAACTTCTATAAATAACATCGATTCAATAGTCAATCTATTGCGTCAGCGAGTAAAAAACTTAAAAATTATTACAAAGTCGTATTAATGTACATAATACGCATCATTTTTTAAGCTTTAATATACTTAAAACATTCAAATTTGAATCGTTCGAATTGTGTACATTCACACAAGTGTTGTCACTAACGACCCGAGTTTCACCTTTCGACATCTTCAGGTGTTCAAGTGCACGGATGAACTTGAAATGACTCTTAGTAAATTAGCGTATCATGTTTAAATAAGAAATAAATGTACCACTAGGTTTAAAGCCATTGCTGGCGAAAAGTATTAACCCATGGGAAGGCCTACGGATTTGAATGGTGGATAATTTTAAGAATAATATTTAATTTTGTTTGTCGGAGAAATTTTATGATTATGTTTACTCAGATATAGTGTATAAGTGTGGGAAATTCAGCACATATACCTGTTAATGAAAAATTGCTACGCTTTTCAGTTGCGCTCTATTTATCTCTAAAATTTCTTGGAAAAATAGCTTATGGGCATCCATATTTGGATGTAACATCTTTATTCCATGTTCTTCATTGAACACTTGGCTTTCTAAAATTAAGTGATTGACAAAGGTGGACGTATCTTTTTTTTTAATCTAAAGGCAGCCATGTGCTCTGATAACCTTATCTTCAGTGTCCTTTCGGTTTTCCCGATATATTTTTTTTGCAACAAAAGCATTGTAGTCTATAAATTCCAGATTTTTCTAAGTAATGTATTTTATCTTTATTGTTGACTAATAATTTACCTAAGGAGTTTTTACAGTAAAAATCTGTTCCAACACTTTGAAATAAAGAATAAAGAGCTGGAGTTTTGCATTTATAATAAGAAAGATTCAAAAAAGTTTACTGCGGGAACTAGTTTAGTCAAAGCACGACATTTCCTGAATAAAGGATATGCGAAGTTTTTGACACGATTGCGTCAACGTGACTTCGAGAATATCTAATTATCAATGCAATCTTCCTACAAGAAATTACGTGCTTTGTGGCATATTGTTTGTTAAACTTGTTCTTTCGCACAGTAAAAGCTTTTTGGTGTGTATTTTATCTAACTGCACCGGTAAACCATCTTGACGTAAATATATTTGTGTGTGCCGCTTTTGCTTGTTGGCCTTTAAAAGTCCAATGCTATTTTATGTTTCGAAGCACACAGACCAGATAAAAAACTTAAATATTTTAACTGGATTTATTTTGAAAGAATATTCGATACGTGTAAATGTTATACACGGTGTAATTTCAAATAGTACTATTTTTCACGTAATTACGGTTACCCATAAAAAAAACATATTTTGATTAAAATATGTTGGGTTTTCTTATCCGTTTAGTCAAAAAAAAATCTTTTAAATACAAATGTTTAATATTGGAAGAAATCATGATAATAAAACAAAATAGTTGATTACTATTTAATAATATATTTCATAGTCAAATTATTTTGATTATGTACTCTTCTATAAGTTTTGTCGATAACAACCCGGGTTTTGCCTTTCGGCATCTTTAGGTTTTCCCAGGAAGAGTAAAGAATCAAAATAATTCAAATTTGATATTGAAGTTCCATCAAGAACCTTCAGTCGAAGTTCTAAATTATATTTCATTGTACTGTATCCAGTGACTCAAGGGAACGATTTTCCATGATAAGTGTGTTTTAATAGATTTATAAACAATTAAGATTATATTATATGAAGAACAAGCGAATTTCTTGTAAATAATTTACACATTATACCTAGATATTGCCTACCAGAATATTTTTTGTAAAAATACAGTAGTGTTTTTTCAGATATATTATTTAGTAAAAGAGAACTATATTAATAATATAAAAATACCCTTTTTTCATGTAAATTTGGCAGTTTTTCCATTATTCTCATCGCACCTGGACGGCGTGAGAAATATATTTGCAGAGTTGTTTGAAATATGTAAACACACATCAGAGCTTTTCGGGGTCTATCCAATAAAACACGCAAACAAACGTATGTCTTTTCCAAAAACAGCCTGAAAGCTCGACTCTATAAATAAGGCGTTCCTGGAAGGAAAAAAACTTAATTTATAAGAACTTTTTATTAATACTGTGGTGGAGGGTTTTTATGTGACGTTAGGAAGCGAGGGAGGGAAAAGTTTGTATGAAAAATATGATTTTATGGCCGAGGAAAAATCAAAGAGGGAATAACTTTTTATAAAGACAAAGTGTTCTTTAATCGGCAATAAGGGGGACTGCGTCGTTCTTGATAACTCCATCGGTAGGTACGGTGTTTGGGTCTTTTTGTTATAAAAAACCGTTTTACGAGTGTAGTTAAAAAAATAACACAGGTGCAAGAGTGTGCCTGTAAATCTTAAGTTTTTCTTTCTTTTCGTAAGTTCATATTAAGGGTAATGTTATCGTAAATTAAAAAGAAACAAAAGATTTATTTTTGTAGTTGCGAAGAAACGAACTTTTCTTTTATTATTTTGCTGAGTTTCAGTATGTGCAGTACAAATTCATGTTTTAGGCTTTTAATAGGTTCAAAGGATTGGTTTAAAAGCCACGGTAATTAGTGGTACCATATTTTCTCTTAACAAACCAATCTTAAAACACAAATCCTATCCAGAAAGATTAATACACTACTAGTTTCAGTCTACACTTATTCTTTCATTCTTAATCTCTACAAAAAAATAAACCATAAAAATACTGGGAAAAAAATAATACTACAATCGATAAAATTGTGACTGGTATAACTTAATTATTTATTAAAAACAAAGTATCAATTTATTAGTCGAAAATGCTCGTGATGAGCCAAGTCGGTCTTGATATAACAATTGAAATAAGTGTAGAAAAGTGTGGTATATTTTCAATGGGTTCGGCAGTTTCTTTGTTGAAGTTGTGGTATCACGTCTATTAAACGTTTTGTTTTTTAAATATTCTCAAATATTAAATTTGAATCGTTCAAATTATGTACATTCACACCAATTTTGTCACTAACGACACGGGCTTCGTCATTCGGCATCTCCAGGCGTTCACGTGTACGGATGAACTTGAACTGACGCTTAGTAAATGAATGTTTCGTGTTTATATAAGAAATAAATGTATCATGATACAGGCGTGATAAAATTTTTGTGAATGTACACAATTTGACCGATTCAAATTTAATAATGAAATTCCAACAAGCACCTTCAGTCGAAATCTTAAATTATCCTCAAGTATTATGATTTCAATATTGAAACACATTTAACGCATCGATTTTTGTTTCTTTTTAAACCATTTTCGCTCTCAATGTGGAGCATGTTGATTTTTTATTTGAGTACTTTTAGGGTGTTCACTGTCAATACTTGGTGGAAAGGCATTATATTAATAAAAACAATAATCCTTTGTACTTCATTCCACTTTATTTAATATGTCAGGACCGGTTTCGTTCATTGCGAGCATTGTCAACTGAGTTGGTTGACAATGCTCGCAATGAGCGAAACCGGTCCTGACATATTAAATAAAGTGGAATGAAGTACAAAGGATTATTGTTTTTATTAATTTTATTTGAGTACTTTGTTTATTTATATGTTTATTTAAATGAAATAAAATTATCGCATATATAGAAAATATTTAAGTGTATTTAATATTGAATAGAAATAACATTTATTTATGACCAAAAAAAGACTTCTGAATCATTGAATTCTGTCATAAAGAATCTACAGCTATTCCTTGGATACCGACTATCCAATTGGTCAGTTCTTCTTGGCCAGTTGTCGTACACACGATCATTTATTTCCTGTCCGCCTCCTCTTTGCCCCGATACATTATTCATTTTAAAAGAGCTTCTGAATGAGTCAAAATTTCTCAATATTAAAAATGATTACGGAGAATTTCTTTCACGGCGTGTAAAGAACATAACATGTTTTGTTAAAATGTTTGTTTTATAATATAATTAAGATCTGATGTATTTTTTAAAATCCATGTCCGCTCCCAATGTGGACCATATGATCTCTTAATGGAGGTATCTCAACGGAAGTTTTTTCTACGTGAACTGCTTGTTACTCAGTCACTCAACCTCACTTTTTTCAAAATGAATATTGGGAAAAGAAGGATAAGGCTAGAACAGGACTAGTGGTTGGTTAATCACTATTGCTACACCCAGTTATTAAAGGATCAGAAGGTTGGGAGAAGAGGAAATGATATGAATTGACATAAAAAACGCCCAGTTGCAAACAAACACACATTGAATAATTCTCAAATTCACTGTGATCTGACCGGGAATCGAACCTATACCTGTGTGATCGGTAGAGCAAGCTCTAACCAACTGGGCCACAGCAGGCGACAGAAATTGATTTTTTTAATTATTTTTTTTAGTAAAATCATTGTTTTAATTTTATTAGATAAAGCCTTTTATTATATATACCTAAGGATAAAGTTAAACAGAATTACTTAAAGAAAGGAAATTTGTTTTGTTACTATACACGAGGTGTGCCGGGTCTTTTGGAGCAGTAGTAAGCGTGGTTGGCTTCCGTGCCGGATTTCACGGCTTCGACTCCCAGTCCGAACTGCATTTTTTCGATCGATTTATGCTAAAATGCATGGGTGTTTGTGATGCGTAAAAAAATCCTCCCACCCTACCGATTCTTCAATAACCGGGCGTAGCCAGAGCGATTAGTTAACCGCTAATTCTGTTCCAGTTTTATTCTTCTATTCTTACTACTCTTTTTGGAATTTGAGATGTTGAGCGATTGTATAACAATCAGTTCTCGTAGAAAAAACTTTTGCTGAGATGCCTTAATTAAGAGGCCATATTACCCACATTGAGAATGGACATGGACAAAAGAAAAGTTATACTCTTAACGACATATTAGTAGTTTTAATAATATTAGTAGTTAATTTTATATAAAAATAGAAAAAAATATATTGAACCTGTTTAGCCATTAATTAATTTCAATCATGTTAATTGAGTAAAATATTCTCCTTAAAATCTGTGTATCATTTAAGAGAATTCTTCAAAGAATATGAAATATAAATTCTTCGACATTTTCTTAGAATAAAGAATACAAAACACAAATATATTTATTAGAATAAAGTTTTTCCTAGTACAAATGATTATTTGACTCTTTCATAATAAATACTGAAATCTTTTGGGTCTCGATAGTAAATTATTTTTAGAATAACCTTTATAGCTTAAAAGTTTCCAAATAACTGGAATGAACTACCGAGCATAGGGTGTACAATACAAGGAAGGTTACATTGACATAGCTATGCAGGAAAGTAAGTAAGCTATTTGACGTCAAAATAAGTGACCTTCGCGCCCCCCGGCTGAATGTACTCATTCAACTGGTCAAAAGCTCTTCTGGCGAGCTTCGCCTCGAGCTTTTATGTGACTTTTATTAGCGAGTGCAGTATGGCGTATTATTTTAAAAATATGTTTCGTGTGAAAGCAAATGATTTTTTGCTAGAGCAGCGTTCATTTCGTATATAAATTAATTTTCACTAGGAAAGACGTAATACTAAAAGAAACGAAAGAAACCTAAAAGCTATGTATCTCGTTATGTGAAGCACATAGAATCTTAATAGAAGTATCACAACAAAAAAATCTACGAGGATTATTTGTTGCTCAACCTCTTTTTTCGTACAAAGTATGGGTATAAGAGATATAGTTAGAACAGGACTAGTGGGTACCTCGTAGATCTCGCTTTGACCTGTTATTTAAAAATTGAAAAGGTAGGTGGAATTTTTTAAACATTACAAATACCCATGTCCTTAAACAATAAATCAAATAAAATAAACTAGGGTAAAACCTACTATTATTGGCCATCTTCAATTATTGGCCCCTTGCAGATATAACCTAGTTTTATAAGAGATTAAACTAACATTACCACTCGTTTACTAAATAAGGAAGTTCACTAAGTATTCCTCCGTTGATATAGCAGATAGCTGTCATTTAAAGCATTGTTAAATGACCTAAAATCTGATTTTTAACATACTGTTGGAGCGTTGCCGTAAAACAAGTGAGATTTTTTTGTTAAAATCACAAGGATTTGACTTCCGTGTAAAAGTAGTTAAACATTTACATGTTCATTAAATGAATTGAAAATTGATTTGAGTAGTTTGTCTTTAGTGTATTTATAAATCATTTACTGATTCAATTGGATATATTTTTATAAAAAGTTATAATGGTGGTGGCCAATAATTAATTCCATTTTTTTGCAGAATTTCTATTATTGGCCTGGCTGGCCAATAATACAATATGTGATTTATTAGTAAAATATTTAATTTTATTTCGAAAATAGTATTTTGAGAATATTATTAATCACCTATGTATTTATCAGATTTTTCCGACAATCCTATATAAATGTTGGCCACCTGGCCCATAATTGTGGTTTTGATGGCCAATAATCAAAACTTTCTTCACGCAATATAGTAATCATCATTAAAAGAAAACACCAATAGGCTGGTGTCAAATTTCCAGTCATTTTATTTTTAGATGGCCACATGTCCTATGTTACATATAAAATAAGCAAGTTATGTTTTGATCTAAAAAATCATATATTTGTTCTATACCCAGTTCTATACAGGTATTCAGACTCATCATAAGATAAATTAATTCAACACTTCAAAGATAATGACTAACTTGGATTATTGAATTTTGATAACATAGGTATTTCAAACTCTATATGTGTTTCCAATTTTGATATTTATGTACATTCAGCTCGATTGAATAAAAAATATGATTTTTACATTAAAATTGCGTTATTCACTTAACTTTACACTTTATATTGATGTGGGAACTTAATATTACATCATTATTTACTATTTTATTTTTTAATATTTTTTTAATGCAATTTTTGGTATGGCCAATAATTGTATCTTTTGGTGGCCGATAATTGAAAAAAGTGGCCAATAATTGTAGATTTCTGCAATTTTTTGTTTATTTTTTTTCAAGTGCAAAATATATTTTTTTATATATTGCAGTAATTGGTTATCATAAATAAATAAGCAATTTAACACATGATATTTTTTTATTTCACCTTTCTAAGGATACGTGTCTACAAATCAAGAACATAGTTGAAAACATCCTTAAGTGGCCAATAATTGTATGTTTTACCCTATATTATAATCAATTAGTATTTCGTAGCATTTCAACTAATTTTATATTATGATAAACGTCAATCGAATAAGTGACTTGAAATATCTGTCTCAAATTTGAAAATAGTATTTTTTTCAAAGCTTTCAAAGCTTTTCCACTTGCACTAATTACTTGAATGATAATTACTTTATACCGTTTCGAAATAATTATGCACTTATGATTCAGAGTATTTAAACTGTGAATGAATGAAAGCTATTAATTCACCATTGGTAACAAGCACTATCGATCAATAGTCAATTATACTTGCGGAAGCTACGTATCAAGTAATGATTAATGGCTTGCAAATGAATTGAATTTTTCTTCTGTTAATTTGTAAGCACATTACTCAATAATTATTACAACAGCAAAAAATATACAGATTAGAAGTATTTGTATTAGTTATGCAACATTACTTAACTATCAGTATTTGATGTTTTAAAAATCATACAACTATATTTACTTACTATATAGACCAAGTGGCTGGTAACCGTTGTCTTACTTGTTTGGACAAGTTTAAAAAATATAATTCAAATACAAGGATGACTGTGATGTTTTTACCTCTTCTCTTCCGTGTCGTATTTAAAATTGTACACAGAGAGAGTGAATTGCCAACACTAAATATGTTTCAACATTTTCTTTGTTTACAATTTTTTTCGTTTGGCTGATTTGCAACTAAATCCTTTAAAACTATGAAATGCTTTATTAGTATTCCAAATGCTCCAATTAAGAAATAGGCACAAGAATACGTTGTTGTTTTTCATAACGATATATTAAAAAAACAAGACTGAAAAAACTTTTTATCAAATTTATGTTTTCTTTTTATCAATTTATATTTAAAATTACTTTATTTAACGATTCTATGAAAAAAAAAATATTAATGAAAAATAACAGTTTTTATCAATTCATTTCTTATTTCCAACATAAAAAATTAGAAGTTACGTCAAGTCCATCGAAAGAAACATTATTGCTTGATTTATGATTTATTTAAGACTTTAGGATAAAAATTCTTTTATTTTTGTAAAAAAATGTGTTGCTGATTTCACGCCTAATTATTATAAGCTGTCAAAATTTGTATTTATTTGAAAACACTTCACCAAATACTGAGTTCCCATTGAATGTAGCCACAAATGAATGAGCGGATAATTTCTTTCAGGCAGTCACCAACCACGTCTTTTTGACGTTTTAAAGAAAAGCTTTCTTAAGGATTTTGATTTCGGTGTTGGCCTACCTATTTTCAATTGGAGATTTTCTTTCAAACTTGAAGAGTGAAACACAAAAAGGCTCGTTTTCTTACAACAACCCCTTGGCATGTCAGGAAACGCACCACAAAGGAATAAATACAACGCAGGACGTGTGTTTTCAATATCAGTTATTTCATACACAAGCATTTAAATTGCTTACAATTTTTTTATTGAAATTAGAGACAAAAATGACACTAATAATAGAAAATTTAAATTAACTTTGATTATTCCACGTATTGTGTAACTAACTGTGACACGTGTTTCGCCTCTTTCAGAGGCATCTTCAGACTTACTATCGCAAAGTTTGCTTAAGTAATGAAGCAAGATTGATTCTAACATTTTAAAATTATAAAATTACAAAATGGATTGGGTTTTTTTTCCTTTTAAGAGGAGCAAGGAGGGGGGTGTAGAATCGAAATAAAATCGATTCTACACCTACACAATTTGAACTAAATATATTAAATATGAATGTAAATATATGCTGACAAAAAAAATATATCAGAAAAAAACAGTTATTTTAGAAATATATTTGTGAATATTTAACTATGTTCACAAAATAAATTTGGATTATTAGGCAAAATAGTAAATTTAACATTTGTATTAATTATTTTTAAGAAATGTTAAATAGTGTATTGCTAAAACCTAAAATTCATCTTCAAACGCTTTATTATTAATCTAAGTGATTGAAATTTTGGTTTGCAAATTGCTTCTCATGCAAGTTATAATTATCAAATTAAAACGACTGTTTTATACACATTAATGTAGAGAACTTGACACTTTTGATTGCTTACAATATGCTGAAGAGTCAAGTTTATTTTTTAATATTAGAGTTAATTCTTGTAATAAATCAATATAATATTTATATTATAATATAATAAGTCAATACTCTAAAAACTCTATTCTGACTATCATGCAACATGAAATTTAAGCACCTGAGTTTTTACAAAACTTCATGATTTAATCTGTTTATGTGCACACATATTAAATTTAAGCAAAATATAACCAATCAAGTACTTCAGTATTTTACTATGATATTAAATTTGTAAACTATGGAAAAAAAGATATTCCGGCTTGTTGTATCGTGCGTAGGTCTTCATTTCTAAAAATTAAAGTAAACAAAATTAAAAAGCTACACTCGGTATTTGATGACAAGTTTCGAAACAAGTCTCCTTGAAATCGATGCTTCGAGCTAACCACAGGGTTGGTCGGAAGCCTTATAGAGCTTTCCCACAACACAACCTTCGAAGCCTCCTTATCAAATTGATCTGAAATTGAAAATTGCGGCACGTCTCTTTGATTTATCTTGATTAAATGAACTTCAAACACTGACAAAGGCGTAAACTCATTTCATAATTTCACATTTACGCCATTGATGCTTTGACTCTATTTTATAATTGACAATTTTAATTTAGTATCGTCGTTCATTGAAAATTTAAAAAAAAACTGAAAAATAGATCTTTGAAATTTGTCATGAAATGAAATTCTTATTTATATTTGATGAATTACCTCTTCATTTTAATACCAGTAACAAAAACGTTACTGTAATCGTCTTGTAAGTGCACATTAAGGTGAATTATGAAAAAGTGGGGTTAAAAGACTTGTTGTGTATTTGACTTTGAAGAATGATAGAAAATAGATAAAATGAGGTAATTATTAACCCGATAACCATGCTCTGAATCCAAACCTAAGGTAGACTCAAATATTCTATTATTTAATCATTTTATTTTTCAACGTATTAACGTTTATACAATCAGGCAACCGTTAGACTATTGTAATTAATTATTTTGTAGTTATCATGTATATTTGTATAGATAGTTATGCGCTTTCATCGACGAATTTTTAAAAACCTTTTAAGAATATTAAGTCAGACGATGTTACAATTAAAGTTAGCAGCTAGTATTCAAAAATTGTGTGGTTAAGTTTTATTTTTATGACAACCTTTTTTAATTAAAGTTATTAAGCCGGCCGTGTCAGAGCAAATATAATAAAAAAATACACGATTGTATCATTAAAACTTCCACTAAACACTCTCTGTTTGATGAATATATTAATTACTTAAAGTAATTACTCCTGTCAACCAGACTTGGAGGAATTAATTAACCAAAGACTCTGCTATCGTACAGGTGCTATTCAGCGAACGTGTGACAAATGTAATTCATTTCACAGAACGAAAAATTATTTAATCAATTTAACTTGTAATTTTAAATTTCATCTGATTGATGTATTCGGTATTTTGAAAAATGTAGAATACCATTACAGAAACTAACATAAACTATATTTTAAATAAACTTACTTATAGTTATTGTATACTACATACTCTCCAACATAATATTAGTCGTCTTGTATCAAAAGCAGAGCTGTTTCATACATTATGTATGGAATAGTTCTGTTTTTGATACCAGACGACTCATATACTTTTCAAACTTAAATCATGAGATGGGCTTTGAAACTTAGGTAAGCTAATCACTCTTTCTACAGCTCATTATCGTTGTTTTGATAATAAAAATACTACAAGTTTTAAATAATTTAGAATTTGTGGTACTTGAAGGCTTAAACCAGTATGTATAAAGCTGGTCAAGTTTTGATTGGGTGACAAAACCTAATTTATAGTAATTAAAAATAAATAATGAAGTTTTCAACGTTGGAAATATTGCTATTTATTTATATTAAATAAACATTGAGATCCATTTATTATGTTAATTATATTTCTATACCTTTTAATGTTCATACTCCGTTAGACAAGATTAGATAGAATCGTACTTAAACCTAGCAAAGAAAGTGATGTAACCAATTTTCCTCAAAACTCTCCATATAGTTTTCTACAAAAATAACTCGTGAAAGCATTAAATTATTGATTTAATTTTTTATAAACGCAAAAGAATAACCTAAATAAAGCTTCCTTTTAAATTCACAAAGCTTTACTGCCTTTCAAATAACCTGAAAAAGCCCCGACAACAACCTTTGTATCGAAGGCAACACAAATCAAGCGTTCATTCAGCGGATTATATTGGTGGAGCCTTTTTTCAGGTGTCAGAAATCGATCTAGCTACCTCCGACCCCCAGCCCTCTTAACGCCCATTCTTTTAACCAGTCACACCCCTTCTTATCAGGCATCACTAATTTTCTTATGTAAAACATCCATCATTGTGTGTAACAATTCCAACACGAGATCGCCTCGTTTACTAGTATAACACGACTCCAAAGAATCTTAAACCCCGACACTTTGAAGTAATGTAGAAATATTGCCACTTAAACATTTTTTTCTATATCGCATAAAAATACTGTATTTTTTTATGTTATTACCAAATTCAAGCCTGTGACGGCGTTACATTTATTATTCGCGGTTTTTTTGTTGAGTACAATTTAATTTAGCAAATTTTTCTAATTGCAGTCGGCCACGCAATTTACACTGTACTAAAAATAGTTTTTAACATCAGTGTGCCTGTAGCATCAAATTGATGAACCAAACGAATTATATTTTACTATCTCTGCTTTCCGCCATCGAACAAAATTAATATATTGCACAAGTTAAAGTTTATACACTTATAACTAAGAAAGAGTGGAAGTTACAAGATGAAGATAATCAAATTTCAAATCCACATACATCCACAATAAGTTAAGTTAATTTAACACTCGATGACTTTTTGTGGCCAGACATTGTCAGATATGTCAAAACTCAACACCTTCGTTGGGCAGGACATACGTACATATATCATTCATGGATGAATTTAAGCTTTCACAGTGTCTCAAACTAACTACCCTTGAGGGATGACGAAGCTTATTTGCTGAATGGACGAGTTGTCGTAGGACATACGAGTGCAGGAAAGCAAATGATGAAGGAGGACGAAAGATCAATTGTAGTGAATGAGATTGATTGAGGTGGCCAAGGTTCACCCCGGACTGTAGAGCCAAGAAGAAGAAGAAGATAATGACTTTTTCAGATGTTATTGTGTTGTTTCTTCTCGAAAGTATTTTGGGTGCATTGGCGTCAGCTTTAAAAGTATAAATTATTATTAAATATGTTAAACTGCAGATTCACTCGATGCTTCCTCGTCCAAAAAAAAACTATTTCTAGGAAGATTGAAAATGCTGCATATTTTTGAGGGTGTAAAAGAAACACAAAAATAATTTTTCAAAATCTATCCCAAACCAGTCCCAGTATTTATTTTCAAAATATTTTAAAAACAATTATTGTATTTTTTAATATTAAATAAAAATAGACTAATAATTTTATCTGAGCTTCTGAAATGTTTTGTTACAGTTGTCAGTACAGTTACATAGACCAAAACGCAATTCAACTATTTTTATTAATCATGCCACTAAAAAACTGTATATTGTGTTTTATGATATAGGTTACGATAGACAATTAATAAAACTAATCGCATTTAAATTTCAACAATAAAAAAATATTATTTTAAATTGAAATATTTTCTTTTCAGTGTAATTACTGTGTTAAAAGTAGCATATGAAACTAATATAAATTTTATAGTTTAAAATTCTTGTTATAAAAGTTCGACACTTTAATAAGGAGTGCTGGTTGTGTTTGAATTTTTAACATAAAATAGAACATTGCAAACGATATTGAAAAACTAATTGAAGCTTTTCGTGTAGTGGGCAATTAAAATTGCTAAGCCTAGACGTCGTTACTTTTTTGCAGACAGATATAGTATATGCGATAAAATAATTAAGTGATATTTCATAATGTAGAGTTTAAAATTTTCGACTGTTTTATTAACATGATTGTGTAGGTTAAATTCAACTAGAAAATTCAGGGCTATTTTTTAATTGAGTGTTTATGTCAGTTTTTTCGAAAAAAATATATTAATCCATTATTTTTCTTGTTGGATGATAATTAAGCATTCTATTAATTTATTTGGCATTTACTTGGTAAGAACTCCATTATAACAGATTAAAAATATCAAAGTATTTTAGTTCTACAGTCCTAATTAATGTTTTAAGAAATAAACCCAGATTGTTAATCGTTCTTTGAAATACTAGAATAATATTTGATAAGTGTAATATTGTAATTATAGTTAGGATGTTAGAGTGAATAACTTGATGCATTGTGTATCTCTTCAGAGTCAGTATATATAGCTGAGCAAAATATAAGTTTAAACATAGTTCTGACGATGGCGAAAGCCGAAATAGCTATCAACGCATAAAATTATTAAAAACTGTAGAACTAAAATACTTTGATATTTTTAATCTGTTATTAAGCATTCTGTTTTAGCAATATAATTTTCATAATTTACGATAGATGTGTTAAGAAGTCTTTTTACGATACATATAATGTAATGAATTTTTCTTCGAAAATAAAACAAAAGAAGCATTGATCTACTGTTATATAATCTGAATCAAAAACAATACTCATACAAAAATGCTCGATCAATCATGCAATTTTCTAGAAATACTTTATGCGTACAACTTTATTGAGTAGGGAAAATTCAGGGAGAAAATAAAATGGACGGTCATTACACAAAAAGCAGGATTTGTGGGCAGGGCCTCTGTTCCCTTACGCAAATTCGAAGTCTCGTTTGTGGGTAAAAGATAAGCGAACACAAATCTAATCCTAAAATAAAACAAACTTATTTTCTGGTTACTTTATTTATGTTTGCTTAAATTTATTTTTTGTATGGTATGTAGAGTATATGAATTCCTTATTAAGTATGGCAAAAAAAGTATTTTTATATAAATCAGTCTTTTTTAGGGGAAAATTTACATGATATGATGGTTTCATAAAGTACAAGTATGTTAACTAATACGAAAACCAATTTGATAACTGTTTTATTTGATAGATTTAATGAATTTTAAGCCGTTGAAATAGAATACAAGTTACTCAAGCCGATAACTTGCTATTCGTGATTTCAGAGTAATAAAATAGGCATAGTTTAAGTGTTTTTCGGATAAACATATAAACTTAAATCAGATCAAACAAATTTCTGACAACGTCTTATCGTATAATAAAATCAATTGATTTCTACAATAGTTGACATCGAACATAATAGTTTTAATAGTTTGTTCTTATTAGAATTATATGTTTACTTTTACGGTGACAACACACATGTCAAAATGGTACAAAAAACGTTTATCTCACATAATTTGTTTTTTAGACGACAACGATTAACAGAGCAAATATTTAAAAAAATATATTTAAGTTGTGTTATTCATTTCATAAGTATCTATACCAGCCATACTCAACTTTTTTTCCTCCGGGCCGCATTCCGATATTTGTTTCTCTACGTGGGCAGCAACATATTTATAGTATACATTTTTTTTAGCTCACCGAGGAATTTGAAATCCTCGATTTGGTATACTTTTTCCCGAGATATCTCGAAAACTTTTTTTTAGCTCACCGATGGAGGGCTTACTGGGCCGCAGGTTGAGTATGGATGATCTATACCAATCTAAACTGCTATGTCCGAAACCTTTTTAAGTAAAACGATAAGTTGGTAATCAGTTCTTATCGATACAGTTATGTTTTCCATTACAGTTTTGTTTTGTTATTTGTACTTGACAGTAAAAATAAAAATAACTCATATTTGACAACTCCTGATGGGACCTTTTAGAAAATATTTTATAGTATTCATAAACAGTTGTAGTAAAAATATTCAAGTAACTTATCCTAACTAATTTATTGAATCAATGACTGACGTCAAGTTTTTGTTATGATTAAATCTAATAAGTAATTGATTAGTTTGCTTTTATGTAGAGATTTTCATTGGAACTCAGAACTCATACAATCTTACAACTTGATAAGGTATCAGTGAGATTCTATAAAAAAGTCGTATATCAATGATTACACAACAAATATGAACTAGCGTATCGTAAACCGGAATTCAATTACTCGAACAGCAAAAGCGCTAGGGTTGAACGATGTACCCGCTTTACTTCTGTCTTCATTTCACTCATAGAACCTTAAAATAATTTGGCCAGACAGTAAACATCGAAAAAAATTAACAACTCCTTTTAACCATTTTTATTTTTATTAAATTGCATTTACTGAAACTCAAAACAAAAAATTAATAAAAAAACGACGATTCAACAAATGGATAGAAATTGAAATGAGAGTAAATCACCATTAAACTGAATCTAATGCATAACAAGTTAGTTTCTCTCAACTGGCCGTCGTTTATATACAGCCAATGCCTTATGATTGCTGTGACACCAGATTAAAGGAAAATTGGAGCACGGCTTTAATGTATATATCAATCAAAATGATTGTTTTTCACAGGCACAGCAATAGAAAAAAAAGCTAGCTCTTCTCATTTATGAACAGAGCAGAGCTGCACAGAACTGCTTTTAAAATGCACATTAATTTACATTAAAAAAGGGAAAACATGCATTACAAGTTTGTTTCCTACCATCAGCCGTTATGTATTTGCAGACAACGTTTATGGCTGCCTTTTACAGCGTTATCAACAAAAAAATAAAAATAAAAGTATGTCATGTATTTTTTGAACATCTTTCTGGATTAGGACATCAAAAAACATATTTTGTTTGTTGAATATACAGAAAATGATCATATTATAGAATCACAAATATGTTTGGCCCATTACCATGAAATATATACAGATTTTTACGGTAATAGTTGACAAGAGACTGTAAAAAGTTTTGACAATATTCTACAGGAGATTAAAACAATTGATCTTAAGCAATTAGTAAGTGAATGAAAATAATGAAGATAAGGATAAAATATTAGATGTATTTTTAAGTACGTGCTTTTTGTGTCTTCTGTATTGTTTATTGAACAAAATAAAGGGTATAAAAAACATTAATATTTTTTTGGAACGGAAACCCTCATTTTGTATGAACCTTCAAATCTCGTATAACACGCATTTGCGTTACATAACACGCCATACGAAGTCTGTGTGTATTTTTATACAATATATTTATTTGTTTGTAATCTAAAATATAATTAAATAAGCAAATATGCACGACGTGATCAACGTAATGTAACATGGTTTAGAGTCATATTAACAATCTAGCTTGTAAGTCAAACGGCCAGACTAGGTTCTGTCTGAGAAACCGCCATGGCCAGAAATTTTCACTCTTGAGAGTTAGAATCATGGTTATTTCCATTAGAGACTGAAACACACATCTTATCTTTAGAAGTTTATAACTTCTCGGAGCACCAGATTTTGATTAGTTTTGAAAGCTACGGGAAAATTATGGGTTTCCTTGACGCTTCAACTAGGGCAATTTTCTTCTTATTTTTAACTTTCCGAAGTAATTAATTTTATTCACAATTTAAAAAGTCTTTGCAAAATGTATTCATAAAAAAAACATAAACACTTTCTTTTATCGCTTATGCTTATACATAGTTAAAAATCATTGTATTAGTTTTGACATATTTGATGTGTTATTAAATCAGTCAATGTGTTGATTAAGATTTTTCAAATAAGCTTAGCACGTGTCTTTAAGTGTGACACGTGCTTAGCGTCTTCGAAAAGCTTTTCTATAATTATTTATTATTAATCATACTATAATATTAAATGAGAGTTTAATAAGGGTAGGTGACTTGTTAATTTATTTCCATTATCATCTTTTCGAAAAAATGAATAAATCATTTTACATGTGTAGTTAATTATTTTCACCTTTTTTGTAACATGTCAACGATATTTTTGCGCAACTCTTCATTTCTGTTAACTTCAATAATTATAAAGCTAAATGACTAGATTCCGATTTCAATGACTCATAAAACAATCATTAAAAGGTTATGTCTTTGTCAATTTTACTTTATTCTGATGATACACTGTAGGTTGTAGAAAAAGCCAACCACGGGGGGGTTTTTTTTACGATGTAGCATTAAGCTTACCGATCTAAGCTTTTTCTCCTGGTGTATAAATAGAATTCGTCTATGACTTTTGCTCGTATCATTTCACTGTTATCAGCGTTTATTTGGTTTTCTTTATGTTGTCTCTACTTGAACTATCGCCGGGTCAAAGAACAGAATTTTTCACAATTTATTCCACTAGTAAAATGGTTACTCTTTATTCTTGGACTTTTAAGTACAATCGCATCTTAACTTGATCTTTTTGTTAATTGCATATTTTTATTTTACAGAGATAACACTATTTTCATGTGTTTTATCTCAGGTGACTTCACATCTAATGGGTCCATTTATTATAATCTATTTAGAATGGAGCTTAACAATAACAGCGACTTCAACGTCGCGTCTCAAATTCTCTTTCACCTAAGGAATCTTATCTAAGACCCTTATGAGATTCAGAAATAACAGTTTTTAAGCTGCAGAATTGTACATTATTTGACTTTTTTAACTATAAAAAAATGTTTGATATTACAGCCTATACAAACACTCTTCTGAAAAAAATAGGTTGAGGAAATGATTAATATGTAATCCTCACAGAAAAACTCATCTTGAAATATACTTTTTATGAGTTTACATACAAACAAGTAACATAAAAAAATATTCCTCGTTTACAATATTTAAAAAAAAAAATGGAAGATGATGACATGAAATATTCTGTCAACCGAAGTTTAATGTACTTGGCAATTTGATAAAAAATAATGCTGACAAAACTAACGCGTATCACCTCAGAAGATCACAAGCGAAAATATATTGCGTCAAATAGCACAAATGGTGGTGGGCAGGTCACGTTTTTAGAAAACGGAAGATCTTAGAGCGAACCGAGTCACATAGTGAATACTTAATAGGAAACAAAATAGAACACATGAACGTGAATATGGTATTTTCTTTTAAGCTGTAAATAATTTCGTACTATCATATTTTAAACAGAATCTTAAAAATATAACATGGGTTGAGTAGAAAGGAGAATATTTATTAAATTTACTGAAAAATTTCAAACGTGTTCGTGCTTCTTTCACATTTTTTGTATTGAAATCATTATCAACTTACCACTTTCAATGGATTCGCCGGTAGCTTTGTGGAAGATCATTTTAATGGTAAGTTGATATCAAATAGAAAATAACTTAGATTATTCTACGTATTGTGCTACAAACAGTGACACGTGTTTCGGCTCTTTCAGAGGCATCTTCGGACAGACTACTTTCATAAATGCTTGCTTAAGTAAGAATGATGATGAATGTTTGTAGCACAATACGTGGAATAATCTAAGTTATTTTCTATTTGATATCAACTTACCAATTTATAGTTGAAATTCTCGCAATGAGCAAAACAAGTTTTAATAACTATGAAACATTTATCGATTTAGTGCAAAATTTTAATTTATAATTAAACATTTTATAAAATTTAACTTGAAGAATTGACAGTAACAAAATTAAATGTATGCTAAGTTTTATTAAAAAATTGCTGATACCATAAGGTTTTAGATTTTTGTATGACAAACGTTATTTGTGTTTTTCATTATAATTCGCATACTCTTTGGTAGAAAAGAGCAATTTATTAAGTTTGAAAAAGTGTCAGTAGCTATTTAGACATAGCTTAAGTTTCAGAACCATGCGAAATGTTTATTTGCTCTGACGATAACTTGATGTCAAAATAGCTATCAACTGTGTAAAATTATATACGTGTAACTTTTGTAAAAACTTTTTTTTATCCATGTCCGCTCAGAATGTGGAGCATATAGCCTCCTAATGAAGGTTTATTCTACGAGAACTTTTTTTTACTCAGTCGCTTATTTTCACCGTTTTTCAAAGTGAGTAGTAGGGAAAGAAGGATATGGCTAGAACAGGAATAGTGGTTAACTAATCGCTATTGCAACACTAGTTTTTAAAGGATCAGAAGGATGGTAGGAGAGGAAATTATGTGAATTGACATCACAAACACCTAGTCTTCGATCACAACTTTGAATTGAATAATTCTCAAATTCACTGTGAGCTTACCGGGAATTGAACCCAGATCTGCGTGATCGGTAGAGCAAGCTCTAACCAACTGGGCCACAGCAGGCGACACAACTAAAAACTTTATGAATATATAACAGAGTTTTTCCAAGCTAACTTTAAGACAACATTTGCAATACACCTTTATGCCTTTTCTTAAATTATGTTTTAATTAATGTAATAATAATTATTTTTTATTATGTTTCGTAGAGCAGTGGCGGCCGGTCGATGTGGATCAATTCACCCCTTGTATATATATGCATGGGCGGTTATATTTCATGAAATAATATTCAAGCATAACATTTATACTATTCACTCATTTTAAATTCTTCATGTATTCATTGTGTATAATACATATTTTATTATCGATTTATATATTCCACATTGACCGGCCTCCACTGTCGTACAGAAATGGTAAACGCTGGGCTAAATTTTGAAGAAGTAAAATATTTATAACGCAAAGCTTGTTAGATTCAAATATTAAAAAGACTGCTGTAATTTTTCCTATATATGAAATGCTTGAAAATTAAGAAAAAATTCTTAAAAAACTTAGTCTAACCTAATTATAGCTTAATTATGAGACGATTCTTCATTAATAATACGAAAAACAGATATTACTCTCGCCTAATGAGCCGATAAACACCTTTTATCTCTAGGAAGATATTAAAAGAACCAAACCGAGTTTTTATTGCTCCGTAAGTAGTGGTAGTTGATATTTTGGCTTTGGTCCGAATTCCGACTAGCCACAAAAATGCCATAAAATCCAATTATAGTTTTCCTTTCCAACCCTTACATGCCAAACCACTATGTTTGGTTAATGAAGTTAAGGCGTGTAGTACAGCCGTGCGGAACACTCTATCGGTTCCGTATATTTATTGTCTATTCATTTAAAATTTAGAATCTATGGTTTATTTTAATCAATCAATGACAGACACAGTTTTAAAATTAGTGATTGCTATCGTTGGATTCAAATTAATTTTGTATGTTAAGAAAAGATTGGTAACTTTGATGTTAAGGATCAAATTTTAGCAGTATAATTAAAAATAAAAATAAATATATTTGTAACCTGATAGTGATGTTTCAGCTTCAAGCCGTCGATAAAATAATGTTTTAGCTTTATATACTCCTTAAAAGGAGACTACATATCTGCTCATCTTCTCGGACATTACATCTCTAATTGTATTAATAAATTAAATTTGAAGATGCTCACTGTCAACACTTGTTGGAAAATCATTATTATTTAAAATATATACAACTCTCTTTTGTATTAATCCCATATTAATATATTATGGTCAGAAATGGTTTCGCACATGGCGAGAATTATCAACTGATTGAATATCAAAAGATACAGAATTGTTATGAAAATTTTTTAGATTTATTTAGTAGTTTATAGTAAAAGATTGAAAAAATACGATTATGGTTCTGATTTCAAGCCATGGAATGGTCAAAATATTTTTTTTTTTCAATATAATATTCAAGAAAAAAACACATTCCTTTTACTAAACTTACACTTTTTATTTATCAAGATGAGGACCGGTTTCGGTCATGGCGAGCATTGTCAACTGATAAAAAAAACTGTGCTATTTATACAAAAACAAAAGGAAATGAAAAGTTCTTACAAACAATTGACTTAGAAAAGAATTTACAAATTACAGTAGAAATTATCAAAAAGTGAGCCTAAAATAACACAAATTTAAATGTTTAACACCTTTAACATGTATACAATAAAAAGTGGAAATTAAGTATAAATGAATATGGTGTTTTTTCTTGATAGTGAACACTCTAAAAGTGACTCATATTCAAGATCACTTTTAGGGTGTTCATTGTCAATACTTGGTGGAAAGGCATTACATTAATAAAAACACAATATTCAAGATCTTAAATATGAATGCTTGAGATGTACATATGTTTTTTCACGAGTTGATCTCGAGAAACTTAAAAATAAATGATTTTAAAATTTAAAATATCTGGCGTTTTGTCTATTATTTTTAAATTATAAAAATCACCGTATAATACTTTGAATAACACGTTTTCATTATATTCCATTAACGTACTGTACGACTGACAACTGGCCTCGTAGTTAAGAAAATTCGATATTCTTTAACATTACTTTCATATATTTATCTTAGTAATTTCTTTCTTTGATAATGCACACGCACAAAGAAATCCGACATAAAGATATAAAAATAAAAATCGGAGAAAAACATTTCCTGAAAATACTTTTATATATACGAGAAAGACTAAATGATATAGTACCTGAAGGCAGAAATAATTAAGAAGATATCGCTAATAAATTACTTTCAAAGCGCCTTTTAGGGACCGATTTAATTATTTTTACCAGTAGATTACTTCCCGATGATCGATTTCTGATCCAGTTCCCTCGCCCAAGAACTGAAGACACATTTATTCTGTTTATGTCTTATTAGTGAAACGGATTACTTCGCTGTAAAAAATCATTTATTAATGGCTTATTTTTCTACCCCACTAATAGGTACAAAAGAATAATTATTATCAAAATCCACTTATTTTCATTTTGATAACACTTATAGATTTAATTTTATAGAATTTATAGTAATCTTGCAGAGAAAAAATCAATGATAAACAGTCTCAGTGGAAAGCTCAGCGAGAATTAGATATTTTAACTGAATTAGAAAAAATCGTTTTAAAAATAATTAATACATATTTTTAATTATACTGAAACAATGTTTTTTTTAATCTGACTTCAATAGATAAATAAATAATGATTTCGGTTTTCCAACATTACCCACAATAGTTAAAAACATACTCCTTTTGTATACATCAATTTAGAAAAAAAACCCAATACTTAAAAATGGTTAATCGGGATTTTTAGCCCTTTGCAGAGAAATCTACTCAGCATAAAATCTTATCTAATCTAGATTAAGCTAATAGGAAACAAATATAAAAATGAAATGCCTTAATTTCATATACTTTTTAAGACCAATAATGGTGCCAACTAATGTAAACTAAGTTAAAATAAACTATCAATTGTTGTGATATTTTTCATTACACAAAATTGCAATATATGTACATTAATCATGTTCTATTTTGACGAAATTATGCTGATGGCAATATGGCAATTTACGTAAACGTCAAAGTATTTTAAAACTAACTATTTACCACTATAATAACGGGTTTCCATATTTACTACAAACTTTTATGAAATTTCAGCATTCCGTTTAAAACAAAGATTTATTTTCTTTCACAGCTATTTTATAAACATGAAAATGATTGATATTGTTAATGGTTCTTTGTTAAGAATTTACATGGTGTAAAAGGAATTCTTTTTTAAGACTCAGCGGTTTATGTAAATTTTACAAAAATATTGTAAATACGGCAGCGGAAAAATTCTATGTGACTTGATTAAGAGGCCGGTGAGCTGGAACACGTGTAAAGGAACGTGCAGCCATACGTGTGTTTGTTTTTTTTGATAATAACCTGTGAAACTCGTTCCATTTCCTGTTGTTTATGCCATTTTCAAGAAGAAATATTACGGCAGAATGATAAAGAATTGCCGAGGTATGCGCGAGCAAATGAGTCACGGGGTTAATCAACTTTTCCTATTGGTCGGCTTATCATTTAGGCCGTGTGTCTTATCGCCCTATCTATTAAAAGGGGTAGTTATTCGCTTTGACAAAAAAAAACAAGAAATAGGAGGAGCTTTTTCTGTTGATGATTTTTCAGTCATTAAAAAGTTCGTGCTTATTTTACAGCCAAAGAAAATTATCTGTTTTTGATAAGGGAAAGTAAGCTTTGTAAGAAAAAAAAAACTCAAATAATTCATTGAAATATATCACAAAATATTAAAAAATACAATTTATAATTGACAAAAAAAAATAAATTTTAAAATGAAGGCATATAACAATATATCAAACTTAATATGGCTGAGGTGCGGTAAAATTCAATCCATGTTTTCAATTTAAACAACAATGTTACTTCTTTTATATTATAAAAAAAGCTTTTACAAAAAAGCCCCAGGTGGTAGTTTACTGAAAATGGCAAAATAATAATTTTTAAAATTTAAGTTTTGTCTGCAAACGGATGTTTTAAAAATATTTTAAAGATTACCTCTCCATTCTGACCAGAGATTAATTACATATGAAATTTTAAGCCTACTTACACGGTTTGTTGGTTTACAAAACAAAGATAAGTAATTCGCCATATTTCACGAGAGGGTCGCGTACACCCCCAGCGCCCTCTGAAACACGAGGTGTTTTTAATGGCTATTTTCCCATCCGAACTCGTTTCCAGCGAAAGCCATTCATCACAGTACAAAAGAATGTAGCGGTCAGAAATTCTGTGCCACAATGACTAATTTCACTCTTTCTCGCGAATAACAAGCTAAAAACAAGCCTTTATAAAAATTACCCGCAAACACACATCCATGCGCATATACCCCACACTTTCAGCAAACAATAGAGAGACTTATGTAATGCCACGAGAAATGCCGAACTATGCATAAATACTTTTATGAAAATAAGAAAATTTTATTACCACTTATGAAACAACATTTTTTTTGTTTTTAACAGACTATTTTTTACCAATATTTGCTGTGTACTTTTTATCGTTTTCAACAGTAATTAATTAATTATAAAAATATATTTCAATCTTTAGTAGCCCTTGTTTTTCCACTGTTCCCTAAAAACTTTCCAGTGTTTTTTTTTTATTAAATATTCTGTTCTCTACCGACTGTTGCAAATACTTGTAATTTTTAATAAACTGTGTTATAGGCCAGTTAAGTTCAACACTGCAAAGCTAAAATTGTATAATCGTTAAAAAATAACGTGAGCAATAAGTTTCTCAATATTTGGGTTCGTGGTCGAGTGGTCACCGCTGTTTGCTCCTAAATCTGAAAAAAAAAATCTGCGGCCCTCCTCAATACAAAACATGTTCTGCGGCGGCCCCCAATCTGGGAAGCACTGATCTATGGTATGAATCACAGTACGGACAGTAATACAAATTTCCGTCCAATGACCCAGATGTATGTGCTGTCTGATTAATTCTCTATCACATACTGATCCTCAAAACGGGACATAGCGGGAGTGACTAGCTTACCACTTGCTCTGTCTCAGCCATACCCCGAGACTCTACGAGAGACTGACAGCAAATGAGTAATATGGAGTTTTTGTATAAAATTTGCTGTTAATTAAGATGTTGCGCTAAATGAAACGGAATTATTGTAACTAGGAGGAAGTATTCGATGACTATCTTTTAAAATAATCGTTTGGGTATTGCTTTTATCAAAAAAACGGCACTAGCAAAGACAGTAAGACACATCTACCAAGAGGTGCTATACCTACGTTTTCCGCCCGCAGATAAAATGGCGATTGGAGATTACTAAAATCTTGACTCCAAATCATTAGACAGGGTGGTTTCGCTGCCAAACTTTATGAAATTGACCGGTTAATGGATAATACTGTGTAAATGTGGATCCATAAAGCAGGATGCTGCACGCATTCTATGGGAGTGACTTTAAATGAAGTGCAAGTTGATCCAACTATCCATTGGACTTGTCGACCATGTTGACATATTGGCTTTTTAGGCAAATTATATAGAAATTTTGTAGACATAAAAGCTTTCCGTTAATCTTGAGAGATTAATTTTAATTAATCTCAAGTATTGGACAGTATATTTCTTTTAAGATAATCTCAGTCAAGCAAAAAAATAGCTGTACGTTTAATTTTTGTTATGTCAATGGATACTGTCGTATTAAATTCCCGGATAGGAAAGCAGTAGTGAGTGGAGAATGGCAAGTAAGAACTTTTATTATTATTTTATAACTCTTCAAGTTGGCGACTCACTGGTTGCGAATTTCGGCTTTCTTCTTACCAAATGTGATTAACTATCTATAGCGAAATCAAATCCAATTTACGAAAAGATGTTACAGGGGAAATTATTTGACAATATATATTTATTACAGAAACTAACCATGTTTTTGACTCAGGGTCTTACGTTTTCTTACTAATAAACATCAAACAATATTCTTGGTTATTTCTTAAAGCGTGTTTATAAAAAAGTAATGAATTGAAATATCATGAATGAAATCAAGTTTTTGAACCGATAATAAATAGTAAGATCTTTCTCAAGTGTCATTATTTATAAATTATGTTCGTAGTCCGTTCATTGAAAGAGTGCATCTCATATTAATATAATATTTTAAATACATAATATGTTGTTATAAGTACAAAAAAAATGTTTCATTTTTTATAAAGATGTAACGTTTGTTGAGAAATGTTTTTTTTTGTATAAATACAAAATAAATAGTTAATACTTGTTCTAGTATTAATACAGTAAAATATCATGTTTATTTTTTTTTCTTAATGTCATTATATTTATTACATTGGAGATACCCATTCTACAATATTACACGCATTTACTTTTTTTTATAACACTATCTCATTCGGCTTATTTCCAGATTTTATTTAATTTTACTTACATTATTTCTTTAACATCACTAAAAAAACGTGGACACAAAACATGCTTGATGTTTAGTACTACGGAAAAACACAAATAAAAAAACAATATATTAATTGAACAAAACCTTTATGACATTTACGACAATATAATTTATAGCTTGACTTTTCCACTCTCAATGTGGAGCATATGGTCTCCTAATGGAGGTGTCTCATCAGAAGCTTTCTACGTGAACTGCTTGTTACTCAGTCGCTCAACCTCTCTTTTTTTTTAAGTGAATGGAAGGGTAAGAATGATAAAGCTCGGATAAGACAAGTGGTTAACTAATCGCTCTCGCTACGCACAGTTATAAATGTGGGAGGGGAGAACATTTTAGACATCACAAACAAACATGTCTTTGAACAGGAATCGATAAAATCAATCTAAAAAAATGTTGTTCGTACTGGGACTTATGCAGGTGAGATCCGGCTCGGAAGCCATCAACGCTAACCACTTCACCATTGGAGTTGACAAAAAAATGAATCTTACAGTTTTCAACACTATTTTATGTATATCCGTGTTAGGAGAATTGATTTATTTTGATGTTAAAAAAATGCTGATAAGTAATAGTTAAAATACAAAATATCAATATTATGTTTAACTTTTACATCACGAACAAAGTCTACGGTTGTTACGTTTGTTGCAAGTAATTTAATAAATATACTGTTGACCTTGCCTCGAGTAATTTCTGATTTTGGATTACAAAAGCTAGGACACGAGTTCAAGGTATCTGCTGTCAAGTTCTAAATATGATTAATAAAAAAAATCTTCGCATAATTTTACTATTGTCAAGTTTATGTTAACCATTTGACATAAGTATTATTTATTAGGTTGTTATTCCGGCAAGTCACATTTTGTTCATTGAACAAGAGAATTTAATTTGATTAAATTCAACAAGTTATTTTACAGTTATCAAAAATGAAGGAACTTTGATTATTTATAAATGAATTCTAATTTATTCAAGCGGTGATTAATTTTAACTAATAATATATACGAAATAGTAGATTTTTTAAAATCATATCCGAATTATAGTTTTAATCCCTTTTATTACTCATTAAAATAAAATAATGTATTTTCTAGCTAGTAGCTAACCAAATGAAATAAATGAACGAACTAAAAATAGCCAAACATACGTCACATAAATAATTTTGTATTCGTTTTTGTTTTTGTTTTTTTTAATTGGTTTCGATTGATTACAGTTTAACGTAAAAAAAACAATTAAAAGTTCCTATTATGTAGTTAATTGAATTAATAGCATACAAAAGCTTCGGTCAAAACTCGAAAATAATCACCAACTGAACTAGGGATTCTGAATTCTCGGCTTTTTTCACCAGGACATAAAGCATACAATTGTCAGTTCCCGGGAAATTGAAAATTAAACAATTACTTTCTGCATACTGTTGGTAACTCAAAAGTCGTGCAAACATATTGTTTAAAGTTAAATATTGTAAATGACAAAATTTTATTCTTATTTATTACACGTTATTTGAGGAATTCGTTTGATTTTGCTTATTCAAAAATAAATTATTGGGTCAGTAATTGTTCCAGTTCGTTTATTATTTTAAACTAACATCTGCTACACGTACTGCAGTGGTCATATTTTATGGTATATATATGGTAAAAATAGCAACGTATTTAGCTCTACAGTTTTTAGTTAATATCTATTTTTAAACATAGTTCTGAGTATAGTGCAAACTAAAAAAGCTATGGACTAATATCATAAAAACTGTATAAATTAATAAGTTCATAATGGAGTTTTACCAAGTTAATGTCAATTTAATCAATATTTTATGCTATTTAATAAATGGTTGATTTTTAAGGTATCTAACATTTTTTATTGCAATCAAAAATGTACAAATGTTCTCAAAGCATAAAGAGCATCATTTTGTGTATTGAATGAATACAAACTATTCTATACAAGTTTATATATAAAAACAAGTCTCAAGTCTCGGCTTGTTAATTCAAATGTCCTGTCTGGCGAAAATCATCTCGATACAGAATCCCTAGAATGTACGTCGTGGATTAATTTTGATAAATTCGAGGAATATTATTAGCACCTGCATACTTCGTCAAATAGAAGTGTTGTATTAAAAAATAAACTGATTCGTCTCAATCATGCATTTAAAATATTCAACTACTAATGAAATAATTGTTGTTTACCTGTTTAAAAAGCAGTAGCAGTAAATTTGAACATAAAATCATCGTCATAAAAATGCACGCATCATAATAATAGCCGACATAGTAAAATTAATAAAAAAAAAACAATAAAAATCAATAATTTGTGCGCTAAAGATATTCATAAAATATCAAACGGTCTATAATAATAGTTGTAACACCTGCGCATTTTGCATACTAAATATAATAATAATATTTATTTTTTCTTAGATTTAATACCGTGCAAATTTCCATATTTTTGACATTTACGGATATGAGCGACTCTTGGCAAAAGAGTTTTTTCGGAACACCCACTGCTTTGAAAAATCTCAGGTATATTTCATATTTTTTTTTCAATTTACGATTTATATGTATAACTCATTGATCCGATGTAAGATGAAGGTTCCAGATGAAGTCCACACATTTTTTTACATGCTATTCTACCAATTGTGTTGTACTTTATTCTTCTACTTTAGTCCTATTCTATCTATGCGTATTTTATTTTTATTGATAAAAATCGACATATTTAATATTGCGGCTTTAAGATATTTTATATTTATACTAGCCGGTTCCCGGCAAGCGTTGCAATGCCACTCAAAGAAAGAAAGTGTTTGTATTCTAATTGTATTTATTGAAGTGCATGTTTTCTTTTTCTGTCTGTTTGACGTTTGCTGCCGATTGTCTATGGTACGACACACGCGTCACCTACTGTAAGTTAATTGCACTATAACCTTCGCGCAAGTGCAAGCATACGTTGTCAAAATGAACTGTATGGCAGACATACAAACATTGATTTTTATATATAAGACCTACTGTAAGTTAATTTTACTACGCCTATAATCTTTTCGGAAGTGTAAGCAAAAAAATTGTCAAAGTTTTATTGCAATCGGATAAGCGGTGTTCTAAGAAAGAACAAACAAACATAATTTTTTATATATTAGATTATTTAATTGCGAAACAATTGAAATCTATACCAAACCGAGCAAATTAGTAGTAGAAAAAAAAATGTGTTTTCATATTCTTCCTCTTTTTTATCCTTATTTTTCTTTTGAAAATGTAGACTTGTGCTTTTTTTTTGCCAGGGCGCAAGAAATGTCAAAAAAAAATTATCTTTAATGAAACGCCTCTTTGAACTATTGGCGCTGATTTTATTTAATTAAATACAAATATACCGAAAATACTTTTAAGTTTGAGGCATATCGAAATGTAGATTCATAGCAATAATTTCTGTATCAATCACTTTGTTTTATTAATAAAAAATAAAGAGCTTTTAACAATATTTTTTCACTTATCGTGGTGAAGATGAAATACTTGTCTTTAATTTTGACAGTAAAAAAATATACTAGCAAAAAAACTTTTATTGCTATGTGTGTACAACTGGTTGATATGCATAATAATATTAATATGAATGGTAACTGAAATCATATTTTATATAATCTGCCATCAAATGTGTACATCGGTGTTTGTTAACAATAGTTTTTTTCTTTTGTAAATAAGTTATCTTTATGCATAGAAGATTTGTAGGTGGGTTTTTTTGTCTGCCACTTTTCAGCAGAATTTTTGTCAAGCTATGATAGGTTTTGGCAAATATTGACATTGGGCGGGGTGAGTTAGATCATCGCCACCCATTCCCTGGAAACGATCGAGTTGTTTTTCATAGCCACAAGTATGAAAAGAGATTTTTCAAATAACTTTGATTGTGACACTATCATGACAGCTGATAAAATCATTAGCCATTGAGTTTGGTAATACCAAACTCGATGGCTTAGCACGGGATTTTTTTTTATATAATAAGTTGATAAAAAATAATGTGTTTTTTTTCTGAAAAATCATATTGCCATTTAAGCTCATCTGCCTACTTTTACTGATCAAAAAAATAATCTGAGATTAATGATAATGTCATTCAAATGTGACAATTGTAATACTGTTAAAAACTATGCATCACTTACAGTACAAATAATTCAGTATTTCACTAAAAAGTTACTAATGTAATTTTACATTCCAAAATCAATACAATTCTATAACCATTGTTATATAGAGTTTTCTTGTTATGATTTTATTATTAAAAACGGCTGAATGTACCAATTTTATTAGGTCACTATGGTATAAAGAACGATAATATTTTACGATATTTTTTAACTATGACATGGTTGCTTCTGACAGTCATAAAAAAGAAATAAAGAAAACGAAAAATCATGTTAAACAACAATGAAAAAACGTATTCCAAGAAACACATTTAAATTTATTTATTCTCGTCATTCCATTAGATTTTCACTGGATCGCGTAACTGAACATTCACTATCATAATTCATAAGTATCTTTTTACATTTGTCACAATCGTCTGGTAAAAAAATATTTTATTCTGCATTTGTGCTCTTGGCAAAGAAAAATAACTTCATCTATTTTTCATGGTGTTTTTTAAATTGGACAGAATGATATGACAAAAACTTAAATGTAATAGTACTATCGTGAGATCTTAAGCTAACAACTATGTTCATTGATTGAATTGGCGGTAGAACTCTATTCTAGTAGGGTAAAAATAGCAACGTATATTATTTGATAGCTATTTCGGCTTTCACTATCGTCAGAACTATTCTATTATGATGTAAAATAACTTATTATTATTTCACGTATTCTGGTACAAACTGTGACACGTGCTTCGCTTCAGAAAATCTTACTTTGACAGATACTTGTTAAAGAACGAATGATTTTAATTTTACTATCCAATCGAGTCCATCGAAAGTATTCTATTCTAGTCTAGTTCTGACGATGGCGAAAGCCGAAATATATATGAACTAATATTATAAAAACTGTAGAAGTAAATCCGTTGCTATTTTACCCTATTTTCATGTTATTTATCCCTTAAAAATAAATTTCAGCGGAGTAGAAGGATGCATGGAGAATATTTATGTATAAATCTAAGATGACTGAGAAGTTATGATTTCGACTGTTTATCATTATGACATTAATGACAATAAAAATAATCTTTTGTCGTAATGTCACTATCGTAAATAATAATATTACGTGACGTTTCTGAGCGTGAGTAATTTATTACATCCAATTATGAATTTACTTATATGTCTTTTACAATATAAAATATATTATATACGTTTTGCAATGATCAATATAGACAGTCGTAAAAGCTATCACCCTTATAAGGATCCCGTGTCTATTTATTGTTGTAAACAAACGCTGGACGAAAAATTATGTCTCACTATAAATTTCCAGCTTAGCACCTTTAATATAATATTATGCAGCCGTAATTTATTATTCGCGCCATTATATAGAAACAGGAACTGCAATACCCGGGCCTTCTCCTTATCTCGGGATTCTGTGATTAATCCCGGAATTATGACCCATAAATTTAAAGATTGGTGACACAATTTCAGTAGGACTTTTCCCTGAGCCTGAAGTATTAAATAATCTTGGACATTCTGCCACGTTTGTAACCAAAATCATCTCTTCTTATATATTAATACAAAATTCATTGATGTCATTAATTTTTCTAGCATGAAGAATTAATTTTAATAGTGTGTTTTTTCTGTAACATTAATTCAATTATTTTTTTATATATATATCCGCTCCCAATGTAGATCATATGGCCTTCTAATGGAAGTATCTTAACAGAAGTTTTTTCTACCAGAACTGATTGTTACTCAGTTGCTCAACCTCACTTTTTTTCAAATTGAGTATAAGAGAAAGAAGGATAAAGCAAGAACAGGACTAGGGGTTGACTAATCGCCATTAAAGTTATTTATTACCCAGTTATTAAAGGATCAGAAGGATGGTAGAAGAGGAAATTATGTGAATTGACATTACAAGCACCCAGTCTTCGATCACAGCTTTAAATTGAATAATTCTCAAATTCACTGTGATCTAAACGGGAATCGAACCCAGACCTGCGTGATTAGTAGAACAAGCTATAACTAACTGGACCACTGCAGGCGATTTGCGAGTAACAAGGCAAAAATTGATTATCGCCCCAAAATCTATACTTATTGTCAATTTCAAAAGCTTTTCATAAAAGAAAGTTTATTTTGATGGTCCGTTCTTCTAACCAAGTTAAGACATTGTTTGTTATTATTAAAATGCTGTGCAATTATATTTCTTTTAATTGAGTAAATTAAAATACACCTTGGTGGTGAATGTCGTTATTTAATTCTATTTCGGTGTTTTTTTTTCATTTTCTCTTACATTACATTAATATTTTTGTGAATTATCCATCAAAATAAACAACCCGAAAATTCCGATATTTAAAACATTCAATCCCAAGGATTTGTTATCAAGTTCAAGTCGGTGGTAGCCCTAAACAAAAGACACTTATAGAAAACCTCTTTTCGATGTATAGTACCTACTCGAGATGAAAAATTGTTCTGTGTTCGGAAGGACAAATGAGCATTTATGATGACATTAAAGAGACTTATAAAAATAGTCCGCGTGGGACAGTAAGATACACCGACTAATGAATTATATTTTTTTACGTTTCCAATCAATCAGAGTTTACTTTATAGGCGGTGAAATAAATTTCAATGTATTATAACATAAATTTATAACGTAAAAGGTCAGTTATTTATGATGCCTCGCTTTGGTAAAGATTGCACAGCAAAACTAATCAATTTTTATACAAAATCATACATTTAATAACATATGTTTTTGGACAATTTTAAAAGCGTTTTCTTTAATTAATTCATTTGAAATTTATTCGGTATAACTCCATTACAATGAGATTTAAACAATATTTATTCCAAAAGCATTAGCTATTACATATTATAAAATACCGTCTAGGCTTCTCCATTTCATAAAATGACAAGTCAATTTTTTTTTTTATATAATTTAGAATTTCGACTGAAGGTGCGTGATGGAATTTTAATATCAAATTTGAATTATCTGAATCTTGCACTCTTCCATGAGTCTTGTCACTAACGACCCGGGTTTCGCCTTTCGGTATCTTCGGGATTTCGAAGTGCACAATTGTACTTGAACTTACGCGCAGTAAACAGTTTGAATCGCATAACTCATGGAAGAGTACAGGATTCAGAAAATTCAAAGTTAGTTTCATTATATTTTTTTTAAGTTAATTATATGTCAGAGTAGATAAAAAAGAATTTAGGTGTAGGGCTAAATTAGCTTCAACATGTTGTCCCGAGATGGTGTGAAGCCAAAATAGCTCTCAATTAACCAATATATATTTCACTTTTAAGGTGTTCACTGTCAATACTTGGTGGAATGGCATTATAATAAAAATAATAAAACATTTTTAGTACTTTTTCCACATAAAATGTGGAAAAAGTACTAAAAATGTTTTATTATTTTTATTCAATATATATTTTGTGAAACTTAATGTTTTGAATTTGACTCGTTTGATTTATGTATAGCCGGTCCTATTGTAGTGCATATTATATATTTAACTATTAATGTAGCATTAAAAAAATATGTACAATACTAAAGTTAATATTTATTTATTACACCTGTTTCGTTAAAAAGATGTCTTTGAGAAGCATCATCAGACATAACATCAGCAATGATTCATCATCAGGCAAAGATTACGAATATACTTAATTTGTTTTTTATATATTTTAATTTGTAATCTTTATTCTTTTAATCTTCTCATATATATTAATTAATTAAGGAGTTAAAAAATCTTCACTCCTTAAAGATCTTGGTTGTGTTTTTATTGTACTACCCATATAAACAGTTTGTATTTGTAATATATCTAGTTTTTAGAACCTCAGTTTATTTTTTTTCTTGATATTATAAAGATTGCATATAAATCTTAAGTAACGATTCTAAAAAACCATTTAACAATCAACTTTAAATTTCATATTCAGACAGTATAATATAACACGTATTGAAATTTAAAATTAGTTAATATATAAAATTTATAATGAATACATTTCATTAGTCAAATATAAATTTTTATAACCAATAAAAGTCACGCTACAGGAAGTATAAACTGTGAAAGTAAAAAAAAAACGTGAAGATATTACGTTACTTGTGAAAAACTCTATTATTGAACACCTAATATCTTTACAAACGTAAATCTTCTCAGCCTACAAGTATTGAGATATTATTTTTACATTCAATTGAAGATTTTCAAGTGAATCTCGCCTCTTTGATATATTTTTTAAATATACATAAAAAAAATTAGATAAATATTTAAAAAATAAAATATATTAAATACGTACAATCACCGTTAAGGTGCGATTCGAAAATTCTTAGTGTAAAGGTTATCTATAATGTTTAAATATCACAAATACAACAATTAAAAAAGCATCTGTTTTCATTTCTAAAATATCAAACGGAAAATTTGTCTGTCTGTATGTTTGGCTGACAAAACCCTTCGTAAACGGTGAACAGTAGCGGTTATACATTTTCACATGTTATTCTGTTAGTCATTTCTAGGTCAACTGTACTATTTTCATGTTTAACCTTTTGACCGCGGCTCGGATCCAAATCGGTTCAGATTGGGCTGCTATAGCAGTCATGTGAATGTTACATTAGGTAAAATTACCTAATACTAAAATAACGCCATAAAAAGGCTTACGCAAATATTTTACACTATGTAGTTCAATAGAGCCTATCAAGGCAATATCCAGCACATAATGCTATCAGATTAGAAGTAAGGAAAGCACTTATAACTGGCTTAGGACAAACAGTTAATCTAATGTATAAAAATGAATGTTTTTTTATTCGTACTTTATGCATTACCACACCACTCATCCGATAGCAATAAAACTTTTTGCTTGCACTTCCGGTAAGGTTATAGGCATAGTAAAATTAGCTTATATGTAAAAATCCATGTTTGTATGTCTGCCATACAGGTAATTTTGATAACGTATGCTTGATTTGCGCGAAGGTTGTAGTACAATTAACTTACAGTAGCTGGCACGCGTGTCGTACCATAGAAAATCGGCAGCAAGCGTCAAATGTCAAACAGACAGAAAAATAAAACATGCACTTCAATAAACAAAATTTAAGCATACTTTCTTTCTTTCAGTGGCATTGCAACGCTTGCCGAGAACCAGTTAGTATATGATAATACAGTGATGAATTAATAATCTGGCCTAAGCTATAATCACAAAATGAATTTAGAGCCTAAAAATCATTCATAATATATTTGTAATTTCCGGTGAGTAAAAAAATCGTTCATTGTGTGTCTTTCAAAATATGTACAACGAAGTCTTAGTGTGAGTAAGATAATTTTGGACAGCTATAATTCAAATGTGAATCTTAACTTAAATTATAGATTTTTTACGACAGTTTATCCGTGAACAACTTTATTCTGTGTAAGACATTCAACAATAATTATTCTTGTAATACAATCATACCATAACATTCAAATCAAATAAGTCTGTACAAGTAGCATTTTTTTATGAATGAGAATTAATCAAAATGATTTAATATAATACTCTTTTTAATAGTGCAGAGTTTTTATAACAACTTGCAGCAACAATGCAGTAGTATTTTTAAACTATTTTGTTTATTGAAGTATCGGCTCTTTTTAAACAAATGCTTAGCATTACTTTATGATAAATAAAATAATTTTTTTACTGGATAAAATTTGAATACATCAATTGTTAAAAACACATTTTTTCTGCAACATGTAGGAAACGAAAAATTCTTATCTTTTCTTCTAGAATAAGCCTGCTGTGGCATAGTTGGTTCGAGCTTGTTCTACCTATCATGCACGTCTGGCTTCGATTCTCGATAAGATCACAGTGAATTGGAGAACTATTCAATTCAATGTTGTGATCCAAGACGTTTGTGATGTCACTTCACATAATTTCCTCTCCTCCTATCCTTCTGATCCTTTAATAACTGGGTGTAGCAATAGCGATTTGTCAATCACTAGTCCTGTTCTATCATTATCCTTCTTTCTCTACTTCTCAAATTGAAAAAAAGTGAGATTGAGTGACTGAGTAACAAACAGACAAGAGACACCTCCATTAGGAGAACATATACTCCACGTTGGGAGCGGACACGGATAATATATATATATTTTTTAAACCATGTCCGCTCCCAATCTGGAGCATATGGACTCCTAATGGAGTTTATCTCAACAGAAGTGTTTCTACGAGAACTGCTTGTTACTCAGTTGCTCAACCTCTCTTTTTCCAAAGAGAGTAGGGATAGAAGGATTGGGCTAGGACAGGATTAGTGGTAAGCTAATCACTGTCGATACGCCCCGTTCATAGGATAGGAAAGGTGAGAGGGGAGAATTCAAGACATCACATACATCCATGCCTTTGAACAGAAATTCATAAATCGATTGAAAAATCAATTTATAAAACTGTCCGTACCGGGATTTGAGCCCGGGCCCTCTGTAGCCGAAGCCAACACTGTTGACCACTCAACCACACAGGTCGATTATATATATATATATATATATAATCAATTATTGATACATTCAGACCCTTTGAAAGGCTGAAGTTATTAAGCACTAATCAATGAAGATTATTGTTATATTAAATGTTAAATCTTGCGATATTCTGTTGGATTATTCTTCCAAGGTAGCAAAAAGTATATATATAACAATTTTTAATACAACCAGAAAGTTATCAAAATTTGTTATTATATATAACACAATGATTTTTTGAAAAAACTTAAATTATTATAAAAATAATACTCATCTAAATAATATACGTTTAGCGCTATGAATAAAAAAATGCTGTGATAATGTTAGTTTTAAAATGCTCTACATGACAGTCATCATCTTTAACTTTCGTTTACAAAAAAGACAATGCGTTAAATGAATTATTGTGGTCCAATCTTTTATAAATTTACTTTTTCAATATGTGATTCATTAATAAGACGAAGAAAGCTAAAAAAAAAAAAAAATATTGACTTTTTAAACACACTGAAATAGAGGCTTACTATTATTAACCATTCAATGTATTTAAGTTTTTGAACAAGACAATAGAAACGATAAAAAAAACCGTTATTATATATGTTTTGATGAAATGTAGATAATCTGTCATTTTCAAAACCATACTCAAAAGAAGGTTAATATTGGTTTTATTTTCTTATTAAAAACATACAAAAAGCCGTATACAAACAGTTGTTCTGATGAAAAACGTTTTTATGGATTCTTTGATTCATAATTTATTTATTACTTCAAAAACATTCCAATAAATAAATAATTCAAGATAAATGAAAATAATACTTACCGTGTACAGTAAATTTGATCAAATAAATAAAGTATATAATTTCCCCAATAAATAATACACTTATTTGGTTTTATTCAATAATATTGTTTTTTTATTAATACGAAATTACTAATATAAATACATACATGAGGAGCAAACATTCAAAAAGTGTTTTGTCACAAATTTTGAAAATGGCGTTTTATATCAATTATGATAGCTCGTAATAAAACCTATGAATGGAAATCAAAATTAGTGTTAAAAAACGGTTTTTTTTCATATTAAAATTAAATCATAAAGTTGACACCTTCATACAAACCGTCACTTTTGCAACACTTAAATCATCATTTTCCAAGCTTTGTATTTGTGTGACAAAACACTTTTTGAATGTTTGCTCCTCACATATCGACTGTGGAAAGGAAAAAGGACGTAGCCCACAGTTTATTCAAAGCAGGTTTTTTTCGATAATAACATGCATCAGACTTGATACACGTTCTATCAAAAGGATACAAGCTGCAAATGCCGAATTAGTATCTAAATTTAGATTTTAAGTTTGAAAAAGATGAACTTGTTATAAATTACAACCAAGAAAAAAGACTGAAATGAAGGTTATTTCTAAACAATTTCTTTGGTTAATATTAGAATATGTCAAAATAAACACTAGTTTAGAAGTCTCCGTATACGTCAAGATTGTGTATATTGCATATGCCCCAATATCATTAAAACACGTTTTTCGTGCCTCCTGTAAAATTTGCTATGTGTGGGTTACGTTCTTTTTCCTTTCCACAGTCGATATACATATATTGTACGTCGGATTTTGGCACAGTGGTCGTTGGCTTCCATGCCAGACCTCACGGATTCGAATCCTATTACTGACAGCATTTTTTCAATAGATTTTTTGATTTCTGTTCGAAGGCATGGATATTTGATATATTTTTTTAAATTTTCCTACCATTCCAATTCTGAAAAAGCGAGAGTAATTAGCCATATACTAGTCTTGTCCTACCCTGTCTTTTCTATCTCAATTACTCTCGTAGAAAAATTATTATTGTTATACCCTCCGTTAAGAGGCTATATACTTCAAATTGGGAGTGGACATGGATAAAAAAGTATCATATTTTTTTATTTGTAAATATTTTTTTATAGATTTTTATGATTGACATTGACATTGGGTATCGATATTTTGTTATTTCATTGTTGTTTATTCCTTGTTTACCGCATGTATACATACTCTCTTAAAAAAGAGATTTAAACAAGAATTTTTATTAAATAATCATATTTTAAAATAAACTCCACATAGGAAGAGGACATCGTTTAAAAAATACATAATTATTATTTTTAAGGTGTTCACTATCAATTCTGTTGGAAAGGCGTTATATCAAAAAAACAATCTTTTGTACTACTTCCAAATATTTTTATTAGGATGAATACTAGTTTCGCTTATCACGATCATTTTCTGTTGTATTAAAACAAAAGTTGAATGAGTGCAAAAGAGTGTTTTATTTTTTAACATCATTAATGATCTGTTATCCATTTGTTAGTCTCAAACAAGTTCATCATTTAAGACGCACCGGGAAAATCAGTATATAATATTTGATATAAATTTTTTAACATGTACAATATTTTTTTGTGTTTCTCTTTATCGTTACTGTATTTAAATTATTAATGGAACTGGCATTTACTTAGTAGAACTCCATTGTAATAAGGTAAAAAATATCAACGTATTTAGTTCAACGTTTTTTTATAAGGTAAATTTATAGCTATTTCGGCGTGGCCCATCGTCAGAACTATGTTTAAACTTACTATGTTTTAAGCTTAAGGTTAACTAAATACGTTGATATTTTGTATTTTATGTATTTAAATTTATTTATTTTTGGCAATTTTAAAAAGATGATTGCCATTTGCATAGCTAATGCATTCGAAAAATAATGTCCATCATCATAATTGTGCTCATGATATGTGAAGTGAGCCAAGTGGTATTTTAGGAAAAAAAAGTTAGATGCATTATAATATTTTACATGTCTTAAAGTAACGTAAAAATGAAGTAAACTCAGTAATTATACACTGCAATAGTGCTATCTCCCTATTATAAAAAAATATACAATCCACAAAAAACCCCAAGTAAATTCGTGATAGTACATAAAAGTCCAATTTGAAAGTTTACTACTTGGCTCACTTCAGGTCTTGATGGCTCATATATTTATAAAACATAAGATAAAATTCAGCTGACCAGCAATACAAAGTTATAAGAATAATTCATATCGATATGATAGTAGTAACTGGTAAGCATGTGTTATTACAGTGCATTGAAAATAGTACTAAAGATGTACTCAAAACTAGAAATTCTATACGAAATAGACGTGTCATCCGCCCACCGAGCCAGGCTTGTTTGGAAACCTAACCGTATTATTAAAGATTATTCAAGATCGTGTACCCAATTGTGATTTCAATGAAAAAAGGCGTGATATTATGTGCTTTGTGAATGTATAAATTCTGGATCTATCAATCAGCCGCACATAAAAACAAAATAAATCATAAAAAACTTATAAGGATGTACAAAGTATATATTTATATGTTTATAACTTATAATTATACAGAATTAATATTCCGACTCGTGTAACAAATGTGTAATAAATGAGTAAATCATGCATAAGATGTTTTTAATAGGAAACTTAGAATTGAAAATTTATAACCAATGAAGGTAATATATTATAAATAATCTAACAATTAAAACCAGCTTAACATGCTTCTTGCTCTGAAAATTCACGATCATATTACTGTAGCATTTGGAATGATTAATAATAATTATTTATCGTTAATCTCTTTAATGATGGCCTTTTTTGTCATATTTAGACGAACTGAAAAGATCATTCCTAATCAGGATAAAACTAAAAGTCTTTTTAATATTTTTGAGATTGATGTATTTTAACATTCTCGATCGTTGCTTTTTTTATCTTCAACTGACGCGGAAAAGATATATTATTAAATGATTAACATAATTATATACATTTCGTATCAGTTTAAGGAATTTCTTTGAATTTTAGTTTTGGATTTAATCGTTTTGGCACATTTTTTAATAGAATAATTTTTGATTAAGTCAAATATGTTCTGATGAATACACGTTTAACTAAACCATGCATTTTAGTTCTAAAAATATTATTTTTTATTTAGTTGAAACTTACATTTTCTCAGCAATTTATCCTATATTATATTTTATAAAAGTTTAAATCCCTTTATGTAAATAGTAAAAAATTATCAATTGAATTTAAACTAATTTACTTTGATCAGTCCCATATTTGTTATCGTTCCAAGAAACACTAAAGTCAAGTTAATAAATTGAATATTTTTATTTGTATTATAAATAAGGATGTAAGAGTGGGTTACAGGATATATTGTGTATTTTTTCTAAGCTAGTATATATAGCTGAGTAAATTTTAGTTCAAACATAATTCTGATGAAGCCATACGCCAAAATATCCATCAACTAGATAAAAAATAAAAAAAAATGCTATTTTTTACCTTCTTACAGTAGAGTTTTTCAAATTTATTTCCAATTCAATCAAGAAATTTAACTTTGTTTATTATTTTCTGTACAAGACAGGAAGTACCCTTTTTTAAAAGCTTATAAAATTTATATAATTTGTGGCGAAAGGCGTGTGTTAAAAGGCGAAACCCGGGTCGTTAGTGACAAAATCTGTGAGAATGTACATAGTTTGAACGATTCAAATTTTATAAAATTTAAATAGAATATTTATCGTGAAGTTACTTAAGGCTTGGTCTTATTCGTAGAATTTAGAAAGTTACAAAGTTTATTAAGTTTTGCTAGTTATATGTGACATTAGCTATTCGCATTAGGAAGTATTATAAGTAAATATATAATAAGCTAAGCTTTCAAGGAAAGCTTTTCTATTATCTACTAAACTTGTAATTAATTTTTTTTATCGAATGAAATCTTTACTGAAATTAATCGTGAGGTAAAAGTAGTTTGACAATATCACAAAGTATCAATGTATTAAACTAAGTATATAACGATATTCTAAGAAGCTAGTTAAAATACGTCGAGTATAATCCATAAATACGCACAGATGATGATCGCCTCCTGTAGAGGATAATGCCAAACCGGTATCTTCATTTATTATATTACCGTGTCGGTGATTCGAACCTGACAAATATGGGATTAATGGACAAGTATCGTCGATCAAAAACAGCTGTTTATTGTTATTGCATTTTATCAACCTTGACATCGACACTTTATAAGGTCTTTTCGATACTTACTATCGTTGGTTTATAGTGTAATACAAATTGCAGAAGAGTCATCTACCATAGACATTGTTTTTAAAAGGACTTGCAGGACGGTATAAACGGCGGGTTCTATGTTTAAATTAACAATTTTTCAGAGTTTACCAATCATCTAATCGAAAACGAACATAATTTAATCAAAACAGTAAGGTAGAAATACTCCATCAAGTAAATAAAAAAGTTTTAAAAATGAATAGCTTAGAATTTTTATAAATAAATAAAAGTATTGACAATACAGAAATATTAATAATATCTTGAATAAAATAGGTGGTTTGCCATTTTTTAATTTATTTTCTAATGGTTTAATTAACCCGTCTTTATTGATGCAACTCATTAGTTAATCATTTTTTAATGTAAATGTCATTTGTATTACCATTATATCGTTTGTTTGTTTTTTTATCATCCCCTTCCTTGCCTCTCATTTTTATTATAATATATCAGAATAATAAAATTAAAATCATTCGTACTTAAGCAAGCATTTGCGAAAGTAGTTGTCTGAGGATGCCTCTGAAAGAGGCGAAACACGTGTCACATTTTACAGAAAAATACGTGGAATAATCTAAGTTATTTTATATTAAAATGAACTTGCAAAAAGTTACCGCCGATTACATCGAAAGTATTAAAACAGTATATGTTTAGATAAACATTCTAGAGTCCAGGCAGAAGTCGATTTACGAAACAATATCACTGAACTTTCATGCTTTCCGACTGATATCACTATTGACAGGTTGAAATTGCTCACTGTTAACACAAAGCTTGTTTATCCATTCCATTGAATAAATACATTTTTACCTTCACTATTTTTAAATTGAAGAACATATTCGATTTATATTTTTGTTTTATTTAAATTGACTTATTTCACAATTCCTAACCTAAAATGCTTTGCTTATCAGCATATTATTATTTTTCATTCTTCTTCGAAATGTTAAATGGTATGTTTGTTTTATTCATGTTCTACTTGTTTTGACACTTTTTAAATGCACACTTTTCTCTTCGGATGGTCTAAATATTCTAAAACAAAGTGTAAAGAATTAACAATCCTCGGCCTGAATTAGGGCATTATTATTGATGCTAACAGACAAACAACTTTCCCATAATCGCTAAGTAACGTTAATGCTACAATAATACAAGGTAACAAATTATTCTTTGGTCAGGTTGGTGAGCGATAACCATATTTGTATTAAATAGTTTATAATGTTTAAAGTTTTTTTTTGTAATATTGGTATAGACATTTGTTTTTTTTATCAACAAAAGTTTTTTCTAAAAAACTGTTAATCGTAGTAAGAATAGAAACATAGGACAACATAGGTGATTAGCTAATAACTCACGATACTTTAATTGCAATATCGGTATTTAATTCAAAAAATAAAATACACATCTGTACTAATTTCACTTTTATGTATTATCAGAACCGGTTTTGCTCATTACAATCATTATCAACTGATAATATAATACAATATAACAGTGTTATATATATAACAATACAAAATTAATATGGTGTAATAAACAATTGGTATGGAAAGGAATTTACAAGTAAACGAACAATTTATGTTGATTGAATTGGCTAATTTCAGTTGACAACTTTTTCAGTTTCATCTAAAAAAAATGTAGAACTAAATACTTTGCTAGTTTTTACTATAGAATAAGGTTTAAATAAGTGACACTAAGTCAATAAAAAATATAAAAATTATCACCCTTAAAACATAATTACAAAACTCATCAAAGAATAACTTAGATAAAGTGCAAACTTACGGTAAATTCGAACGTAAGATTTTAATCTGATTTTTTTACAAAAGAATAATTTATAATGTTACATTAATCAAAATAATAACTAAGCAACGATTTAACTGCTTCCGGGCAATGCAGTCAAATATGAGACTTTTTCAAAACCTCTCTATTGCATTACTCAAAAGAAGTTAAATCGTCGAAATGAAGCTGGTCCTGGTCTTATTAAAAAAAATGAAATCAGTACAAATGAGTTTTTTATTTTTTGAATATTTGAAGTACTCACAGTGAACACCTTAAAGTGACCGGTATTGGTTTTTAAATTCGGTATAGCAATTCTTAGTCAGCACTATTTTTAGTGTTAGTAGATGTTAGTTAATTATTAACATTAATTAATTATTCACTTCAAAACTGTCTACCCGAATACGTTGACCAAAGTACGAGAGATGTTAATATTAATATAAATGAGCAGATTTATATGATATGTATGCAAAAAATAGTCATTTATAAGTTTATCCTATTTTGAATAAATATTCATGATTAGATAATTAATATTATTATGCGGTAGTATTAGTAGGAGTCATCGTAATTAATATAATATTTATTATAAAAAAAATAGAATTGCTTTCAGTTAAGAAGAGAGGTAGCCATATTTAATAATGTTGATACTCTAAATGTTAACACGATATACAAAAGACACTGGTCTTTAAAAAATAAACGCTAAAACTGCTATTCTTATTATCATGTCATAATTCGAGTAATTATCGCAAAAATAATGATTATGGCTTTTCTAACACAGCTGGTGGTGTGAACATATACATATTAACTCAATATATATTTTTTTTGTAATAAAATCAACAAACTAACGTATTTATGTTAATCGCGCGATGTTTTTTTTATCCTGATTTTAACTGAACATTAAAATTGAAGAATAATTATATTAAACTTATTATTTAGTCTGTCTGAATCGTAAAACCACTATAAGACACTTTTTATGCCGAGATAATTTTATTCTGGATATACTTGATTTTTACTACCTGCTCGCAAGGTTGTTTGGATATATTTAATTGAGTATTGCTTCTTCGTAAAATAAGTTTGTATGCAAACCGTGTAACATGCAATAGAACAAGAATGCGCCACACAAGACGTTCAGTAAAAAAATATTTTATGATTTAGTAAATTTTAACATTAACAGAAGTTTCTTACAAAACGATCGTGAATATCACGGAATATTTTTTACTATGCATTTTCTGCTGTATTTAAGAGGCACAAACTCGAGTCAACATCAATGAGAGAATAAAATAAAATTTCCATTAGTTGTCGTATTTTACAAAGACCTTTTTCAATGTAGATAATTTTAACAGAAGAATTGTATAATTTAAGTTTTCGACTGAAGGTGCTTTGTGGAATATCAATATTAAATTTGAATCGTTCAAATTATGTACATTCACACAAGTTTTGTCACAAACAACCTGGGTTTCGTCTTTCGGCATCTTCATGCATTCAAGTGCACGGATGAACTTGAACTGACAGTCGATAGTGACAAAACTTGTGTGAATGTCCATAATTTGAACGATTCAAATTTAAGAAGAATTTTAGCTTAGGACTGATAAGAAATTCTCCATAAAAGTGCAAGGATAGAAATATATGATGAGTAAAGAAATTATACTATTTTGTTTTTAAAATTCATGTCACAATTCCAATACGAGCATCTTGATGGAGATATATCAACCAAAGTTGTTTCTTCGAGAACTGTTTGTTACTCAGTTGCTCATCCTCTTTTTTTTGAAGAGAGTAGAACGAATAAAAGGTTAGAACTAGGACAGGACTCACAAACACCTTGGAACAGAAATCGCTACATCGATTGAAAAATGCTGTTGGTACTGAGATTAGAAGCCGTGACATCCATCGTGAAAGCCAACGACGATGAGCGCGGTGCCACAGACCTGACAAATTTAATTAATAAGCTAGTCGTTCTTTAATATAACGAACGATTTTTTAAAGCTTTGTTTACTGGGAATACACGAAAAACATATCGTATTAAATTTTCATTTTTCAATCAATTTATAAGATTTCCGTATACTTCATAACAAATACATACTTCTTTGTGTTATTATCCCACAACACATTGTTTGGTTATAGTCTGTAATAGATCAGTTTAATAATAAATAAGGCACCAGTTTTTCCAGAATGAAGACTTCATCTTTATATTAAATCATTGTCGATAAATTATACGCAATATTTATGTAAGAGCATTTTTTTACTATCTATATTGCAGTCAAATGATTAATTCTCAATTTACTGCGTAAATAAACTACCTATAAACATTTAATTAAATCAAATATTGGTATAACAAGAGTTCTCAAATTTTTGTATTATAATATTATTTAAAACGCTCTAATTAAATACAATACAAAACAAAGAGTATCGCATATTTCACCCAATGTAACTCTAACTTTCGTTGAATCGAAATCAGGATTGAAAGACTTTAATATGTGTATCTATTTACCGTTAGAATTCTTCGGATTAGATGCTTAGCTTTGCACCATAAATAATTCACCTACGCTAAAATATCATCGTCAAATAATATAGTTTGTCGTCTACTAAGATAGGAAGACCAAGCCAAGATAAGGATGGTGCAGATGCTAATCACTCTCGTAACGCCCATTGTTAGGATCGGGCAGATAGTGGGAGTTAATTTAAGGCATCACTAACATCGATATATTCTATTAAGAAAAAACACAATATTCTTTTTTACTTAATTTTCACTTTTATTCATCAAGATCAGGACCGGTTTCGCTCATAGCGAGCATTGTTAACTGTGACTCACCACTTTTACTTTATTTCTCTTTGGTGTTTTTTTCATTACATGTTAGAGATGTTAAACATTTTAATTTGTGTTGCATTAGAGCAGTGGTTCTTAGCCTGGGGTGCGCGCGCCCCTTGGTGGTGCAAAAAAGCATTTCCGGGGTGCGGGGGACGTTTCTATTTCGACATATTAAAAAATGTTTATTTAATGTGTTACAAATACTTAAATAAATTTTTAAGGGGATACGAGAACATATTTTCAGGTTCAAGGGAGTGTGGGTCACTAAAAAGGTTAAGATCCACTGATTTAGAGTCACTTATTGATAATTTATAGTGTAATTATTAAAAAAAATCAATTTCTTTAGTTTATTACGTCTTTTCATTTAAATTTGTTTTTGTATGGATACCACTGTTCAATTGTATTTAATATCAATTGACAATGCTCGCCATGAGCTATTATCCCAGGAACAATGTTCTGAAACATTTTCACATCACCCGGTGAGGTTTTGTTGGTTAATATATGATATTATGTAAGACATATCTATGTCCAATAAAGAGCAGTTTCAATTTGATAACTAACGACCACAATCTATAATTCTAATTCCTATCGAATATTCAAATATATTCAGCCATTTATTGATATTCTGATTAGCAATTTGAATATTATTCTTTGATAATAAAAATGTTTATTAATTCACTGGGTAAACAAATGTAATTTTGCGTCGCATTATATGTATATTGATATAATCTAGTTTGTTTATTCATCATAATATTCACTCAAAATACGTCCTGGCAACACGTCTCGCCAGGAATATATAAAAAATAATGGATATACTGAAAAATTAAATTCCTACATTAATTATTATTCGATAAATTTATGTTATTATTAAATATTCGGTTTTAACGAATATTCAGACTCCTTAATAAGTTTTTTTTCTATTCACAGTTGAAATCAGGTGACCGGGTAGCAGAAATCGATCCGGAGATCCGGTTGTGGTTAGCGTGCTGGGCCTCAATATTTTTAATTAAATTCCTGGTAAATTTCCAGGCAAATATTCAAACTCTAGGCCACAGCGCGAAATCACACGCATATTATGAATTCTTTCTCATAAATCATTATTTTGCTAGAAAAAGATTAGCGGAATGATAGTTGAACAACATGTCATTTACCTGAAATAATTACAGAATGTATTCGTTCTCTGTGAAACATATCAAGTATAATACATTCTTTATTGATCGTATTTTATGTAAAACTAATCTATTTCTTAGAATATGTAATTTACGTTTATTTCCATGTCGTATGACTGTTTATGGTGCTTTTTTTCTTTTTTATTAAGCATTCCGAATGGTAGCCGGTCTATAAAAGTACCATTACTTTTTTTGAATTTAGGTTAGATAATTATTTTGGTGACATTTTTCGGAAATCTCACCGTAAATTCAAATGTTTATTTCACCGATTCGGAAAAAATACGCCGTCAGAGAAGTACTTTATTATAAAGTAAAGACTTGTAAACGAATTTAAGCCGTTACATTTACGTTTACTGCTTAATAGATTGATGCTGAAAAAGATCGGTTGATTATAGGAAATCTGGTAGTTTTATTATGATCAAATGTCAATTTAAAGTATAAGACACATTAATTTCAAACTAGAAAACACGCAATCATATTTTTAATCTAAGCAGTATGATATTATACTTATCTCTATATTGCTGTTATAACATATCGACTGTGGAAAGGAAAAAGGACTTAACCCTCAATTTTCCAAAACAGCTTTTTTGCGATAATCACAATGTATATAACTTGACACACATTCTATCAAAAGGATGGAAGCTGAAAATGCCGAATTAGTATCTAAATTTAGCTTTTAAGTTTGAAAAAGATGACCTTGTATAAAATTAAAACCAAGAAAAAACACTGAAATAAAAGTTTTTCCGAGACAATTTCTTTAATCAATATTAGGTTATGTCAATTTAACACCAGTTCAGAAGTATCCGTGCACTTCAAGGTTGTGTATAATTCATAATTTGCATATGTCACAAAATCATCAAAACACGTTTTTAGCGCCTCATGTAAAATTTTATATGTGTGGGTTACGTCCTTTTTCCTTTCCACAGTCGATATATTAACACCAAGTCGTAGATAAGGCTTTAGAGTTTGACTTAAAGGTGAATTATTTAAATTTTCAAAGGATCAATACATTGAATTTTATTTGAAATATAGAATTTGACTGTAGAAAGACCAATGAATTTTATTAGTTATTTTAAAGTTATCTTATTCTATCAATATTCTTGGCTGCAGAGGTTGATACTAACTTATTTTAACTAGTTAAGTTTAATTCTCTATTAAAATTTGATGCATCACGTATATGTGAATTTTATTGGGAATATAGAATTTGACTGTAGAAAAATCAATGAGTTTTATTAGTTATTTTAAAGTTATCTCCTTCTATCAACATACTTGGTTGTAGAGATTGAGAGTGACTTTTTTAACCAGTTAAGTTGATTGCTCTATTAAGATTCGATGCATCATTTATAATTAATTGATTTGGCATTTACTTGCTAGAACTCCATTATAACAGAGTAAAAATATCAAAGTATAATAGTTCTACAGTTTTTAATATTTTTTATGCGTTGATAGCTATTTCGGCTTTCACTATCGTCAGAACTATGTTTAAACTTATATTTTGCTCAGCTATATATACTGGCTCTGAAGAGATACACAATGCATCAAGTTATTCACTCTAACATCCCAATTATAATTAAAATATTACACTTATTAAATGTGATTCTAGTATTTCAAAGAACGATTAACAATCTGGGTTTTTTATTAAAACATTAATTAGGATAAAATTAAACTGATATGTATTATTAAATACTAATCTTCTATCAAGTAAATGCCAAATCAATTAATCCACGTATTGTGCTATAAACATTCATCATCATTCTTACTTAAGCAAGCATTTGTGAAAGTATTCTGTCCGAAGATGCCTCTGAAAGAGGCGAAACACGTGTCACTGTTTGTAGCACAATACGTAGAATAATCTAAGTTATTTTAAATACATTTTTATACAATAAAGCCATAGTTAATAAATTGTATGTAATGTAATTAATAATAAATATCAGTTTAATTTTATCCTAATTAATGTTTTAAGAAATAAACCCAGATTGTTAATCGTTCTTTGAAACACTAGAATCACATTTAATAAGTGTAATATTGTTATTATAATTAGGATGTTAGTGTGAATAACTTGATGCATTGTGTATCTCTTCAGAGCCAGTATATATAGCTGAGCAAAATATAAGTTTAAACATAGTTCTGACGATGGCGAAAGCCGAAATAGCTATCAACGCATTAAAATTATTAAAAACTGTAGAACCAAAATACTTTGATATTTTTAATCTATCATTTATAATTATTGTTTATCTACTTCGAAACTAAAAAATGAATATTTAAATATTAATATAAGAATTAGATATTTGAAAAGTAATTGGTATTGATCATTTTGACACATTTTGCTTCAAAATTCTTGACTATTTGTAATTTGCTTATGGAAAAAGCTTTTCTATTTAATATAAAATAATGTGGCTGTTTCTTAAATAATCAACCAAATGTCAGTTCTAAGAAAACCTCATTTTAAAACTCGATGCTTTTGATAATAAATATTTATCATTTACTGATATTTTCTACTTGATTTTTAATAGAAAAAAAACTATAAAACAACGGGTATACTCAAACAAATGAAACATATTATTTTCAAATGATTATGTTTATGTTTATCTATAAATCAATTTAGGTTAGCATGTAAGTCAAACCATGCATAAAAAAAATATTGATATGCAAGGTTGGTTCATATTACAAGTATTAGAATATTATCAAGTATACGTAATAAAAAAAATGCAACATTATCTTCATGCATTGGAGATACACTGTCATTTCACGGTGGGAAAATAGGCAGTTAATGACAAAACCAGTTATTTTAGAATTTAGAGATAACAGATTTCCAAAGATTTCAACACTGATTTCACCGACGATTTTTTACGTTGAGTAATAAAGTTAGCGCTGACCCGAGTAACAGAATATTCTTCGATGACGTTAATGGGTTAATTAAAAACTTTCGTTATGCAAAGGTGCTCTTAAATAACGTAGAATGATTCTGCTAGCTCAGTTTTTTGAATATTAACCTCAGCACCAGATTTTTTAGCGCACCTTAATTAAGAAGATAACGTGAAAATCAGAGAAAATGCCTGCGGCGTAGAAATGATGAAACTATACAGAGAAAATAAACGCAAATGTATTTGTTTATTTGATTTTAGTATCGAGTCGATTCGAGCGACCTTGTATTAGTTTTAGACATTAATTTGTGCGTTCTTATATTTCCCACACTGATTGTAAAATTCCAAGATAAATTCATGGTAATTTGTTTGGTTGTGATCTTTACTTGTAATAATAAAAATAGTCAACACAAATTGGTTGCACTACCAAAACAGAGTGACTTATATTTTAATCATTACAAAATATGACAGTCGCATTTTTACTGTTAAAATAGAGTTTTAACCTATTCCATATAAAAGGTCTTTCTGTTGTTTGCCGTACCCGATTAGAAATTTTACGGAGTCCCTATTTGTTTAATAGTTTTTATTAAATGTTTAAAATGATTTGATTGTGAAAATAAAGCAAATAATTTCGAAAACGCTCTCGATGAGCTCAAAACTCACGATTATTAAACAAAAAGTGGAATAAGCTAGAAAAATAGTTTTTTTTTTAAATATTACTTTTTCTTTTACAGTCTTCTGATTTTAAATGAAATGCTACACATGCCTGGCTCTCCACTTTTATACTACATATACACATAATCATAAAACCTTTTCCGACAAACAAAAATAAATATAATTCTTAAAAACTAGTCACCATTAAAATCTGTGGGCATTCCCATGGGCTAATCCTTTTCGCCAGCAATGGCTTTTAACTCAATGATACATTTATTTCTTATATAAACACGAAACATTCATTTACTAAGCGCAAGTTCAAGTTCATCCGTGCACTTGAAAGCCTGAAGATGCCGAAAGGTGAAACCCGGTTCGTCAGTGACAAAATCTGTGTGAATGTACATAATTTGAACGATTCAAATTTACTACTTTTTCATTAAGAGTTAACAGTTGAAGCACAAGAATGTAAATAAGATCACTATTGAGTAGTTTATTTTCATAGGGATGTTGCCGCCTGCGTGGTCGAGTGGTCAACACCGTTGGCTTTGGTTACGGAGATCATGGGCTCAAAACCCAGTACTGACAGCTTTATAAATTGATTGTTCCATTGATTTATTAATTTCTGTTCGATGGGATGGATGTCTGTGATATCTTGAATTCTCCCCTTCTACCCATCCTATTTTATAAACGGGGTGTATCGAGAGAGATTAGCTAACCCCTAGTTCTGTCTTAGCCCTATACTTATATTCCTACTCTTTTTGAAGCAGTTTTAGTAGAAACACTTCTGTTGAGATAAACTCTATTAGGAGTCTATATGCTCCACATTGGGAGAGGACATTTTGGCTGTTTGTAATTAGTATTATCAATGTTTGAATCTCACCCCTTCCCTTTAGTTCTCCAAATACTATTTCATATATCGTTGCAATCTACTTCGGAGTATGCTTTCATCGGAATTGAATGAACAAAACAGAAATAGTTGGGTTTTTTTTTCACCTTATTCCATACTCTTTTCGTCGGGAGAAAACTTGGTTACACCTAATTCATAGGCTCCCAACCTTTTTCGGGTGGCGACCCTTTTTTATAAAATCCATGTGACTAGCGACCCCCCCCCTCTCCCAGGAATTTGAAATCCTCGATTTAATTTTTGCCCGGATTGTCTCCGAAGCTCCTTTTTTTTTTAGCTCACCGAGGAATTTGAAATCCTCGATTTGCTATACTTTTTCCCAGGATTGTCTCCGAAACTCCTTTTTTTTTGTAGCTCACCGGGGAATTTCAAATTTTTCGGTTTGCTATATTGTTAAAATCTAAATAAAGTTGGCGACCCTTCCAGGAAACCCTTGTGCGACCCCCAGGTTAGGAACCAGTGACCTAAGTCAAACATTTAAATACTTTAAAATTAGTTATTTTTTTGTATTCGATGTTGCTAGCACGCAAACACTATCTAGCGCCAGTTAAATACACTGGGTACTCAATAAAGCAACAAAATATATTTTATTTCTGAAGAGTCTATGTAATTATGGTCAAATTATCGAACTATTGAAAGCGTAACACGCACACCGTTCTCCGCCGGCTCTTCGGGCGATCCGAGTGAATAAGACATTATTTATTTTATAATGGGAACGTGATAGACAGTGAAATAGTAAGACTTTCGTGTTTTACTAGAATAAAAACAGGTTCCGATATTTTAATTTTCTGAATTACAGGTTGCGCGGAAGGTCAGAGGTTGTATTTGGATACTAAATATACATACTGAGTTATACGTAATTTCCAACAACAACAAAAAACATCAATTACATACTAAAAATAAAAAAACTTTATGAAATTATTTTTCACTTAAATAATGAAGAATTTTGTCAAACACCAAACGGTTAAAATTACTCGTATTCAAGGTGTTTCTTGTCAATTCTTAGTGGAACATCATTATACAATATTTTCAAATAATATTTATTGACTACGATTAAATTTTTTTGTTTTAATCTATGCCTGCATCCAATGTGGAGAATATGGTTCCCTAATAGAGGTATCGAAACAGGATTGTGTGTTACTCGTTCGCTCAACTTTTGTTTTCTAAAGACAGTACTAAGGATAGAAAAATAAGGCTAGAACAGGACTAGTGGTCAACTAATCACTCTCGATACGCCCAGTTATTACGAAAACTCACGTCTTATAACAGAAATTGATAGAGTCCCAGTACACTGGGGCTCGAACCTGTGAGATCCAGCATGGAAACCCACAATGCTAACTGCTGCGCCATAGGACCTGGCATAACGTTTTTTTTATTTCATTGGATAATATAGAATTAACAGATGGGAAAGCAATGGTGGGTAGAGGAAGAAAATCATGTTTATATTGCAGACTGTTAATTAAAATTTAATAGTTATTAGACCATGAATTTATTTTTTACTTAAATATGTTTTGATGTTTAACAACTACTAAAATATAAATATTTAACTTTGGGTAAAATAAATTTTTGATGATATTTTTGATAGCACAGTTAACCGATCGAATATACCTTATTCTTCATTTTTATGAAATTGTGTAAGTAATCTAACCATGGTCTTAAGTCTACAGTGTGCACATAAAGCAGTAAATACGAATCGGATAAAATCAATGGCGTCTAATAATAGAAGTCCACGCTGCGTTTATCCAATTCTTCTGAATAATGTGTGAACAGTATTCCCCTAAAAGATTTAACGCCTGATTTACCGATCTCCCATAAATCCATGGGGTGGCTTCACCATACGTCCATTCTAGATTTCGTTTAATACGCCAAATGAAAATCGCTTTCCCAACTCTGTTTCCAGGGGAGAGAAGAGGAGGCTTTAATGGGTGAATAAAGAAATATCTGGATATTCTCTGGAGCATTTTGAACAATTTAGATAAATACGTGTAAATTTAACGTGTATCTAAGATATATTAATATATATTTGCAAATAAAAGAAATCCCCACAGTAAATATATAATATTGCTGACAGTTATTTCACGACGGGTTGATATCAAAATAGTTGTATGTGAAACCTCGAGAAGTGAAGTGAGCCGAGTAATAAAATGGTAAAACTTTTCTATTGGGCTTTAAGGTCATGTCATTACTTGGTGTTTTAGAGTACACAATTGCAATGGGTATTTGCATTTAGAATATTACAACGCGTCTAACCGTTGTTTTCCTAAAATGTTACTTAGCTTGCTTCACCTCTCAAGGGCTCGTATAAAAAAAAATGATACATTTTGCGGAGCTATTTTTATTTATCCATTTTTAAAGTGGTTGATTGAATAAGATATTGTATATAGTTACACAATATTGTGGGAAGCTCAAGACCAGTTTTATCATCTTGGTCATTTTCAACAGATGAAATATTGAAATAGGACTATTTATACAATTACTTGGTTAAAGTATTGTGACTTTATCTCAGTATTTTTTATAATTTCCTTGTCATTAGTTATACCTGAATAGTATGTTATCATGTTATTAACTATCAACGTAAATTTTCTCTTTATATATAATAAACTCTTTGTATGAACCGAGATGTCTTTCTAGGACGCTATTTTATTTCGATAGAATATAAAAAAATGTTTTTACCAAGCCATAATAAAACAATCTTTTTATGCATTTCGAAAATTATTGAGTGGGCAAATATAAATAAAAAATTATCAATTACTATACCATGTCGAAGATTATCAGCCATCTTCTTTCTGCCCATTGTATTTTATAAATAATATCTCAATTAAGTATTTTTTATCAAATTGCTAACATTTTTTGTATTTAGCATAAAATTAATTTGGCACACAATGTTCTCGGAATAAAAAAACAATTTAGAATCTCGAGTAGGCGTTTTTAAATTGATGTTTTGTAGATAACAAAATGATAAAACACAAAATTCTTCATTTCATCTTGTTTACCGTCGGATTAATGTGTATACAAATATTTCTTCATACTTTCGGAGACAAATTAAGATCTAATATTTATTATTGAGCGAGCTTTATTGCTTTTTTGAATCATAAATGATTATCTATTGATTATGTGTGCGGATATGTTTTTATTAAGCTTGCAAATTGTTAAAGAAACGTGTGGGAAGTTGATATTATTATGCTCTGTAAAATTAGATGTAAGTCTATCTGGCAACATTGTAAATATTTACTTTTTTACTATGTGTGATATCTATGCGATCTTGCGATGTTTATAGTGCTATATAACGTACGCTTTATACATGTTTTTATGTATGAAATTATCCAAAAAAATTTAATGATTGTAGAAAGTCATGATAAAAAATATGTAGGTAATAGAAACGGTATATTTAAAAAAATATATAACAAGAGCTTAAATATTATATGATTCCAATTAGGGATTGTAATCGAATATTTGAAAATTTGATATTCAAATACATAGTGGGATATAAGAAAAAAAAACATTCATAGTATAAATGTTCATAAACCACGGTTTGATAAAACGTCATCTGATGTCACATTATGTTATTATGTTCTGTTCATTTAAGCATCATAACAGACACGTGCTTGAAACAAATACAGTATTTTTTAGCATGATTTAATTCATACATAATATTTTCGGAATATATTCGAATAATCGAATACTCAAAGATATACGAATTTTTATTATCAAATATAAAGTATTTTATGGGTAGAATTCTATTAAAAAAATACAAAGCTCGCAACTATTGATAGAATAATTTTATTAAAGTAAATCAAAAACGTAAGATAATTCTTGTGAAACTAGCTATTTTTGAATAATTTGTGCACATTTGTATTTTTGATTATTTATTCTGATATTGTAAATATGATTAGAATCCGAACGAACTCATAAATAATTCTAGTAAGAAAAAAAAAATCTTTTGCTTTTCTGAATTTAGTATTGAGTTTCGAGCTTGATGCGCCAGGTCATCCGCATCCTAACATAGTTTAATTAACTAGAGAAAAGTAAATTTTTTGAAAATATATTTTAAACGTATATTATTATGTTTAATACTGTTAAACTTTTGTATACAATATCGTGACCAAAAGTAAAAAAATGTAGATATAATACTTTTTTTTTGAGCTTTAAAATAGTTTACACCACTTGTATCAACGGTTCTGGGAATAGTCTAGAGAAGACAATAATTTTTATTTTCATTGAGTCATTGCGTCTTTGTCGTAGAGTTTACACCTATGTGAGTTAAAAATGTCTTGAAAAGAAGTCAATCAAAATAAGAATGGAACTTGTTTTAGTACATTAAAAAATCTTTTGTTTACATTTATGGTTCGTTCAATTTATTGCGTCCGAAAACAAAATCACTTGTGCGTGAATTTAACACGATGCTTAGAGAGCGCGGTGACATTTCGAACTGGAAGTGATCGGTCACACCTGTCTTGCAGCTTCGTTGCTCCCTAGCCAATATCATGGCAAGGGATAGGGTATCGTTTTATATTTATAGCAATATCGGTATAACAAAAATCGGTATCCCGGAATTTAAAAAAAAAACAAATCACAAAAATTTTGGAATTCAAATATTTTTTTAATCGATTTACAATACGATCGCGCTTATATTTCATGAAATAATATTCAAACAAAACATTTATACCATTCACTCATAAAATAAAATAAAATGTTCTAAAATATTTATTATAGACAATAAATACATGAATAATTGAAAATAAGTGAATGGTATAAATGTTATGTTTGGAATATTATTTCATGAAATATAGCCGCCCCTGCATATACAAGGGGTGCATTGGACCAATGCCACATCGACCGGCCGCCACTGCAACAAACCATAGCAATTGTTCCCTTGTATTATTTTGTTTGTGTATTTTTTTATATAAAACAATCCAGCTGCGTGGTCGAGTGTCAACGGCGTCTATTTAAAACATCGAGATCACGAGTACGAATCCCAATATGGATAGTTTGTATAAAATGATTTTCAAATTGATTTATAAATATCTAAATTTGAATCGTTCAAACTATGTACATTCTCACAGATTTTGTCACTAACGACCCGGGTTTCGCCTTTCGGCATCTTCAGGATTTTTTTTTAGGAAATACAAGTCTTAAAATTAAAAAAACAGCTAGCTGATAGTGTTAGACCTGCTTTTTACTGTAAAAACTCTTGAGGCAAATTATTAGTTAATAATAAAGATAAAATACATTACTTAAATAAATCCGGGATTTATAGATTACAATGCTCTTGTTGTACAAAGTTTCATATCGGCAAAACAGAAAGGACACTGAACATCTGAGTTTTAGAACATATGGCAGCCTTTAGATTGAAAAAAGACACGTCTACTTTTGCTAATCACTTAATTTCGGAAGGACACGTGTTCAATCAGGAACAAGGGATAAAAATGTTACACCCAAATACGGACAGTCACAAGCTCTTTTTCCAAGAAATTTTAGAAATCAACAAAGCACAGCTGCAAAGTCTTCCGATTTTAAATGAAATATCAAACTTTCCCACATCTCCACTTCTATACCCTATATAATCATAAAATCATATAATCATAAAACCTTTGCCGACAAACAAATTATATAATTCTTGAAACTACTCACTACTCAAATCTGTTGGCATTCCCATGAGCTCATCCTTTTCGCCAGCAATGGCTTTGGTGCATTTATATCTTATATAAATGTGATAATTATAATAGTTAATTAATAGTGATGCATTTATATCTTATATAAACACGAAACTTTCATTTACTAAACGTCAGTTCAAGTTCATCCGTGCACTTGAATGCCTGAAGATGCCGAAAGGCGAAACCCGGGTCGCTAGTGACAAAATCTGTGAGAATGCACATTGTTTGAACGATTCAAATTTTATATTGAAATTCCACCAAGCACCTTCAGTCGAAATCTTAAATTATAAATATCTGTTTGAAGGTATCGATGTATGTGTCGTATGAAATTCTTTCTCACTCATCCTTTTCTAAAAACGGGTGTAGCGAGAGCGATTAGCTAACCACTAGTCCTGTCCTAGTCCAATCCTTCTATCTCTACTTTCTTAGAAAAAGAGAGACCGAGCAACTGATAAAAAAAGTTATCGTAGAAAAAAAAACTTTTCCATTCGGCAGCCATATGCTCCACATTGGAAGCGGACGTGGATTAATTTTTGTAATTCCGATATTGGTATTAAGAAAACCACAATATTATTTTGTACTTATTTTAACTTTCACAAGATCGGGACCAGTTTCGCAAAAAAAAAACATTTTGTATAAATACTGTTAAACTTTATTTCTTATCAGTTGATAATGCTCACCCTGGGCAAAACTGGTCTTGATCTTGGTGAATAAAAGTGGAAACAAGTACAAAGGAATGTTTTGTTTTTCTTAATGTAATGTCTTTACGCCGAATATTGACAGTCCGTTCCGGACAGTGCTTTCAAATCCCGGTTTCGATACAAAATACCGGTGTTTACAATCCCTAGGCTTAGCCGGCCAAAATAATTTCTCTGATTTCATCTGCAGGTCAGGTGATCCATCAAGAATTTTTACATTTTCGGTTACGAGAAAACGAAATAAAGATAAAAGGAATGTATTTTTATTTTAGTAAGAGGCGCATTTTATTTTCATCAGAAAAGTATACAGTATCAAATTATCTGCGACTTGAAACCAATACTGGAAGTGTATTATTAAATATCGTTAATCCATCAAATTTGGTTTTTTATCTGTCGAGAGTTTTTTTTATGATACCAATATGAATTTATATAGTGAGATGAAAAAATATCAAAGTATTTCAGTTCTATAAATATTATTTTGTGTTTAGTTGATAGCTATTTTGGATTATGCGTTCATCAGAACTGATTTTTTTCCTTATTGATGACAATTCAATCACTTAATTCATATTATTATTATTTGTATCCTTGTTCGCTCTCAATGTGGAGCATATGGCTTCCTAATGAAGGTATCTCAATATAAGTTTTTCTGCGAGAACTGCTTGTTACTCAGTCACCTTTTAAGTCAGTAGAAGGAAAAGAAGTATAAGGCTAAAACAGGACTAGAGGTTAACTAATCGTTATTGCTACACTCAGTTATTAAAGGATCAGAAGGATGGGAGGAGAAGAAACAATGTGAATTTACACCACAAACACCCAGTCTTCGATCACAACTTTGATTTGAATAATTCTCAAATTCACTTTGATCTTATCGGGAATTGAACCCAGACCTGCGTGATTGGTAGAGCAAGCTCTAACCAACTGGGCCACAGCAAACGAGAAATTATTATAGCTTTACTTCAATCACTCTTGTAGCTTAGTGGTTACTGTCAATTATTCTTAGTGGAAAAACATCACCTTATAACAATAAAAAAGACAATATATTCAACCAATGATAAGTTGAAAACACACCCACTTTGATGTGTTGATAAAATTTAGAATTATGATAATATATTTTTTTTGTAGAAAGCAAGAAATAACAATGTTTTATAATTCTGCAGGTATAATCAAAAAATATCGATAGCTATTTCGGCATCGGTCATTCGTTATTTAGGCGAAAGTGTTTAACAATCGTTGTAAAAATACATATTTTTTTACACAATTTGAATTGGTTCTGCTAAATTTATGCCAGTTTACACAAAAATATATAATTTTGTTTAGTTACTATCGTATTATAATCAAGATGCTTACAAATGTAATAAGCCTTGATAATTTTCAATTTGTTTTTTCCTAACGTTTATATACATTACAATAACATATCAACTGTGTAAAACAAAAAGGACGTAACCGACAACTTTTTTTCAATAATCACTATATATACAACTTGATACACGTTCTATCAAAAGGACGTAAGCTGAAAATGTTGAATTAGTATCTAAATTTAGCTTTTTAGATTGAAAAAAGAAGGGCCTGTGGAAATTGCAATTAAGAAAAAAGTCCTAAAAAGTTTATTTTTAATTAAATAAAATCAGATAAATTAAATTAAAAACCAGTTTAACAGTCTCCATGCACTTTAAGGTTTTGCATATTTCATAATTTGCAATTGGTCCAAAATCATCTAAAAACGTTTTTTGTGTCTCTTGTAAAATTGGTTATGTGTGGGTTTGGTACTTTTTCTTTTCCACTGTCGATATTTATATCAAATTCTGTCAAATTTACACTTTAAAAGTAATATAAACCTTATCAACTGAATACTACAATATATGATAATAGTATGTCACTAGTCTTGACTTGGTGTCGCCTGCTGTGGCCTAGTTGGTTCGCGATTGCTCTACCGATCACGCAGGTCTGAGTTCGATTCCCGGTAAGATCACAGTGAATTCGAGAATTATTGAGTTCAAAGTTGTGATCGAAAACTGAGTTTTCGTGATGTCAATTCACAACATTTTCCTCTCTTCCCATCCTTCTGATCCTTTAACAACTGGGTGTAGCAATAGCGATTAGTCAACCACTAGTCCTGTTTTAGCCTTATAACTCTTTCCCTATTACTCACTTCGAGGTTCAGCGACAGAGTAACAAAGAAATATTGTGTTTTTATTAATATAATACCTTTCCACCAATTATTGACAGTGGACACCCTAAAAGTGATAACTAACTGTTCTTGTAGAAAAAAAAACTTCTGTTGAGATACCTTCATTAGGGGGCCATATGCGAAACGGGAGCGGACATGGATAAAAAAAGTCTTGAGGCTTTACTGTTCCTCAACCCCGCGAAATTATGAATTAAGTTTGTATATATTTTTTTAACCTTTTTATTTAATTTGATAACATCGAGAGTCGTTTGAGTAAAACCTTACATCAATTCTAATACATTTCATAATCATGGCAGTCATGGCAGGTTGCTTAGCTCCAAAATATGATCCCTCGCTGTAAAACAAGTTTCGACAGCAGATATTGTTTACCTGTATACCTGTATCTATGCTTTAGTGACAATCACGGTGTCTGGTTACGAGTTTAGCTGCTTGGTGTGACCGATTCAAAATCAAGCCTCGCGTGACCGTCATGCCATAGAAGTCATAAGATATGGATGACAATTTCATTTGTAGTCTTCTAGCCCACGGAGCTTTTTATGTTTATATTATGCAATACAGAGACGATTTCTAGCACTTTCAACAAAGATTTGAATTCCAAATTATAACATCAAACATATGTTTGTTTTACCAAGTCTGCTTTCAATAACTTATTGCCTTCTAACAGAGCTTGTTTCAACAGTATTTTTCTATCGAATCTCCTCAACGTCTCTTGTTTCGAAAAGAGAAGGAATAGAAGGATATGGCTAGTACAAGGCTATTGATAAACTAACTGTTCCGCAACGCCCTGTTTTGATAGAATACTATAGTATACATGGCAATTATGCATGCATTCTTAAGCAAATCCATAAATTGATTAATTAATCAAATCTATGAAACTCTTCCCTGTACTGGGACTAAAACTCATTAGCGCCGTAACCATAGAAAACGGTATTTACTACTACGTTAAAAGCTTGAATTTGGGCGTAAAGAGAGCGATTAGTCAACTACTAGTGCTGTTCTAGTCTTATTCTTCATTCCCTACTACTCTCTTTGAAAAAAAGGGAGGTTGAGCGACTGAGTAACAAACGGTTCTCGTAGAAAACTTGTGTTGAGGCAGTATCATTAGGAAGCCATATGCTCCACATTAGTGGCAGATATGGAAAAAAATGGCTTGACTTTACATATTTATGTACATAAGGGTAAACTTGTATCTGCATTATGAGAAATACAAATTATCCATATTATATGGATAGTCCTTTTTTGACGGCAAGGGTGTTTATGATGTATATGTTACATCCCACCTTTCAAACCTTAAATAACGGGGCGTAGCAATTTGTTAGTCACTAGTCTTGTCCTAGCCCTATATTTCTATCTCTATTACTGTCATCGAAAAAAAAAAGTTGAGCGACTGAGTAAAAAAAATAATTTTGTTAAGATATCTTCATAAGGAAGCCATATTTTTCACATTGGGGGAGGACATGGATGAAAATATTTGCACAATGTATAAACCTATACAGAGAAGGGCAGAAGCGAAAGTTACACAAAGTAGTGTAATTTTTTGAGGGACTTTACAAAGATTAGAAATTGGTTTTTTTCCTGTTTGTCCCGTGGTCGAGTTGTAAGCGTCATTGACCTTGGTTGACTTTCTCATGACCTTGAATCCCAGAACGGGCGAACTCTCGAAAAAAAAATTTTTAATCGATTTAAGATTTCGACTGAAGGTGCTTGGTGGAATTTCAATAATAAATTTGAATCGTTCAAACTATGTACATTCTCACAAATTTTGTCACTAACGACCCGGGTTTCGCCTTTCGGCATCTTCAGGCATTCAAGTGCACGGACGAACTTGAACTGACGCTTAGCAAATAAAAGTTTCGTGTTTATATAAGGTATAAATGCATCACTGAGTCCAAAGCCATTGCTGGCGAAAAGGATGAGCCCATGGGAATGTCAACAGATTTGTGTAGTGAGCAGTTTCAAGAATTATATAATTTGTTTGTCGGCAAAGGTTTTATGATTATATGATTTTATGGTTATATAGGGTATAAAAGAGGAGATGTGGGAAAGTTTGATATTTCGTTTAAAATCGGAAGACTTTGCAACTGTGCTTTGTTGATTTCTAAAATTTCTTGGAAAAAGAGCTTATGACTGTCCGTATTTGGGTGTAACATTTTTATCCCTTGTTCCTGATTGAACACGTGTCCTTCCGAAATTAAGTGATTAGCAAAAGTAGACGTGTCTTTTTTCAATCTAAAGGCTGCCATATGTTCTAAAACTCGGATGTTCAGTGTTTTTTCTGTTTTGCCGATATAAAACTTTGTACAACAAGAGCATTGCAGCTTTACTAACTTACTTAACACGAAACTTTTATTTGCTAAGCGTCAGTTCAAGTTCATCCGTGCACTTGAATGCCTGAAGATGCCGAAAGGCGAAACCCGGGTCGTTAGTGACAAAATTTGTGAGAATGTACATAGTTTGAACGATTCAAATTTTTAATCGATTTATATATTTTTATTCGAAGGCAAAATCCCTTCCCATTTATACTACATATATCAATTAGCTACATACTAGTTCTTTCCTAGACTTATCCATCTTTCGGAAAAGAAAGGATGAGCAACAAGCAGTTCTCATTGGAATATTGATACACATACATACACACTAATAGTGAACATGGCTTAGTGCACGGAAAAATATTTTTGCATATATATACATAACTCCAAATCTGAATTTCTTTTAAATATAAATCATTTAGTAATAAAGTCATTAAAAATCACATTTATTGTCGTGAAAACATGTTAACAAAATAGTTCTTACTTCCATATTTTTATTCAAATCTGTTTAAATTGTATATTGAGTTATAAATAGTTCGTGCTGATATATCGTGAGAATCTCTATTTATTATTGCGACTAAATGAATGATCTCAAATTTTATTATATGTCATATGCCACACCTGAATGCTTAAACATGATAAACTCGGGTATTAATCGAAAGATAATTTTAATGTTTCCGTAACTTGTAAAAGCAACAATTTCATTTAAATTACAATATCATAAATATTGTTTAATGTATTTTTTTAAATTTACAACTATAATTTTGTTGTTTTCAAAAGTGATTCAGAAAAGTTATGAAGTTTTTTTTTAATAATTTATTATACCGTCTAAACGACATTAAAATATTGCATTTGTCCTTAGCGACTTTGCGCTCCGTATTTGAATAGCTTGCTAACAGGTGTTGCTAGAACGTTGTGAAAACAACATCTAAATCTCTTGTAAAAACACTATTTTACGAAATATTACGTATATAATAAATACATGCGATGAATGGGTGGAGGAATGAGTTAATATATCATTATTTATTCTTTTTTTATTAAGTGTTTTATGTCGCATTACTAAATAAACATCAAATTTATAAAAACTACATTTTAACGAGATTTTAAATAAACCCATGTTCGTTCACATAGTACAGCAGGAATTTTATTGTGCAATGGAACACTTCGCAAAACTGGAAATGCTACCGGAACAAAGCTTCTTTTTTAGGTCGGGTTATTGATAAAAGTAAAAATATATGTCATTAAATCACGTATTATTAGTCAATTAATTATTTTTAAAACATGTAACATCAGAATATGAGTAAACGAAGCACTTAAAATCTCCGCCTTCTAACTATATATTTGACGTTTTAAACATCAGTGGAGATTTTCCATCAATTGATTTTTTGAACACTTATTTAGGTCCCACCAGGTGACACCAGTGTTGCGCGGAACATAGTTTGGGAAACCCTGTAAGTAGAGCATATGAAATTGAGGTATCTCAACAATATCTCTTTTACGAGAACAAGTTGTTTCTCAGTTGCTCAACCTCTCTATTTTTCGAAGAGTCTAGGGATAGAAGGTAGAGGTAAAATTGTTCATTCTACTGCATTTTGTTGAAAACTAAACTTACATACATATAATAACTAACTAAGTAGTTCTAGTAAGTAACTAACTAAATAAATTGTTTTTTATTAAAGTTCATTTTTTTCTCAGTCAAACAGTATATTATTTTATCATATGTTGTGACCAACTATGAAATGATTTATGTGAGAATATGTGTGCCGCCTGTGTGGACGAGTGGTCAACGTCGTTGGCTACCGCTACAGTGGGCACGGGTTTGAATCCCAGTACGGGCAGTTTTATAAATTGATTTTTCGATCGATTTATGAATTTCAGTTCAAAGGCATGGATCTATGTGATGTCTTGAATTCCCCTCTCTCACCCATCCTATCCCATGAACGAGGCGTATCGAGAGCGATTAGTTAACCACTAGTCATGTCTTAGCCCTTTCCTTCTATTTCTACTCTCTTTGGAAAAAGAGAGGTTGAGTTACTGAGTAACAAGCAGTTCTCGTAGAAATACTTCTGTTGAGATAAACTCCATTAGGAGTCCATATGCTCCATATTGGGAGCGGACATGGTAAAAAAAATAATATGTAGAGTTAAGCCCCCATTTACGCGAAAGTTGGGACCGCGTGATTGGGAGTTGCGTAATTGGGGGATTGAAACTTATATAAAAATTAGGGTTACGTTTTTTTTTCGCGAACAATGCAAAACTGCCAAAACTAAGAATAAATGAAAACAATATATGGACGAAATATTTATTTATTTAGTAGTAAAATGTGTAGCGCTTGACGTTTGACTGTATGCATCACATAGCAGCCGCCCGGCTGTATGTGTATAGCCTGGCACGTTCCGAATATACAGACGCTCGCCAACGTTTGACTGTATGCACCACACAGACAGCCACCCGGCTTTGTGTACAGCAGCAACGACAATGGAATGCGACCGCACAATTGGGGGATTTGCGGCGAATATTTCTGTTCGGCGCGTTATTTGGGTAGTGTAATTGGGGGTTTTACTGTATTGCTCTTACGGTCCCAATTTCACTGTTATCATTTAAATGTCAGCCATGTACCTTAATGATCAACAATATTGGGCGATCATTTTGCAGTCGATTTGGTTGCAGAGTTAACAGGTTCGAATCTGTTAGTGGTACGAACAATTTCTTAAATTGTGCAATGTGTGCACCAACACAGACGTTTGTAATTCTGACAACTCCGTTACAAGTATCCGATAATAAAACAGGATAACTTCAAACTCTGCCCTAAATCCGTATTTTTACCTTTTCTGCTAAACTGAATTACAATTAGTTTTCGTAAAAATAAAATTTATTGAAGTATTCTTTCGTGAGTACATATGCGATTCCTTTTTTTAAGGACATGGTTAAAAAACAAATTTAAATACAAAAAAAATCCAAAGAAAAAAACTATTTTATTCGGTGGAATATGTAGGGTCACAAATCTTTTTATTACATGTTTTAATAAGCGATCATCTCAATTTGAAGGGTCTGAGATTTTTCAGTAAAAGTGCTCATCTACATCCCAACTCACACACAAAACGGGTCAGGTGTCGCCAAACATGGAGCTTGTGACCGGTGTACTTTACGATCACATTCATTATTCAAATGTGTTTCCCTTTTCGCCTACTTTTTTATGTCTCTTGTTAGTAGGGGTGCCGTTCGGGGGTGTCCGTTTGAACATCCCTTAGGCACTTCTGAACTTTGTCGCGGAGCGCAAGGATTTTTCCTTTCGGTCGAATTAATTCGCTAGTATAAAATACTTCTCGCAGGTATCTTCTAGGAGGAATCTGGGACTTGACAGGACCCAAATTTTTGTAATGGGATCACGTCCTCTTATAGAATAGTTATCGTCATTCCAACAGTAATACTAAATTGAAATTGAAATTTTAACAAAGAAGGTAACTGTATATTGTAATATACTGAATGTGCATATCATTTCCCAGTCCACAGTGGTATCAAGTACATGATTTCTCAGTTTAATATAGCACAATTATTTGGTGAATAATTGTCTTATTATATTACCATATCCATTATCTATTTAGAACATATGACTATATCGAGAGTGGCTTGCTAATACTCCTTGTCACCTGCTTATTGCTTTTCTTTCTCCCACGATATTCTGGCATCGTAAAGTTTCTCTGGATACACCATATGGATGGTACCCGACGGTTTCCGCTGGACAGAAGAAGAAGCAAACAAAGTTTAAGCTCTCTGGTACTATTCACAGCACGTGTCTGTCTTAGCCAGATCCATGGTAGCAATCTAATCAACCAAGCATCTATGATAGCAACTAAACTAAAAAAAATTACCAGATGTTATAATTGGTTAGTCCAAAGCAGTAGAGGTAAAATTTAAGCGATTAAAATATGTTTTTTTGCTTTAACTAATGACAGCTGGTGACTTATCTAAAAATAATTAGATTTTTGCATCAATAAAGTAATCAAATGCTTATGTGAGCCCCTTAGAGGGGAAGTGAGCCAAGTGGTATTTTATAAAATAGTGTTTTAGATGTTCTATAATATTTTACATGTTATAAGTTATCGTAAAGTGAAGTAAATACACAGTACAATAGTGTTATTTTCCTAAAGTAAAAAGATGCAATCCACCAAAACACCAAAAAATGACATGTTATTATGCTTAATATAAAGTTCAATAGAAAAGTTTTCCATTTTACTACTTGGCTCACTTCACTTCTTGATGACTCATTACGAATATCTTAAATGTTAAACTAGTACTTAAAATATTGTTATACTCGCATGAAATTTTGAGATAAATAAAATAGGTTAATAATTAAAGTAGTTTACTATAAAGCGATGAGTTGGTTTAAAAAAATGTCGGTAAAGAATGCGTTATTTGTTGATATTGGAAATTCATTCAAATCTTAGATAGGGTTTGCACATTTCAAAATATAAAAACATTTTATCGAAAATAAAACCTTTATTCAGATTGTTTAATTGATATTTCAAACTGTTACTAAAAAAACCAAAGCGAATCAATTAAAAATGTTTTTTATTGCATCACGATAAAACGACATCAAATGTGTAAATCCAAAATCATTTATTGTTTATTATCGTTATAAAAGAATATTTGATGTTTTCTGATATTTTCGTCTGAGTTCTATTGCTGCCAAGGTTCCCGTTTTACTAACAGCCCGGATGAAATATCGAAGTCTTATAAACTACATTATTATTTTATACGTATATTATAAATCTTCGTGGAGTTTATTAGTTGCATTACACCCCAGAGCCCCCGCGTGCGTCGCTCGTAAAAAATAAATCTCGACATTTAACCCCGGGACTTTATTAAAAGTTTCGAGCAAATGCGTTAAAATATTTTAGTGTTTATATTTTACTCGGTGGGTAAGGGTAATCTTTGTGACATTTCAGGAAATTGTGTTTTTTGTTTGCTTAATTTGACTTAAAAATTAATATAAAAACAAATGCGCTATGAATTTTGCGAGGCAAATTATGAAGGTCGTTATATTTGAATATTCTAAAATTTAAGTCAGTTTATTTGAAAAGGATGGCGGAAGACTGCGACGAAAAATATTAATAAAACCAGAAGTAAGTGATAATAAAAAATCTTTTTTGACAAAGTTTATCCTAAACCTACTGAACAAACTAAGCTATAAAAAAATCGGATATTTAGTAGTAATTTTTGAATAGTAAAACTCTTTTTCACTTCAATAAGTTTTACCACTTATGACCCGACCCGGCTTTCACTGTTCAACATCTTCAGAATTTTATATGAAAGAATGAACTCGAACAGACAATTCACCGATTTCATTTTACTCGTACACTTTTTTGCCTGAAGATATCGAAAAGCAAATCTTCGATTATTGGTCGCAAAATTTATTGAGATCCAAATTCGATATTAAGCTTCCATCGAGCAAAGTTTCGAAATTCTTTTAATATATATTAACACTCTGGGTTACAATTTTTAAGAAGCGTCTTAATTAATAATAAATTCATAAATTAATCGTTTATTTATCTAAGTAACTTAAACTTGAGAAACACACTTCAAATTGGTGTTTTTGATAGATGTAGGTGGAGTGGATTTATACCATCAAAATTATATCTGAAAAGTAAGAAAGTCTTTTTATAAAAAAACATTATTTACATTACTTTAAATATTCGTATGTGATATTTTTGTAAGAATCTTAGGCTCTTTATCCATAATACATATTTATTAAATGCAGTGTAGTGTGTCAACTCGATCATTTTAAAGTCTGAGCTATTTTAGTTAAATTGTATTCACGTCATAAAATACATTCTTTTCTGAAATTGACTCTAGTTTATTCCATTAGAATGTGAAAAATACATAAAGCTAGCACTTTTCATTTAAAAAGGTGTCTTTGCTAAACAATAATTTTAATTGTTAAAACGCACGTTAAAATAGAATACAAAGTATTTTAAACTCACACTTCCATCTAAATTTCCTGGATTAATTAAACAAGTTTTCATTGTAAACGTTGTATCTCCACAAACGTGATATTTAAATCTCTTCCACAAAGCTTCAGAATTATAGAAAAACTTTAAAAATAAAATTTAAAAAAATAGATGCGTTGTCGCGTAGCGTTAATTACCGCACCATGAACTTTCGAAAGGGATGTTCGTAGTCTTTCTCGTAGCAAGGAGATTTCCTCATAAACAAGGATTTATAAAATACTTTAGCAAAAATTTGCATCTATTTTAAATACATATAAATTAACTTCGGAACAAAATTCTTTATTCATAAATTCACCTCTTTTTAACTCTTTCTTAAAAAATGAATGTTTCACAAATTATTACGTAATTATTTAAACGTAATTAAGATTTATATTTTTGATGGGCGCAGCGTTTAATGTTGTATTAATAATTACCTATTTTCATGACTTACGTAAAAATAATTCAAATTAATTTATTACGTTTCAATATGTATCTTCTCGGTTTTTTATATGAAAACATACTGTTTTAAGAAGACGCTGTATCATCGAAAATCATGCGAAGTTTGAAAAAAATTATACGTTCCAATTAGGGCGTGCAATCACGGGATCTCGTCTTATTTTGTTATTCCGAAATCCTGGAGTTTTGACATTACTAATCCTGGGAACTCGGGATTGAGGATAAGATGTAAGAAATTTTCAAATCGTTTGTGAAAATAGGAAACGAGACAGAATTTTAGAAATCTGCTTGAGACCTAAACATTCACTGTATATCAAAGTCAAAGATCAAAAAATTTTGAAATCCTGAAAATTAAAAAATTTAAATTGGAAAAAATGTGAATCCCAAAAGTCTCGGGATTACAAATAGGTTCCGAGATTGGATGCCGTAGTTCCAATTTAAAGGCCCTCAGAACACTGGGATATGAATGTTTGCATTTATGAATCTTGTTGGGCTAAAATGTGTGATTTTTGTTTATTAAATTATAGTTAAGAAAGAATTTAAGATTTCGGCTGAAGGTGCTTGGTGGAATTTGAATCGTTCAAACTATGTGTTTATATAAGAAACGTCTTATATAGAAGAAGTTTCTTATATAAACACGAAACTTTCATTTACTTAACGTCAGTTCAAGTTCATCCGTGCACTTTAATGCCTGAAGATGCCGAAAGGCGAAACCCGGCTCGTTAGTGACAAAATCTGTGAGAATTTACATAGTTTGAACGATTCAAATTTAAGAAAGAATCTTAAATATTTGTAAGTATAATAGCTTTAAAGATCAAATCTTTTTTAATTTAAAGCAAATAAATAAGGTCTTGCGAGACAATAAATACTTCTCAAATATACAAAAACCAATGGAAAACGAACGAAATAATTTCTATAATTCTTGAATTATAATAAAATATTATTCATCCTTTTCTTTACAACTACAACTACAAGTAACAAATTATTAGATATATTTCACTTTGATGCTTTTAACTATCTTTAAATTATTTTGGTCTTAACATTCATTACAAACTTAGTTTTTTTTTTTTAAAGATTTCTCACTTGTAGAGGCGTCGGCGTCGCCGTCGTTACAGCGGGTTAGGCGTCGCGGCGCTCCTTTAAGAGAAGTTTGCGTTAAGTCTGAAAAATGCACGCTTTTATGAGCTAAGACGCTTAAGTTATACGAATATATTAATTATAAATATTTAGTGCCAAAGGATAATACTTTGGCGTTCATTTTAACGTTGAGATTTTACGCTACAAGCTCTTGATGGATCTTTGCAATTAATTTGTAGACATTGCGTCATAAATAAATTTATTTTGGTAAATTAAAACAAATTTTCCTGTGAAAAACCATTTTTTCATGCTTAAACTGGTTGTGGTTTCAATTAAGGGAGAAGAAAGAAAAAATGATTTAACTTACTATTATTTACTTTATACAAAAAACTTAATTAAAAAATCAAAACTACGTTTTTCTTTATCATTGGAGTTATCATATAAATATATTTAAACTGGTCCACTCTTACTTAACGCATTGATTTTTTTTTATGTTTCATTTCAATAATATATTTTTTTGTATGTAACTATTATATATGAACTTTTTAGGAAACTACTTGTAGCTACATATTAAGCCATTTTATACAAGCCTCGTTTTCAGTAGCGGATATTTGGTGGTTCAGAATAAATTGACTTATTCCATTATAATTCTATGAATGATCTGATATTAAAAAATCGTATTGTTATTTTTTTATACTCGGCTTTCGACTAGTATATTAAGATGTAATTTAAAACCAGAGCTGTGGCAAAAAAACTAATAATTTCGAGTAAAAAAGTTGTGTTACCTTTTTTTGTATTAATCTTCAAGTCATTGTTAAGCTTGATGTGTGCAGCCCGAATGAGACACGGCTTAGAAGCTAGGATTCGAATATTTAACGTTTATAGTAATAGCATTTGATTGAGTTGATTGTATGTCCTTTTAAAACAACTATAACTAAAACGAAGGTGAAAATGATAACTAGGATATATTTGCAAGCATAAATACATTAATAAAAATATTTTTTAAGCTTCTCAAACAGGGTTTAATACTCAAAATTCAAAACTTAGACTGAGTTTACACCTTGGAGGTTAACGTGATTCTTTATAACGGCATGTTATGGGTTAAAATCGCTAGGGTCATAAATGGCTTCCAAGTCTAAAAAAATAATTAATGTCGTGTTTTAAAGCTAAGGTTGAAATCAGACTCATCTTAATTCTTAACGATTTGACAGCCCTGCTTAAAGCTATAAAAATATTTGCTAAATTTCTTTTGATTCAAATAATCACTAACATGGTGTCTATCGTTATGTAAGACAATCCATCAATATATTCCATACCGTGAGAGTCCGTGATTGAAAAAATACCTGTTTTTTCCTAACGTAAGTAATAATCACAAAAATTAGTTAACTCATTATATTGATTATTAAAACCCCGGCACACTTATAGAAATCGCGTGATTACTACTCATTACGTACGCGATTGAAATATTTACGAATCTCTAACAAGAGAGTCTACACAACAGTGTTCAATGCATATATAAACATACACTATTTTACCTGTACGTCGTGTGCCAGCTTTGATGTCTCAATCGAGCCTGACATTGTTATTTTTTTATAATTATACACGTAATAAGTTGATTGATCGTAAATGTTTTAATCAAATATGGCGCTTGCTTTATGAATTATGTTACAATATGTAGCGTTTTATTATATGCACTGTATACCAATTCGATCAAATTTAGAAGTATAGTAGGAAGTAGATCAAATCGCAAACGGTGACAAAATAATTCAGAAAACTGTTCTAAAATATACTACAAAACGTATCACAGTTTTTACATTATTTTGGAAGGCTGTGACGTTGCTGGATGATTGGAATGACACAGGAAATCAGAAAATTTGATCCTAGTCTGTTTAAGAACCATGGTCGGGTTCACAACCATTATCCAGACATTAAAGAGAGAGAGAGTGATTATATATTTCCATCCATATCCGCATCGAAATTGGAGTACATACACTTCTAATGGAGATACAGTGGACCCCAATCTACCGTCCTAGCATTGTTTGATTTCCCGCACGGATTGTTTACTTTTCATACTCCCGGGCAAACACCCATAAGAACAATGTAAAGTAATCCCGCATTAATCGTTCACAAATTTACCGTTTTCTTCAATCTATCGTCTAAATATTTTGGTCCCGTCACAAATATTATCCCGATTAAACGTTTTCGTTGCATATTTCTCATAAATAGTGTTGTCTTGCATCCTGTTTCCGGTTTTTTTCAGTGGAATCCCGGTCTATCGTTCTCAATATCTTCTTTTTTGCATAAATCGTTTATTGTTTAATCGAAAACGTAGAATCGGGGTTTCACTGTATATCAAAAGGAGTTTTTCTATAGGAAATGGTTGTAACTTTTTTTTTTAAGAGAATAATAATATAAAGATTGGTCTTGAACAGGACTAGTGCTTGGCTAATCTCTCTCAATAAACCGTTATTATAGAATAAGAATAATGGGAGATTATTTATAAGCATCTCAAACACCGTTCATTAGAATAGAAATCGATAAAGTCAACGACGTTTACCACTTCACTAAGGAACTGACTGTTTAAATAGTTGTTGTTTTAGTGTGAAAAAAATAAAGAAAACATTAATGCTGTTCCACTTATAATAGATAGTCAATACTCAACACCATTTCGGTGATCAAAAATTAATTCGAAGAGAATATGAAAACAGCCGATAAAAGTTTATAATTTATCAGAAACCAGTATTTAAATGATTTAAGCATAAAAATATAGCGCGATTAATAAACTTTCTTAAAAGATTAAATAATTATAAACTCTAATTAAAGCGATATTAAAACATTCATCGCTCATCGTTGGACAGCCATAATCCTTGCTAAAATGCTACAAAGTGTTACGCTACGCAAAACAAATTCGCTTCAAAATAAACTTCGATTCGGGGAGAATGATTTATGGGAGTGTGCGGAACAAAAAGTTTTTAATTTCACCTCGGCTTTAGAGTCTGCGTATGATGACGAACGTGGCCAATGATTTATTATAAGATCTGAAGTTGGCGAGTTTAGCAGTTTGCGGCCACCCGTGTCAGCGGTACGTCTAGTATCCTGTCTCAACTCGGGCCCCAGGTGTGCACGGGATAATAAAATGAACAGGGCGCGTAGTGTTGAGTTTTGTACAAAAAATAAACATATTTTTTTTTTGGAAATTTACTACAGTCAACTCTTTCATCGTAATTTGTATCCGCGTTATAAAAATCATGTAATCAAATTTTACAAAATCAAGAAACCAAATCTTTTTCCCACAAAAAAACATGTATAAAATAGGGATTGCAATGTCGATATTACTGAAGCTGGAATATCGGTATTTATATCGATTTTGAAAATGCGAACATACCGGTTAACGATATTGAAACTTAACCAATATCAAATTTTGAATGCGTAGAAACCATCATTTATTTGAATCAATTTGTTTGCGGCGAATTTGAAGAATTTTATCCATATTGGCAGGTTCCAGAATTATTAACGAGCATTTCAATGATTATTACGTTATATTATTCTAAGGAAACCGTTAATTGTTATATAATATAAGTTTTTGCATGTTACTCATTTAATGCTTAAAAAGTTTTATATCAGTTTTCACTGTAATTTAAAAATACATATACGTTATTAAATATTGTATCTTTTAGTTTGAATATATTTCCATGGTAGATAATGAACATCAATTACAACATCCAGTGACTTGTTGAACTTAACCATTTGGATCCCAAGCTGACACAGGTGTCCGGAAAATATGCAAGCGAACACGGATGTTCAAGACATTTAAAAAAAATCAAATACATGTTATTCTTATAAAATATATGCAATATTTTGATGAATATGTGTAGTGTCATCTATATTGAGTTAATATAGGTTTTTAAAATATCGAATTCGAGTGTATATTAGGCAAAATTATTTTTCTCAAAAACACGCAGTATCTCTGGGACATATTAATGATATATTTGCGCGGTATTCAAACGGTTAAGAAAATAAATATTCTTCTACTAGTTTTCCAGTTGAGTGTTTTTTACCCCGCTACCCCCAAGTGTACACGAATGAAGTCAAATTCCATCACGAAAGCATGTGATCTTGGCGAGGTAGCAAAGGAATTCGTTGTCAGGGAGAACTAAGTAAGTACCCCTAGGGAACGTAAAACACGTCCCATTTGTTTGCGGGACATCTGTCGGGAGATTGTCGTTAGTGCTCACACCCTCTTACTACTCGTCATTCGTTCAATCGAGCGGAGGACTCCTACCACTCGATTACCGCGACAGCGAGTCTGCAGCACAAAGTTACGCTAAATGTTTAATTGGTTGTAAATATAACAGATTCGTTTTTTCGTAAAGTTATTCTATTTGATGTCGATGATATATTTTTATAAAAGCCAAATAAAAACCACTGCATTACTACCACGTCGATACCAGCAATAGTCAAAGTTGTTCGTTCGCCCACACTAAAAACTGTACTTGATGTTCTAACATTGACATCTCATAATAGACATTTGATTTTTTTTTACCGTGGCTCGTAAAGAGATTATTTAAAAAATCATTTTTACGGATTAAGCACACGAGAGGCCCCAGACGCAATAAAACTTGAAGGCCCTGTTTTCCGGATAGCATAAAAACGCTTAAAAATCATGTAAAATAAAATAAATATATATTATAATAAAAATAATAAAACATTTTTAGTACTTTTGTAAATAATAGTTTTCATTGCTAAGTGGTCTTCAACTTTTTATTTATAGTTTATTTTCCTTGTATTTTGCTTCAATTCTTTTGCTAGGTTGTAATACCAATTGTTTGTCATACCTTGTTTTTATCACTTAAGTTTTGTATAAATATCACTGTTTTATTGTTTTTCTTATCAGTTGACAATGCTCATCATGAGCGAAACCGGTCCTGATCTAATAAATTTTATGTGGAAAAAGTACTAAAAATGTTTTATTATAATGCCATTCCACCAAGTATTGACAGTAAACACCTTAAAAGTGAAATATATATTCAATCTAAACAAGATAATGTAAGCTATTTTTGAGGGTCCTAAAATTCGGAGGCCCCAAGCGCGCGCCTCATCCGCCACTGATGAGTATCCATAATAATAAAGTGTGTAATGTTTGTCGTGTCTGTGGTCAAGTGGACAACGTTGTCGTCTTCCGTGATAGAGCTTATGGACTCGATTTCTGCTCGAAGGCATAGATGTTTTAAAAAAAACCCATCTTTCTAAGCCTGCTATAACAAGGCATACCAAGAGCGGTTAGCCAAACACTAGTCCTAGATATCCATTTTATCCTTACTCTTTTCGAAAAGGAGAGGTTGAGAAAGTGAGTGACAAACCGTTTTCATTGAAAAACTTCTGATTAGAATACTTCATTGAGTGGTCATATGCTCCATAATAGGAGATGATATTGAATATCTGATATATATTCCAGACTAAACATGTCAGTGCCTATTCAACGATTATTGTGTTTTCCATTTTCCGTTTGAGCCGGTTTTTGCTTAGCGAGAGAGGTTTTTCAATCATCCCTTAAGCGATGCAACCCCTATGCATATCGTATTGTTTTTTTTAAATAATTGATATTTGAAACCACCGCAGTTTTTATATATAATAAAACGTTACAATAGTTTTGGTTTTTTCCTTTAACTTTTTATTCAAAATTCTATTAATGTTAGTACGTATCTTCATAAAAATGTTAAATGCCGCTGTTTTTTTAGGAGTTTGTTGATGCTGTACGAAAGCAATGTTTGCTTTTTAATGTTATTCTTTATTGTTTTTTTCAATATTTGAATCACAGCTATCGCTATAGTTCGAAAAACTTATATAGATAAGAATCCAGAACTTTTCAGATAATCATTAAGAACATAGGAGCTACAACTTTTCAGGTTTTGCTTCCGCTTCTACTTTAAATGCTAAATGTGCAGCTTGTCTGTGCTTAAACTAATTCACTTAATTTAAAACAGAACATTAATATAATGAACGAGATTGCATGAGTAAAAACACTTTTGCTAATCCAGAAATGAATTTAATTTAACAGATTGTATTTGCTAACAAAATCTTGTGTTATACTATTATAAGCCTTTGTAATTTAAAGCAATATAAATCATTGACAATGAATACAACGCGGCGATCTTTTGTTTCAAACGCTGACTTACAAACTGAACATTTATTCTCAGCTAAATCTATTAATAATGCAGTGAAAACAACAAACATAATTGCAATATGGGCTATCTTACGAGTGAATCAAATTAAAATACATCATTATTTAAGTGAATCGTATTTATATTTCTAATTTATGAATAAATTTTCACGTTTACTTAATTTGAATATATGAGGCTATTATTTGCAAACCCGACACATTCCAAAATAGTTGAAAAATGAAACTTGAATTTCATTTAGTAAAACAATATACATTTAAAAAATATTTTTGGTTTTAAATGACTTTGGAATGATATTTTGTATTTTATCAAGCCAGTTTGGAGACTCCTTTCTAAAAATAGTTTTAAGCTGCATTTGTATTTACTAAATTACGATCATGGTTTATATTTCACCAGTTTTGGAATAAGCCGGGTTTGCAAGGAATTCATATGTTTGTTACTGGCGTATGCGGCTTAATTTGTTTTTACAATACAGTTATAAATACGACTTAATGTGCTAGGTGGAATTTCAATATGTACATTCACACAGATTTTGTCACTCACGACCCGGGTTTTGCAAAGGTGCACGATGAAATTGAACTGTCGCTTAGTAAATGAATGTTTCGTGTTATAAGAAATATTTCGTATATAAGAAATAAATGTATCATTGAGCTCAAAACAATTGCTTGCGAAAAGGATAAGCCTATGGGAATGCCCACAGATTTGAATGGTGAGTAGTTTTAAGAATTATATTTATTTTTGTTTGTCAGAAAAGGTTTTATGATTATATTTATATAGGGTATAACAGTGGAGAGCCAGGCATGTGTAGCATTTCATTTAAAATCGGAAGACTGTTCAATTGTGCTCTGTTTATTTCTAAAACTTCCTTGGAAAAGAGTTTATAAACGCCTGAAGTGGAGTCCTTAAGAAGTGGAGTGAGTCAAGTAGTAAAATGGTCAAACTTTTCCATCAAATTATTAAATTCAATACAATCATGTATTTATTTAATGTATCCGTAAACTGCATATTTTAATTAAATAAGAAAATACTTTTTCATTTTGTATTTACAAAGCTCATATCATATAATACTTTAAGACATGTAGAATATTATAACGCATTTTACTTTTTTTTTCACTAATGGGGTTCTAATTAAATACAACTTTACATTATATTATTTTTAAACCACATTCAATTTGTACGCAAAACTTTTGCTAAGATTCCTTGTCAAAGTGCAACCACTCGACCGTGGCAATAAATCTATATATTATTCATAAAAATCGTTTTATGAAATATTTACTACTTGGACTTTAAAACAATATTTTACTAGATAAATGTATATGTCACAGTTATTTACGTTTGTCTTACTCCACACTTATTTTCTTGTTTTTTTGTGTGCGGAAAAACAGCCATTCTACTTAGGTAATATAACTGCTAATATGACCCATTCGAAACGTTTTAAGTGGCATCTTCTGAGCTCGCAGCGCGGCAGTAAAAGTGGAGCTTTATGATAATACAAAAAATCATTAACTCCCGTCGTTTCAAAGGGGTTGGGGTGGGTAAACAGAGCAATATTTACCACAACGAACGACGTAGAGACCCCTGATTAAATTCATAAATTTCCAAAAGCACGCCAACACTGCCGCCATAATAATACTTAGTAATTAGACGCTTATGCGCAATAAACTTAGTTTACGAAATATAAGCAATTTTAGTTTTCTATGTTATTATTAAATGCTAGGTCGCTTATTACGCGATAACGTTTTTTTATTACAGTTTTAGACAGTCGAATCAAATAGCTCTATTGTAAAACATTTTTATTTAAACGTAAAAAAAACATGCTCAAATGTCTTTATTTTCATTTTCCGCCATGTTCACTTTTAGCATATGTGTACATTCTTGATTAATAAATTCTGCCTTATGAGGTTATAATACGACTCAAGAAATTGATGCTAGTAAAAATGGAATTATTTTGCTTAACTCCATATCCGCTCCCAATGCAGAGCATATGGCTTTCTAATGGAGGTATCTCAACAGTAGTTTTTCTGCGACAATTTCTTGTTAATAAGTGGCTGAACCTCTCTTTTTTCATGACATGGCTTGAATTCACCCTTTCCATTCATCATATCCTTATGACTAGGCGTAACGAACGCAATAAACTAACTATTTGTTCTGCCTTAACTCTTCTCTCTTTGGAAAAGGTTAAGATACTCAGTAACAAACAGTTCTCGTAGAAACACTTATGTTGAGATCAACTGTATTTTTAACATGTCCGTTTTACATTGGGAGCGGACGTGTTAAGAAAGACTAGTTACCAATATCTGTTGTATTTTCTATGGATTCGGCGGTAATTATGAAGAAGATAGTTTTTAATTTAACATTGAATTTATAAACCTTTCATTGACGATTGTTATTAATTAGCATACTTAATTTGTTATCAGTTCTACCAGTGTTTTTATCTAACTCTCTGGGTCTAGTAGAAGATTAAAAGACTCAGATTTGTTATTTATAATTAAATGTCTGTATTTAAAAAATCTAAAATTCAATTTTATTCGTAAGCCGTGCGATGTTCTATCTGATGGTGCTTTTTAAAGAGGTTAAACACGTGTCACAATTTGTAATATGACAAGTGGAATACAGTACAAAGTAATCGAATTCAATTTTATAGTATCTATTGTAATGAAATTTGAATCCTTTCAAGGTGTTCACTGTCAATACTTGGTGGAATGGCATTATAATAAAACATTTTTAGTACTTTTTCCACATAAAAAAACTTTTTATGTGGAAAAAGTACCAAAAATATTTTATTATTTTTATTAAAATTTGAATCGTTAAAATTATGTAAATTTATACAAATTTAGTCACTAACGACCCGGGTTTCGCTTTTCAGCATCTTCAGGCGTTCAAGTGCACGGATGAACTTGAACTGAGCCTGAATATACTGAAAGACGAAACCCAGGTCGTTAGTGACATTTTTTTTGCGAATGTACATAATTTGAACGATTCAAATTTTATATTGAAATTCCACCAAGCACCTTCAGTCCAAATCTTAAAAAAAATCTATTGTAATATATTAATAGGTTTTTAGACGCTCCACACTGTGAGAGCATATTGCTTTAAAAAGAATCAGTCAAATAAAATGTTAATAACACGAAATATTTACATTATAAATAAATCGAATAATTAATTAGCTAACTAAAAGAGACTTATTCATTTAGTGTTTAAGATAATAGATTGATTTAGTCTCGTGCATTACATACCCGAGGCTCGAGCGCTAGGAAAAACATAAAGGCTTCTAGTATGAAAGGTTCCGGGGGAGTTTCCTATCTTTCTGCATAAGGACAGATAGTGCCTGAATTGTTTATGGAGGCTAGCTGATATATTTTCTTTACACACGTGATTCTACAGAGCTGTATACGATACACAGTTTCAAGTACTGGGGCCATAAGCAAACATGACGTTCGCTACACGCATTTCTGTTTTATTTACCTCCTCTTGGGATATGCCACCCTGGTAAGCGGAGGATCTTCAAATTATTTATTTTATTAGAACCTTTCGTGTCGTATTTGTTTTTACAAAGGTCGCTGACATCAAACTTCAACAGTATAATACCAATTCAACTATTTTCAGCATACATACTTTTAAAATCCAAGGTTTTTTCTAGTATTATCATAGAGTATTTGCTTACTTTAATAAATAATTAATTAAAATTACCATAAATTTCACTTAACAAGAGCCAAGTCAATATATGGATTTTTTCAGGGCTGTGGAGTCGGAGTTAGAGTCGTGAAAAATGAGCAGCTCGAACATTTAAAAAAATATATTTAATGATATGTTTTCAAACCACATTTCATATCGTATTGTCGCCTGCCGTGACCCAGTTGGTTAGAGTTTGCTCTACTGATCACGCAGGTCTGAGTTCGATTCCCGGTCAGATCACAGTGAATTTTAGAATTATTAAATTCAAAGTTTTGATCGAAGATTGGGTGTTTGTGATGTCAATTCACATAATTTCCTCTCCTCCCATATTACTGATCCTTCGATAACTGGGTGTAGCAATAGCGATTAGCCAACCACTAGTCCTGTTCTAGCCTTATCCTTCTTTCCCTACTACTCACATTGAAAAAAAGTGAGGATGAGCGACTGAATAACAAACAGCTCTCGTAGAATAAACTTATGTTGAGACAACTCCATTAGAAGACCATATGCTCCACATTGGGAGCGGACGTGGATTAAATAAACAAAAAAATCAAACAACAACAGTCCATAGTGTTGACATTGCATGCTTGGCTGACCAAAGATTATCTGATGGAATACATATATATAAGTTAAAATGGAATTATTGAAAAATTTCTTCGGTGTTGGAGTCGGGAGTTGTCTTTTTTACACTACTCCATAGCCCTGGAATTTTCCTATGACATGACATCAACTCGATGATTATTTTTGAAGTCACAAAATAAAAATACTTCACGAACCCCCATGCTTAAGATTGCCTTGTTGGGACATTAGCTAATACCTATAGCTCTAACTATTATGTCACAGAGTTTGACATTATATAAAAATAAAGGAATATGTAAAAAAAAATACCCAACAGAAATGTAAAATTTATTAAATTAATTACGAAAAAAGATAGATTAACACATCAAGTATACATCTTTTTAAAAACCATTTCCACTCACAGTATAGAATATAAAGAGTAATAAAGCAGAACGTGTAGAGTAACAATGTTCATCAGTATCTCTTCTTCAAATATATTAAGGGCATGCGAATAGAGTAGGCATTATGGTACACAAAAATCCAGCGGAAATATTAAATTAATTGACTATTTTTCTCGGCGTTAATAAAAAGAAAAGAAAATAAATTTTAAATAATGATAACGTAACAGCAAAATAGCTTTTATAAATAAAATAAATGACGAACAAGAGAATTAAGATAATATACACCCAAATACGGACGCCTATAAACTAAATTTTTCATCAAATTTTAGAGATAAACAGAGCACAATTGAAAAGCGTTCTGATTTTGAATGAACAGATAAATCCGCCAAATTCTCCAGACTATACCCTATATGTGAGTTAATATAATCATAAAATTTCTTCGACAAGCAAAAATAAATATAATTCTTAAAATTATCCACCAGTCAAATCTGTAGGCATTCCCATGGGTTAATCCTTTTCGCCAGCAATGGCTTTAAGCTTAGTGATACATTTATTTATTATTTAAACACGATACATTCATTTACTTAGCGTCAGTTCAAGTTCATACGTGCAATTGAACGCCCGAAAATTCCGAAAGGCGAAGCCCGGTTCATTAGAGACAAAACTTGCGTGAACGTACATAATTTTAACGATTCAAATTTAAAATTAAACGAAATGAAATTGTGAGTTAAGTGATTCGTGAGATCCAAAAAATTGTCCACCGCTACCAAAATAAATATTAAGCACAATTAGAATCGCATTTAATTCCGTTCATATTAATATGTTACTTTCCGTTTATCTAAAAGAGATATATACAAATATATGTTGTAAAAAAGAATAATTCCTTTACAAATCGTTGTGATCACGTAAAACGTACAACAGACAGATATTGGCACGTGTTTAGGTATTAAGTAAAAAAGTCTCACTTATATTTTTATCTTAAGAAAAATTATCCAAAGCCTTATCGGCCTGATAAATTATTAACATAAAAAAAATATAAGGGTAGTCTAGACTTGCATTTTTTTAAAACATAGGTTTATTTCTTAGCCTTCGGGGTAACGTGAAAAAAAAACAATATCATAATCATCCAAAAAAACATGTTGCTCAAATTTGTTATCTTTTTTGTAACAGAGGCTATATAATATAACATCTTAAAAAAATCTTTATTTTTTAAATATAATAACATTCTACCAAGCATTGCTGCGAACGCCTTAAAATATGATTTAATTTCACTGTTTTTATCTGGTAACTTTTTATTAGGTAATGTTTAATTTGATTAATACATATTGTGAATCAAAATATTTCATTACAACAAAAAATTTTTAGTCTGCACAACCTCCTCAGGTAAAAACTGTTTATGACGGGTGATTCAGTTTATTTCAGACCAACAAGTTGGGTAAAAAAATGACTCCGATTTCGGCTTTAAATTACAAATTTTGACTCCGAATTGATTTTTTCAGCCATTTTCGTTTAACTTACATGTGTCTACATTCACACCAGACTTTTCACTGGAATAAATCTATCGCATTTCACCAATCGATATAATAGAACAGACTGATAATTATTCAATATCTTATTTTTGTCATCTCGGATTTAAATGTCAGCCACTGCTAGAAACAAATAAATAATACCATGTCCGCTCCCGATATGGAGCATATGGACTCCTAACGGAGCTTATCTCAACAGAAATGTTTCTACAAGAACTGCTTGTTACTCAGTTGCACAACCTCTCTTTTTCCAAAGATAGTAGGGAATAGAAGGAAAGGGCTAGGACAGGACTAGTGGTTAGCTAATTGCTCTCGATACGCCCCCTTCATAGGATAGGATGGGTGGGACGGGTGAATTCAAGACATCATATACAGAATGCCTTTGAACATAAATTCATAAATCGATTGAAAAATCAATTTATAAAACTGCCCGTTCTGGGATTCGAACCCGTGCTGTCCGTAGCGGTAGTCAACAATGTTGACCACTCGACCACACAGGCGGCAAACAAATCACAGAAGAACTCAGCTCTTCCAACAATTTCGAAATTAAAAAATCACAGAAAAATTTTTATTTCCAAAAATTTTCCAGTGGCTCCCCAAAACAAAAACAAATCTCTGTGGCCCTCTTGGAACACGCTTTTAGTAGTGAATTTACCATGTCTATATCTTACAACTGACAAATATGAATTGTCAAAATTCATTTTTACCAAAATGGCGACTGGAGAAAGCCTTCCCGGCAAACATCCTGTATTTGTTTAAAGAATCGATATTTGTGTGAAAATATTAAAAATCGTAGCTATTTTAATTTAGCTACAAGTTACAATAAAAACGAATTCGTCGAAATTATTTGCAATATGTAATAAAGTTTTTCAGTTTTATTATTATTGTACAATCATAAAAAATACGTTAAAATTACATTAATTTTTTATTGCCCAAATAAAATGTCAAAAAAAATAATCTTGATCATTTTAAATAATAAAAAAAAAACAAAAAGAAAACAAGTTTGCTAATTCACGCAAGATTGTGTAAAGGTTCATTTATTAGATGAAATCCGACCAGCCTTGCTCGAAGACGCGAAGTGAGTATTAAATGAGAATAACTCTTTTTAATTATGACCGTAACCGGTTTAAAAATAGTAATTTTGGTTAAAATCAGCGAGAAAATAAGCGATGAATTCCTCATACCAGCAAAACACCTGGCCATAAAAAAACAGTCCAAATTATTACAATATTAGCATAACGTTATTTATGTTATAGAATTTGTTCCACCGATTTATAAGAAAATGTTTATTTGAATTTTTATTGTGAAAATAATCACATGTTGTGTTATAAAAATTTCTTTAAGATTTAACATAATGTAAAATTTCGGTGATAACAATTCAAAAAGTGAGACTGTTCTATAATCTGTTCGTGAACCCAGTTAAAACAGATAGGTGTTTAATAATAACACTATAATCATACCAATCATCTAAAAAAACTGTCTGATGTTAATAAGTTTAACAATTTAGCAAAACGGGTATAAATAACAACAAAGAATTTATTATCCACACCACTTATTAAATAATGATGAAGTTTTATATGTTTATCTGTTGCTAAAAATCAGTATTCATGTACGTCATATTAAAACTTTCGACAAGGGATAAGCGTGAAAGCTTGTAGTAAAAGAACACTTCTTCGAAGCTTTTTTTAACATAAAAAGCTCAAACAAAGTATTTTTTTACAACAAAACAAACCTTATCTCAACTAAGTATAGTGCAGTTTGGAAATGTTTTAAGTAATAAGTCGTTTACTAACACGAACTATAAAATATTTTTTAACGAAACTAACAGAAGCTAAGAATTAAAAAAGTTCTTAATAATTAATTTATGATTTTTTTAATTCATGGCCGTTCTCAATTTGCAGCATATGAATTTTTAATGAAGCATCTCAACAGAAGTTAATCTTTGAAAAATGTTTATAGTAAGTAAATAACGATGGGGCAAGTGACTAGACTAGCAATAAACTAATCGGTTTCTGTACACCTCATTTTACGGTCGAATAGTTGGGATAGAATGCAGTCAACACTAAATCATTCAATCACAGGTCCTTTTTTTGTGATCGCGGGTTTTCTGGGTTGACAATTTTTCCAATCCGTGGATTGAACATTCAACATAAAATCCGAGAATTTTTTTTCTCGGCTATTTTGAAATTTTGGGATATTTCAAACAATTTTTTGTCGATTTCAAAAACTCAAAAATTTGCGGAATTTTCATAACCAAATGACGCGAGAAGTTTTTAAATAAATAGAAATAGTCCCTTTTTTTATTTTTTAGCCCTCGCGCTACTTTCTTAAAGTTTCTCAATCCCGAAATCCCGGTATTAATACTATTACTATCCCGATATTTCAGAATTACATAATTGGACGGGATCCCGTGGTTGATGGCCCTAGTCAACACATATATAATATATTTAAAAAATAATTAATCTAAGCGTCCGTACCAAGATTCGATGTCCTGGATACTGCAATAAAAAAGGACGACGGCAACTACTCGAACAGATCCAAGAATAGTGTAGAATAATTGCAGTAAAAAATGTAATTATAAGAGAAATATAAGCATTTATGAAAAAAGATGTCTGCAGTTATACAATGTTCGGGAAAATAAATTATTTGAGATAAACAATAAAAAAAAAAAAATACCAACCAAATAAATATGGCCGTGTCACTTTCATATCAAATCATGTTAATAGGAACGAAATTGTTCGTTCTCTGCAACATACTTGCGAAAATAAATTGTTAACACTTACAGACTTACTAAAATTACAGCAATAAATTTAACTCGTATCAAACAACAAGCCTCGTTCTTTTCTAAATATGTCTTGTTAAACCATTATTAAAAATGGCTTGATTGTTTTATATTTATTTTAACGCCTGTAGGCACGAAGGAAAAGTTCATATCAAAATACATGTAATATTATTTTATGATTCAAATTATAGGCAAAAATTTGTTAAGGAAACAATTAGTGCTGGTTGAATACGAAAGGGGCCTTGGATTGGTGAGATAGCATCTTGAAAGACGATCAAGCAAACAAAAAATATGTTGATTATAGGGTTGATTTCACGTTTCTTTTTCGTGTTAGTTTTTGTTTCATAGTGTTATTCAGTTACTGTAATATACAATACAAATTTATTTTTATTCGTTTTTTGTAAGCGAGTGACAGATCATTAATTATTTTTTTATTCAAATGTGATATTTTCAGAAAAATAATAAAAAATGTGTTCTAAAGCAAAACGTATTTATAAACAGAAAGGTTTTCACAAATATTTTAAGATTAACAAGAATTATCTGTACATGTTTATGTACATGTACTGTTATGTTTGTTTTTTTATACTATCACTTTCTTTCCGCATTAAGACAAAACTATTATAAATTAAAAATACTTATTTTAAGCAAGTTATATATCGTCTAAATCATTTTTTTTTATATCATTTATATTTCTTACATTATCACAATAAGCTTTACCTAGCATTATCATACAACAAGTAAAGGTTTCCAGAGTTTGACGAGTCTCGTCGAAGCCTTTAGAATTATGTAAGTATATCAATTAATATATTTCTAGATATTTAAATAAATATGAGTTTAAAAAATAGTTGAAAAAATAGCGTATCAAGTAATGATAGAAGAAAACTGAGTAGCAATTTTTATTTCGTCCATTAATCATATAAAATATACTCCACGTTATATGTTGATATCACTTTTAGGGTGTTCACTGTCAATACTTGGTGAAAAGGCATTATATTAATAAAAACACAATAATCCTTTGTACTTCATTCCACTTTATTTAATATGTCAGCATTGTTAAATTATATTTCTTATCAGTTGACAATGCTCGCAATGAGCGAAACCGGTCCTGACATATTAAATAAAGTGGAATGAAGTACAAAGGATTATTGTCTTTTTATTAATATGTTGATATGTCAACTTCGTTTGTATAAACTTTTCCTGTTTATGGTTGAGTCAACTTTCCATTTTAAGAAAATTTAAATTTATCTTTGCCATGTTTACCACTACACAGTAATGATAGAAAAAAAATCAAAACACTAAACATAAATGAGTTTCAAATAATGTTATATTGATCCAGGCGTCATCAATTATTATCAATTTATTTTAGATTAATAAGCAAGTGACAAAGTGACAACAAAGTTTGACTTATTTATTGGAAGAAGTATAGCTATGAGTTTATTATATTTAATAACATAATTGACGTAGAAGGAAGGCATTTTTTTCCCAAAATTAATGATTGAAAAATTAATTGTAATATATCGTTAGAGAAGAAAATACAATAAACTGCCCCTTGGCTTATTAAAAGTTTCTCCGTCTACGTCACGGATCCATTAAATTTTACAATTAAATTGATATACTGACATTCGAACTTAAAGTTAACACTGTAACGGGCAAGCCTTAGTCAGAGTTGTTGTTAGTACAATATAATCCGACATCCATCTAATTGGGAACAAACTTGTGACTGGAACATCCGTTTTGAGGCTGGTAAAAGTTTTTATATCTCAGACCAATAAAAGAAACGAATTTTATTTTATAAACATTTTTATATCGAAATAAATACAGAGAAAGATTAAAAATAAAAACAATTCAATTTGCCGTTTTTTTGCCGGTTATATAATAGATACTGAACTGATACTGAACTGAAAAAAAAACAAAAATGTGCCGGTATAATAATAAAAACTATCATGACTTTAATTGAGTTTCATGGTATTTTTTTTTTACTAAGCGAAACGATTTATCTGTTTCCTGTATCCGTTATTGAACAATGTTTTTTTATTATTCAATGTTATACCAATTATGTTGACAGCTCTTTTTGTTTTAAAGATGAATAATCGTTGGAATACTGCCAGAAACTTTTATATTTTTCGGAAATCATGAGATGGACTGTCGATATAGCAAGGTCGTAGACTATTAGACAAATTTATAATATGTTTTTATCCATGTCCACTCCTAATCTAGAGCATATGGCCTTCTAATGGAGGTATCTCAATAGAAGTTTTTTTATGCGAGAACTGTTTGTTACTCAGTCGCTCAACCTTACTTACAAAGTGAGTAGTAGGGAAAGTAGGATAAGGCTAGAACACGACTATTAGTTGACTAACCGGGGGAAAGTAAATAATGTGAATTGACATCACAAGCACCCAGTCTTTGATCACAACTTTGAATTGAATAAATTTCAAATTCATTGTGATCTGACCAAAAATCAAACCCAGACCTGCGTGATCGGTAGAGTAAGCTCTAATAAACTGGGCCACAGCAGGCAAAAATACTTAACAAAAAAAACAATACAAAATTATTACGTCGTCTGATAGTCGGGTAGTAGTAGAAATAAGAACTTTTTTCAAATCTATGAATAAGAAAGTTTTCATAGTTTGTATTACTTCTTTAAATATTAAAGCAAATAAATTTTATATATGGAGTGAGCTTGTTTTTCAAACAATATAGTGCGTTTAACCTTCCGGTATCTACGAGGTGCATTCGCATTGCAAAATTCTTCTTATGTCAACCATTCTCTAAATTCCAATCATACCTAGCTGATATTTATTGTAACCTACAATGGTAATATTAGTAAGTCACTTCCTATTTTAGACGTTTTGGTACTCGAGTGTTAAATCTATAGACCTTCATTCGTAACTCAAAACACCCAATTTTGATTTAATATTTTCTGAGAATTTTTTGTAAGAATGAGCATTATTAAAGACTGTAAAAATAACTATTTTTATACAAAAAGTGTGAAAATGTTATACATTATAAAATTATATAGACGCTACCTAATTAATTACTAAAGTACATAAATAACTGCTTAATTAAGATACTAAGAAGGCTTAAAAATATTTCAGAAAAATAGTAGGTCAATACTAAACGTATTTCAACGTTTGAATACTTGTTGACCTCTTCTATATTATTCTATCAACGTGAATTTATTATACAGTAAAAAAACGTGGCATAACATTTGCAGAGGTAAATAATTTATTGATCCCTATCTGGTCTATCAATATCCCTTGAAATATTTATAAGGTCAAATCAATATTCGACAAAGCCATCAAAGCTAACGCTGATACGATATCCGTTTGTTAATTTGACAGAATTGACAGTCACGTAGGTTGTGATGTTAGTCAAATATTCAGCAAATTAACGTGATAATAACATGAGCTTTTATATTTGACTTGTTATCGCTTATTTTTTTAAATTGCTTTCAATTAACTGATCAAAATGGAGAATACAAGTAAGTTTAACATAGTTTACGTAATTTTTTCAAGTATATAATATATAAAACAATCAAGAGATACATATTTACAATTTAAAAAAAGTACAATTTAATACTTTTGTTAACATAACAAGGTGTAAATGCCAAGTCAATCAATAAACTCTTGTTAACTAATTTCACAATTAACATCAATCAGAACCGGTTTTGTTCTTCACGAGAATTTCCAACTGATAAGGATCTAATAATATATTATCTAAATAGGTACCAGTATGAAAAAATTAAAATGTCTTTTGTACTAATTACACATTTATTTAATGAAATCAGGACCGGTTTCACTCATCACGATCGTTTTTAACATTAATTAAAAATAATTGATAAAAACAATTCATGAAAAAAACCGATTTTAATTTTAGTATGATGCCTTTCCACCAAGTATTGAGATAGAAGACCATTGAATTATTGATTAAAAACTAATTAAGATCCTTGGGGGAGGAACAAACAATTAGTAAAAGAAATATGTATAGAATTTTTAGATAATGCTATGAAATTTGAATAAGTGAAAATAGCTTTACTTCAATTTAAATGTTCAATGCGCCTAACAAAAAAAAGCTTCTGATTTGCAATCGCATTGAAAAACAATACAATTAAGCAAATGAGGTCCCTAAAATTTAGTGTACATTGATAATATGAAAACAATACTTATAAAAGCAAGTTCGTAATGAGCGAATATGGTCCTGATCCCAATGAATAAATGTGTAATTAATATTTTTCATTTTCACCAAGTATTGACAGTAAGCGCCTTATTATTGAGATACATAATAAATTATGTACAAAATTGGTAGGGTAATATAATATGTATGTGTACATTTATGAAATTTTGTCGTTTAGTAGCCAAATAAACGCATATTAAATAATATCTTTCTTTGTTGATGCATTGGTAAATTTCATAAGAATGACTATTTATTAGTTAAAATATTAGTTAGAATAGCTATATTTAAATTTTATTATGTTTGATCAATTTATAATGTGTTCATAATTAAATCATTTGTGATTGTAAATTTATTTCTTCCAGAAGCAAAAACTATGCGTGTCGAAGTTTGAATTATTCAGTTAATATTTCGAGACCACGACGAATTGCAAAAAAATACAGATAAAGCAACAACCACGCCGTTGAAAATAATTATGTTAATTTGTGATAATGAGGTGTTTGAAATTTGAATCGGAATAATAAAGGTTTATTTATAAAAGCTTATATTACAAATATTCGATTCACCAAACGGCAGAGAAACAAGTTTGGGCTGGCTGATTGATCCCTTCACATAAGAAAGTGTTGTATACCCATTTAAGAGTTATAAATGAATGATATTTTCACTTTATCTAGTAATTTATATAGTCTATTATAGGTGATAAATCGTTTATTATTTTCATATGATATTGTTGTTAAAACATATAATGAACGTCGTGGATCAAGTTGTGCACATAAAAAATATGTTCAAACGTTACAGTTGTTATCAAAGCAACATTGATTATGGAGTGAGTAATTTATCAAAATTAATTTGGCGGTATTCAATTTATTTTGTAGGACCGATTTTTACTGTAACAAGTTAATATTTTTGTATTAATTAGTAATGTTATTGTTTGTATCTTTGCCCAGCTAAAGAAAAAAATATCTTCTTTATAGTTAAAATTCTTTCAATTGATTTTGTCTTAATTTTCTTTTCAAATAGGCAAAGCATGAACTACCTCTACCTCTACAATTAATGAATATCAAAAAACTTAGTTTTCATTTTATTCTTTATTATTACAATCAAAACAATGTCTGTGAGGTGGAAATTTCGTTATCTTCTCGAATAAGAATTGCACAAAGATTTTGTTTTGTATTTTATGTGTTTTGTTAAGAATTTGTTTCAATTTTCCGATTTTGTGTTTTTGGGCTTCACAACTCATATGGATGTCAAAAAATCAGAGTCATGAGTCAAAACGTAGAAAAGCGACATACTAATGTATGATTGAATATATGAATTACTGCAACTCAAAACGAAAGGAAATTCAACAGACAGCAAATGCGTACGAGAAAGATAATCTTTCAGATACGTTACCTTTGTAAGTAGCTCAGTACTTATCATTTAGTTATTTAATAGCACTTGCTTACGAAGTAGAGGTTTATGTACTTTTTATTGTCAATTTTCAATAGTAGATGGCAGTGAGAAAATAGGGATCAAATGCTGTTGAAAGAAATGTTATGAAAAATATTCTTCAACAATTGATTTTTTTATTACGATAATATATCGGTGGGTGTGAGACATTATATAATGAAAAACTGAAACTAGCTTTTACGTTTATTATACTGCTTAAAGCCAGTTTCATAGAAACTTCTTTATTTAAAAATTACTAGATTTTTACATTATAGACAGCTTTTTAAAATATTTTTTCACACAGCACCAAAGAACCTTTCACTATAAACCACTTCCCCCCATCACTCATCCGTCCCGAGCGTAGTTTTAGAAAAGAATGAAAGCAAAAAATCCTCTCCTACAATTCAGATAAATCTATGAAATTTTCCAGATATTTTTCTTACGCAGCGAAATTCAGAAAGGGAGTCAGAGAAGATGTCGGTGAGTGCAATTGACACGTGAGAATTTATCTCAAAACTTTGTCTTTCATATCAAATTCAGCAGTTGTTCGCTAGGGCTTAGATTGAGGGGTAGAGGTTCTATGTATTTTTTTACCCCGCAAGAAAAGTCAACGGAGATTTTTTAAGCGACGCACAGTGGGCTTAAATGGTAATTCGCGTCTTTAACTTATTTTTATTCATTGATTTTCATTTATACCAGCTTTGTTCCGTCAAAAAACTCTTCATTGAAAATACTAGTAATTCATGAATTGTTGTTCAATTCTTCAATTCTGGCGCAGCGTTGATAATATGTTATTAATCAACGCAATTTTCAAATATCATTAAAATTACTGTCAAGCAATAAATATTTATGTATTAAGTTATATGATGAAAATCATGTTTATATTATGTTTCTTGTAAAGTGAACGTTTTTTAATTTTAGAGTATTTATTTCAAATTTCCTTAAAATTACCGGATTACCAAAACGAAGAGATTGTGGTTTCAGAACAAGTATTTTTGTATTTTTTTCAAGAGTGAGTACAATAATAATAATACGATGGCGTTTTATTCTGGTGCGTGATGGAAAAAAGAGTAATTCAAAACACAGAAAAATAACTGTTGACCATAATTCGCAGTGAAAATATTAAATGATTGGCTTTGTTGTTTTTTATTTGTTACAGCAATATATAATTTAAAAAATAAGTCTCTACTTTGTAAATTCGGTGGGAAACTTTCAACTATGCTAAAACCGACACGATTTTTTTTTGTTGGATGATATTATAACATATGTCTAAAAACGATATGTTTTTGTCTCTGAATAGCGTAAATACAGGCAAACGTGAATGCGAGTTCTCCGTACGGAAAATCGAGGCCTGTAAATATGCATGGCAAATTTTCAGCGGGAACAGATTGGATTATTGCGTTTTATACGCGGAAAAGTGGATAACATATCGAAGCTGCCGCACGGGAAATGTCTGCGTATGAATTGAATGTCTGAACATTTGCTTAGATATCGACGGAAAAAATATTCTCACTCTGGAAGGGAGTGTTCTGTAATGGATCGAGTGTCAAAATAACGTTATGGTATTCGCTTAAACGAAAGGTCGCGCAGATTCTACGATTTTATTTTTATTCGTAACATCGATTTTTTTCTGAACTTTAAATACAAGTTTATAGGATTATTTTATGTTCAAAATTTTTTATTTGTAGGTACAATATATTTCAACAAATATTCAACCAAGAAAAAATAATAATACAGTTTAAAATTGAATACGCTAACCTCTCTATGCAATACAATAATCAGACTGAAAGCTCTTACAACTACCGCTGTGTATGATTTGCACAATGTCAGTAAGAAGATTTATCAACAATTATTTTTCAACAAATTAGGTACTGTTGAAAATATTGTGAGCGAGCTTACTTCATATTGAAGTTAACATAAGACAAGTTTGAGACACAACTGAATTTTGCCTACCTCGCTATTATTAATATTTATTTAATTTTTTACCATGTCCGTTCCCAATGTGGACTATATGGACACCCAATGGAGTTTATCTCAACAGAAGTGTTTCTACGAGAACTGCTTGTTACTCAGTTGCTCAACCTCTCTTTTCCCAAAGAGAGTAGGGATAGAAGGATAGAGCTAGGACAGTACTTTTTTATTTTTTTTGTTTTTATTTTCTGCATTACACTGAAGATGATTTCTCCTCAATGATACAGTTAAGATACATTTTTTAGATACAATTTGATAGGCAACAATAGTTGATAATTAAAAACATAAAGATATTAATAAAGGTTAATTAAATACATAGAATTGGTATAACTACACGTAAAAAACTAAAATAATAATAATAAGCAAGAATCATAGTTAATGGCTCTAATAAAACAACTTTTAATTTTGAGACAGATGCGATTAAAGATTGAATGGTGAGGGGCAGGGAAGGTAAACTTTTTCTCCAAAAGAAGTAGCAAATTTCTTGAAGTGACAGAAATTTTCTGGATCTTGATGCCCGATAGGACCATCACGGTTATTTTTACATAACGAAAACAATATACCTCTTTTTACGGACATAATCGGACAATTCCAAAGAATATGCTCTGAGTCTTGATTACTGTCACCACAAGAGCAGTGTGGGTTAAGTTTGATTTTAAATTTATGTAACTTGGCATTAAGCGCACCGTGTCCGGTGATAAATTGACAGGACTAGTGGTAAGTTAATTTCTCTCGATACGCCTCATTCATAGAATAGGATGGGTGGGAGGGGAAATTCAAGACATCACATACATCCATGCCTTCGAACAGAAATTCATAAATCGATTGAATAATCAATTTATAAAACTGTCCGTACCGGGATTTGAACCCGTGCCCTCCGTAATCGAAGCCAACAACGTTGACCACTTGGCCACACATAAAATTAATAAGAAAATTTATCAACAACAATTTACTGTTAGTATTATTGCGAGCGAGCTTTTTTGGTATTGAAATCAGATGAGACAAATTTGAATTCGTCACAATTTTATTTGTCTATCTAATAATTAAAGACAGCATAAAATTATCTTGGAACAGTCCATTATAATCACCAACACCCTCTAATGATGATTTTAAGCTCAATAACTCTTTTTATTCATGTTCGTATTTTATTTGAAAATGTTTTAAATTTTCTATGTGGAAAAATATATTTTCTGTTCATATTTATTTTTAATTCTATCAAAATGGGTAAAGAAAAAGAGTTGTGGTGTAAATAAAGAGTAGAATTCGACAAAAAGTTTTCAAACCCGAATGGAGTTGATGAAACCATCATGAACATCAATGCTGATTAAAGAACAATCTTTAATTCAATTAAAATATTAATATCAAAAATGTTTAAATTTCACTACAAGTGATAAGACTGTTAATTTTTTGAATCGTTATTATTGAATTATTATGTACATTCACACAAGTTTTGTCACTAACGACCTGGGTTTCGCCTTTCAGCAACTTGAACTGACGTTTGGTTAGTAAATGTATCGTGTTTATGTAAGATATACATGACTGTTCAACTGATCAGACAAAACTTCATTAATCATTCATTAACCACTGGGCTACAGGAATCATTTAGTACTACAACTGTTTTTATAATATTGAGGGTAATAGTTAACGGTTCTCAGATAATATTAATTAATTATGTTAAAGTTATAATTAATTTTATTCATATTGTTTTTCTGTACAAGCTGTTTAACTGTCGGATTGAGTGTATTTCCAAAGTTTTCTTGCCATAGAAAACAATTTCCGTGTCAAAATGTCTCCCTTATTCTACTTTAAAATATAATACTTTTAAATAATATGCAAACAGATACTACTATAAATCTTGATAAAACTTTACGTCTAATAATCATTTAGAATGAAATCTTTGCGAAGCACTTCATAAGTGAAAAGTATCTACGATCTCACCAACAAAGTGGATTAGTTTCACGAAATAGCAAAACTTAGAGGAGCCTACCAAGAATTGTTACCCACTTTATTACTTTCTGAAATATGTGAAAAACATTTCAAATAAGAATAATGTTTGAAAATACGGAGTTATAATTACATACGAACACTTTGTTTGACTCTTAATGGAAGCATTTCAACGAAGGCTGTTATACGATGAATGTATTGTATTTTGAGAATTAACCAGTTATTAAAACCCGGGTCGTTAGTGACAAAATCTGTGAGAATGTACAAAGTTTGAACAATTCAAATTGACCAGTTATTTTTTATAGAAAAAGTATAGATATTATTGTAGGACATAATTTATTATATGATTATATTATTACAACATAAGAAGTAAGTGAATTATTGCACAAATTTAATTTAAAATACATTTTAATCTCTGCTAAGAAGCATTGTAAGTAAACAGTAAATTAATTTTCATAGGGGGTTCACTGACAATATTAGATCGAAAAGCATTATATTAAACAAAAACAAAAACAAAAATGCTCGTGTGTACTTTTTTCCACAGATTTATTTAGTAAAATCAGGACCAGTTTCGTTCATGACGAGTAATATCATCCGATAAGAAAATACAATTTTACAGTGCTATTTATACAAAACAAAATAAAATTAGTAATGTGTAAAAAGCAATGATATTTTAAAATATAAATAAGTGTCACTAAATTGTCTCAAATTAAAATGCTTAAAACCTGTAAAATATAATTGAAAAACTCATCAAAAATGTGTTTAGCTAAAGTAAACACTGACGGTAAATATGAACATAATTTTGATCTTGGATTTTTTTACAAAAAAAGTGGAATTAACTGTGTACAATACGAATGAGCATTTCATTTTTTGAATAAACCGTATTTTTAGCAAGATCGATGTCTTTTCGTCTTTAAATTTATTATATGCAAGATAATAAATATACTATATTGCTATATTTCAAACGTTTTATTTTCGTGAAATGTTATTTGTCATCATTGTTGTTCCATTGCAACCTTGCAGTATAAAATATGCAGCAGTCAAATAAAGTGGGGTAAAAATAGCAACGTATTTAGTTCTACAGTTTTTTATATTTATTTGTTGATAGCTATTTCGGCTTTTGCCATCGTTAGAACTATGATTAAAATTAAATTTTTCTCAGCTATATATGCTGCTCCGAAGAGATACAGAATGCATCCTGCTATTCACTCTTACATCCTAATTCAAATAACAATTATAATATTACAATTATATATGACTCTAGTGTTTCTAAGAACGATACGCAATCTGGGGTTTTCAAATGTAAATTAGGATAAATTTAACTGATATTTATTATGTGGGGTTTTAAATGTTATTTTAATCATAGTTCTGACGATGGCGAAAGCCGAAATAACCATTAACTAATAAATATAAAAAAAAACTGTAGAACTAACTACGTTGCTATTCTTACTCTTTTATAATGAAGTTCTACAAAGTCAATAAATAAGTTAAATAAAGTGTTTTAAAAACGATGTTTTATTCAATATGATTCATTACTTAACGTTTTCATTGAAAAAGATAGTTTGAATATAAAAATAAGAAGTCTTACATTTAGTGTTTGCTTACGTTAGTACATTATAAATGAAGCTTTTGATAATGATACAATTTACCTTTGTCCATCTGGAGCTTTTATATAATATTTTCTGTGTGTGCCAGCATTATAAAGATTACTTATTTATATGGAGAGCTTAGTGTTCATGATTAATTGATATTGGGTATAAGGAAAAATTGAGATTATTATTTAGTACGTTTTTTGGAAAATATTTGTGACAAATAATAAATTTTATAGATATTGTACATGCCGATATTTTGTTTCCCTGGAACTTACTCTGAACAATTTCATATTTAGACATTATTTTAACCAATCTATATAATCATTTTTTTATGATAAAAGAAAGATTGAGCATCTGTCTTCTTGAAATAAAATACATTTTTTAGCGGAAAGGGGATTGGTTATGTCATATCCTGCCAATGTTCACTTATATTATTAACTAGTATTTAAAAAGGCTTTCCACTTCTCAGAACGCGTAAAGAACAGATATTTATTAAGAAGACTATTAATAGTATTATGAACGTGTGTAAAGCAGATTGTCTAATAAAAGTAAAGTTAGAAAATAAAAAAATTATCGTGTGGGGTAATAAATGTTATTTTAAACGAAAATATACAAATTATATAAAAAAACACTCTATTTTACATATTTTACAATTCTTTATTAGAATTAGATTTAGCTCACAGTTGAAAATACTTATGATGAGCGAAACCGGTCCTGATCCTTAGGAAAGGTATTGTGAAATAATCACAAAAGAGTGCTTAATAATTTTCAATTCAATGAATGCACTTACACCAATATACAGTGAACACCTTAAATGTTTTTACAGAAATAAAATTATTTTTGTCGCATGTCTGTATTTTTTCTTCGAAGAGAAACTAAAAATTCCTTTTACACAATATCAAATAGCCATTTTCCCGATTATTTTTTTTATATAAAACATAAAATACGATTCCAATAATGGAAATAAAATTAAAAAATGTTTATTTTTTTAATTTTTTTACTTCGCTGTAATATATTACACTGGTTTGGCGTTTTGTTTGTTGTATTTCCATGCATTTTTTCTCGTAAGAGAACTTACTATTTCACACATATATAGTATGTATAAAATTGCAAATAAAAAACGAAGTACGTGTTAATTGTAAGTTACAAAAAATATTTATGAAATACATTAGAAAATTAGATAAGAAATATTTAAAAATTATGTCTTTTAATGCTTTATTTTTATTAATTTAAAGTATAAACGTGTGTTTTATTATAAAGGTCAAAGTATATATTATATAATCATATTATTGAACTGAAATTCAACACTCGCATAGAATTAAAACGCCAAGTGGCATTGCCACTTTTCTAACATGTATCAAGTTTATTGACTTGATTTTATAAGAAATCAAAAAAACATACATTTAAATAATAATTAATGGTTGAGTTATACGAAGTTGTTAATTATCTTTTTTGTTCATCGTAATATACTTAATTACCATAGAAAATTGAAGATTTACAAACGAATTTCGTTTGAAGTTAGGTGGCAAAGTAAAATATTTTTTGTTTTAAGTATATGTACACTTTGAAGTAAGAAATATTTCTTAAAGCACAGTTGGGTGCCATGTTTTCTTTTAAATAATACAAATAAAAATTTAGAATGGGTAACATAAACTACTTGTTGCAAAGAGTTTATAATAAGCGATTTTTTAGTTTGTATAATTTTATATTTTATTAAAATACGTATAAATTATTATCGTTAACTGTCAATAAAATTTATTAAAATAATATTACATTATATAAACTATATCTTTATGTTTCTCCTTTGTGTAATATGTATTTTTCTAGTTAGCATAATTGTTTATAATACACTCGTTTAATTCACTTAAACTAAAAAAGCAGTATTCTATTTTTTATAATTTATAACTTCGACTGAAGGTGCTTGATGGAACTTCAATATTAAATTTGAATTATTTTGAATCTATACTCTGACATAAGTTTTATCGATAACGACCCGGGCTTAGCCTTTCGAGATCTTCAGGATTTATCAGGCAATTATTTTCTAATAAAACAAATTATTGTCTGGCAATTTAGTACTTTCAAAATACCCAATAATGTATTCATAGATACTCGATAATTATAATCTTAACTTAACTCATTAAATTAATCAATGTCATAAATTCTCGCAAAATCATATCAATTAGGTTAACAATAATAATACTGTGTGATTCACGTTTTTGTTTGTATATAAACGATACAAACCGTTTGTTGCTTAGTTCAAGTGAATTCGTGCGCTTGATAAAACTTGAAGATGCCGAAAGGCGAAGCCCGCGTTGCTATCGACAAAACTTACGGACGAGTACAGAACCAAAATAATTCAAATTTAGTGTTCTATTTTTTAAATATGAACCTAAAAATATATTTTTTCATTATTTATTACCAAAACATTAAATTAATATAAATCTGACCATGTGCTACATTATTGATTTAAAATAATAAAAATATTTGATTTAATTTCCGGTTATATCCTAACACCATCTGTTGAAAAATTAAGAAACACTAAAAAAATATATTTATTTACAATTCAAATCACTTTTAAGATTTTCACAGTCACTTGGTGGAATGGCATTATATTAAAAAAATTAAATTATTTTGTACTAATTCCACGTGTATTTCACAAAATCAGTGTACATACATATATAGTAAAGTTTTTGGGCCATTTATTATAAAGATATTTTGGGAATAGGATTGTATTTTTTAGACGTTGTATAAAAAAAATATATATACTTTACTATATATTACGTTCTCCAACGAACCACACTCTTTGAGTGCTAATAAAGAAAGTTTTTCTGATAAAAAAAACATGTATTCAAACAATTTCATCTGCTAACCGTGGTAGCAAATGACTGTTCGCGTATTTTTTATGTTTTGAATACACATTTTGTTTAAAAAAAATATTATCCAATAATCTTGCACTGTACATAATTGCCAGGGGTAAACATAAAAGTATTTTTAAAATATATATATATATCCGTTTAGCATGTAGTCCAGCGGTAAGAGATTAGCCATCGGAAGATTCCGGACTCGAATCATGACAATATCAAGAATGGTTTTGATATTTTATCTTGGTTAAGCTTGGTGTGGATTTTGTAAAAAACGCTGGGCTAATTATCGATATTTTGATGTGTTTAAGGTGTAAATATATTTACAAAAACAAAAATGAAATCATACATCGAAGATCTCGTATCAGGGTCAAGTTTATGGTTCTAGTTGGTTACGGAATCTTCAACCGTAATATTACGTAAGATCCGTGGCGCAACATTCAATGTCGCTAGATTCCTTGACGGATCTCATTGGTTTGATTCCCAATACGAACAGCATTTTTTTTAATCGACATATTGATTTCTGTTCGAAGGCATTGGTGTGTGTTTTGTCTAAGTGTTTACTCCCATCCTTTCAATCCTTAAGTAACGGGGTATATCAAATGTAATTAGCTTATCACTATTACTGTCTTAGACATATACTTCTATCCTTACTACTCTCTTTAAAAAAGATAGGTTAAACAACTGAGTAACTATGTATAAAACCTATTTGAGAGCGGATATGGATATACAAAATATTTATATACTACGTAGTCGTTGATTTCACTACATCTTTCCAGAATGCGACAGCGATGCAAAATGGTTTCTCTTGCTCTTGGTCCAACGCAAAGCTACACGGTCATGATCATTTAACTTAACGCTTTCGTTCTTAGAAAAGAATAGAATAAAAAAATGAATGAGTGACATATTCTTTTTTTCTTAAGTGTGAGTTTGATTTCTATTAATTATTGCATATGAGAATTCATCGTGGTTTTACAGAAGGTAAAATGGAATTAAGTATATTTTAACCGCTCATCATATGACGTTAGTTAAATACTTTATTATTTATTTTATTTATTTCTGTTTTTGATTTTGATTTTATATATACAAATATATTAACATGTATTTTGCCTATACAAAATCAGTCGCTTCGGATCAAAATGTATGTAACATTTTTTTTTACTTGTATGCGGAGAATTCAAATTTAAATTAGCTTTTTTAATAAAACGTTAAATCTAACAACCTCACCACGCAAACCGCAACGAAGAGCTATAATTATATAAGGTTACATCAGTGTTCCTGTTTAATTATGTTAAATTGAAATATAATTAATTAATTTAAGTCGTAAGATGTATAAAACTATAATATAACCACTATAACATCCGTTTAATATTTTCGTATTTTTACATGACAGGAAAAAAAATACATGTATGCTAATTTTTACGCATTAGTTTTTTTGTATAATATCTCTAAAATATTTATAAGCCCAAAATTACCAACGTCCTTGCCAAATCTGGTTGTACCTTTATTGATGATATTAATGACTCCTAGAAATGGTAATTTTAACTAAGAAAGAAAATTAGCATTCTGGTTTGATGTCGGTGTGTTATGTATAATTTTTTGATACTCATCTCAGGATAAACTATTGCCAGATACGATAATGAATTCGAAATTCTAGTGAATATTCATTATTGTATTGATTTTGTTGACTTAGAATAAACACACAAAAAAATAATTTTACGATATTTTAATTACTGTTGGATTCTCACAAAGGAATGTAATGATTTTGTTTATTTAAATGAATTTGAACTAAATTCAACGTATGTATAATTAACTTGTCAAATCAAATACTGAATTGTAATTTGTATCTACATTGTTAGAAAAACAAAACCATATTAGTCAATTATAACAACAAAGCTGATTTATATAGATCTTTTTATAACAAAGGAATCCTGATTGTTTGTTATTAATGCAAAACGAATCGATGATATATTTTACGAAATGATTTGAATTCATAATAATAGAACAATGATTATTATTTTCCAACAAAAAATACTCAATAAAATTGATAAATTTTCCATCTTGGGTAATTAATAGAATTGATTATTTTGAATTCAATAAAGTGAACTTTATCGCAGATTACACTGTATGTCAATTTTAAACACTTTAACACACAAACAATTTTAAGCACAAACCATGGGATGGGTTTTAATATTAACGGGTCTTGTGTGTCTTCTTTTTTTACAACGTCAGGAATTAGTGAGAATATGTTTTATCCTCATTGTTTTCATATATAAAAGATAAAAAATTAGTATTAACTGTGCGCCTGAAACTAAGTTATTTATTAACTCTAAGCTTACGTTAATATTTATTCTTGTACCTAAATGCTTTTAAATGCCAAAAAATGAAAACCGGAAAATGTACAAAACCCAAAAGATTTCAATTTCATATGGAAACTCTTACAAGAGCTTTTAGAAAATTGTACGATATATTTCTTTTAAATGAGTACAAGTAATGTTTTGTTATGTTATAACTTATGTTACCATAAATCAAAATATTGCAATTTTTACTGATTCAAATTAAGATAAAATTAACAATCACTACTGCGTTTCGCATAAGCTAATTTTACTAAGATCTACTTAATTTTTCAGTTAAACTGTGCCATTTAAAAATAGCATTATGATTATTTATAAAAAGCTTTTATGATCAATAAAACTTAAACACAAAAATCATTTTCTTTCAAGAAAGTTCTCTCACATGAAACCCTATCGAAAATATTGGCTAAATTTATTTCGTTACTCAAATTACTTCAGTATTATTCAATCAGTAAAATACATATTATATACCTTCATATCAAATTCAACACGCGCAATAAAATAAAAATATCACTTACAGAGTAACGTATTTACTTTTTTATTTGTTCCTAATTCACAAGTGTACCTAAAAGAAAACACTATAGAAAATAAATAGTTAATAAGTTTCTTAAGTTGCATACCTGCTTATCTCACAACAAAATAGTAAAATATTTTTTGATGTGCGTGATACTGTTCTTCCTTTCTTTTCTCCACTGCTTTTTGGTTACAATAATTAAGCACTGAATTTTTTTAAGAACTTATATGCCACTGTTCCACTTTTTTGACAGAACTTTTCACAAATCGATAATTTATTCACGCCTAATTGACAATTAATTACATAGAATACTGCAGTAGTTTGGGTTTTCACTTAAGAGATTTTATCATACAGATTTCACGCTCGCTTCGTTTCTTTGAAATGTAGGGACAGGTACGATATCTGACAAGTATTCTTATCGCTTATTTTATTTTTAATTTAACCACTGCTTTTATAAGAATTCAGTTTTAAAGTTTAAAAAAAATCACTGTTAGACTTGTTGAACCGATATTTTATTTGCCAGTGAAAAATATTTTTTACATCCGGAAACAGTTTCGAGAATCAATATATTATAATGACTAATTTTATAATTGTTATACAAGACAGTTTGCTGCACTATAAATAATACACTTCTAGAAACTCGGATGTATAATAATTAATCCGTCACCGTTGAATTAGCTGGTTTTTTATGTGCAATTATCCAATTTTAGCTTGTCATTAATTGTTGGTTTTACCGAATCTACGGAAAATATGACAACGTTTTTTTTTAACACAAACTTATATTATTATTAAGCAATTAGTTTTGAATTATTATTTTGATTACAAGCTGTATGAATTCACTCTGTTTTTTTAAAACTTTAAATTGTAATAACTTTAACGTTAATTTCACAATAATCACTTATTAAAAACACGTAATTACTGTTTTTAGTGTGTTTAAAGTGTTAATTAATTTAACATTCATTTTTTTATTTGAATTTTCATTAATTAAGAAGTAAATCAAAAAAGAAATAATAAATAATAAAAATTCACACGCTTTTGTATTTGTCAGTATGTTTTCAATGCCACAGTTTTCACTAGAAGATTATTTATCTTTGTTCAATGTATCACTCGAGATTATTCGAAACATCGATCATCTGAAAGCTGGCTTGACAGAACATAATTTTGTCAAAAAAGCTATCGTAGTATTTTCCGTAATGTACGTCGTCGGATCGCGTAACGAAATTCGACGGAGGCTTCGCTCGGCGTCACTCTAACACGTCTACAACACGCGGCGTCGCAGCGCATACTGCCTTGTACAGCGGCGGCGAACCAATAGGGACTCAGTATAGCTGCGCGATAGACTCTGCATATCATAGCCGGCGAATACTTCATTCCTGACCGGGAGGCTGTGCGGACGTAATAAGGCACTCTCGCTTTTTCCATGACCATACTTAATCTGTGCGATCGCAGTACTATTGACACAGTAAGCCTTGCTCCGCAACGTTTTCTCACATACGACACACCAAAATTCTTCATGGAATTCCACGGCACACCAAAAGCAAAAATATTTAGGTATTAAATTAATACACAAATTTTACAATAAATTTTTGTTTTTTATTTGACAGTATACATACATAAAACCATAATATATTTACTTTTATGCAATCACAAAATTATAACTAATTAATTTGATATCTGCGCTTCTTTAAATGAACACAAAGGTTATATATTCAGCTCGATATTTGTCAGCACAACCCAAAGTTCTTGGTCATAATATTTTTTCATTATGTATTTGACCGCGGCACACCTGTATCCGGCTCACGACACACCAGTGTGCCGCAGCACACCGGTTGCGGAGCACTGCAGTAAGGCATGGGTGTCCAACCGGTAGATCACGATCGACCAGTCGATCCCAAAACAAAATTTGGTCGATCCCGAAAGCTTCCGTGAATTTCAAAAATATATAATTTAAATATAAAATATATAAAACACTAAAATTTAATTATTTTGTAAGCTCATACCTTTATAATGATATGTGTTTCGCATTTAAAAAAAACATTTCTATGTTTGAAGAAGGAACAAAACAATAAATACAAATTCTTATAAGAATCATGTTAGATGTCGACAGCGAGAAAACTTAAGATTGAAAAGTCGATCCCAGAGCAAAAAAGGTTGGACACCCTTGCAGTTAGGCATAACTTAAAGTTTATTGTACTCAAAGAACCATTCCACAATAAATATCGCCTAAAAAACTACAGTATTATAAATATGAACCTTGTCTACAACTAATTTAATTATTTTTTATCTATGTCCGATCACAATGTGGAGCATGTGGCATCCGATCGGAGGTATCGCAACATACGTTTTTCTTACGAGGACCTCAGTCTTTTTTCAAAATAAGTAGTAGGGAATGAAGGATAATCGAACCCAGAGCAAAAACTACAGCATTATAACTATTATAAGTATGAACCTCGTCTACAATTAATTAATTTATTTTGTATCCATGTCCGCTTTCAATGTGGAGCATATGGCCTCCGAATGAAAGTATCGTAACCACCTCATTTTTCCTACGAGGACTGTTTGTTACTCAGTCGCTAAACCTCACTTTTATTTTTCAAAATAAGAAGTATGGAATGAAGGATAATCAACCCAGACCTGCGTGATCGGTAGAGCAAGCTCTAACCAACTGGGCCACAGCAGGCAACTGCTGATTTATTTATGCCTGACTAAAACTGTAGATGAGAAATAAAATAATAATGCAGTACCTACGCCCAAATGAATACAGATATTTCAAGAAATCATAGATCCGTGGCTTAATGGACTTTTAAGCTTGATAGAATCTAGCTTTAAGGTTTTAGTTTTATTAACAACTAACTATTTTTTAGTTCATTTGAAACACGAAAACAAACATTAAAGTTTATAATACAATATATTCGTTAAAGTAAAGCTCGTTGCTTCATTTTATTATTAAATTATTTCTTGCTGGGTTCAAGTAAGAATACTTTTCCAAGAATCGTTTATATATTTTAAAACTTTTAAGAACCGGAATATATTTATTACATATTTAAGCGTTCACTTGTGGACCCTATCTGCTTCTTAATTTTTTTATATTATATATACATATTTCACATAATAAGATTTTTTTTAAAATCTTATAGGCTTCCCGATGCGACCAGTTTCTCTAAAACTTTGGTGAACCCTGAATTCTATATTAAAGGCACCCAACCTTTTTTGCGGTGACAGTTACTTTTCTCGCGATCAATTCCTTATGTTATGTGATTTTTATAAGAAGTTTTTAATGAGTGTTTCCCTTCTTTAAAATTCATTGTGATCTTACCGAGAATTGAACCCAGAACAACGTGATCGGTACAGCAAGCTCTAACCAACTGGGCTACAGCACTATTTCCTCTCCTCCCATTCTTCTGATCCTTTAATAACTGGGTGTAGCAATAGCGATTAGTTAACCACTAGTCCTGTTCTAGCCTTATTCTTCTTTAGTAGGGATACTACTCTCTTTAAATAAGAAAGGTTGAGCAACTGAGTAGCAAACAGTTCTCGTAGAGAAAAACTTCTGTTGAGATACCTTCATTAGGAAGCTATATGCTCCAAATTGGGAGCGGACATGGATAAAAAAATCTCTTTTTTAAGCTTAGTATTATTAGACTTTATTTTCTTATTTTTTTCACATTATTTAAAAAAAAATTCGCGGGAACAATCAAATTTTGCTTTGTGATCGATCGACCGGTTAGCTATTGTTTGTCTATATTAAAAATCTTATTTAGCTTAATATTTATGTTTGTATTACATACAATGTACAATATTAGAATTTTTGACTTTTGAAATTTTGCTTTCCATCAATTTAATTTGACTTGAAAACTGTTTGACAGAGCCCCGCTGTAAGCCGAGAAGTGGCAGTAAAGCGTTTTAGCTGGTTTCTGTACAATATCATCCCTTCGCTCACCGCGTCGATCCACATTGACCCATTCTCGCCATTAAATACGTTTGCCGTCTGATCGAAATTATTATTCCCCCTTCTTCTCTCGTAATCGGATTTGCCGCGCTCAAAATATGCTCTGCGGCATTTAATTCGATAACGATCGTACCTTGAGAATTTGCAAGTTGTCAAGTCAAATTGCCAACTAATGTGATTGTAGGTTTGACGTGCTGACACGCTTATTTGGCACACCGCACTGCGATGGTTAACGTTAATCTAGCTGTTAATATGTAGAATATTTTCTCACACGACGAGTTTTTAATGGACCTGTCTACAAACGACTCGGCTGTAAATATGTTAAATTTTGGAATGCTTAAAAGTTTTATTTAGGTGACACTTCATCAAAGATAGCTTAATGATTGCCTGAAAACATAGAAGCCGAGTTTTAAACCGTTAATAATTTAAGTAAAATTGTATCAAACAATAAAGATCGCGTAGAATCATTCTTACAGAGTGGTATCTATCGCCTCTCCTGTGGAGACTGCCAAGCTTTTTGTGTAGGGCAGACAGGTAGAAACTTTAATATTACAATTAAAAAACGTACATACATGTAAGGTGTCTAAAAAGTAACAATTTTTCTGAGTTTGCCAATCATCTAATAGAAAACGAGCATAATTTTAATCATAATAGTAACGCAGAAATACTCATCGAGCAAATAAAAAGGGTTTAAAAATATATAGTTTAGAATTTTTAGAAATAAATAAAAGTTTTAACAATAAAGAACTACTATTAAATAATAATAGGATAGATTGTTCGCCACTGCTAAATTAAGATTTTCAATGGTTTACCCTTCCTAATTGATGTTACTCATTAGTTAATTATTTGGTAATGTAAATGTCATTTGTAGTTTCATTATTGTTTTTTTGTTTTCCTATCATGCCCTCCTTGCCTTCCGTTTTTCTTTTTATTTTTATAATATATCAGAATAGTAGAATTAAAATCATTCGTATTTAAACATGCATTTGTAAAAGTAAGATTGTCTGAGGCTGCCTCTGAAGGAGGCAAAACACGTGTCACAATTTGTAGCACAATATGTGGAATAATCTAACATAATTTTATTTTATGCTTAAAAGTTTCTTTAGTTTTTATTCCATTAAGTTACGCCTTTTAGGCTCTGATTATCCGAATGGACTTTTTATGAGAGATATTTCAATGGATTTATATTCGTTTACTAACGTGTGGAATTTTTTCATGTTTTCAAACCATTCCCTTCCAATTTTTTTCAGATCTTTATATTTTTGTTTCAAATAAATAAGAATTATTAAATCTAAATTAATTGCAGAACTCATTCATAATTGTCAACTACGTAAAAGATGGCTTTGACACTGAGAAACTGATTATATCCTGTTTAAAATATGTTACATTCTCCAGCAAGCTGAATTATGTGAAGGCCAAGAGCCAGGAATAAGACCAGCATTGTTTTGCAATTCATTTAAATTTGACAAATACTTCTATTAAAGGCATATCATAATGGAATCGAAACGGAAATTAAATGTTTTATCCGGTTGCATACAAGTGTCAAAGCAGCCCATCGTTTTGTTAAAAGAAACACAATTTAATTGAAAAAGTTCTTATAAAAAAACCACAGCCAAATAGTTAACTTTGTCACGTTGTTTTAAATGGTTTTATTATTTGACACACTAAATATATTTTTAAAATAAATTTAAATTTTAACAAAAATTCTCTTGTTTATAATAAAATACTAGCTGCTTAACTTTTTCAGTTCTAAGCTCAAGAAATGCGACCCCAATACCCACATTTTCTTAAATATCTATTTTAATATCGGTGATACAATGTTTATAATTAAGGTATTCTTATATCATAGTTTTTGGACCCTTTGTAGTTTATATAAATACGCGATAGCGCGATAAGCGCCCGCGATAAGCGATCGTTCGTAAGATAGCTGGGCTAGATTCGTCAGTTGCAATTTCATATGTGTGCTGGGATGACGTCTTTTTTACCCGCAACTTAAAATATGATTATTTATTAAAAAACCACAGATTTTTGTAAAAAAAATGTATGAGGAATAATGCAGAGAGATATTTTTAAGCCCTTGGACTATTTTTTTTTTGAAATTCATAAGAATAAGGCCAATAATGAGGAAACCACTGGGGTCCCTAAACGAACCCCATCGGCAGAGAAGTATTTTTCTAGTCTCCGAGCCGCGAGAGTTAATATTAATTCCTACATGATCACATAACATCACTTTATAAAGTTGTGTGTACAATTATGCGTTTTGCTGATCACAGTCAAATTATTAAGGGGAATTATTTCTGTCACCCGTTTTCGTACTCCAGTCCACATTTCCTAAATTTACTAACTGTAACATCTGTGTTATCGCCATAGCAACGCCAAAAATTTCGATTTCGCATTGGTATTGGTCGTTGAAATATTATCAAACAGTATTGTATAAATATCTAAAACAAAATAAAGAATTTTACTTTCATCGTTAATTTTGTAAGCATTAAAAACAAACTCAACGTTTTTCTCAACTAAAATTATAAAGAGGAAATTTATCCAATATTTGTATTTTAGATATCTGAAACTGGGTATTACCTTGAAATAAACATACACAAAATAACATGCTTGATGATTACACATATCGTATAGTACAATATACATTACCTTTTTACAATTTTAATAGGATATAATATGATTATATTTCCCGTCAATATTTCTTGTTATTGTAAAGTAGCCAATATTAAATTATAAAACATATTCAAAAAGTGTTTCTCTAGAAGACCTTCAATCGCTTAAAAATATCAAGATATAATATTTCAATATAAAATTAAACTTCATAACTCCACTTTTAGTGAATTTTCACATGTGCACTTTCATAACAGCTTTTGACACGTGTTCTGCCTCTTTGTGAAGCATCATTAGACTGTAGCAACGGTTACGAATAAATTAAAAATTGATTTAAACCTTACATATGTTACAAATTAAAAAATAAAAGTCGGAGTTTGTCCTTATTTATCACATTTTAAATAAGGACAAACTCCGATATCTATCAAAGATATCAATATTTTAAATTTATGTTTAGAAAAATATTGCTCGTTTTTTAGAACAACTGTATTTTTTTGTCAGATCTTTTTTGATTTATTACATTAAGAAAATTATTGTTTAATTCGAAAACAATGCAGTTAAATTTGAATCGTTCAAATTAGGTACCTTCACACATATCACTTTTAAGGTGTTCACTGTCAATACTTGGTGGAATGGCATTATAATAAAAATAATAAAACATTTTTAGTACTTTTTCCACATAAAATTTATTAGATCAGGACCGGTTACGCTCATGATGAGCATTGTCAACTGATAAGAAAAACAATAAAACAGTGATATTTATACAAAAGTTAAGTGATAAAAACAAGGTATGACAAACAATTGGTATTACAACCTAGCAAAATAATTGAAGTAAAATACAAGGAAAATAAACTATAAATAAAAAGTTGAAGACCACTTTGCAATGAAACTATTATGACAAAAACCAATTAGGTATGAATTATCATTACCAAAGTAAAAATAATTGTTGGTTGTAATACCAATTGTTTGTCATACCTTGTTTTTATCACTTAACTTTTGTGTAAATATCACTGTTTTATTGTTTTTCTTATCAGTTGACAATGCTCATAGAATAATAGAAAATTTAAATTAACTTTGATTATTCCACGTATTGTGTAACTAACTGTGACACGTGTTTCGCCTCTTTCAGAGGCATCTTCAGACTTACTATCGCAAAGTTTGCTTAAGCAATTACTTAAGCAAACTTTGCGATAGTAAGTCTGAAGATGCCTCTGAAAGAGGCGAAACACGTGTCACAGTTAGTTACACAATACGTGGAATAATCAAAGTTAATTTAAATTTTCTATTAAAATGAACTTCCACAAAGTTACCGCCGAAACCATCGAAAGTATGACAATGCTCATCATGATATTTACACAAAAGTTAAGTGATAAAAACAAGGTATGACAAACAATTGGTATTACAACCAACAATTATTTTTACTTTGGTAATGATAATTCATACCTAATTGGTTTTTGTCATAATAGTTTCATTGCTAAGTGGTCTTCAACTTTTTATTTATAGTTTATTTTCCTTGTATTTTACTTCAATTATTTTGCTAGGTTGTAATACCAATTGTTTGTCATACCTTGTTTTTCTCACTTAACTTTTGTATAAATATCACTGTTTCATTGTATTTCTTATCAGTTGACAATGCTCATCATGAGCGTAACCGGTCCTGATCTAATAAATTTTATGTGGAAAAAGTACTAAAAATGTTTTATTATTTTTATTATTAGTGATATTTATACAAATTCAAATTGAAATAAAAAGGTGTAAGCAACTTTTAACAATTTATGGGTGTTAAGCATTTTAATTTTGTGTAATTATAATGTAATTTGTTAATCCTTTAAATTGTTAATAGTTGCTTACACCTTTTTATTTCAATTTAAATTTGTATAAATATCACTGTTTATATATTTTTCTTATCTGTTGATAATGCTCGCGATGAGCGAAACTGGTCCTGATCTAATAAATTTTATGTGGAAAAAGTACTAAAAATCTTTTATTATTTTTATTACATTACAAGGTATTTGTTTACAAGACAATTTGCCTAGTCTACTAAAGGTGATAAAATAAAGGCAATCGTTCAAACACAAACTTAACCAAACTAGATTATTCCTGTATGTAATAACCCTTCACAAGCATTAGCAATAAACCAGGGTTTAAGACAGAGTTCGCCGTTCTTATTAGAGCCTTTGCTGTATATAAATAATCAAAGGGAGCAGTACATTCGGAGAGTTGAGGTCAAAGACAACTCCGACCTTATTGGTGCCATTATAATTTACTAAGGGAATTCACGACCCCACAGTGGGTGGCCAGGGGTCGGTTGCGCTGTACGTAAGGACGGTCTCCGATTAAAGGATAGAAGTTGACTTTGAATCGACTGGGGGACTGCCAGCTTTATAAATATTATATCTCGGTGCTAACTGCTTGTTTGAGGTGCAAGTCTTTTGATAAACCGTGACGCGATAAGTCAAAGATATTGGCAATGTATTCCATACAATTTGCAGAGAATTCTCATTCATACTTATTTTTGTTAATTTTAAAAATTATATTTATTTACTTAATCTTTTACCTTATCCAAACCGTAGCAAACAAATAGATTTGAGTTAGAGTTCAAGTAATGTCAATATATGAGGGTAATACGTGCAAACACGGCTTATTTCAAAATGCTTAGAAAATGAAACTTGAATTTCATTTTGAAAAACAATGTATATTTTAATGGTATTTTTAGTTCTACATTACTTTGAAATGATATTTTGGATGTTGTCAAGCCATTTTTGAGACTGATTTCTAAAAATACTTTCAAAAATTATTTTTATCTAATAAATTATATTCATGGTTTTACCAACGTTTGAATAAGCATGGTTTGCAAGTAATCACCTCATATATTTTTTCTCAAATATAAATTAAGATCATATTGATGGATAGCATTGAAAATATTCTGCTCTTACTGGGATTCAAACTCGTGAGGCCCGACATGAAAGCCAACAACGTTGCCCACTGAGCCATGGACCTATTCCTTCTAGAATCTATTAGAAGATATGGATGTTTGTGATGTCTAATAATTCCTACCCACCATTCTTATCCTAAAATAACGGGTTGTAACGTGATTGATTATCTACCAGTCTTGTTCTGTTCTATTCTTTCTATCTCTACCACTTTCTTCGGAAAAGATATCTTCATTATTAGTATTATTTTTCACATAAGGAGTTGGCATGGATTAAAAATATATACATACGTCTCATTTGGTTTTTGTTAAATATCTGGTGCAATGGGAATTATAAGCTGCAATCTTGAATGTCTATAATTAAGTGCAAAATATTGTATATATTGTGTAAACATTTAATTTTAACCTTTTTGCATGATAAATAACGGTGAAACGGACATATTCAGTACTGGCGCGAGGTTATTTGGCGCCCTAGGCAACGGTTGTTGGCGCGCCCCCTTTTTAACAAATTCTGTAATATTTTTTTTATATGCATATCCACTCTCAATGTGCATCATATGGCCTCCTAATGGAAGTATCTCAAAAGAAGTTTTTACGAGAACTGTTTGTTAGTCAGCCGCTCAACCAACCTTTTTCGAAGTAAATGGAATACAATACATAATTATAACAAACAGATACAAGTATAAACTATTATTTGTTATTAGAATATTTAAAAAAAAATGATTACCCAATTTATGCGCCCCTTAACGATTTGCGCCCTAGGCGATTGCCTATTTCGCCTGTATGGTAGCGCCGGCCCTGGACATTGCCTATTATATATTTAAATGATATGACAGTATATTCTCATTTACTCTTTTTCAACATGCAATTTTTTACAGCATAAATATGTAATGCAAAAGCACATTAAGTATATGAAAAAAACTGGATATTTTATTTTAAAATGAAAACAAACATGGAAACGGTATTTTTTCAATCGATTTATTGATTTCTGTTCGAATACATCGATGTTTGTGTTGTCTTAAAAATTCTTTTTTACCCTTTTGATCCTTTAAAAATCACGTATAAAATTTTACATAATTGTCTAAAAATTAGCATAATAGATTAATAATCTAGCTTGGTAACATTATAACTGTAATGTTATATTAAACATGTGACCGAATTCTATCCCATACAATATTTAGTTGAATTCAGAAAATATATTTATATACGAATTCTACTTTGAAAATCTTAATACAATCAAGTTAAATGTATATTTACCGTTGATAAATTGAGCAGGCATTAAAATAATGACTATACAAACATTCTCGTAATGGGTAGGAAGATTCCTTTGGCGGGCATTAAAATTCTAAGCTTCGATTAAACGGCTTGATTAATTGTACCATAAACCATATTGAATGATAATAATATGTGACTGCATGACCGATCGCTTAAGGATTTATGACGTAGCAATTACTCACAACCTGTGACCCAGTTCAAATTAAATACTCTGCCCTTCGAATATCTCTAAACCAAACAACTAAACTGCCACAACTCTGAAAAACTATAATTAAGTATTTCGACTGAGGGTGCTTGATGGAATTTCAATATCAAATTTGAATTGTTTGAATTTTGTACTTTTCCATGAGTTTTGTCGCTAACGACCCGGGTTTCGTCTTTCGGCATCTTCAGGCATTCCAAGTGCACGGATGTACTTGAACTGACGCGTAGTAAACAGTTTGTATCGTTTATAAACAAAATTATAAGTAGATCACTAAGTTATGAGGCTATTAAATTTTCGCTAATTTACATTTTAATAGCCTTATAACTTAGTGATCTACTTATAATTTTGTTTATAAACGATACAAACTGTTTACTACGCGTCAGTTCAAGTACATCCGTGCACTTGGAATGCCTGAAGATGCCGAAAGGCGAAACCCGGGTCGTTAGCGACAAAACTCATGGAAAAGTACAAAATTCAAACAATTCAAATCTGAAAAACTAGTTTTGATATACATATATGTCACCAATTATAAAGATCAAGTATCCAGCAACCAATAAAACACTGAAAATATATTTTCACTTAAAATTCATCTTTGTTACCACATATTATAAGAGGGCTCTGGAAACAAAGTCGGCTGTTTTCATGTTTTGTTCTTTATAAGATGATATCGTGTAGAGTTGATAATTTCGCATATATAATAATCAGTTTTTTTTTAATAATGCTAACATTTCAAAATAAATAGTTTATAACAAAAGCGGCAGTTTACATAATCTTGAAAAAAAGAGGACAGTTGTGAAACGGATTGACAAAAAATGTAAGTAATACTAAAATAGCAAGACACTAATAACAATGAAAATAAAGCGTTTTAGTTGATTTGTTAATTTCTTAGAACAATGAAAACAGCCGCATTTGTTTCCCGAGCCTGCATATTCACAAATATTTAACGAGGATTGTATCCAGACCCATCCGATCGATAGGGTATACCTTTTTTAAGGTTTTTCTATTATTAACGAATTTTATTCACATCCACAGGCGTAAAGTAATTTTCGAATAGAATTTATATTTTTTTAATAACTTTGAACGAAATCGACTTGATGTATATGATGAATATGGATGGAGTTGTTTTTTTTCCGAAAATACAGCGTGTTAACAAATCTATCTATCTGCATTCATAACTAAAAACAGCTAATTTTTGACATAACGATTTCTGCCAGTTAAACCTACACTAATTTTATCCGGTTGTTTTTTTTAATTTAATTTTGAATTGTGGCAGTCTAGTTGCAAAGGTGCGATTTTAGGAAAAGTTCATCTACGCCACTGATTATATATTTCGTGAAACTATTATATATTCATTAAGTACAGTTTATAACAAAGTTGATGATTTACCTACCGTGAGAAAGGCTTCTTTAATAATTCCAAATGAAAGGTTGTTTTTAGTAGGTCAGTATTAATGTTTGACTCTGCCAGTAAAGCTTTTGTTTTAGTAGATTAGGTAATAGATTTTCTGTTGCTTTTCTCTTTTATCATTCAAACTCACTGTTTTTTAACTATTCCTAATTTCGTTTAAATTTGTTTCCAAAACAAGTAGAAACAACGATTTTATCTTTATCTTTGATATCTTCGATATCTTCGATAAAATCGGCTGTAAGTTTGTGAATTTTCATTTTTAATATAAAATTTAATTTGCGTTACAAAATGTGACACGTGTTTTGTTTCTTTGATAACCAACATTATATTTAACATCACAAGGTTTACGGGAATATCATTATTTATTTGTATATAACGAGGCTATCGATTCTTGGCGGAGAACGGATATTTTTTAGTCAGTCGCTCAACCTATTTTTTTCAAAGAGAGTAGTAGGGACAGAAAAATAAGGCTAGAACAGGACTAGCGGTTAGCTAATCGCTCTCGCTACGACTGGTCATTGAATAACCACAAAAGTGGAAGGGAATTTACCTTCAACCTTTCCGATTCTTTAATAACTGGGCGTAGCGAGAGCGATTATTTAACCACTAGTCGTGACACGTGTTCTAACCTTATCTGTCCCTACTACTCACTTTGAAAAAGAGAGGTCGAGCGACTATTAAACAGTTCTCGTAGAAAAACTTATATTGAGATACCACCATTAGGAGGCCATATGATCCACATTGGCAGTTGAAATTTCATATTTTCAAAACTTCATATTAGATTTTTTCCTCGATTTTTTTTTCATTAGTGTTAATTATTTATTTCAAAAAGTAAATACGTATTTTTCTACTCACTCAATCATCAAATGAGTGCACTGCTCGCTCTGGCGTCCATAAAGTTTACAAAATAACAGTGTTTGGTGTGAACTATGTCTTTTATAACCCCACAGTTTGTAACGAGAGTCTTTGAAAACTTTTAAACTTGAGGGGACGCGTGAGAAAATATTACGAATTGATGAGTTAATTCAGATTTGAAAGTGCAGACCAAGTGCAATTAAAGCACGATTTTCGCAACTTGACTGCAAGATAAGTTTACCCAACTTAGTGGAGCAAATCCAAAGATAATTTGGTCAAAGTTAGGTGGCTAAGACTTGCAATAATTGTGAGGTTTAAGATATTTTGAAGTTAGTAATAATATGTTGTCGGTATTCACTTGGTAGAATTTCATTATATTTAAGCTAAGCATATCAAATGAATATATATTCTTACAATAAACAAAACGATAACGATGACAGCAGTTTTGAATCAAACATTAATGCTTGATATCGCTTCGAATCGTTCATTACTGAACTAAAATGAGTCGTTTAAGATTTCGACTGAAAGTGTTTGGTAGAATTTCAATATTAAATTTGAATCGTTCAAATTATGTACATTCACACAAGCTTTTTCACCAACGATCTGGGTTTCGCCTTTCGTCATCTTCAGGCATTCAAGTGCACGGATGAACTTACCTTACACAATACCTTAAAGTAATATAAACACGATACATTAATTTACTAAGCGTCAGTTCAAGTTCACCCGTGCAATTGAACGCATGAAGATGCCGAAAGGCGAAACCCGGGTCGTTAATGACAAAACTTCAAATTCAAATAAGTCGATTCTTTGATACGCGAAGGCCTCGAAATGTAAAAAAGTATATCGCGAAATAAGACAAAAATATGTAACAAAAAAGAAATGTTTACTAAATTTGAATTGTTTGAATTTTGTACATTTCCATGAGTTTTGTCGCTTACGACCCGGGTTTCGCTTTTCGGCATCTTCAGGCATTCCAAGTGCACGGATGTACTTGAACTGACGGTCAGTTCGGTCAGTCAGTTCGGTCGGTCAGTTTAAGTACATCCGTGCACTTGGAATGCCTGAAGATGCCGAAAGGCGAAACCCGGGTCGTTAGCGACAAAACTCATGGAAAAGTACAAAATTCAAACAATTCAAATTTGATATTGAAATTCCATCAAGCACTTTCAGTCGAAATACTTAATTATAAATGTTTACTACTTGAATTATTACAATCTCGAACATATAAGAAGATATTCTATGAGATTTATATAGTAAGAGGTTTTGTAATGATTGTGGTGATTGTATCACTTTCTTAGAAACATAAATGGCATTTTACAATCTGCGACAAGTATCAAATTATATTCCGAAGGCTGCATTCAATATTATGAAAACCATTATAATCAAGGTGTGAAGGTTTCGATAAAAAATGACAAAACCGCAAAAATCAATTTCAGTTTTTGTTTAACAACAATTTTATACCTAACCATGCGTACCATCGTAAAAATTTCAAGAAATAAATGGGTCTCACCCCAGTTATTTTGAGATTGTCAAGATTAGATTCAGAATAATGAAAAAACAATATTCGCATCACATCAAATTTTGTGTTTTGGTTTGAGATTACAAAGAATTTTTCACAAACGAAAATAATCGTTTACCGTAAATTATAAATATTAGAATTTTTCAGTTAATTTTAATATTTTTCATCACATCTAATGCCAATGCGCCAATTATTGGAAAATTGAAAGATCATACGAGAAAAACCCGATGGGAATTTATTGTAAGTCACTTCCACTCTCACTAGTGTAACACCCGTGTTTTAGGTCTAAAATTTAAATTGAAAAATCTTAATTTGACATTGAACTTACCGGGAGTCGAGCCCAGACCCGCCTGGTCGGTAGAGTAAGCTTTAACCAACTAGACTACAGCGGATGATACTATTTCTCATACTGGTATCTGACGAAAGGTGAACAACTTCAGGTACCCCTGTGTACTTATACGAATATCACGAATGACGGAAGCACATAAAAAGACTTGCTATTTGTTATTTTTTTTTATCGGACATTTACCTCAATAAAGACTGCTTGAGACATACAGATGTACACAAATTGTAATTTGTGTATTTACATACGCTTGCATTTTAAAAGTGGTGATTTACGGTAGCGATTCATGGCACCTGACAAAGGCTTATAAAATTGGCATACTTTATAAGTCTTGGCTTGGGTATTGGGGGTGAGACTAATTTTGTGAGATACTCCGAGATTATAATACCAAGGTAGCGCCCGGTAAAGTCAGTGGTCAAGACCTTGGAACTAACCGTCTTATCTTTCCACCGGTGGCTATCCAACGTCCAGGATAGCTGCCATGTACTACCCATATGATGTACTCGGCAGACTGAGAGATGCTGGCATGTCATGTGATTGGCGGGAGACTGAAAACCATGGAGGCAACGTGCGGCAACCATATTATAGTCCACTTAGGAATTGAATACGGTCAAAGAATACAATATCACTTCATTGTCAACACTTGATAAAAAGGCATTATATTCAATGAATAAAATACTAATTTGTTCTAATTCTTATTTTATTCTATAGAATCAGGACCGTTTTCGCTGACAAGACTGACAGATAGATAGTCTCATACTAATAAAGATAAAGGGGGATAAGTATTAGAAAAAATATACGACTACGTCGTAAGCCCTTTGATATCAGAACGTTGGTTGCCAATATAGAGTTCATTATCTGACTGCTCAATGAACACGTGTAACAAAAAAATCTAATGCCATCACCCCAGTCAAAGATCCATGCGAATATTTTAAGACTTGGCTTATTAGCACGTGTGCAATTTAGCTCCCTTGCATCCACATTTGCACCCCTTACCAATTTGTGTATCCATGGCTTACCCTTACAGGGAGTGTATGAAAGATCACTTGTTACTGAAGAAGAGTGAACTATCGGCATGTTTAATTACATAAACAAAAGCTCGATTCTTTGAATCAACTTTTTCGCTAGTCCAACAAGTTTATTGATTTTTCTACGAATGCATGGATATGTATAATGTTTCAACTTTTTCTGATCTACAAGACTTAAAAACAGTAAATGCTTATTATTTTTTATGTCAAAGTTCAATTAAGATCACTTTTAGGGTATTCATTGTCAATAGTTGGTGGAAAGGTATTATATTAATAAAAATCACAACATTCCTGTGTACTTAATGACAACTTTTATATTCAATAGATCTGAATAATTTTAATAAATAAATCAAAATATTAAGAAAAAACTCAATATTCTTTTGTGCTTAATTTCTGATTTTATGTATCAAGATCAGGACCGGTTTTGCTCATGGTAAACATTGTCAAATTTCAACTGATGAGAAATAAAATTTAACAGTGCTATTTATACAAAAAAAAAATTGAAACGAAAAGGTGTAATATACAATTGGCATTGAAAAGAATTTAACTGTAGTAGAATTTATTAATAAGTGACTCTAAAATAGCACAATTTAAAACTTTTATCACCTCTAACAAGTAATTTAAAAAATCATCCATTAAGAATTTAGAATGCTCCATATGGCTTAAAAATACATATTTTTTGAGACGACGTGATTTGCGATGATCTGAAAATATACAAAACTCAAAACATTTTTTAATGTATCTAAAAAAAATATTTCTTATTTAAAATAAACACAGCTTGATAATCAAGTGAAAACGCTCAACAGCTGCTAAAAATACCCTCCTTATATAATATGTAGCACGCTTAGTTTACGTAATTCCCACCTACGAAATACTATTAGCATCGCAATTGAAAAAACATGGACTGGAGCAAGTGTTTTCACGCTCAGATCTCTGGTATCCGGCTTAAGGGTGTAATACCTATTCACTTGCAGGGTGCGTTATCGAAGACGACGGTATTTTAAGTTAATATTTGTTCTACAAAATGGGACGGCCTAGGGATTATGTGTCAAGACAACCCGGGAATAAACTTTCGGGAAATCAACGCTTTTTGTCAATCTCGGTTCCCGGGAAAAATTTACAAAATAACCTGAGACTTGATAACTGATAACTAGACTTAACTAGTTCTGACGATGGCGCACACCGAAATAGCTTTTTACTTATATTATAAAAAAAAACTGAAGAACTAAATACGTTAATATTTTTACTTACGTTAATATTACAATGGAATTCTACATAATAAATGCCAATACAATCAATAATATAATATTGTAATAGAAAATCATTTTTTTTCGTTTTCAAAACAATGGATACAGAAAAACAATTAAATATGTCTGTTTTTTCAACTGAATCAATTCTTTTAAAATTGGTTTATTGAAAATTCTCAGTTTTGTTCAATTAGCTGCTTTATCGGCTCAAATTCATTATTTACGAAACCAAACACAGATTTGTTGAACATCATTATTTACCAATGCGATGAAAGCATTCAAAAAAGCTTTCAGTACCTGACGCTAGGTCTACGCACTTCCTGCGAATCAAAGTTCAAAAGCTCCGCTGAGATTCTCAGTACACGGAGGGGGTGAAAGGCTGAGTCCCGCACTGGAGGAGCATTCCGTCGACGAGCTTCAAGTGACCCAACAACCGCCGGGGGTGTCTTGTTTGCTCGGTAGTCGCAACCTTGTTTACACGCTTTTTTGCAACCCTTAACGTGTCGTCGATGGAGGGGTATCACGCGTCTGCTTTTGGGGTGTCTGATTTCAGTGTCTGGTATTATTTTGAGAATTAAAAAAACACAACCTTCGCTGAAATTCTTGTTTTAAAATGACATTATCCAAGAGACTAATGTTATCGATACCTTCCACGGAATGAAACGGATATAATAAAATGTATCACATTCCGTTTTTTTTCTTATTAAGAACGTGATTGCTCTCCGAAAAATATTGTAATTTATTTGCCAAATGCGTTTTATAAAGCAAAACATAGGACTCTCTTATTATTTTTGTTACCAAATAATGATCTTAAAATAGACTAATTTTAATACTTTCGATAGTTTCGGCGGTAACTTTGTGGAAGTTCATTTTAAAAGAAAATTTAAATTAACTTTGATTATTCCACGTATTGTGTTACTAACTGTGACACGTATTTCGCCTCTTTCAGAGGCATCTTCAGACTTACTTTCGCAAAGTTTGCTTAAGTAATGAAGCAAGATTGATTCTAACATTTTAAAATTATGAAATTACAAAATGGAGTTTTTGGGTTTTTTTCCTTTTAAGAGGAGCAAGGAGGGGGGTGTAGAATCCCCCGATAGATAGATTTTATAATCCCCTCTTTGCTTCCCTTAAAGAGGGAAAAATCCCAATCTGATTGATTGCAACTCATTAGTATCATTATTTGTTTGCTTTATTTCGATTCTACACCCCCTTAAATTATTTAATATGATCAGGACCAGGTTTTGCTCATGACAAGCATTTTCTAGTGCTATTTATATTGAATCAATTAAAGCCAATACCAAAAATTTAATAATATTTTTACGATTGAAGAACAGTTTTAATTTTTATAAATAGAAAGTACTTTGTCTTTTACTTATTGATGAAAGTTGAAATTAGTTGAGTATAAATACAGTAGGCCGTTTTAGGTTGCAGAAGGCAGTAAGGTTTTACCATCCAACAAAATCAACAGTCTAAGAATAAACGTTTTCATTTAAATACTTTTTTAACAATAATGAATAAATATACAATTATTACAGTCAAAATTATCTGATAATTATTCATTGAAAGTACACAATACTTCCATTGATATAGCTGAATAAATAATTTATCTTCCGGTAGTATAAGAATATGCAAAGATTTCTCCTCCAGACAAAGTGAACGACGCGTGAACCCATTCAAAGTTAAAATTTATTATTTTTTGCTTGAGTTACAAATTTTGCTAAATGCACTCATTTGTTAGTGAGTTAAATTAGGGATGGAGGGAAGCGTTATCTATTTTCGGAAACTTTTCCCTTCATTTTGCAACATGTGATCCGTAAATTTATTACGTAAAGTGAACGGAGCTTTTATGAAATAGATTATTTTTAGCCATGTGAATATTTTCTGTATCTACTACAGAAAAAAAACTACTATGAAGTGCATGTAAAAGGATTTACGAAGATTTATTTTTCTGTGATGGATATTTGATCGTAGACAATTCACCTAGAAGATAAGTAGTTGTGAGCTCATTATATATACTTTTGTATTATTGATTGAAATGAAATTTACTTAATAGAAAGTTATTATAATCAGGTAAAAATATATAAAAGTATTTTAGTTATTAAATATTATTATCTACATACATACTTGATAAGACCAATGACGTTTTTAGTGACCAAACAAATATCAATTCATCACTGATACTTAGACCGTTACAATAGTATTAATTTTTATCCATGTCCACTCCCAATGTGGAGCATATTGCCTCCTAATGGAGGTATCTCAACAGAATTATTTTTTTTACAAAAACTGGTTGTTACTCAGACGCTCAACCTCGCTTTTTTTCAAAGTAAGTAGTAGAGAAAGAAGCATAAGGCTAGAACAGGACTAGTGGTTGAATAATCGCTATTGCTACACCCAGTTATTAAGCGATCAGAAAGATGGGAGGAGAGTAAATGATGTGAATTGACATCACAAACACCTAGTCTTCGATGACAACTTTGAATTGAATAATTCTCAAATTCACTGTGATCTTATCGGGAATCAAACCCAAACTTGCGTTATAGGTAGAACAAGCTCTAACCAACTGGGTCACAGCAGGCGGTCTTATTTAGTTGTAGTGAGTTATTTAAATGTAAACTAATTTTCTTTAAAATAGAAACGAGGGCATCGAATCCATGATCCCTTTTGTGACTCCGGGATTTTGGGATTCACAACTTTTTAAGCCCGGGATCCCGGAACTTATTATTCAGCATTTTTTTTTACATTTACCTAATTTTAATACAAACAAATAACTGGCATCACAGCCAACTACCAAGACGAAGGATTTTCTTATTTTTATGCCACAGTCAGGGCCGGCGCCACCATACAGGCGATATAGGCAACCGCCTAGGGCGCAAACCATTAGGGGGCGCATAAGTGGAGTATCAAAACAATTTTCAAACACTTATAATAATAAATAATAGTACATTTTAATTTATTTTAATGTTTGTATTTGTTTGTTGTAATTATGTATCTTTTTTCCATATGATTCGAAAAAGAGAGGTTAGACGACTAAGTAACAAACAGTTCACATAGAAAAACTTCCGTTGAGATACTTTCATTAAGAGGCCGTATGCTCCACGTTGGGAGCGGACATGGATGTATATAAAAAAATCTAGCGATTCCAAATTGTTTTTTTTTTCATTATTTTGAATAAAATGGAACTATTTGTTAATAAGGGGGCGCGTCAATAATCTTTGCCTAAGGCGCCAAATAACCTCGCGCCAGCACTGGCCACAGTTGCTTGAGATCAACTTGTGGAGAAGATATATCAAATCATTACTGTCCAAGATTTCAAATTAAACAATTCAATCATTTATTGTGTAGGTATTATACACAAATATGTTATATAAACAAACTGAGAAACACTGTCAAGAATTTTCTTATCATTCAAATATATGAAAGTAAATCGGGAAGTATTTAGATTTTTAATTTGATTTTTTACACAATATAGTGAATCCTGAATTAGTATAAAGACCATCCCGGGATTACGAGATCAGCAAATTGATCGGGATGTCGGGATTGTATACCCTAGAAAAACAAGTTAAAATACACCCATGTCTGGACACAGGACAAAAATAAAATATATATCCTAGACCGGCGCCTCGAAATAGGCGAAAAAGGCAACGGCCTAGTGCGCAAACCATTAGGGGGCGTATAAACGGAATATTAAAATTATTTTATATACTCTAATATAAATAATACATAATAGTACATTTTATTTTATTTTGATGTTTGTATTATTTTGTTTTTTGTAATCATATATAGTACGTTATATGATTTGAAAAAGAAAAGTTGAGCGACTGAGTAAAGTTCAGTTCAATTAGAAACTTTCTGTTGAGATACCTCCATTAGGATGCTATATGCTCCACATTGGGAGCGGACATGAATATATATTATTTTTTTATTCGATATACTTTTTTTTCCTTTCTGCATGACACCGAAGATAATGTCTTCTCAATGATTTAGCTAAGATACATTTTTTACAACAATTTGATAGGCAACAATAAATAATAACATGGATATTTAAAAAATATAACTAACGATCCCGGATTGATTTTTATTCATTATTTCGAAAAAATGAGACGATTTTTTAAAAAAGGGGACGCGCTTATGACCGTTGCCTAAGGCGCCAAATAATCTCGCGCCGGTACTGTATATATTCAAGCCAACTACCTTCAACCGAATTAAACAAACCTACAGTAACGATTTTCAAAATCAAATTATAAAATATTGAATTGAAGGCAGTGCTTGTCGCATCGTCTGAGTCCAGACACGTTAGTGGTGCTCTTGTAATAACCACTTATGAATTCGTGGTAGCAATTCAGTACCACGCCCGAGGCATACCAGTGCTTCACTTACCATGAAATGCAAAACCGTCGAATGGATTAAGTTGGGCAGTTTGTATGTAATTGAACTGGGGCAATTAATGAGTTCGTTTCATCTCGCACTAATTCAAAACACTATACTAATCGTGCTGGTCTATTCTCCAGATAATATTCACTTTGTTTTACTTGAATTTTATTGTGTTCACTGTCAAATCTTGGTGAAAAGGCATCATGTTTTATAAATCACTAGAGATCAGCCTGGTTGTAAGCTGCAAATGCTGAATTAGTATTTAAATTTAGCTTTAAACTTTCAAAAAAGAAGGATCTCTGAAAATTGCAATCAGGAAAAAAGACCTAAAAATATTTTATTCATATCAGATAAAGTCGAATAAAAACCAGTTTATCAGTCTCCATGCACTTCAAGTTTGTCTATATTTCATGGTTTCCCTTAGGGCCAAAATCATCAAAACACGTTTATGGTGTCTCCTGTATTTTTTTTTATGTATGGGTTGCGTCCTTTTTTCTTTCTCAAGTTGACATATTAGTATAAATTGCTTAGTTTACTTTGACAGTGTCAATTACATCGTAAAAAAGTCCCAGTTTTTAATTTAAATATTGGTAATTTTCTTAATTGTTGATAAAATATAAATTATATCACTTTTAAAAGGTAAAATTACATTTAGATTGCTTAACAGTTCGTGTACGTCACGTAAAACTGGCATACACGATGGAGGAAGTAAAAATAACAATATCATAATCAATGTAAAAAATGCGATTTCATAAACGACAAAATGATTACTCACTAACGTAAATGATATTCTTTTTCCTTGAGTCAACTTCTTAAATAATAGAGTCCTTAACAAATGGCAATCTGCATGGCGTAGTACATCCCCTTTGTGTGCTACGACGCTGCGATTTTAAGGCCGTAGAGCTCGCGACATCCTTTTGCAAGACACTGTGCAAACATTGCGCACACCTCGCGTATCCGCTATTCCATCCCCCACCTACAAACTTCCGGTCGGCGAATTCAATTCAAGTTGTGTGCGACCTGAGCCTTCATTTCCCATAAGCACCAGCTCTAAAGTTACACAGTTGGACAAAGTTTCAAGGTACACTTAATTTTTACGTCCTTGTACCATAGATATTGGATGTTTTCTTTGTTTACTTCTCCTGTGATTGTCTTGATCCTACAATGCTTTGATTTTGTTATTTAATTTTAAAGACATTACAATTAGGTGCAACTGAATTATTCGCATGTGATAAACTCTTAAGTATTTGCCACTGGTCTTTGGTATACAGGTATACAAATTTATTATAATAATACTAAAAAAAATAACATAAGCATAAAAGAGTGGCACGTTAAGCTGATATAATTAATAATGCAAACAGATCGTTAACATTATTTTTAATTAATATTGAAAAGTCTCTTGTGATCTATTGAAAACATTCGTTTTCTCACTATTGACTCAAAAACCAAGAAGGAAACTACCCATTCAAATTTTCACAGTTGTTACCTGAGGTCCAAATTATACATAGTTTGACTAAAATATGTAATAGCAAAACAAGCTTTTTAGCACTTAGTCACACACATCATTTTTTTCAATTAGACAAAAGAAAATCAAATATATTTTTTACAAACATTAAAATATTTATTATTGGTATGAAAAGTGTGTGCAAAGGGTGCAAAATCAAAATCTCCAGACCGCATTTCGGATATACTGGATGGATATCATCCACGCGCGGCGCCTTCCCATTTTTCAAACGCTGCACAGCTGATGTGATCTCAGTAAGTAAAGTGCATGGTTGGGGATGTTCAAGGTTCTAGAAATATCAGTAAGTGAAGCTTCGTTGGGTATATCAAACGGATTCGACGGGGGTAGACGGTTCAGCACCTTGCAGAAATGAAAATGTTAATTACGTCCAAAGTAAAGAAGCGACGGTGGACCTGGCTTGGACATGTGCTGCAGATGCTTCAAGAAAGCCTGGATTCTGCCTCATATAACAATACTAGTACTATGTTTATACTGTTTACTTTGAGAACTTTAAATATAATCGTAATATACCTTGTATAACCGGGCAGAAGGTTTTCTGAAAAATCACTGATATTTTACACAAATTTTACCTGTATACGTTTTCTAAGCAGTGTTTTCTCCTAATATAGAAATATTATAAAAGCAATTGTGGGGTTATAATGCAAAACGTACTATTTCCGAAATGAGCGATATTGAGTTAGGTATGCACATAGGGTAATTCAAGCCTAAGGAATCGACTGATCATATTTGTTTTAATCTAAAATGTCTATAAGACTGTCGTCTTCAAATTGAAAATCATATTTTGTTTGTGTTATTCGTTATAGTATTTGAATCTACTGAAAAGTTTGAGTTTTGGAAATAGTACGTTTTGCATTATAACCCCACATTTCATAGTGCTGTAAATAATAACGAGAAATAAAAATAAATTTGAACAATACAAAGATTTTTTAATGATTTAATTTGACCGACTACTCTACAACTTGTAGAAAAAATAATTTATTACGAAACATTTTCTAATTATTATTATCTTATATTATCTAGCACGAAACTTTCATTTGCTAAGCGTCAGTTCAGGTTCATCCGTGCACTTGAATGCCTGAAGTTGCCGAAAGGCGAAACCCGGGTCGTTAGTGACAAAATCTGTGAGAATGTACATAGTTTGAACGATTCAAATTTAATATTGAAATTCCACCTAGCACCTTCAGTCGAAATCTTAAACTAATTATTTCATTTAAAAAAAACACATTACATGCTGTTTCTAGTTTCTACATCATCAGAGTACAATTTATTTAACTGTATTATCATAGATGGTGTCATATTTTAAAATATAAAAATACCTCGTCGACTTGTAAGCTTTGGTGGAATTTTTAATACATACACAAGTTTATGCTTAATTAAGTTATTCGTAAAAGAAAAAAGGTTTCTTGTTACAAATAATGTTTTAACAAGTCCTATGCGCTTAACACTGACATGCTAACATAAAGATAATTTAATTAAATGAACCTGAATTCAAATAGCCGAAGCACTGGTGAAACACAATATAGAAGGAGTTTCGTTATAAAATACTATTTTTATTATCCTCAATCGAATTTATTTAACACCTCTCTTTGATGTTCACTTAGCTGGCACGTCTGAATTGGGGGTTTGATTGTTGTGTTAAGTTATTTCTTCATATACGTTCGTATTTTATCAGTACAGCTTATAAAAAACTGTTTGTAATTTAAGAATAATATACAACCAATAATAGAATTATTAGAACATACATACGAAATACTTCTCAAGAATTCAACGTTAAATACTTTGGAAACTTGCTTTTATTGCATTATACACAAAATATATTTATCATGTCAAGTCAACGAGAGGTAACTTTTGTTGGCTCAGTTGTGGAGTAACACATTCAAAATTTCATAATAAAAATCTTTTATTACTTAATTTCAAATCATTTAATAAATTTGTATTTAATATATATATAACAATATTTAAATTTGTAAATTTTTCATACCATCCACCTACTTCATATATGTTTCTAAAAACGAGCAAATGGAGAAACGGCCAGCTTACTAATATGAAGTGACTCACTTATAACCAGTTCTGTTAACACTCTTTAACCATTTTTGTGCCATGAACATTTTTTTTGTTTTACTTTTCGTGCGTAAAACTCGATACAAAATAACCCGTACCAACTTCGATGTCGTATAATTTAGTTGAAATTTTATGAAAGAGGAAATTTTATATTTTAGTATCTTTGTTAACCTTCCATAAACATTAGCTACTATTTGTAAATACATAATTGTCAACAAAAGCTTTAAAAATAACTGCTGACGCTAGCGCAGGGTTACCCCGATGCAATAGTACGTTAGGTGTTGTTTTGTATTATATACCTGTATTTCATCAGGGGTTTTCTACGCTAGCATCAGAATATGGGATTCTGTTCGATACAAAGAATAAATTCCCCCGAAAATCGACGCTTAAAACATATCAATACTTGAGAAATCATTTTTTCAATAAAATTTGTAGTGTTGATTTTATTCATTATTAAAATAACAGTCATTCTTATATGTACTTCATAATATTACTGAAGTGCATAAATTTTTGAAGTAAATGAATTCATTGGCAATTTCGAACGAATCCCTTGAATGTGTGTAATAAAAGGCAACAAAGATATTAAAAAATAATATTGTCATCTTTTGCAATATTTAACTTTAAATATGGAAATACAACAAGTATGGAAAAAGTGATAAATAAAAAAATAAATGCAATTGAAACATAGTTTTATTGAAAAAAAAATATACATTTATTTAAATAATGCGTAAAAACTACTCCAGTGTCATGGCTCTGGGACATGACATCTTTATGCCTAGTGTCCCGAGATTATTCTTTTTTAGACTTTCCTAATTTCCTGGTCAGTCAGTATACATACATTATTTCAATCAAATATTTGCTCTCAATAAAGTAATATCATACGTCATATGATGTCCCACACTGCGAGCAGACAAGTCACAACTCAAATATTGAACTCGCCGCGATTCAATAATTGAAACAACAGAGTCGAGATTGTTGACGCAGGGGCAATATAAAGATTACAGCAAAGTATATCGAGCAGCCGTTGTTTGCATCGGCGACCGACGATTTGTGTTTATTGCAAGACGAGCCATTTGTCTTTCATCCTGGCCTTAAAGTTCATTTAAGTAAGTTACACTGAGATAAACACACCGAGCAATCCACGTCGCCAGTGTCCTCTGTCCGCTGATTACTTACTTATTCACAGAGGTCCTGTTTCTGATACAAAGGACAACGCAGGGGCTCCCAATAAAATGGTACAGCCAAAAGAAATATAATAATGTTAAATATTGTGTACGTTCTCGATTACTAAACTATGATAGTGTGATAAATTTTAGCCAGTAATCTCATTCGCTGGAGGGGGTTAGGAGGAGCCCTAGATAAATATGACTGCGGCCAGCGAGCCCCTTGTTAAATTAATAAAAAGCAATGTTTTCAATTTTAGCGAGTACTTATTATAATATGAAATATTGAACTTTGTTGCCTTTTGAAATATTAACAGTTGTTGCTTTTTGAAAAGACCTATAAATATAAGGAGCACCCAGTGACTCTTTGATTAAGCTCTACACCACTGGTCGCCGTATAATTATATAAACTATACAATGGTGAAAAAAACACCAAAACCGCGAATAGCTGAGATAAAGCGAGACCCTTGTTAAAATATTGGCAGCCCGCCGCTGGACTGATTTTGAAAGTTTTTTTTTGTGTTGACATATTATAATTATCAGAATCCGACTCCCTTTTCAATAAAAATAAAGTAAACAAACTTTACATACTAGTAAATATATCTGGAAATTCGGGAAAACTTAGAATATCATTTTTCACCTTTTTTAATTGGAGTCGGAGTCGTAGGTAAAGTCAGACCATTTTTAAATGTCGAGTTTTTTTCACACTTCCATAGTTCCGATAATTATTATAGTAGATATCTAGTTTGTATCGAGGATGTCCTTTGTTATAAGTATCTAACACACATAATGCGGCCCTCCACTAAGAAGCAATGGTTAAATGGTTGGATCGATATTTATATAATAGTTTTTCTAATTAATCTCTCTTGGCTTCGACCTTTGAATGACAAGCAATGATAACCGGGCATATTGTAGTAGATAGCTATATCAACCAGGTGAAGGAAAAAGACCTTAAAGAGAATGTAAATATCAAAGAGGAAAGGTCTTTCTATGCGATCCCACTTTGTTATTTTTTTAAACTTATTTTATTTTTACAAAGTCCAGCCCCCTTCAACGGATAGCTTTGTTATATTATCTCAAAGCTGAACGAATCATTATTATCTTTCAGTTTGAATGTGCTTGGTTCAGTCACTTTGTGTTTAAGCATTTCTGGGTTAATACTATGTAAAAACTATAATAAAAATATGTAATATGGATCTACTTACATCCGAGTAGTAAACATCATTGGCTGCAGTTACAGGGCTCACGGGATCAAATCCCAAAAGGGATCGTTAAAAAATGTATTAAATTGGTTTTTAAATCGATCTGTGATTTTTTACTGAAAGGCTTGATTTTCTGTGATGCTTTCATTTATTCTTACTAATATATAATAGTTAATTTGAAACGAAACAGCATAGATTAATACTTTCGATGGTTTCGGCGGTAACTTTGTGGAAGTTCATTTTATAATTTAAGATTTCGACTGAAGGTGCTTGGTGGAATTTCAATATTAAATTTGAATCGTTCAAACTATGTACATTCTCACAGATTTTGTCACTAACGACCCGAGTTTCGCCTTTCGGCATCTTCAGGCATTCAAGTGCACGGGTGAACTTGAACTGACGTTTAGTAAATGAAAGTTTCGTGTTTATATAAGAAATAAATGCATCACTGAGTCCAAAGCCATTGCTGGCGAAAAGGATGAGCTCGAGTAGTAAGTAGTTTCAAGAATTATATTATTTGTTTGTCGGCAAAGGTGTAAACTGTAAAAACTCTTTAGGCAAACTATTAGTTAATAATAAAGATAAAATACATTACTTAATAACCCTCCAGAGACGAGAGCTTTTTTGAAGTCACGGATAACTTGTATTCCTAATAAAATTAAAAAAAACGCCAAGTCGTTGTATAGAAACCCTGCATGACTATATAATCATGCTCATCCTTTTACTACCGTGTAATATTGTGTACGGACAGTTGCAAGGACAAAAGTGACCGTATGGTCTCGCAAACATTCGGGGTTGAAATATAGCTAAAAGTGTTTTTTTTTTTTTTTAATATTTACAATTTGACCTATTTAGATCATAGTTTCTCAACCTTTTTAAGCCCGTGGCCTCCTTTCGAGTCTCAAAATTTTCCGTGGCCCCCCTATCCATAGTAATAAAATTCTTGGGGCTCGTGAAAAATGAAAAAACATACATTTATTTTTTAAAAATACAACACAATAAAATTTTGTTTACAAATTATTTTTTAACTCGATGGCTACCACAGACGAGATATCTCGTAAAATTTTTCGTGCTCAACACGCCAGAGACGAGTTATCTCGTCAATAACTAATTAAATTAATAATTGCAAATTATAGCCGGCGTGCTAGGTAATAACTATTAATCATCTACGGCAGCTAAAAGGTTAAAAATTAAATTATGCTTAATTTAAGATTTCGACTGAAGGTGCTTGGTGGAATTTCAATAAATTTGAATCGTTCAAATTATGTACATTCACACAGATTTTCTCACTAACGACCCGGGTTTCACCTTTCGGCATCTTCATGCGTTCAAGTGCACGGATGAACTTGAACTGACGCTTAGTAAATGAATGTTTCGTGTTTATATAAGAAATGCCTTGATACTATATGTTCTATTTTCTTTGCTGTGGAAACTCCTTAAAGCGTTTTAAATTTTTCAAATGGTTTTTCTTCCATTTTCATGTGTTTTGTATAAAATGGATATTAGCATTAGTGAAGCAAAACATATTAAGCATATGAGTTTCATATTATCACGGGGTGATGAAAGAAATCCGTGGACAAGGTAGTCAATACAATATTGTCGACATTTACTATTAGATGCAGTTATTATGGTATCCCTTAATATCATTGAGAAATAATAGTAAAAGTATGTATGATAAATACATTATTTATGCTGCAATGTATAATTGTCCTACTGTATTCTATTTGATTTTAATATAAATTTTAGTTCATTATATTTTGGGTGGCCGTGGCCCCCCTAAAGTCTGCTGTGGCTCCCCAAAACTGAAATTTTCTTCTGTGGCCCCCTTGGGACATGCTGTGGCCCCCCAGGGAGCCACATGGCTCCCGGTTGAGAAACGCTGATTTAGATCAACATAATTTTAACACAAATATATTAGCAAAATAATTGTAAATAATTTGATGTTATGATAAAAAAATAACTAACAGTTTCAAAAAGTCCATTAAAAAAAAACGGAAATTCAAAAAATCGCATGTGCTTTTGGTGGCCGTTTCTATCCCCGCGGCTGATGATTAACTGAAGTCTGTACCCTTCTTAACCAAATATGAGTGAAAGCAACGATATTTAGGTAGAAAAAGGATGAATAGTGGGATCAATAGACAGCAGTGTTTACTGTTACCATATGGTCACGCTCGTCCTTGGTGGGTTAAATAAATCCGGGATTTATAGATTGCAATACTCTTGTTGTACAATGTTTTATATCGGCAAAACAGAAAGGACACTGAACATCCGAGTTTTAGAACATATGGCAGCCTTTAGATTGAAAAAAGACACGTCTAATTTTGTTAATCACTTAATTTCAAAGGGACACGTGTTCAATCAGGAACAAGGGATACAAATGTTACACCCAAATACGGACAGTCATAAGCTCTTTTTCCAAGAAATGTTAGAAATCAATAGAGCACAGCTGCAAAGTCTTCCGATTTTAAATGAAATATTAAACTTTCCCGCATCTCCACTTCTATACCCTATATAATCATAAAATCATATAATCATAAAACCTTTGCCGAGTTATAGTCGTAAAAAACTTTTGACATCATCATTGACACATTTTTTTTTCATTAAAAACCCGGGTTTCGCCTTTCGGCATCTTCAGGCGTTCAAGTGCACGGATGAACTTAAACTAACGTTTAGTAAATTAATGTACCGTGTTTATAGTTCAGTCAATCATGCTGTACTAGCAATTTTAATATTATTTAAGATATCGACTAAAGGTGCTTGGTGGAATTTCAATTTGAATTATGTACATTCACACAAGTTTTGTCACTAACGAACCGCGTTTCGCATTTCGGCATTTTCAGGCGTTCGAGTGCACGGATGAAATTGGAATTTATTGTTAGGGTTCTCTCAAACTTGATTGTTTTTGATGCGATTGCAAATATGTATCATTAATTTGTAAATGGGGTAATAAACATTTTAATTATTGTGTCATTGATATATTTATTTATATTAAAAACTTTTTGTTACAACCTTAAAGATTTTACTTTTTTTAGTTAAAATAGCACTGTATTAATGTTTATTCTTATCAATTGAAAATTTTCATCATGGATGAAGCCGATTTAGATAATACAAATAAATGAGGGACTAGACAAAAGAGTGCTTCATTTTTTTAATACGATTTCTTTCCTCAAAGTATTTTCAGTGAACACATTAAAAGTAAGCTCACGAGAGATGAAGTAAGCCAACTAGTAAAACAGTAAAAAAATCTTTGACTTTTAAGTACAATCGCATCTTTACTTGGTGTTTTGGTGGATTGCATATTTTTATTTTACGGAGATAACACTATTGGAATGTTTAAGATTACTTGACTTTTACGCTACATTAAGACGTGTAAAATATTACAACGTATCTAATATATTTTTTACTAAAATACCACTTGGCTTACTTCACATCTAATCGTCACATTAGTGTACTATGCTTTTTAATTGTCGAATACATTTGCCATATTAATTGGCATCTGGGAATAACAAGAAAATTTTCTTAAATGCAAATTTGAAAAAAACAAAATAGATCATGTGAGCAAATTAGATACAAATCAAAGCGCTTTGTAAGAGACAACAAAACAGCCGACATCCAATCAAAAATGATCAATGCATACGAATAACTGTTTAATGGGAAAGCGATAAAACAAAGTCGACACTCGAACGCGCTGGAAAACTTGTTTTGAATAATTAATAAACCAGAGACAATAAATTTGCACATTAACGAATGTGTTTTGTTTATCTATATTTTATCTTTAATTATGCACAAAGAGAAACATCGTGGAAGAATTGTATTCATTTGCTCAAGAAATTATTTCCAACAAGTCGAAAAAGCTGGTTCAATAACGTATAAAGTGCCGAGATATTTTTTCGTAAATAAGTATAATTAATATAAATAGTTACTTTTTCGGTTCCCTGGCTTAGTGGTCAACGTCGTTAGTTTCCGTGATGGATATCACTGGTTCGCATCCCAGTACGAAAAGCATTTTTTCAATCAATTTATCGGTATCAAATTTTAGTCGTGGCTCGTTTTTTTTTTAGTTCTTCCAAACATTTTTGAATGCAAAATCCTAAAAATTTACGGATTTCCTAAAAAACAAAATATTTCCGTGCTTCATTTTCTCGATCCCGGGAATGGTACGATCGCGATCCCAGGATTTCAGGATCACAGAATTCGACGGGATCTCGGGATTGGAAACCCTACTAGGTACAAACGTCTTTTTTTCTACGGCAGCCAAAAGGCTAAAATTGAACGTTATGTAACAATTTTCCGATTTGCAGGAGTATTACATTTTATATCCCAAATCAAACTTTCTTATCAAATTAAATATGTATAAATTTATTATTCAGATAAATATATTGCAACTACAAAATGAGAAAATCTTCTGCCAGTGTTGTTTATATTACTTCACTACAAAACTCAGCTTCAAATGAGTTGTTTTACGAACCTTTACAGTTTAAGAAAACATCAGCGTGCAATTATTTTTAACATTCTGTTACTTTCAGTAAATAAAGAGTTAATTGGTAGGGCGCTTGTTTATACTGACGATTTATAATCAACTAGATAAGGTTGCTTGCAATTGACATCGTGATTTGATCAAGAACAGATAATTTCAGCCCCAATTACCTGGAATCTATAATTGTGAACAATAATTCAAGTAACTACCTTAATCTTGCCAAGAAGTCGTGCGTTGGATAACAAGTTTATCTCGTGATCTCAAACACTATTGCTCAGTAATCAAAATGTTAATAAATAATTATTTTCGCTTATTATCCGCTTCGGTATATTGTTAGTGTAAATGTTGATTATTAACTGTTTTCATCAGAACCTTTAACCCAGGGGTTCCCAATGGTAAATTCTCCCTCGGGTTAATCATTGAATCTCTAGAGTCTAGATCAGCCATACTCAACCTGCGGCCCAATCAGGTCTTATGTGCGGCCGAAAATAATTATATTCACCAAATATTTTTAAAAGATAGTAAAACTTTGACTCAATATAAAATTAAAAGTTCAAAGAGGTGTGATCACAAGGAAGTTTGAAAAACACTGTTATAAATTATAGAGTAACACTATGATAGGTTGTGGATAGCAGCAAGATAAGTTGTGCGGAAGATGAAAATAATTACAGCGTTATTAAACTGCAGAAAATTGTACTATCGACAAGAAATGCCATCATTGTTCGTATGTATTATGTATATCACGATATTTAGAGAGAATTTTGTTTGAAATTCGTACAAGAGCAGAAACTCTGCAAGGATTTATGATTTTCGAACATGTTAAAAATGGCGAAAAAACATTAAACAAAACATAAAAACTTTTTTTAAAAATATGGAATTGGTTCTTCAAAACTGAAAAGAAGAATTTTTGAATTTCGAACTCTTACAAAATGGCCGAAAAACAATTCTTTTAGATTTGATTTTGAAGTTTGAAGCAAGAATTTCGAACACGTAAAACAAATGGATCGAAGGATTTTTGAATTTCGAAATTTATTTATATTTAAAATATATTTTGCAATTAGCAAAATTAAGTTATTAAAACTTTTGATTTGTGGCAAAATATCTAACTTTTGCATGAATATATTATTTTTATTATAAACTGAAGCTATTATTACACGGATGTGTTTAAAAAATGTTTTTTTATAGTCTAAGCTTCTCTTTTAATAAAAATTATGGGAATAATGCCGTGATATAGTGGTACATAATCATACAATTTAAGTCACTCAACTTATAGCCGAATAGAAAACGTCATCGATCTTAGGTCAGCACCTCAGTGCGAAAACTCTAATTATTGTTTTCTTTAATCGATATTTTTTAATTTTTAAAATAATGGCGTTGATGTCTTACTCCCACAGTCCACAATCCTTTAGTATTTCCTCCAACCTACTAGAAGCCAGTATATTTCTTATTGAGAGAGGAATAATAACTATTATGAACAAACAAAAAATATGTTTAAATTATGACTCGCTTTAAAGTTATTTTGTTTATTTTATTTGTTCATTAAATGCTGACGTTTACAATTTAAATTTGAACATCATAATAACGCGAATGTGCACAATTCGTGCCACACAATCAGTTGCAGTTGAATTGACAATTCATATCGCACATGCCTTGCGTGTCTTATAATAGTTGCACGTAGACGGCGTTGCAATTACTTATGAGTGACTGAGGCGAATAATTTATATTACTTGAGCACTGGTAAAGCAGCTGTTACTCACTTCAAAGCTCGGGCCACCCATTCTGATTTCGAGCTTTATGAAAACATTGCTATTCTGATATTAAAATCATACATTGAACAGTCAGTGGTGCAGTGAAGCTGGTGCTTTGAAAGCAAATGAAGTTTTATTTTTCTAAAAACTAACTATATCAGTCCATACCGAAAAATGAGTTATAATCTAAATGATATCTTTTAGTCAATTGAGTAAACTACAGAAATATATATTTTAAATTTACAAAAACTTAGCATGTCTTTTGTTGTGTAGGCACAAACATTTTTATAGTTCTAAAAAACCAAGACAATGTCAGGGTTGACCCAACAACCCCTTCATTTGTCATGGTTTCCGGTGGGTTTCAAACTTATATCCGGTATCATTATGATCCTGCTCATATTCTCAAGTTTTTTTTTTTTTTTTAAATCCCACTTTGATTAAATTTGAATCGTTCAAAATCATGTTTATTCACACAGATTTTGTCACTAACTACCCGGGTTTCACCTTTCGGCATCTTCAGGCGTTCAAGTGCACGGATTTACTTGAACTGATTCATTTTGATTGTTTTACTTTCGCTCTCCGGTTTTTAGTCTCTTCTGTAAAATTTTATTTTGATGACATAGCCAGTTTTTGGAATAAATGCTTCACTTGAAGTGTGAATAAGAGAAACAGCGCATATCAGAACTCTTGAAGGCAAGTTGAAGATTTTTTACTTTATCTTCTGTTGAGATAAGCTTATTAAGAAGTCTATATACGCCACATTTGACGCGGGCATGGAATATGTATATCAAATATGCAAATCTTTAAATTTTTTCGTTAGGAGGACTTCATTTTATATTAAGTATCATTTTATATTAAGCTGATGTAAATATATTTTTGTAATTTTCTCAAACTTTGATGAGATGTCACTGTTTTTTTGACTTTTCTTCTGTTTGATTATACTGTAAAGTTTTTAAATGACTGAATACGAACTTCCACGAATCCATAGGACTTAGAATGTTTACTTTCTTGCCCGAAACCTAATTTTAATCTTATCATAAAAACACAGCAAGGAGAAGAACGTCAAGTATTCCCATCTGACTGATTATAAAATGTATAAAATTTGGGATGCGATCAGTTTTCTCCGAGAGACATTTTTTTTTCAAGTGACAAAATATTTTTTGCGACACATACGTAGAATGCAATATTTTTTTCAACAACCATTGGATTTTTCGCGACACTAAATTGAACGCATCCCATATTGGAAAATTGATCGCAACACAAATTGGAAAATTGATCGCAGCCCATAAAATCCTATGGCTGTCAAAAAAATATTGCATTCCAAGTTTGTGTCGCAAAAATTATTTTGTCACGTGAAAAAAAAAGCTCGGAGAAAATTTATGGTATCACAAATTGTAAAATTTATCGCACCCCAAAAAATTTTATGGCTGTCAAAAAAATATTTGGCACTAAAAAAAAAATTGTCTCACGGCAAAAATTGATCGCAACACAAATTGGAAAATTGATCGCACCCCAAAAAATCTAATAGCTTTGGAAAAACTTATTGCATTCCATGTTTGTGGCGCAAAAATTATTTTGTCACGTGAAAAAAAAATTGTCTCACGGCGAAAATTGATCGCAACACAAATTGTAAAATTGATCGCACCCCACAAAAATCTATGGCTGTCAAAAAAAATATTGCATTCCAAGTTTGTATCACAAAAAATATTTGGCACTAAAAAAAAATTGTCTCACGGCAAAAATTGATCGCAACACAAATTGGAAAATTGATCGCACCCCAAAAAATCTGATGGCTTTCGAAAAATTTATTGCATTCCATGTTTGTGTCGCAAAAATTATTTTGTCGCGTGAAAAAAAAATTGTCTCACGGCGAAAATTGATCGCAACACAAATTGGAAAATTGATCGCACCCCAAAAAAATCTATGGCTGTCAAAAAAAATATTGCATTCCAAGTTTGTGTCGCAAAAAATATTTTGTCACGTGAAAAAAAAGGCGCGGAGAAAATTGATGGTATCATAAATTTGAAAATTGATCGTACTCCAAAAAATTTTATGGCTGTCAAAAAAAATATTGCATTCCAAGTTTGTGTCACAAAAAATATTTGGCACTAAAAAAAATTGTCTCACGGCAAAAATTGATCGCAACACAAATTGGAAAATTGATCGCACCCCAAAAAATCTGATGGCTTTCGAAAAATTTATTGCATTCCATGTTTGTGTCGCAAAAATTATTTTGTCACGTGAAAAAAAAATTGTCTCATAGCGAAAATTGATCGCAACACAAGTAAGAAAATTGATCGCACCCCAAAAAAATCTATGGCTGTCAAAAAAAATATTGCATTCCAAGTTTGTGTCGCAAAAAATATTTTGTCACGTGAAAAAAAAGGCTCGGAGAAAATTGATGGTATCATAAATTCGAAAATTGATCGTACCCAAAAAAATTTATGGCTGTCAAAAAAAATATTGCATTCCAAGTTTGTGTCACAAAGAATATTTGGCACTAAAAAAAAAATGTCTCACGGCAAAAATTGATCGCAACACAAATTGTAAAATTGATCGCACCCCAAAAAATCTGATGGCTTTCGAAAAATTTATTGCATTCCATGTTTGTGTCGCAAAAATTATTTTGTCACGTGAAAAAAAAATTGTCTCATAGCGAAAATTGATCGCAACACAAGTAAGAAAATTGATCGCACCCCAAAAAAATCTATGGCTGTCAAAAAAAATATTGCATTCCAAGTTTGTGTCGCAAAAAATATTTTGTCCCGTGAAAAAAAAAGGCTCAGAGAAAATTGATCGTATCACAAATTGGAAAATTGATCGCACCCAAAAAAATCTATGGCTGTCAAAAAAAATATTGCACTCCAACTTTGTGTCGCAAAAAATATTTTGTCCCGTGAAAAAAAAAGGCTCGGAGAAAATTGATCGTATCACAAATTGGAAAATTGATCGAACCTCAAAAATCTTACGGCTGTCAAAATAATATTGCATTCCAAGTTTGTGTCGCAAAAAATATTTTGTCCCGTGAAAAAAAAAGGCTCGGAGAAAATTGATCGTATCACAAATTGAAAAATTGATCGCACCCCAAAAAATCTGATGGCTTTCGAAAAATTTATTGCATTCCATATTTGTATCACAAAAAATATTTGGCACTAAAAAAAAATTGTCTCACGGCAAAAATTGATCGCAACACAAATCGGAAAAATTGATCGCACCCCAAAAAATCTGATGGCTTTCGAAAAATTTATTGCATTCCATGTTTGTGTCGCAAAAATTATTTTGTCACGTTAAAAAAAATTGTCTCACGGCAAAAATTGATCGCAACACAAATTGGAAAATTGATCGCACCCCAAAAAATCTGATGGCTTTCGAAAAATTTATTGCATTCCATGTTTGTGTCGCAAAAATTATTTTGTCACGTTAAAAAAAATTGTCTCACGGCAAAAATTGATCGCAACACAAATTGGAAAATTGATCGCACCCCGAAAAATCTGATGGCTTTCAATAAATTTATTGCATTCCATGTTTGTGTCGCAAAAATTATTTTGGCACAATAAAAAAAAATGTCTCACGGCAAAAATTGATCGCAACACAAATTGGAAAATTGATCGCACCCCAAAAAATTCTATGGCTGTCAAAAAAAATATTGCATTCCAAGTTTGTATCACAAAAAATATTTGGCACTAAAAAAAAAATGGCTCACGGCAAAAATTGATCGCAACACAAATTAGAAAATTGATCGCACCCCAAAAAATCTGATGGCTTTCGAAAAATTTATTGCATTCCATGTTTGTATCACAAAAAATATTTGGCACTAAAAAAAAATTGTCTCACGGCAAAAATTGATCGCAACACAAATTGGAAAATTGATCGCACCCCAAAAAATCTGATGGCTTTCGAAAAATTTATTGCATTCCATGTTTGTGTCGCAAAAATTATTTTGTCGCGTGAAAAAAAAATTGTCTCACGGCGAAAATTGATCGCAACACAAATTGGAAAATTGATCGCACCCCAAAAAAATCTATGGCTGTCAAAAAAAATATTGCATTCCAAGTTTGTGTCGCAAAAAATATTTTGTCACGTGAAAAAAAAGGCGCGGAGAAAATTGATGGTATCATAAATTTGAAAATTGATCGTACTCCAAAAAATTTTATGGCTGTCAAAAAAAATATTGCATTCCAAGTTTGCGTCACAAAAAATATTTGGCACTAAAAAAAATTGTCTCACGGCAAAAATTGATCGCAACACAAATTGGAAAATTGATCGCACCCCAAAAAATCTGATGGCTTTCGAAAAATTTATTGCATTCCATGTTTGTGTCGCAAAAATTATTTTGTCACGTGAAAAAAAAATTGTCTCATAGCGAAAATTGATCGCAACACAAGTAAGAAAATTGATCGCACCCCAAAAAAATCTATGGCTGTCAAAAAAAATATTGCATTCCAAGTTTGTGTCGCAAAAAATATTTTGTCACGTGAAAAAAAAGGCTCGGAGAAAATTGATGGTATCATAAATTCGAAAATTGATCGTACCCAAAAAAATTTATGGCTGTCAAAAAAAATATTGCATTCCAAGTTTGTGTCACAAAGAATATTTGGCACTAAAAAAAAAATGTCTCACGGCAAAAATTGATCGCAACACAAATTGTAAAATTGATCGCACCCCAAAAAATCTGATGGCTTTCGAAAAATTTATTGCATTCCATGTTTGTGTCGCAAAAATTATTTTGTCACGTGAAAAAAAAATTGTCTCATAGCGAAAATTGATCGCAACACAAGTAAGAAAATTGATCGCACCCCAAAAAAATCTATGGCTGTCAAAAAAAATATTGCATTCCAAGTTTGTGTCGCAAAAAATATTTTGTCCCGTGAAAAAAAAGGCTCAGAGAAAATTGATCGTATCACAAATTGGAAAATTGATCGCACCCAAAAAAATCTATGGCTGTCAAAAAAAATATTGCACTCCAACTTTGTGTCGCAAAAAATATTTTGTCCCGTGAAAAAAAAAGGCTCGGAGAAAATTGATCGTATCACAAATTGGAAAATTGATCGCACCCCAAAAAATCTGATGGCTTTCAATAAATTTATTGCATTCCATGTTTGTGTCGCAAAAATTATTTTGTCACGTTAAAAAAAAAATGTCTCACGGAAAAAATTGATCGCAACACAAATTGGAAAATTGATCGCACCCCAAAAAAATCTATGGCTGTCAAAAAAAATATTGCATTCAAAGTTTGTATCACAAAAAATATTTGGCACTAAAAAAAAATTGTCTCACGGCAAAAATTGATCGCAACACAAATTGGAAAATTGATCGCACACAAAAAAATCTGATGGCTTTCAATAAATTTATTGCATTCCATGTTTGTGTCGTTAAAATTATTTTGTCACGTTAAAAAAAAAATGTCTCACGGAAAAAATTGATCGCAATACAAATTGGAAAATTGATCGCACCCCAAAAAAATCTATGGCTGTAAAAAAAAATATTGCATTCCAAGTTTGTATCACAAAAAATATTTGGCACTAAAAAAAAATTGTCTCACGGCAAAAATTGATCGCAACACAAATTGGAAAATTGATCGCACCCCAAAAAATCTGATGGCTTTCGAAAAATTTATTGCATTCCATGTTTGTATCACAAAAAATATTTGGCACTAAAAAAAAATTGTCTCACGGCAAAAATTGATCGCAACACAAATTAGAAAATTGATCGCACCCCAAAAAATCTGATGGCTTTCGAAAAATTTATTGCATTCCATGTTTGTATCGCAAAAATTATTTTGTCACGTTAAAAAAAATTGTCTCACGGCAAAAATTGATCGCAACACAAATTGGAAAATTGATCGCTCCCCAAAAAATCTGATGGCTTTCAATAAATTTATTGCATTCCAAGTTTGTATCACAAAAAATATTTGGCACTAAAAAAAAATTGTCTCACGGCAAAAATTGATCGCAACACAAATTGGAAAATTGATCGCACCCCAAAAAATCTGATGGCTTTCGAAAAATTTATTGCATTCCATGTTTGTGTCGCAAAAATTATTTTGTCACGTTAAAAAAAATTGTCTCACGGCAAAAATTGATCGCAACACAAATTGGAAAATTGATTACACCCCAAAAAATCTGATGGCTTTCAATAAATTTATTGCATTCCATGTTTGTGTCGCAAAAATTATTTTGTCACGTTAAAAAAAAAATGTCTCATGGAAAAAATTGATCGCAACACAAATTGGAAAATTGATCGCACCTTAAAAAAATCTATGGCTGTCAAAAAAAATATTGCATTCCAAGTTTGTACCACAAAAAATATTTGGCACTAAAAAAAAATTGTCTCACGGCAAAAATTGATCGCAACGCAAATTGGAAAATTGATCGCACCCCAAAAAATCTGATGGCTTTCGAAAAATTTATTGCATTCCAAGTTTGTGTCGCTAAAAATATTTTGTCACTTGAAATTCCAGAAAATTGATCGTATCACAAATTGGAAAATTGATCGCACCCCAAAAAAATCTATGGCTGTCAAAAAAAATATTGCATTCCAAGTTTGTATCACAAAAAATATTTGGCACTAAAAAAAAATTGTCTCACGGCAAAAATTGATCGCAACACAAATTGGAAAATTGATCGCACCCCAAAAAATCTGATGGCTTTCGAAAAATTTATTGCATTCCATGTTTGTGTCGCAAAAATTATTTTGTCACGTTAAAAAAAATTGTCTCACGGCAAAAATTGATCGCAACACAAATTGGAAAATTGATCGCACCCCAAAAAATCTGATGGCTTTCGAAAAATTTATTGCATTCCATGTTTGTGTCGCAAAAATTATTTTGTCACGTTAAAAAAAAATGTCTCATGGAAAAAATTGATCGCAACACAAATTGGAAAATTGATCGCACCTTAAAAAAATCTATGGCTGTCAAAAAAAATATTGCATTCCAAGTTTGTACCACAAAAAATATTTGGCACTAAAAAAAAATTGTCTCACGGCAAAAATTGATCGCAACGCAAATTGGAAAATTGATCGCACCCCAAAAAATCTGATGGCTTTCGAAAAATTTATTGCATTCCAAGTTTGTGTCGCTAAAAATATTTTGTCACTTGAAATTCCAGAAAATTGATCGTATCACAAATTGGAAAATTGATCGCACCCCAAAAAAATCTATGGCTGTCAAAAAAAATATTGCATTCCAAGTTTGTATCACAAAAAATATTTGGCACTAAAAAAAAATTGTCTCACGGCAAAAATTGATCGCAACACAAATTGGAAAATTGATCGCACCCCAAAAAATCTGATGGCTTTCGAAAAATTTATTGCATTCCATGTTTGTGTCGCAAAAATTATTTTGTCACGTTAAAAAAAATTGTCTCACGGCAAAAATTGATCGCAACACAAATTGGAAAATTGATCGCACACAAAAAAATCTGATGGCTTTCAATAAATTTATTGCATTCCATGTTTGTGTCGCAAAAATTATTTTGTCACGTTAAAAAAAAAATGTCTCAGGGAAAAAATTGATCGCAATACAAATTGGAAAATTGATCGCACCCCATAAAAATCTATGGCTGTCAAAAAAAATATTGCATTCCAAGTTTGTACCACAAAAAATATTTGGCACTAAAAAAAAATTGTCTCACTGCAAAAATTGATCGCAACGCAAATTGGAAAATTGATCGCACCCCAAAAAATCTGATGGCTGTCGAAAAATTTATTGCATTCCAAGTTTGTGTCGCTAAAAATATTTTTTCACTTGAAATTCCAGAAAATTGATCGTATCACAAATTGGAAAATTGATCGCACCCCAAAAAAATCTATGGCTGTCAAAAAAAATATTGCATTCCAAGTTTGTGTCGCTAAAAATATTTTGTCACTTGAAAAAAAAATTGTCTCATGGCAAAAATTGATCGAAACACAAATTGGAAAATTGATCGCACCCCAAAAAATTCTATGGCTTTAAAAAAAAATATAGCACTCCAACTTTGTGTCGCAAAAAATATTTTGTCCCGTGAAAAAAAAAGGCTCGGAAAAAATTGATCGTATCACAAATTGGAAAATTGATCGAACCTCAAAAATCTTACGGCTGTCAAAATAATATTGCATTCCAAGTTTGTGTCGCAAAAAATATTTTGTCCCGTGAAAAAAAAAGGCTCGGAGAAAATTGATCGTATCACAAATTGAAAAATTGATCGCACCCCAAAAAATCTGATGGCTTTCGAAAAATTTATTGCATTCCATATTTGTATCACAAAAAATATTTGGCACTAAAAAAAAATTGTCTCACGGCAAAAATTGATCGCAACACAAATCGGAAAAATTGATCGCACCCCAAAAAATCTGATGGCTTTCGAAAAATTTATTGCATTCCATGTTTGTGTCGCAAAAATTATTTTGTCACGTTAAAAAAAATTGTCTCACGGCAAAAATTGATCGCAACACAAATTGGAAAATTGATCGCACCCCAAAAAATCTGATGGCTTTCGAAAAATTTATTGCATTCCATGTTTGTGTCGCAAAAATTATTTTGTCACGTTAAAAAAAATTGTCTCACGGCAAAAATTGATCGCAACACAAATTGGAAAATTGATCGCACCCCGAAAAATCTGATGGCTTTCAATAAATTTATTGCATTCCATGTTTGTGTCGCAAAAATTATTTTGGCACGATAAAAAAAAAATGTCTCACGGCAAAAATTGATCGCAACACAAATTGGAAAATTGATCGCACCCCAAAAAATTCTATGGCTGTCAAAAAAAATATTGCATTCCAAGTTTGTATCACAAAAAATATTTGGCACTAAAAAAAAAATGGCTCACGGCAAAAATTGATCGCAACACAAATTAGAAAATTGATCGCACCCCAAAAAATCTGATGGCTTTCGAAAAATTTATTGCATTCCATGTTTGTATCACAAAAAATATTTGGCACTAAAAAAAAATTGTCTCACGGCAAAAATTGATCGCAACACAAATTAGAAAATTGATCGCACCCCAAAAAATCTGATGGCTTTCGAAAAATTTATTGCATTCCATGTTTGTATCGCAAAAATTATTTTGTCACGTTAAAAAAAATTGTCTCACGGCAAAAATTGATCGCAACACAAATTGGAAAATTGATCGCTCCCCAAAAAATCTGATGGCTTTCAATAAATTTATTGCATTCCATGTTTGTGTCGCAAAAATTATTTTGTCACGTTAAAAAAAAAATGTCTCACGGAAAAAATTGATCGCAACACAAATTGGAAAATTGATCGCACCCCAAAAAAATCTATGGCTGTCAAAAAAAATATTGCATCACAAGTTTGTATCACAAAAAATATTTGGCACTAAAAAAAAATTGTCTCACGGCAAAAATTGATCGCAACACAAATTGGAAAATTGATCGCACACAAAAAAATCTGATGGCTTTCAATAAATTTATTGCATTCCATGTTTGTGTCGCAAAAATTATTTTGTCACGTTAAAAAAAAAATGTCTCACGGAAAAAATTGATCGCAATACAAATTGGAAAATTGATCGCACCCCAAAAAAATCTGATGGCTTTCAATAAATTTATTGCATTCCATGTTTGTGTCGCAAAAATTATTTTGTCACGTTAAAAAAAAAATGTCTCATGGAAAAAATTGATCGCAACACAAATTGGAAAATTGATCGCACCTTAAAAAAATCTATGGCTGTCAAAAAAAATATTGCATTCCAAGTTTGTACCACAAAAAATATTTGGCACTAAAAAAAAATTGTCTCACGGCAAAAATTGATCGCAACACAAATTAGAAAATTGATCGCACCCCAAAAAATCTGATGGCTTTCGAAAAATTTATTGCATTCCATGTTTGTATCGCAAAAATTATTTTGTCACGTTAAAAAAAATTGTCTCACGGCAAAAAATTGATCGCAACACAAATTGGAAATTTGATCGCACCCCAAAAAATCTGATGGCTTTCGAAAAATTTATTGCATTCCATGTTTGTGTCGCAAAAATTATTTTGTCACGTTAAAAAAAATTGTCTCACGGCAAAAATTGATCGCAACACAAATTGGAAAATTGATCGCACTTAAAAAAATCTGATGGCTTTCGAAAAATTTATTGCATTCCATATTTGTATCACAAAAAATATTTGGCACTAAAAAAAAATTGTCTCACGGCAAAAATTGATCGCAACACAAATCGGAAAATTGATCGCACCCCAAAAAATCTGATGGCTTTCGAAAAATTTATTGCATTCCATGTTTGTGTCGCAAAAATTATTTTGTCACGTTAAAAAAAATTGTCTCACGGCAAAAATTGATCGCAACACAAATTGGAAAATTGATCGCTCCCCAAAAAATCTGATGGCTTTCAATAAATTTATTGCATTCCATGTTTGTGTCGCAAAAATTATTTTGTCACGTTAAAAAAAAAATGTCTCACGGAAAAAATTGATCGCAACACAAATTAGAAAATTGATCGCACCCCAAAAAAATCTATGGCTGTCAAAAAAAATATTGCATTCCAAGTTTGTATCACAAAAAATATTTGGCACTAAAAAAAAATTGTCTCACGGCAAAAATTGATCGCAACACAAATTGGAAAATTGATCGCACCCCAACAATCTGATGGCTTTCGAAAAATTTATTGCATTCCATGTTTGTGTCGCAAAAATTATTTTGTCACGTGAAAAAAAAATTGTCTCACGGCGACAATTGATCGCAACACAAATTGGAAAATTGATCGCACCCCAAAAAAATCTATGGCTGTCAAAAAAATATTTAAATTTCAATTTTGTGTCGCAAAAAATATTTTGTCACGTGAAAAAAAAAGCTCGGAGAAAATTGATGGTATCACAAATTGGAAAATTGATTGCACCCCAAAAAATTTGATGGCTTTCGAAAAATTTATTGCATTCCATGTTTGTGTCGCAAAAATTATTTTGTCACGTTAAAAAAAAATTGTCTCACGGAAAAAATTGATCGCAACACAAATTGGAAAATTGATCGCACCCCAAAAAAATCTATGGCTGTCAAAAAAAATATTGCATTCCAAGTTTGTATCACAAAAAATATTTGGCACTATAAAAAAATTGTCTCACGGCAAAAATTGATCGCAACACAAATTGGAAAATTGATCGCACCCCATCAATCTGATGGCTTTCGAAAAATTTATTGCATTCCATGTTTGTGTCGCAAAAATTATTTTGTCACGTGAAAAAAAAATTGTCTCACGGCGAAAATTGATCGCAACACAAATTGGAAAATTGATCGCACCCCAAAAAAATCTATGGCTGTCAAAAAAATATTTATATTTCAATTTTGTGTCGCAAAAAATATTTTGTCACGTGAAAAAAAAAGCTCGGAGAAAATTGATTGTATCACAAATTGGAAAATTGATCGCACCCCCAAAAATTTTATGGCTTTCAAAAAAAATATTGCATTCCAAGTTTGTGTCACAAAAAATATTTGGCACTAAAAAAAAAATTATCTTACGGCAAAAATTGATCACAACACAAATTGGAAAATTGATCGCACCCCAAAAAAATCTATGGCTGTCAAAAAAAATATAGCACTCCAAGTTTGTGTCGCAAAAAATATTTTGCCCCGTGAAAAAAAAAAGACTCGGAGAAAATTGATCGTATCACAAATTGGAAAATTGATCGCACCCCAAAAAAATCTTTTGCTGTCAAAATAAATATTGCATTCCAAGTTTGTTTCGCTAAAAATATTTTGTCACTTGAAAAAAAAATTGTCTCACGGCAAAAATTGATCGCAACACAAATTGGAAAATTGATCCCACCCCAAAAAATTCTATGGCTATCAAAAAAAATATAGCACTCCAACTTTGTGTCGCAAAAAATATTTTGTCGCGTGAAAAAAAAAGGCTCGGAGAAAATTGATCGTATCACAAATTGAAAAATTGATCGCACCCCGAAAAATTTTATGGCTGTCAAAAAAAATATTGCATTCCAAGTTTGTGTCTCAAAAAATCTTTCGTCACTAAAAAAAAGGCTCTCGGAGAAAATTGATCGCATCCCAAATTGGAATATTTATTGCTGCCCAAAAAATCCCATGGCTGTCGAAAAAAATATTGCATTCCAAGTTTGTGTCGCAAAAAATATTTGACACTTGAAAAAAAAAATGTTTCACTGCGAAAATTGATCGCATCCCAAATCGGAAAATTGATCGTAGCCGAAAAAATCTGATGGCTATCGAAAAAATATTGCATACCAAGGTTGTGTCGCAAAAAATATTTGACACTTGAAAAAAAATTTGTTTCACGGTGAAAATTGATCGCATCACAAATCAGAAAATCGATCGTAGCCCAAAAAATCTGATGGCTATCGAAAAAAATATTTCATTCCAAGTTTGTGTCGAAAAAAATATTTTTTCACTTGAAAAAAAATTTTCTCGGAGAAAATTTATTGCATCCCAAATTGGAAAATTGATCTCATTCTAAACCTGTGTCGCAAAAAGTTTGATGGCTGTCGAAAAAAATATTGCATTCTAAGTTTGTGTCGCAAACCATTTTACTTTTTTTTCAGGAAAAATTCGTGAAACAGAATCTTTACATGAAAAATCTTCTGTATTTTTATCGAGTTAACTATTAAACTTCAAAGTGACAACATCATGTGCTGACGTCACACAAAAACTGAGTGACTTATTGTTCGAGATTATATATGTTATTGATTGAATTGGCATTTACTTGGTAGAACTCGATTGTTGTAGTCTTTATTGTAATTCTTAAAACCATAGGTTGGTTATTCTAAATTACTTAATAATGTTATGCAAAGTATACAATTCATGACTATGTCAATTATTATATTACATAACTACGTTATATAAGTATATATATATATATTTTTTAATTTGAGAAAAGTCTCTGACATTCAATTATTTCTTTTAACTCTACAGAATTTAAATTTTTATTAGCTGAATTTAATTCAAAAGAATGACGTAATGAGATAAAAAATTATACACAAATTTTTAGATTCGAATTCGTATTTTTGGTCCAGAAGATTTAAATCGGAAATTCACATGTGCGCCACTGCGCATGTCCTTTTATACGGTCCTATTAAGCCCCGGGCACTGAAAGTAAGTGCATTATTAATGAAGACCACCTTAGCATACTATTCTGTGATATTAATTAGCATAATCAACGCTCAATAATGTATATAATTATTACGATGCCGCTACAATTGTCAGCCCCTATTCGTAGATAACATATTGAACAAACTTAATATTTTTTAAACGAATGCGTTCATCGATTCTAAAGGCCTGCTTTGACTTATAATATAAAAACAAATATATTATCACACAGAATAAAATTAACAGTGATTTCACGAAAAGTATTTTTTTTATAAATGTGGCCAAAGTAATGCTTTGAATTTGAAGTATGCTCATTTTTTTATAATTCAGTGTGCATTTAAACGTTTTTAAAACTGGGTTATTTCATTGTCTGCTTGAGCAGTTCTACAAAAGAATATCTTATTAAACATTCAGTCTCTTATTCCTTATTTTCTGAAAAGTCAGTATTATATGAGAGGGGCAAAAAAGCGACCGGCAAGATGCGTTTCAGACTTCAATTAGGTAAGTTTAAATTAAAAAATCATTTTCCGATTTTAGAGATTTTCCGTTAAGTAAGTCAAATTTGAACCCATGACCGAGAAAAAAATTATGACCTACTCCCACAAGGATTGACCGCTACGAACTGATATTTGTGTAAATACTAGGAATTCTGCGTTGGAAAAACTGATAATAAATTTCTGGGAAATCAAAGCTTTTCCCCCTGACATTTGAAATAAACAAACCAAAACAAGTGTATTCATTTAATTCAAATATCATTTGAGAATTTTAGTATATTCATAACCTTTGTACATTTCATAAAGCAAAATAAAAATAGTAAGAAATTAAAAAACCTTCCATATGTTTAAAACCATAAATTTACTACTGATGCTTGTCTGCAATAATAACCAATTTTTTGACCCATTGTATTATTTTTCGAAGGAAATGATTCTTTCCGAAAAATCAAACGAATTCCTTGAATGATGTGTAATATTAAACTATATAAATAATAACAGTAAAATTTTGTTTTTTGCGCAACATTTGACATAAATAATATGTTTGCATAAGATTTGAGTGACCGACTGTGTTAAAATATTCATTTAAACATTTTTTCATTAAAAAAAACACAGTACATATTACGATTTCTGGACGCGAAAATTTCCTAGGATATGACGTTCATTTTTCTCGAGTCCTTTGACTACAGACTTCTTAGTAACATATTAACTAAAATATTTTCTATTTAGTATTTTATATTGTAACTTCTATTGCATGACGTTGTAATATTTTTCTGTATATACAAAAAATTTAACACTGTCGTGACATTAAAATGTTATGTGGCAAATAAAATTAAGTTACGTATTTTATTACAAGCGATTTTCTCGCACCTAATTCTTCGAATTCCAATTAGACATCATCCATGCATGTCATACCCGGTCAGCTAATCTTGTGATTGCCAGCTTTGAGTTTTAGCTATGCACGATTCGTTTTTACTACACACGTGACCTAGCCACTTTGGAAGAAGTTGTGTCTAGATTAACTATGTAATGTTATCTTTTCCGTTTCTAAGCTCAAGAAATGCGACCCCAATACCAACATTTTCGTAAATATCTATTTTAATATGGGTGATACGATGTTTATAATTAAGGTATTCTTATATCATAGTTTTTTGGACCTTTTGTAGTTTATATAAATACGCGATAACGCTTATCAGCTGATTAGCGCCCGCGATAACGATTGTTCGTATGATAATTTGGAACGCCGAGAACACTTCAGTAGTCAATTCATATGTGTGCTGACATGACGTCTTTTTTACGCGCAACTTAAAATATGATTATTTATTAAAAAACCACAGATTTTTATAAAAATATGTATGAGGAATGATGCAAAGAGATATTTTTAAGCCCTTGGACTATTTTTTTTTTTGAAATTCATAAGAATAAGGCTAATAATGAGGAAACCACTGGGGTCAAAAAAGACCCCCATCGGCTGAGAAGTATTTTTCTAGTCTCCGAGCCGTAAGAGTTAATACTATTTTAAATTTGACTGATTTGAAAAATGATCGTTTGCTTCTCATTTCAAAATAATTCAATGTTAAAAAATATATTTTTTTGTAAGTAAAACATATTTTATCATAATTATATCGACTTTGAAAAGGAAAAAGAACGTAACCCACACAAAGCAAATTTTACAGGTGGTACAAAAAGCGTGTTTTGTTGATTTTGCGTCATATGCAAATTATGAATTATACGAGACTTCTAAACTGATGTTTAATTGATATAATATAATATTAATTAATTAAAGAAATTGTTTAGGAAAATTGTCTTTTATTTCAGTATTTTTTCTTGGTTTTAACTTTTTACAGGGTCATATTTTTCAAACTAAAAAGCTAATTTTAAATACTAATTCGGCATTTGCAGCTTGCATCCTTTTGATAGAACGTGTATCAAGTTTGATACATTGCGACTATCGAAAAAAACCTGTTTTAAGAAAAATGTGGGTTACGTCCTTTTTCCTTTCCACAGTCGATATAGTTTAGTAAAATTTTCTATACTAAGATCTACGATGAGCTCAAAATGACTTAAAGGAGTGAAAATAAACATCGGTTAAATTTTCATATCTATTGATCGACCGTTATGCCTAGAAATAGGTAAATTAACATAAATAAAACTATCAAAAATAGTTAAAATTCTTAGTTGTTTTATACTTCTTAGCGCATAGTAATATTTTTTATAATAATAATAAGTTATTTATGTTATAAAAACACACTATTTCTAGAATTTTTGAAAGCCATTTGCAACTATCCCACCAAAAGTGGCTTATATTTCAGAAAAATGATATGTATAATTTATGTGACCACAGATATGCTTATACTCATGGATAATTCCATTGATATCTATTTAGAAATAAAAACAACTTCAAAATATAGTAATTATCCAATTAACTGAACAATCGAAATATCCTCACCTACATTATGTTAAATTTTGCCAGCTTTTAACTAAATATGTAACAATGATCTTCATTACATTGTCAATGTTTTAATTTGTGTAATTTTTTGATCTGGCAGCATTAAGTCGCTTGTTTTTAATTATTTATATCGGCCTCCTGCAAAAAAAACCTACGTTATCCACATTCAAAATGGTGAATTCATACAGATAACAATATTAATTATCAATCATTTCTTCGAAAACAAAACAGTTTTATTTGATTATCTTAAAACTTCCAAATGTAATATTGTAGATCTATATTGCTGGGGAGGTTTCATTATTTAATACCATCTTATGATTTTTTTCGAACCCTTTTTAGTGAAATAAATTGTGTTCCAATGGTTATTAGCAAAAGTCAAAACTTGAATTCTGTCAGCACTAAGATAACGGCACTCGAAGGTCCCTGCTGAAATCTGGACAAAGGATGGGATCATGAAAAGCACAATCGTTGGAACATAAAAAAAATCTATATGATGACAACACTTAGCGGAAGGTGAAGGGGTCTAATACTGTGGCGTTTTGATTAGTGGTAAGATACTTAGAAGACAAACTTTAAATAATTAGACTGTACAAGTAGAGTGTTCAATGACTCTCAATGAGGGCTTTTTTTCAAAAATCCATGTCATCTCCTAATGAGGAGCATATGGCCTCCTAATGGAGGTATCTCAACAGAAGTTTTTTCTACGAGAACTGTTTGTTACTCAGTCACTCAACCTCACTTTTTTTGGATAAGGATACGGCTAGAACAGGACTAGTGGTTGACTTATCGCTATTGCTACACCCGGTTATTAAAGGATCAGAAGAATCGTAGGAGAGGAAATAATGTGAATTGACATCACAAACACCCAGTCTTCGATCACAACTTTGAATAAAATAATTCACAGTGATCTTACCGACAATCGAACCCAGACCTGAGTGATCGGTAAAGCAAGCTCTAACCAACTGAGCCACAGGAGGTGAAAAATTTATCGAATTTATTTATAATTGACCCCTAAATAAATACGTTCAGAAAAACCGATGCTGAAATAGAATCCGTTAATAGTTTCAAAATATATCGACTGTGGAAAGGAAAAACGACGTAACTCACAGTTTTTTCAAAACAGCTTTCAATAATCACAATATATCAAACATGATATACGTTCTATCAAAAAGATGTAAGCTGCAAATCCCGAATTAGTATCTAAATTTTGCTTTTATGTTTGAAAAAATATGAGCTCGTGAAAATTGAAACCAAGAAAGAAGACTGAAAAAAATATTTTTCCTTGACAATTTTTTAATAAACTAATATTAGATTATGTCAATTAAGCAACAGCTTAGAAGTCTCCGTGCACTTCAAGTTGTGTATATTTCATTATTTGCATATGTCCCAAAATCATCAAAACACGTTTTTTGTGCCTCTTGTAAAATTTGTGTGGGTTACGTCCTTTTTCCTCTCCACAGTCGATATATATTAAGATTAAATACATAGGCACGACACCAATAAATATTAATCTATTTTCTGTGCATAAAATTAATAGCTGGTAATAAAAACATTTGACATTTTTTAATTGTTAATGTTTAAACGTGAATATTAATGAAAGTGGTTCATGATTTATTATGGAGTCTGGACATAAATAACAATTCAATGAAAGGAAATAATTCACAATTCAATAAGTTAGTCACGCACGTAATATTTATTTAATAATAAATACATTTTATTTAATTGGTATTTCCATTGGTGTAGATCCCAATCTTTTAATAAACCTTAAAGTTAATTAAATTAACAGTATAATAATATTGATATTTAAATGACATACAAGTGAAGACAAGCGATGCATTCAGTTGCTTTGTTGGTACCAAAATAGAAATGAGCCCATTTGAAGTGAAGTGATCCAAGTGGTATTTTAAGAAAAAATAAAATAGATGCCCTATAACAGAGATGGCGAACCTATGGCACGCGTGCCCGAGGTGACACTTCGAGAATTTGGATGACACGCGAACGATTTCGATGTATTAAATTTTGATTAAATAATCTTTGAATTATTAATTAATTCCGTTTTATCAATTTTCAAATGTTGTTGTTGTAATTGAAATTTTTATGCTTGTTAATAAAATTCAGAAAATAAACCTTTTTTTATTTTCTCTATTTTGTTATATTTTTGCTGCTTGGACACGCCCCCAATCGAGAGATAATATTTGAGGATTTTTGGCACGTGGACCCAAAAAGGTTCGCCATCTCTGCCCTATAACGTCTTAAAGGACTTATCATAAAAGTGAAATTAGCTTAGTAAATAAAATACATTATATTGATTAAATTGTCATTTACAGTGGAACCCCCAATTACGCGCAGAACAGAAATATTTGCCGCAAATCCCCCATTTGCGCGGTCGCATTCCATTTGTCGTTGCTGCTGTACACAAAGCCGGGCGGCTGTCCGTGTAGTGCATATAGCCAATCGTTGGCGAGCGCTATGCATTTTACCACTAGGTTACTAAATATTTCGCCCATATATTTTTTTCATTTATTCTTAGTTTTGGCAGTTTTGCATTTTTCGCGAAAAAAAATGTAACCCTTAATTTTTGTACGAGATTCACTCCCCCGATTACGCGACTCTCAATTACGCGGTCCCAAATTTCGAGTTAATATGGGTTTTAATGTACTTGGAAGAATTTTATTGTAATGGAGTGAATAAATATTTTTTAAGTACACAGTATTTAATTCCTACAAAATTTTTTAAAAATCATAGTTGATAACTATTTAGGCGTATGCCTTCTTATAGTTCTATAGATGATATACATTCAAATTAACCCACGTCGCCTTAAAAAGATTTTATCTTAGTAAAAAATGTATTTATTATATTTATGCACTTATTTACCACGCGTCTGTTCTAGTTCATCCGTGTACTTGAACGCCTGCTGATGCCGAAAGGCGAAAACGGGATCTTAACCGCTTCAGCACCGTAAGGCCACTGGTGGCCGCTACATACAAACGGCATGAATACCTTAAATCCACTGAAGAACACGAATGTAACTTGAAAATATTTACTTATTGTTAATTTATTTATTGTTAAAAATCAAAATTACAGTACAAGACATAACAGCTGACGCCAATTCGCCATGCACTTGAAAAATCTAATAAGACAAAATATAAAATAAAAATACACAGTACATCAAATTCAACATAAAAAATCAAGAAATATAAAAGAAAAATTTATCAAACAGTTCACAAATACCATCACCAAAAATGTCCACTTCTCTAGGCAATGCGTTGATTAGTCGAACGGCCCTTGGAATTGGTGACTCATACCTCCTAAGCGAGGTATAACTATTAAACTATATATATCATTTTATAAGTAAACTTTAAATATTCATAAATTCAGTACTATTTTTTAAAACTATTCAAAAATTATTTAAAAAAGCGGTAGGTATGTGAGTGAATATTTTTTAGATTAATACATCGCGGTACTGAAAAGGTTAAGTTACAAAATTTGTGTAAATGTATGAAATTAGAATGATTTAAATTTCACCAAGTAGCTTCAATCGAAATCTTAAATTAATTATATCTATGACTACGTACCGTTTTTTTTTATAGAAAAATATTTCTTGGCAAGCGAATTTTTTCAAAACTTTCGTCAGATATGCTCCACGTAAGCGCCGGATAAGAATATAACATTTAAATCATAATTCTTACGAAATTCTTCATACTCGTATGGAACGTTTTGTTAACATCTCACGTCCTTGAGGAAACCACGTCCCTTAATGCCTAACAAATTAACATTTAGATATACAAATGAGAGGTATCAAGGTTTTAAATAAACTATTTAAAGTCAACGTGTTCATTAATAGCTTCCTGTATAGTGTTGATAGTATCGTAGGTAGCTAGCTCATCATAGTTGAACTTTCATTTTATTTTTATTTGATAAAAATACGAAAATATTATTTTTGTATGACTAAGAATTATTTTTGTTTTTTGAATTTTATATCTTTTCTTATCAATAGATGATCACACTAATGCTTTATGCCAGGGTTTTCCAATCACCATTTGGTGGTACGCGAAAAAAATCATTATGATATACATGCAGGAATGAATGATTTAAAAGCATGTACAAGGATGCTATTAAATTTATTTTGTAAAAAAATTTAATTCAGAAATAAAAAAAAAAGTATTTGTATTTTCTAATTTTGTGTTTTTATTTTATCAGTGATATAAGTATAACGAAATGGTAAATACATTTATTAAACTTTGAGTAAATTATAATTGTGACTTTTCAAATATATTTTAGCCACAAAATTTCTTAACAAAACAGATCCATTCCTAATAGAAAATTTAAATTAACTTTGATTATTCCACGTATTGTGTTACTAACTGTGACACGTGTTTCGCCTCTTTCAGAGGCATCTTCAGACTTACTATCGCAAAGTTTGCTTAAGTAATGAAGCAAGATTGATTCTAACATTTTAAAATTATGAAATTACAAAATGGAGTTTTTGGGTTTTTTTTTTCCTTTTAAGAGGAGCAAGGAGGGGGTGTAGAATCGAAATAAAGCAAACAAATAATGATACTAATGAGTTAAATAATGAAATAATGATACTAATCAGATTGGGATTTTTCCTTTTTAAGGGAAGCAAAGAAGGGATTATAAAATCTAAACAGAGCAAACAAATTTAATCATACTACTAATGACGGTAAACATTACAAACTATTAAACTAATGAGCTGCAATCAATCAGCTAGGTTGGTGATTACTCTATTTATTGGGATCCAATTAATAATTAGATCCATTCCTATTGAGATCGTCATATAATTACAATTAACAAATTTTATGAAATACAACCATTTTTATATGGAGACACAAATTTTGTATGGTAAAAGGATTTAAATTTTGATTTTTCAATCGAAGTATAAATTTATGCTCGAAGGCTGTGATGTCTTGAAATCTCCCCTCTCACCCATCATATCCTATAAACGGGGCGTATCGAGAGCGAATAACTAACCACTAGTCCTGCTATCCTTCTATTCCTACTCTCTTTGAAAAAAAAGGTTATGCAACTGAGTTACAATCAGTTCTCGTAGAAACACTTCTGTTGAGATAAACTCCATTAAGAGTCCATATGCATGGAGATCATTGACATGGTAAAAAAAATTTAATAAAAAATGTTTAATGTGAGCTATTTGTTTATAGTTAGAAAAATCATGTTATTTTTAAGATTTAAAACATTAATGTGTGGCCCATAAGAGACATGCAATATTTTATTTGGCTTTACCAAGTGATTTCAGTAGAACATTCTCCATTTAGAGAAACAAACCCTTGTTGGTAAAATGGATTAGCTAACAGGACTAAGTTGTGAACTACGGTACTTAAAAATGACTCAATTAGCATTAAGATAAAAATGCTTTACAATTTTTTTTTAAATATCGATTAATCTCTCGAAAAAAAGCTCATAGACACACTACAGAGCAGAGAAAATCCTTATAACTGAAATGTGTGTTTCTGAAGATGCTCATATTTTAATCATGATATTTTAATCTGAATCAGCAACAAGCTGGATGTTTGTAGTTTTGTTTTAAAAACAAAGGACGAAAGCCTAAAAAGACAACGATCTGATAAACTACGAGAGGAAATTCGTCTTTATGAAAATAAAATACTTCAAGGTATGTGTGTGTTTGTCCCTAGCCGTGTCTTCACTATACAAACTTTATATTTAGTAAGACAACAACCTTTTTGATACAGGTACTTGCGAAAATAATCAATATTTGCGTAATTAATTATTAAATATACTTCCAAATCAAAAATTAAAGAAAATTATGAATTTTAAAATTAACTTAGGATCGCAATAGGTTGAGTAAATATTAAAGTAATGTTTTTTAAAGTCGATATTAAAGCAAGATCTTTAGAGGTGTTAATTGAATCGATATTTACTTAATAAAACTTCATTGTAATAAAGTGAAAAAATATCAAAGTATTTTCGTTCTAAAAATATTATTTTATAAATGGTTGATAGCTATTTCGCCTATTATGATTTAATCAGCAATTCACTTTAATGTTAATGTAAGTTTAAATATATTTCTGATGAGGGCATTAGCCAAAATTGTTATCAACCATATATAAAATAATATTTGTAGAACGAAAATACTTTGATATTTTTTATCATAAAAGGTTTCATAAAAAGTTTTAGCCTACAAATAAAAAATTGGATTTGAAAAAGAAAATGAATATTTGTAATGCATTAGCGGAAAATTAATGGAATCATTTATTTTCTGTACAAATGATTGGAGAATTAATTCTGCATTATGAAACAAATCATGATTATTTTTACTTTGATTTAGGGTTTTTTAGATTAAATATATATATATATCTATAGACTAGACCAAGAGTAAGGTATTTTTCTATTTCGGAACCCCACTCGCATTTATGTCTAATTTAATCTGGACTATTTTTAATATACTTCAATCAAATTTACTTTTTGTATGTAATTTTGTATATGAAATACTAATAAAATTGTACGTTTCAGAAGCTAGAAGGTTACAAATTTATCTTTTCTAGACCAGGCATTTGACATGTCGTGACCAAAGGCTTGTTTAAGACAATACAGAATAGGATTAAATATGGTCAAATGCTACAGAAAGTAATTAAAAATAGGGTTACCTTACTTTCATACACTATATATAATGTATATTTATCTGACTCAGTTATACGTTTTTTTATAACGTGAACTTTCAATTACCAGAGCACTCAGTGCTGATAAATAATATTTGATACATTTTGCGTCCGAAATGATGATTTTTTAATGAACGATCGTTCGTTTGCCGTGAACAAAAAAAAATGTTACTAAATTTGCAAATGATATGCAGATCGAAAAAGGCTTTCAAGCCTCGGGGCGCGTCGTGCGTCCCGCTCTCTCCTCCTACTCAGTCGACGGAAAAAAAGAGACGTACGCGTTTTGTTGAATATTTAACTTCATATTTTTGCATCAGATTACCGTTATTTTCAAAAGGAAAAATATATGAAAAATAGCGTTAAAAAGGAGTCTTGGAAAAACTTCATGTTTCTCACAAAATGAATACATTTACTCGAAAAAAATTCCCAGAATAATATGCATTTTTACATTTACATGGTATTATTTTATAAAAGGGTTTTTTCCGTGTAAAAACCGCAGGAAGAAAAAAAAATATTATACCACTTTGAGTCACAAATTCCAAAAATCTTTTGATGTTACAATTCTCGAAAAATGCTGCCATTTTATTGCCAGCCAAATTCTGGCGAACATTTTTCATAATATCAGAGTTTTCAAATAAATTTTGTAAATAAAACAATTTTGAAAATACCACCAGCGTAGATAAAGTCATTTAAAAATCCACACCCAACTTCAAGTACGACTTTTGCGGAAAATAAAAAATGTCAAACAGTTACATTTTTTGCAACTTTTTTAAAATATAAACAGTCGTTAATTCCACAAACATTTCAATGAAAATATGTGAACACGTGGCTATTTACTAATATGAACAATATAAATGGCTTAGTGCAGATAATCCAATAATAAATCTCTCAATTATAGGAATATATCAATACCTCTATATACTTTCGATGGCTTCGGCGGTAACTTTGTGGAAGTTCATTTTAATAGAAAATTTAAATTAACTTTGATTATTCCACGTATTGTGTTACTAACTGTGACACGTGTTTCGCCTCTTTCAGAGGCATCTTCAGATTTACTTTCGCAAAGTTTGCTTAAGTAATGAAGCAAGATTGATTCTAATATTTTAAAATTATGAAATTACAAAATGGAGTTTGGGTTTTTTTCCTTTTAAGGGGAGCAAGGAGGGGGGTGTAGAATCAAAATAAAGCAAACAAATAATGATACTAATGAGTTGCAATCAATCAGATTGGGATTTTTCCTTTTTTAGGGAAGCAAGGAGGGGATTATAAAATCGAAACAAAGCAAATAAATATTAGAATCAATCTTGCTTCATTACTTAAGCAAACTTTGCGAAAGTAAGTCTGAAGATACCTCTGAAAGAGGCGAAACACGTGTCACAGTTAGTAACACAATACGTGAAATAATCAAATTTAATTTTAATTTTCTACCTTTATATACATACATTATTCACTGTACACTTTGTTTTATCTACAAAAAAGAATAATCTAAAAGTGTGGAAAATGCCAAAAAAATATTTTATGTTTTATTTATCTCTATTGTGAAAAGTAACTATTAGTCACGGTGGATACTATTTGTGAATATATGTTATTTCGGGTTCTCAATAGACAGTCAGTCCTCTTTTTATGGGGTTTTTTTGAAATGCAATTTTTTAAATATTAACGTACAAAGTATTACATTACGAGCATGTATCGTTGAGTTTTTGATAGAATAGAGCAGGGTTTCCCAAACTTATTCTGGGATGGAACACTTCGCAACTCCGGAAATTCCAACGGAACACTAAGCTTAATTTTTGGGATGGGTAATTCGTAATAGTTTTTTTATTATTAAAATAATTATTATTTACTAAGTAACTGTTTCAAAATATATCACATACGAATAAGAGTTAATAAATCTTTTATGTTATATATACTAGTGTAGACATTTGAAAATATCGATTCTTTTTTTCGAATGTGTTGCAGCGTATAAAACCATTCCATTTTTTTGTGGAAAATCCACTTTGGCCCGCGGAACACTTACTCTGGTGTTCCGCGGAACATAATTTGGGAAACCCTGGAAAAGAGAATGAATCATTACTACTAACCGATATTTAGAAAAAAATATCTGGCATCTGCCATCGCTGGAGTAAGTCCACGTACTTTAAATTCATTCTGGAAAACAGTATGAACTGGGTGTGTTACAGTCGATGAAACTATTGAAACATTGGCGATATCAGCTAAGAGTATTACTTTAGTACATGAACATGGCGGAGAAGGGTTTGATACCTTTAGCGAAAATTATATCAACGAATTACTTATGGATAATGCTATAAGCCATATATGGGCAACCTCCGGCCCGCCGAGATATTTTTTCCTGCCCTGATTCATCTCTGCGAAGTGTTAGAGAAAGAAATTAATAGTTTCAGGGAAGGATTAAATAATGAAAATGACACGGGCGCTTGCAATGGCTCCACTCTACTAGTTCATGATCACCACCATATAAGAAATAGCAACGTGTTTTATTTAATTTAATATTACTTTATTATGTTTAATAATTTGATCCAGCCCTTGACTCGGAGACAGAATGATAATTTGGCCCCAGACCTAGGAAAGGTTGCCCATGCCTGCTATAAGTGAACCAGAAAATGATGACGAAGTGGAAACAATTCTAGTTCCTCTCACTGTTAAAATAATTAAAGAAGGTCTCCAACTTCGCAGTAAATTATAAAATCATTTCATTCTAAATGATTCAAATTCTGAACGCGCATTTAAGTTTCAAAGAGAGTTTAAAAATTGCATTTCTGGGTAAAACTATCTGCACAAACAATTAATCATCGAAAAAACTAAACTTTTTTATGCTATTCTGAGTAAATTTTAACTCGCTGTTTCAAATGTATGCGGATTTTAAAATTCATGGTACGTATTCTTACTTTTTCTATGGAAGTCTTTTTTACGCTATTTTTTTAATACGATATATCGGTGAACGCATCTACCGCATAAATAGAAGATTGACTGTATTCACGCCATACACGAAAATATATCACCTTTATTGCAGACGTTGGTAATTATCAAAACTGACCAAAAGAAGTATTCTCTGTCTGGTAAAACTCAGTTGGTGCACTTTATTGCACCAATTTGCCAAAAAAAAACATTTATTTGTATGCTCAATTTTTATTTATAATGTTTTGAACGAAGGCAATTGTACTTATCTAATAATTTGTAACTCTTATTTGTGACAGATCGGCATAAATGCATCTAAATTTTGGTATTATACATACATATGTAACATAAAATATCGATGCTAGAGAATTTATACTAAAACCTGATTTTTTTCAATTGGTGTTTTTTTCTGATGCTTTTCATACTCAGAACTATCAATCTGTTACTTATCGATTTCTCCCAGAACAGAGACGATACGTGTAAAAATCAAATCAGTTGAAAAAAATACTTTTTTCGTAAAATTCGTTCAAAGCATTATTTTAAGGATTTTTCATTTTATTTTGACGGTGGTAGATTAAATGTTTTATGAGGAAAAAAACAGCACGTGTTTACAACAAATTTTTTCAACCACAAACGCTTTGAATATTTTTTTTAAATGTCACAAAAATAAATACGTCAGCACATTGTTAATAAATTGCGTATACTTATAGGATTTTTTCTATTACAAATTTATTTTAAAGCAGCCATAATTTAGTTATTTTAAAAATGTTATTATTATATTTAAAAAATTCTCGAATTATCACGGAAGTTTTTTAAATGGGATCAACAGAATTTTTTTAAAATTCAAGCCCACTCACGCTTAGGCACTCGAAAAATGTGGTAGGAAGGGAATTGTATTGCTAAATATAATTAATAAGGGGGAAGTAACTTTAAAAAAAGAAAGCCCATTTTTTTTAATAGATTTTTGTAAGTGGAAATAGATGGATATCGCCTTTGGAAAGGAAAAAAGACGTATCCCACAACATTTACAGGAGGCGCAAAAAACGCGTTTTGATGATTTTGGGCCATATGCAAATTATGAATTATACACAACCTTGAAGTGCACGGAAACTTCTAAACTGGTGCTTAATTGATCTAATATTAATTAAAGAATTTGTCTAGGGAAACCTTTATTTCAGTATTTTTTCTTAGTTTTAATTTTTTACAGTCATCTTTTTAATCTTGAAAGCTAAATTTACATACTTATTCGGGATTTGCTGCTTGCATCCTTTTGATAGAACGTGTACCAAGTTTGATAGATTGTGATTATTGAAAAAACTGTGGGTTACGTCCTTTTTCCTTTCCACAGTCGATATGTATATATATATATAGATATATATAAAATTTAAAAAAATATAAACGCATAATATTTTAAAAAAGTTGAGAAAACCTCGAGAAAAATTCGCATCATAATCATCCATGTGTTAGATTTCAAATTGAAATTGAAAAAAAAACAAATTTGACATTGGCTCGCCTGGATGGTAAAATTTTAACAATTAGACTACAACTGGCAATTTATAGTTAGAACTTATGCTTACAATAAATAGAATGGAGATGGCCAGGGAAAATAGACATATTCTGAGTAAAGAAAAGAGATTTAAATTTTCAATGTTTACATTTTTACATTGAAACATCGAAACTAATATTTGATTTGACTCTTTGAAACATCAAAAAAAAGCAAGAAAACAGTGTTTACATCAATTTGATTAAAATAGGAGCGTATGAGTACAGAGTGTGGATGTATTTTGCTTAAACTTATATTAACTTTTCCGTTTCTACGCTCAAGAAATGCGACCCCAATACCAACATTTTCTTAAATATCTATTTTAATATGGGTGATACAATGTTTATAATTAAGGTATTCTTATATCATAGTTTTTTGGACCTTTTGTAGTTTATATAAATACGCGATAACGCTTATCAGGTGATTAGCGCCCGCGATAACGATTGTTCGTAAGATAACTTAGAACGCTGAGAACACTCGTCAGTAGTCAATTCATATGTGAGCTGGGATGACGTCTTTTTACGCGCAACTTAAAATATGATTATTTATTAAAAAAACACAGATTTTTATAAAAAAAAAATGTATAAGGAATGATGCAAAGAGATATTTTTAAGCCCTTGGACTATTTTTTTTTGAAATTCATAAGAATAAGGCCAATAATGAGGAAACCACTGGGGTCAAAAAAGACCCCATCGGCTGACAAGTATTTTTCTAGTCTCCGAGCCGCAAGAGTTAATAATAGATATGTGTATAGTGTAAACGTAGGTGATATTATTCTAAAAAAGTACGACCGAGTTGTCAATGATATAGAAATGCTAATTCGTGAATTGTAAAATTATGAGCTGTTATTCTAATAATTTATGAATAATATTATCTCTTAAATAAAAAGAGTTTAAAGGTAATAAAGATAAATAATTTAAATTAAATATCAAGTATTAAGATTCCTGTTTTCGTTTAACAAAGTGCACACAAGAAAGATGCCGTGACCAGAAAGCAAACTGCTTATTTAAAATACTTGGCATTCTTTCGTTCAATTTTACGGCAATTTGAAGACAACACTCTGTATCTCTATTTACAATCATTACTAGAAGATTGGTTTCTCTGAGCATTTAATTATTTCTTTTGTATTTGTTAAAGCGATAGTATGATATGAGTTAATAACAATTTGACGGATTATGCCAACAAGGGCAAAACTATATTTTTGAGAAAAATGCGGAAACAGTTTTTGCTTGTGTAATTTTGTGTTGAAAACTTAAACAAAATAATAGTTTGTTTTTGTGATAAATTTGTTTTGAAAAAATAATATACCCATATACAATACGAAATAAAATAAAAAATCGATGATAAATATTATTTTTTTGTAGTTTCCCCAAAGCCTCTAAATTAATAACAGTTATTCGCCAGTGATGCACAACCAATATTGTAGTAAGAAAAAATTATCAATTTTCTAATTGTTTACTGGTTGCAGAAGTTATTCTTTTGCGGATTATGATATAATGTATTTTAATCCTAGACCAGCGTTGACCAACATAAATCATTTGATGGGCCAAATAAAATATTACCGGTATATGGTGGGCCACATAAAAAACAAAACAAACAAACGTATTAAAAACAATTTATTAATTAATTCATTTTAATTCATTTTAAAAGCAGCCAAACAATTATCAAAACATTTTATTTACTTTATTAATAATTAATGTGACACTTTTTTGTACTATTTGATATTTTTTATATTGACTGGTAATTTATTCGATGCACATCGCAGTTGATCGGTCAAGTTTTCATCGGCCAGCCTGTTACGACATTATGTTTTTTACTATTTTCAACAAACAACATAATGCAAAATATATTTGTAGAATGCTGTAAACTCCAACAGGGCCGCAGAAAATTTTCAACGTGTTGGACATCGCTGTTCTAGACATTTACAGTGTATTATTAAAATTCAATAATTACTACTTTAAGTGTAAAAAATACTCAAGTATTAATCAACTATTTTTTTAATCCATGTACGCGACGCATTTAATGTGGGGATTATGGCCTTCTAATGAAGGTATCCCAACCAAAATTTTTCTACAAGAACTGCTTTTTACTAGTTACTCAAAACCTCTTTTTTTTAAAAAGAGATTAAGGACAAAAAAGATAAACACTTTGACTAGTGGTAAGCTAATCGCTCTCGCTACATCACGTTATTTAGGATCGGAATGGTGGGAGGGAATTTTCGGACATCACAAACATCCATGCCTTCAAACAAATTGAAAAAATTCTGTTTAGTAGGATTTGAACCCGTGAGATCCGTCACGAAAGCCAACGATGCACTGCGGCCCCGAAGGCTCTGAAGAAATTTCTTTGACTCAATTATTATTACATACTATCAAAGTTTGTACCCACTACCTGCGTCCAGTAGAAAAGAACAAGCCCAGACTTTTGTCTGACTGACAATGATAGCAATTTCGGAAATAATATTCGTTCGTAAATATAGATTCTTTAAATAAATATAAAATAATAGTAAGAAACGCCTTAACAAGTACTAAACAAAAAAACCTGCGCTGAAAAATATTTGACTTTGTGTGGCGATACAAAAAACATTTTTTTAAACATGATATTAGCGGAAAGATTTTGACAATATATATTTGTGCTTGTTACTCAGCAGCCTAGAGATATGTTACCTCAATCTGTGAATGTTATATTTTTTGTAAATAATATATTTCGAAATCAACGTTAACTGATCTTAAATAAAAATAAATCTCCCGATATCATAAATTCATCTATAAAGTAAGTACTTGCTGTGTTGAACATATAAAACCGACCGCATCTTGTAATTAAGTGAAATTTAATTATCGCGTCGGTAAATATTCAAAGAATTCAACTATTGATTACTTCAAGTAAAGGCTTTTTTAATTAACCTGTCACCATGGATGCTAGAAATTTGAATATGAAAAACTCAAGATAACGCCTGACTTACGTAAAACTTGTGAGTTCTTAAGCAGGCCGAGATTATTTCAAGATGGACGCCGTTTGAGATGGTTAGGTGCTTTTTTTCGCTTCTCATTTCGTAGAGTTTGATAAGCAAATTACTTTTTTAATTTATCAAAATTGCTGTCACGGAAGAGAAGAATAAATCAGTTAAACAACGATCCGAGTTTAACTTGTTCGTATACTTGTGCAATATTGTTTCGACATTAAAACACAACGAAACGAGTTTTTTAAAACTTCTTGTTTTTCCAAGCAATATAAAACATTTTTTTTCAGAAAAGGAATATTTAGTCATCATAATTGCTTTTCAAAATCATATCGACTGTGGAAAGAAATAAAAACGTAAACCACAGTTTTTTTCGATCAACACAATGTTTAAAACTTGATACACGTTCTATCAAAAGAATTTAAGCTGCAAATGCCGAATTGATGTCTAAATTTAACATGTAAAAAGTTTGGGCCAGTTAAAATTGCAAACAAGAAAAAAGTCTTAAATTAAGAAAATATATGAAATTAATATTAGATTGTGTCAAACACCAGTTTGCAAGTCTTCGTGCACCATAAGTTTGTGTATATTTCATAATTTTCCGATGACCCAAAATCATCATAACACGTTTTTTGTGCCTTCTGTAAACTTTGGTATGTGTGGGTTACGTCCATTTTCCTTTCTTCAGTCGATATATATTATCGAATAATCACAAAGATCTAATACCCATGTACTTATTTTATTTATTCTGTAATTCTTCTTTCGAGTTCCAGACAACATGTATGTTTTTCATTATATTATGTATTTCCCACACCGTTTTCTGAATAATAGTAATTCTGTAATGAGTGACTTTTTCAAACACTTGTGTCAACAACGAGCTTTAATAAAACTGGCAAATAATCAGATTCCTTACAAGTCTTACAACTGATCATTGATAAATTAACGCTAAAATAAAACATCAGTATTTACTTTATATTTTCCATATTGAGAACAGTTAAAATATTTAAAACAAATAACCATGATTTTCATAAACATTGTAATTTGTAGCTTAAATTTAAAAATAAATGTTTTAAGATGACAATTTTACAGGTTTTGAATTTAGCGCAGTTTATTTTAAGTAAATAAAGTTTTTATAAAGACAATGATGAGTGCGTGTGGAATTATATCAGTGTTACAAGTGTGCTTTTTTCATGATAGCCAACGTTTTTTTCTTCTACCAATTAAATCGTTTATTTCCTATATTAATTAAGAGATTCAAATCAAAAGTTACGTCAAATGTAAACGTCTACGATTAAAAATGAAGATGTTTATCAACGTAACGGAACTTTACTTACTTTTATACAAGTGGATTAAATTAAGTATTTTTAAGCATGTCTAACATATGAACCACGGGACAGAAAAGAAACATTAATAAAATGTTAAGCCATGGGAATTTTTTATGTTTTACACTGTCCTTTGTTATCCTAATGGTATTGTGGAAAAATCATTGTCGATTAATTATGTAACACTGATAGATGCACTCAACCATTCAGCTGCTCGCAAGTGATTGCTTATCACAATTTAACTCTGAACTGCCGCCCTTGGAACTGTACCGTACACATCTAGCTCCTCAGGAGCACGCTCACTAAACTCACCTTGATTTCTAGTAATAGTAAAGTGGTCAATATTGTTGGCTTAAAAAATGAGGACACAGGTTCAAATGCAAGTACGGACAGTCTTAAAAGATTGATTCTTAAATCGATTTATGAATTTCTGTTCGACAGCATGGATGTATGTGAAGTCTAAAATTCCCTTCTCCCACCCATTATATCCTAATACACAGGGCGTAGAGAGAGCGACAGTCTTGTCTTAGCCTTATCTTTCTTACACTACTATGTTTAAAAACAATATATGTTAAGCAACTGGGAAAAAGCAGTTCTCGTCAACTCTATTCTGTTAAGATAAACTCCGATAGGAGTCGTGGTTAAAAAAAACTCTAAATATTAAGTCTGACTTGACTAGTGTCAAGCAGTGATATTTTTGTTTACCCGTCAGCAACAATTCAATTCTTCGTTGAGTTGAAATATACTAAGTTTCTTGTAAAACAACATAAGCTAGCATAGATGTGCTTATAATCGATAAATCGTGCTTTAATTAACCATAGATTCTCTTAAATGTCAGTTTTACAAAAAAAAATCAACTGAAGTCGTCAAGGTATAAAATGCTATATTTAAACAGAAAAAAACGCAAAATAGTTTGTTTTTTAATTGATACTTAGAGTAATTTCATGTTGTAATTGCATCGAATTACTTTTTGTCCGAATCGAAGCTTAAAATATGGCTCGTCTTGACTAAGGAAAACAGCAGAATGAAGTATCATAGCCAACCGATAATTTTGTAACGCAAAATACTCATTTTCTTTTAATGCAGGTATATTATACAGTAGTAATCTATTAACTTATTTCATATCACTAAACGTAATACCGTATTTGTTTCAATCCCTTGATTGCGCCTCCCATCTAGCGTCGATATCTTCCGTTCCAACGGACTGCACACCATTAAATGACGACAGTTTGTACGAAGATGTTGGCATGGAGAATCAATCTAGCAGGGATTAGAGCGCGGTGAACAAAGATAAGAGTGAGGGAGGAATTAAGCTCTCCTCGGGTATCACGTACCCTGCGCCTCTAAGATTTTAAGCTCGACAAAAGATATTGAGCTTTTACTTTGTTTTTATTTGCTGTGATCTGGGCTTTCAACTTTACAAAGTATACTGATAAACAATATCATGTTAATTCGACGATTTGCAGTAATTTACGGCTTAATGCGCAGAAGCAAAAAAAACCTTGTTTTGCGTTAATCCATATTTTTGACGATCATGAAATTGAAACTTCTATTTTTAATACCCTCGTTATTTGTAATACTAACCACTTTATCAATACTGTTAATTATTCATAAACTCAATTCAATTATATGTACATTAAAAAGAGTTGTGAAGTTTTTTCCAATACATAATTTTGAACAGAATAGACTTAATGGTTATTACTTCGTTCAAATGTTTCAAATTATGAAAAATAATATATGAAATAAGGTTGAACTTACTTTTTAGAGAGTTTTATAACCGATTTAACATATCTCTGTATTCATAGCTCAAAATAGTTAATTACGGTATCATGTTGCATTTTTGTATTAATATTTTTCTAACGTTATAAAATTATGCTGCTTACCCAGATGAAAATATTTTCATAATTTTTTACTAATGACATTACAGCACAATTTAATGAATTGTTTTTTAAAATAATTTACATCCCCAATTCGGAGCATATTTACTCCTAATGTAGTTATTTCATGCGAAGTTTTTCTACGATAACTTTTTGTTGGTTAGTTTCTTAACCACTATTTTTTATATAAAATAGAGAGATGATGAAAAAATACAGTTAGTATATGATAAATTGTTAACTAATTGCTCTTGCTAGATACTTTTTGTATGATCGTATGGGTGGGAAGTAACTTTTATATATCACAAACGAAACGAAAACGAAGTCGAATAAAAAAAAACAACGAATCTATAATGTGAAAAAAACGTAATCATTATTTTTCATTTTAAGTAAAAAATTAAAATCAGTGGAATAACAAATCTAATTTTATATTTAAAATGTTTACACGGTTACGACTGAATGTATCGAAAATATGAAACCCTTAGTAATAGAATTCAAACCAGCTAATACTCCAACCGAAGATAAAAACGTTGAAAACTTGGTTACAGGCCTGTTATTTATCAACTTCCTTTCATATACAAAATTCATATACAAAATTAAATCATTAAAATATCATTTTTAATGTGTACACTGTCGATTCTTGGTGAAAGTAATTGTAATTAAAAAAAACACTTTTTGCTATACCTAATTCTACATTATTTATAAAACATCTGGACCGGTTTTTTTAGCTGATCGTTAGCCAGTTATGATAATGATTAACAGATAATGGGAAATGAGTACAAAAAGTGTGTTATTTTTTTAATCATTTACATTATAACTAATTATATTGTGAAAGTTTAAAAAAACTAGGTTGTAAAATTATTTCTTAAGTACGTTGTCAGCTGATAACTATAAAGATATTCTTGCTTGTGAAATGTCATTAAAGTTATATCGATGACCTAGTTCCATAGAACATTAAGTCAAAAAAATATTCTGAGTTATATAACTAATAATATTTGAATATTTTTATATCTTCACAGCAGTATAAAAAAATCGTTTTCCCTTGGTAAGGGAATCGTTTTCTTATCTTTATATGCGGAAATAACAAAATATAAACAATATTATCTCGGTTCCATATAAATACAATTCAAAATATCATTTTATGGTTTTGTCAACGATTCAATAAACTTGAATTAAATTATGAAAAAATGCTAAATGAGTCAAATAAAAATTATCATTTTTGTACAACTCAGTTTAGCTGTATTCAAACTTTGGTCAGCGATAGCTCGAACTATTGATTTCTTGTTGTGGCATTGAACCATCGTTGAGATACAATGTTTAAAAATATCTTTGTTACTGAAGCACAACTGTTTGACAACGACTGTTGAATTGTGATCCCATTGCTTGCAATCAAACTTAGTGACATCGAGCACCATTAGCTCGTTAAATATCAACCTCAGGGGATTTGTTCCGATTCACTGAACAACAGATTGCTACTAAGACCGTCATCCTTCCCACAAGACAAGAATTTCATTTTGTTTCATTCGTTAGTAAGCTTCCAACTAATTTGACTATTTTTCTTAATTTTGAACGAGCCCTTAACGTCTTCGTTATTCTTTTATTTCATTCCATACAAGAAAAAAATGTGAGCTTATAATGTGATTTAAATTCAGCATCAATGTTGCAGTAAATTAATGAGCTTAGGGGTGAGAAAAAGAATAGAATACTGACAATCGGTGTATGCCAATTAGGGAATCCAACCACAGACCCTTTTTGTAATCCCGAGATATCGGGATTTACAATTTGATTGATCATTCAACATTTTTTTTTTGTAGAAATTCGGGATTCTGGATTCACTGGCAGATTTTAAGAAAAAGGTATTCTACATTCTACATATGACACATTGGCTATCGTGTCACATACATAGTATGGTCACCTTATAAAGTGGCGCATTTTTTTTGTTTGATCATTATTAAAAATACAATACACAATTGAGTTTTTCAATTGTGTAATGTTAAAAATAAAATTGATTTTTTTTATAAGAGCTTACGTATATAATTACTACACACAAAAGAACAAAAAAAAATCGTGTAATAATCTTGCAAATTACAGGAGAAATAAGGTAATTTAAAAGACTTAAGAAGTCTGAAAATGTCATATTAGTTAATAATTGTTAGATTATCTTCAAATTAATTCAGACTGTTATTATCTATAAGAAAAAAGATTATTTTTTACGTTATCTTTTGTACAACTTTTGTAACTATTTTTTAATATTAAATCTGACAGCTTTAATAATGCTATCTAAAAATAAGTATATTTATATTAATCAAAAGCGGTAACCATTTAAATATTATCATCACAAACTTCAGCATGTTGCTACAAAGCGATATGAATACCAAGGCGGTCTCATTTGAAAGCAATTTAAAACAAAACTGACAAAAGTTTATTGTGATTAGCGGGGTACGAGTTGAAATTGTTCCTGGGTCCGTAATTATTTATGTAAATCCTCAAACACATGATTAGAAAACAAGAACTCTTAATTTATGCCCATAAAAATAAGCTCCCATAAATTAGTCAAGTATTAAGGCACATGCCTTAAACAAAGTTGAAATTATAAACTCTTTAATCTGAGCTATGAAACAAAACAAGCTTCCGAATATCTGGGCCAGCGTTTCTCATTTAGTGAATCATGTACGGCTCGTTTTGGGTTGCTGCAGTATGATAAGGTACAATCCATTTTTAAGATGTTGATTATACAGTAAAACCCCCATTGCGAATGTTGGAACCGCGTTATTGGGAGTCGCGTTATTGAGGAATTGAATCTCATACAAAATTAGAGGTTACGTTTTATTTTTCGCAAAAATGCAAAACTGCCTAAACTAAGAATAAATAAAAAAAATATATATCGACGAAATATTTAGTTTTTAGATGGTAAAATGCATAGAGTTTGCCAACGTTTGACGGTATGCACCACACAGACAGCCGCCCAGCTGTGTGTACATTAGCAACACAAATTAAATGCGACCGTGCAATTAGGGGGCTTGCGGCGAATATTTCTGTTCTGCGCGTAATTCAAGGTAGCGTAATTGGGTGTTTCACTGTATAGACAGCAGAAGCTGTTGCTGATTTTTTTGTTACAAAACCTTTTTCTTAAGATGGTACTAACAAGATAACGCAGCTAAAAAAAGCCAGCAATATTTTTTTAAATATTTATATCGATACTTGAAGTATTTTACCTTCGAAATTGGAACTTTGCAAGAGAGTGGTTAAAAGAGACAACTGCTTTGTGTAATTCGAGCTTTTGATATTTTTGCAAATTTATTGTCAATTTAAAGATCAAAACTTGACTTACACCAAGCATTTATCTAAATTTGAATCGCTTCAATTTTGTACATACCCTTATGTTTTATCAGTAAGGACCTGGATTTCGCCTTTCAGCATCTTTAGGTATCCAAGTGCACAAATGAACTTGAACTGACGCTAGATAAATAATTGTGTCTTGTATATATAATAAATAAATTTATTAATTATCACTAATTTAAAAGCAATTGATGAAGATACGGGTTAATTTTACAAGTGATTTTATTATAATTATAAGAATTATCACCTTAAAAAAAAAATCTCTAAGAGGTCTTTCGATTTTTTGTCATGGGAATGTTTATTGATTTAAATGGTGGGTAATTTCAAGAATTATATTTTTTTTCATCACTGGATAATTTTAAAGAATTAAATAATATTTATAGGATACATATATAGGATAAAGCAATGGGGATTCGAAAGATTCACATGTTAATTTAAAATAGGCAAACTACGTCACTGGACCCTATTATTTTTTAAATTATCTATTTAAAATTTAAACCACTTTCATGTAGTGTTCCGATTTCAAAGCTACAAATCTTTACGAGGATAATGTGTTTTTTTTTACAATTGAGAATCTTTGATATTTGACAGACACTTTTAGGCTTTACGTCATCGGAAACTTCTTATAGTATAATGTAATACATAATGTGTATGTACATACAACTTTTATACGTAGGGTTTGGTGTAAAACTATTATAGTAATAAATCATTATAATAATATACAAATCAAAACAGTTTTACGAACGATGCCTTCAACTTTTAAATTAAAAAACATGAGGTTTACTTATTTATGTCTTACCAGTCGATTGAAATTTAAAAATAAATTCAACATAAGAAGCTTAAATAAAAAGAAAATTTATCTATAAACACTTTTTATATACTTAATAAAAAGAAACTTAAGCATGACATATAATAAAACTATAATAAGTAAATATAAACTTTAGACAACAATGTATTATGTATTCCGTAGTTTTTAGTACTTTCAATTCATTTATTTTCACGTGATATACTGCTTAACAAATAAATCCATGATGTTTGTATTCGAAATTAAATATATTTATGTTCTTTATATCATTTAAGCGTAAGGTATCGTTAGCTTTCTAGAAAAAAAACAATATTTTAATCTATACATACAGTGAGCTAATATTCGTGGTCCACGTGGCACAGCGGCCAACATCATTGGCTTTCGTGACAGAAATCACGGGATCGAGTTCTTGTATCGATGTATTATGAGTGTAAATCTACTCTTTCTCCATATGACACTGCAAATTTAGTAAATTCTAAGTAGTTTGCCCTTGTAGTTACCAAATTTGCGTGGCCTGTTGCTCCGACATCTGGTTGGACCGACTTGATTAATTGCTACCGTTCATTATTCATGAGATGACAATTCCAAAGGATGTGATTAGCATCCTGCATCACGTCACATGTGCATATGCATCTGACCATATGACTATCCGGCCAAGCTTGAAGATCATGGTAGTGCTCATCCCAGTGGTGGGCTGCCAATACGCTAACAACGTGCTCGCTTAATCTGAAAGCAATTCTCGGCGTTTTGGGCAAGAAGTGTTTTTTTTGTCATTCATATGCAATTACATAAATGTAATACTTAATTAAGAAAACGATTGTTACTTAAATAAAATATGTAACTATTTCCAATTTATCAATGTAAATGGCTGAAAATGTACTACTGTGCATACTGAAGCTGTCGTAGATAATATATCAGTTAGAAATTATAGATATATACTAATTTGATCCGAGAATAATGCTTTCTCTTAGATTAACAAGGGGATCGCGCAAGCTGGCTGGTCCAATAGTCGGGGTGTTTGTGCTATTTAAAAGTTCGATACCGCCTTTATAATTTAAAAAATGAGGCGTAGCGAGAGAGATTAGCTTTCATAATTGCTAACATGCTTTAGTCGTATTTTTTACAACTTTCTTCAAAAAAGAAAGATTAAGCAACTGAGTAACAAAGAGTTCTTATATACTCTACATTGGTAGTGAACATGGAATATAAAAATTTGGACGAGTGAATTTGTCTTAAAAGATTGACGTAAAATTAAAACCAGTTTGTTACGACGTTAAAGATGTCAAGACTTCCAATATTAGTAACAATTTTACCGATAAACAGGTCCTCAATTACGTGTCTTATTTTTTTTATTATACAGTAGTGAGTTTTTACTAAAATTGATTTTCTAAGATCACTATCACTATGGCCCTATAAAAAACAATTCAGATCCTACTCAACGTGTTATTTTAACCAGGTGTCTTCATTTTAAAAAAGGGTGTTATTTTCATATTTTAATTATCCCGATAGGGCGTTTATTAGTCACGTATTTCATTATGATGCATTTATGTTGGGTTATTATAGTTTCACTCAGCTTTTTGTAAAAGATGATTTGAATAGTTACTATAGTTTATCATATCCTAAAGATCTTAATGATAGTCTGCAATTCTTTGACTGACTCTTTGTGCATTATATAAAATATAGAAATAGAAAAGTTTTATTAATTTTATCTTTTATTTAAGCCATTGTTTTTTAGACAGTACAAAGTTACCGACAATTTTCCATATTTTTTTTATGTGTTTCTTAAAATAATACATTGTTACCTACTTGTTATCATATATGAATGAAATTAGTGGGGATATTAAACTGATTGAACAACTAAAAGAATATTTATAGTGATTTTTTTCTCCATATCCGCTCCTTAGTCGGAGAATATAGCCACCACATGATTCCTCCAAGATTATCTGTCTTCTTGCTTTCTCCCATGTCATTCCAGCTTCTCGTAGCTGCGCCGAGTACATCCTCTAGATCAGACGTGGAGAACCTGCGGCCTTTTGTCCACTCTAGTGTGGCCTTCTGGGCAATTCTGCAATCCTGTAATTCGTAAATTCGGAAAAACGAGGTAACCGAATTGAGGATTTTAAATTCCTCGGTGAGCTAAAAAAAACGTGGTTTGGAGATAATCAGGGGATTAATCAATCCCGTCCTACTCAATGTTTACTGCGGCCTTTAGAGTAGAAAAGGTTCCCCACCTCTGCTATAGATGGTCATCAGTGTCCTTTTATAAGGGGACAAGCAGAATTCAGGCTTTCTTGTGGCATCCGCAGCACATGTCCAAGCCAGGTCCATCGTCACTTTTTTTTTTATTTTGAACGTAGTTTTCCTACCCGCTTCCTTTAAATTAAACGATTCACCCAAGAAAGAATTCAAAAAATATATTTTTTAAGGAGTCAAAGTGACGTTGGATAAAAACAATACATTTGATATAAAATATTAAGACACTTTTTTGATACATACCTTAGATATTTTATTATGTTTGATTATTAGTTCTAATTTTATTATACTTAAATGCAAGCAGTAGATGGATTCAAGTGATTCAACACTAGAAGGGTGTTCACTTTCAATACTTGTAGGAAAGGCATTATATTAAAAAAAAAAAATACTAATTGGTGCTAATTCCACTTCTACTTAATCCGACTGGACCGGTTTTGCTCACGACTAACATTTTTAACTGATAAGAGAATAGAACATTACAGTGCTATTTATACAAAACAAATGAAATCTTAAGGGTGTAACAAGCGATTGGTAATAAACGGAATTTACATATAAATATACAAAATATTTTTATAAACATGGTTTCAATTTAAGAATATTTTTCGATTAAGCATATTACTTATTAACATGGTAAGTGGCAACACAGACAAAGGAAAAAGTAAATTTTGTAACCACAAAGTAACCGTTAAATCTGTCGGAATTATGAAATATAACAAGGCAAACCAATATAATAAACAACCTTGCCAAAAAAAATGTTTAGCCCTTAAGTCACACGATTATCATGTCAACAATTTTGTTTCTAAATTCTTCACAACAAAAAAACGCGTTGGTACATGTTTGTAACAGAATCAAGATGTTACTTTAATTCTAATTTCATTTCTCTTAGACAAATTGTTTTTAAATTCAACAAATCATAACTAAATATCTCCCGAACGAAAAAGGTAACGAACTTAACCAATGCATATAAAACTTTTTCCACTTGAAGCAAAGGAGCGTTTTGAAGTTATTCAAACATAAGATTTATTTATTTTCAAAAGTGTCCACTTTAGGTATTGTGATAATTGTCATCACAAACACCCCCATCGTATGTGTCAAATAGAAATCGGAAAAAAAAACTATATTTGACATTGGCCTTACCGGGAATCAATCTCAGAACCGCCTGATCGATAGATCAAGCTATAATCCACTAGACCAGGGTGAGGAACCTTTTTTTCTCTAAAGGCTGCATTCATTTTTCTGATTCGACATAAGGCTGCAGTTAACATTGACTAGGGAATCTTTGACCGAAAAAAGGACTTTACGGTCAGAATATGTCAGGAATTTACGAATTTATTGGTCAGAAGGCCGCACCAGAGTAGCCAAAAGGCCGTATGTGGCCTTGAGACCGCAGATTCCTCACGCCTGCACTAGACAACGACTCACAGCTTATTCAACGGCGGGTACCGATTGAGTACACACTTCAACTAAATATAAGTCAAGTTATAACTGTTGGAGAAACATAAAAAAAAATGCATATTTTAAATGCTACTTACACCGAAAACCGTCGCCCGACAAAAACAGGACAGCTTCCCACATTTGTCATTTTTTTTTGTGGCAGTGTGAAATTCAACCCTTCTGGGGTACGATTTCTCCCCAAGTATTATTTGTTGGAAAAACACTGTCAACCGGGGCGTTTGTCTCATGCCCCGTTATCAATTTGGGGCAGTCCTCTCTAGGCTCAATTAGGGTTAGTTTGTTGACGATAAAAAGCAACTTCCTTTGGCGGAGTTCCTAACATGACAACTTTAATTGCCGATAATTCATCGCTGAGAGCGAGGCAGGAGGGGTTAATTAATTAGTCAATTTAGCTCGCTCTGATTGTTTCTTTTTAATTATTTACTTTTATAAAACGATGATTAAATATTTTTACTTTTCTTACTTACATCTAAAATAAAACAAAGTCTACATTATTTGTTCTTTTTTATTAGGTATATGCCGCACCTTGTTATAGAAAATTTGTTTATACATTTTTTTTAAATTATTTGAAATTTATAATATAAAATTTTGCTTGAGAATTTTACTATCGTACTAGCAAGATAAATTTCCGGCACGCTTAATAAAAACCGTATTTTTTTCATTTTTACAAATCTATTTTAGGTATAGTATATGGTTCGTGGGAAGTACAATACACGCTCCACATACGTTTTTTTATTGTTTTATGGAATAAGATTTTAATATGGAAAATTTAAAAAAATACTATCAACATGTAAACAATGATTTTATTATTGTTGAAATTAAGAAAATATTTTTACTTCAAATTCAGTCCTATATATTTAAATAATTTACATGAATGTTTATAGACAATATAATAACACCTTGATAATTTAATATTATATGGATTTATAAGAATGAGAAATATCTAAAAAAAACATGTGACTCATTAATTTTAAAGTCTTATTCAACTGTCAAAAAATTCGAAAATCTATTTTTATTTTGAAATCAATTGTTTTGGTTTACAGACAGTATACTGGATTTTACAAATCTACAATTGGCTATTTTCTTATTATTTTGTTCATGCATGTTACATTGACGTTTGTAGTATTTTTAATGCTTTTGTTGACTTTCAGAGCCCTTAAATATATTATTAGTTATCACATATAATAATATTATATATTAGCAAACATTGAAGATCGTTTCGATTTGAGCATTCGTAGATTTTAAAGTTTTTTTTTTGGATTTTTTGCAAGTCATTGTTGTCGCTTTTAATGCTATAACCGAAGTAGTGTCTGAGTGAGAAAACAAATAGCTTGTAATTTAATGTCTACGAATTGTTGACTCCAGCGACTCGCGATATTTTTTTATATTATTATTCTTTAAATAGATAAACGATTGGTTTGTAATGAAAAGGAATTTTCATTCTTAAGCGACACTGTTACTTTCAACGTGATAATATAATATATGGGCCTTCTAAATGTGATGATGTAACATTTTTTCTTGGACTTTTAAGTACAATCACTTCTTCATTTGCTGGATTGTATATTTTTATTTTACGGAGATAACACTATTGTAATGTGTATTTACTGAGATTACTTCACATTTACGATACTTTAGACGTGTAGAATATTACAACGCATTTTTTTTTTTTTTCTATAAAACCACTTGGCTCACTTCACCTCTAATGGCCCCGTTTGGTAGACTAAATTTTACTGTAAATACAAAATAAAAATATGTATTTTAAGTGATAATCGGTGCGATAATCTGTTGTCTGAATAATTGATGATGAATGATAGGCATTGACTTCAAAGAACAAAAAGGCTGCACGACTTACAAAAGCATGCTATTTTTTAACGGAAAATAATGACGCTGTAAGCCGAACTTGAAACCAATATAACAGGCTATAATAATTACTACAATGCAACGCCATTAAACCTTTCAATACGTTCATTTATGAAGCATCAATTTGTGTAATCTTTTCCCAAAAACGTGGTGTGAATTCTTCACGCACACCAATAATTATGATAATGATTCTTACCAACACATCCTTGAGCGAAAAAATAACAATGATGACCGCTGATTCACTTGACTGAGAATATGTTTAAAAAATAATTATATAACTATATTTTTTTACTACTGCAAGGTGTCATATTATGAGCTTCTAGTGTCGAGCATAATGTAGCGCAGGGTTTCTCAACGGTAGGCTCTGTGGCTTCTCAGGGGCCCACAGTATGTTCCAATGGGGGCACAACACAGTTTATGGGGACCAAGAGCAAATTTTCTGAAATCTTTAAATTTCAGTGATTTTGGATTCGAAATTCTTGAAAGAGCTTAAAAAAGGTTCCACGCTGGTAAATTTGGGAAATCCGCAAATTCGATTTTGTTATGGGAAGACAAAACACTGGTATGAGAGCTACAGAAAAATAAAGACACTCACAAAGGGCAACGGGGCCAAAAATGTTGAAAAGCACTGATGTAGAGTATCTCAAAATAAATGTTTTTACAGGAACAACTTGTTACTCGGTTGCACTATTTTAAAAGAAATACGAGATAGTGCTTAAGCTCCTGCTAGTTGCAAGTTGTTACTATTATATTGTACTGGTTAATTATTCTTGTTATGCTGCTGGGATCAGGTGGTTGAAATTAAATTCAGGTCATATTGGGATTCAAGCCCATGAACACCGTAACCGAAGAGATCGACGTTGACCACTCAACTAGAAAGCCCACCAACATTAAATAATGCATTGATTGGATTGGCATTCAATCCATATCCGCTCCCTATACGGAGCATATGGTCACCACGAAGCTCCTCCACAATTCTCTATCTCCAGCCAGTCTCCTCGCCTCCTCCCAGGTCATCCCAGCGTCCCGTAACTCCACCGAGTACATCCTGTGGATAGTCATCAGTGGCCTTCCACGACGCCGGGATCCATCCGGCCGGAAGAAGAGACAGGCAGGGTTCAGGCTCTCTTCAGGCATCTTCAACACGTGGCCAAGCCTGGTCCACCGCCGTTTCTTTATTTTTGACGTGATAAGAGGCTGGTTAGTCCGTTCTCTTATCTCCGTGTTCCTGACAAAGTCAGACCATTTCACCCTTAGCATTCGTCGCAGGCATCTGTTTTCGAAGCACAGTATACGGTTACTCTGCGCTTTCGTAAGGTGCCATGATTCGCAACCGTAAAGCAGCACTGTTAAGATACATGCGTTGAATAGGAGGCACTTGGTTCTGACCGAGTACAACCGTGAGTCCCAGACTTTCCGCATTGAGTTAAAGGTTGCTCCAGCTATCCCTAATCGGATCGCGAGCTCTTTACACGGATTGCCATCTCCCGTGATGTGTACCCCCAGGTACCTGAAACCGTCGACTCTTTCGATGTTTTGACCGGCGCTCGTCAAAGGGTAGTGTGGGTCCGGACAGGCACTGTTGCAGAGTACATTGGTTTTACTCGCATTGATTTTAAGACCGATGCGATATGAGTTTCTCTGCAGTCTATCCATTGTCTCTTGAATACCCTCGACATTCGGATTGGCATTCACTCAATATTTATGACCTCCTCGTCACTTGTGGCTTTTGGTCCTCCCAAGACATACCAACATCCTTCAGTTCCGCCAAGTACTTACTTTGTATAGTATCTGACGAAATCCCACTGGTCGGAAGAAGAGGAAGGCAGGATTAAGGCTCTCCAGACTACAGAGTTACCCGTATCAAGTGACCCAACCAGTTCCAACATTTCTAACGTATGGTGGGGCTAGATCAGGCCAGGTTGGCGACCTAGCACCCTAAAATGAGCCAGGGCGCCGCCCTGCCACCTTTTTGACTTGTAACTTAATTTTCAAGTACATACATACATTCAAAATAAATTCATTTTTTTTTGGTGTATTTGATTTTTTTTGCATTTTAATCATCAAATGCATCGTATAAAAAGTGAGTAGTTTTTTTTCTATTGATTCAATTTTTAAAACATTAAAAAATAGTGAAGAAATCAATGACCGACCTGGTACTTACCACTACACCGCTGCCAATTCCCTATTCATAATTAAATAATGATTTAAATTTTTAGCGACCTATCTTGTAAAAAATATCTACGTATAGAACAGAATGTTCTACAAAAACTATTTTTCGAGTAAGCACTCACTAATCCCAAATTATTTTTTATGTGTTCTCACTTCTCACATACGAAATTATGATATTGTATGTTAGTCACTAGAGGTCGCTACTAGTAGAACGGTCGCGTGTAGTAGCTTCTTGTGTTTACACTACCGCGGGTCACGTTATGTTATGCACTTCAGAAAGGGTGTAGTCGAAAATGGATAAATATATTTTATATAAGCATTCATAAAAATAATACACTTGTTATTTAATAAATATTTTATAAATGAATCAAAGTTTTTCAAAGACACACATTATCATTGGTCTGTTGCTTTTGAAAATTAATTTAATTTATACTGCATTTTTTGTTTATAAGTCACTATTCTGACACATTGATATTTCTAAGTTAACAGCTAATTAAAAATTCAGTTTTTAGAATAATGCCTATAGCAACGATTTTTTACATAAATAATTGTAATATCAAAATATAAATCGACTGTGGTCACAGTTTTTTCAAAACAGCTTTTTTCTATAATGACAATATATCAAACTTGATACACGTTCTATCAAAAGGATGTAAGCTGAAAATGCCGAATTAGTATCTAAATTTAGCTTTTGAGTTCGAAAAAATATGAGTTTGTGAAAATTGAAACCAAGAAAAAAGACTAAAAATTTTTTTTGTATATACTATTTATTTTATTAATATTATAATGTGTCGTGTACTTCAAAGACGTGTATATTTCATAATTTTCATATGGCACAAAATCATCAAAACATGTTTTTTCTGGCTCCTGTAAAGTTTGCTATGTGTGGGCTATGTCCTTTTTCCTTCCCACAGTCGATATGCGTTTATGCCAATCTGTTAAAAATCAGCATTCATATAAATTGGGTATACAAATAAACAGTGGCGGATTATCCTATAAGCAAATGAACCGCGCGCTTGTGGCCTCCGAATTTCAGGGGCCTCAAAAATGACTTATATTATAAAACCTATATACTTTTTGTTCAGATTTCTTTATATTTTTATTATTTTACATGGAATTATCTGGCATTTTTATGTTATGCGAAAAACAGGGCCTCCAAATTTTATTGCGCCTGGGGCCTCTCATGTGCTTAATCCGCCACTGCAAATAAACGCTTTTTTGGCAAACTGTTCTAATAGATAATAGGCATCTTCTGAGTTATTTCAGAAAGATGTCAAAGATTCTCTTTTTATACATGACACTTATTTTTATTTTAAAATTATATTTGAAAACTTTGTTAGTCTGCTTGTGCTAGAAAATGAAGCAAACCATCAAAAAATTCAAAATATTATCATTAACCTCTGTCTTTAAGTTAAATAAAAAATATTCAGCATTATAGTTAATGCTAATTACCATTAAAAATGATTGACATTACAGACATCCACGTATTATATCTCAAATTTTAATTGAAAAATAATAGAGGGAAGCTGTTGCCAGTCATCTTCATTATCGTATTGACAACAAGACGTATGAATGAATAACATAATACGAATATTTGTTATTCCACTCGTTGTGCTTAAAAAATCGACACATTGTTCGCCACTTTGAGAAGCATCATCAGACGTTTTACGTATAAACTAAAAATTGATGCTAATAATTAGCTAACTTGTATTAGGCTATATTTGTATTAGGTTCGTTTAATACAAACGTAAAATATATTCAACAATGGTAATCCGTCTATCTCATTTAAAATTATAACAATTAGGTACTGTTAAAAAAAATATCATTGAAACTCGGGTAAAATGACTATGAATGTTTGTACATTTTTTTGTAAAGCAAAAAAAATAGGATCCTTTAAAAAAAACTTTAAATTAGACTACGTCCGTTAGAGCAGCCGTTGTTAATGCAGTTTAGTAGAATACACGTAGCTAAGGTATACAAAAAAATGGGCGGCTGGAGTCAAAGGTTTGTGTGCAGTAGTGGATAATATTTCTTTAATAAGATGCACCCAAAATGATTTCAAGAATGTGACGATGTGCATTGCCATGAAATGATTAGTGAAGATTATACCAATAAAGATTTTTACGGTTCAAGTGATGTTAAAATTGGATTTTTAGATTATGCATTACGGTCGTGGGAAATCATATTTTTATGACATAATTTTATTTACTACGATTTCTCTTTGGTAACTTTTTATCTTTTATTTGGATTGGATGTCATAGATATTCGGTAAACTACTATCAAAGGATTATTATGTTCAACAGCGGTAAACCAAGACATCGATAGCATCAATGATTTCCCAAAGCCACTGATTGTGCTAAATGATACAAAGTAATGACTGTAGGTGGTAGGGTTTTAAACAATGGTATAAGTAACTCTTATGATTTTTTTTATAATCCCAAAACAGCTTTTCTAAAACTGTTTTTTATCCGCCCCGACAATTTTTATACATATTTCTCATTCGTGGTTTAAATTTTATGTCTTCTACACATATCAAAATATGATTAAATAAAACCTGTTCATGCAGCCTTAATAGTATATTGATAAGCAAGCTCTAACTTAGTTTAACATTAAATATAAAGACGAGAATTTTCAATAGTTGACCTTTGAATTATTTGTTGGTGAACTCGCTCAATATCACATGGGAATCGGTATTTACTGTTTACCTATCACATATTTACATAACAATTGTTAGAAAGATAATTACTTGAACAAATAGGACGTTGCCTACAATAGAGTAAACTTGATATTAATAAAACGGCACATCTATTATTATCAAGAATTCAAAGAAAAAGAAATTTAAATTCTGAAAATGTACATTATAACTTTTGTTTGTATCATCTTAGTCTTATTATTTTGTCTTAGTCTATTTTGAGGTTATTCGTAAGGTTATAAAAAGGTTATCCGCCTAAAATCATTTTAATCAAACAGATTTCATCGAAACCAGACATTTTAATGAAGTACCAATATAAAATCTTTAACCAAATTTATTTTCAGTATAATCACTTTTAAAGTGTAAAGTTTACTGTTAATTATTGGTGGAATTAAAAGTAAAGTATTTGAATTAATGAATCATAATTTTAACAATTACCTGGAACGGATTTGCTAATCATTTTAGTGCACCGATTTCGTTATTTAATAATAAAATAAAAACAAATTTAAGCGATGGATATCTTTTACGTGGCTAAACGTGTTTTTTTTTCTTCTTATTATGAATTATTCAGTAAGTACTTTTCTTCACAACGATTATCATCAGTCTTCGATAGACATCTGCTCTTAAGTTATTGCTTATTAAGACACCTAATCTTTTCAACGACTGTTCTTCGAAAAACAAATCTTGTCTTCACTCTGTGTTGAATAATGAACGCGTGAAGTGAAAAATATGCCTTTCAACGGTGAATGCTTTCAATCACTTTGTTTAAATACTCCAAGTTTCTAAGAAGCTTATCCACACTCGACTATCGTTTACTAATAATTCTATATTTGTATTAGCTTTAAGTTAAGCGGTAAAAGTCTTGTTAAGCAATTAATTATTATCTGCTCGCTGTTTGGCACTTGATAGAATTTTAAGTTATGATTACGTGGAAACTTCAAAGCTTTTGCTACGGATAAATCTCTTAAATATGAAAAACAGTAATTGTTTTTTGGAATTGGAAGTATTCCCGTCAATACTTTCAATGGATTTGATGGTAACTCTGTGGAAGGTCATTTAAATATAAAATATCTTAGATTAATCCACGTATTGTACTACAAACTGTGACACGTATTTTGCCACTTTCAGAGGCATCCTCAGACAGTCTTTCTTTCACAAATGCTTGTTCGAGTATGAATGGTTTTAATTTTACTATTCTGATATATTATAAAAATAAAACAGGTTGTTCGCCACTGCTAAATTTATTTTCAAACGGCTTAACCTTCCTAATTGATCCAACTCATTAATTAATCATTTCTTAACGTAAATTTCAGTTGTATTACCATTATTGTTTGTTTGTCTTTCATCCCCTCCTTGCCTCCCGTTTTTATTTTATTTTTCATTTTTATAATATATCAGAATAGTAAAATTAAAATCATTCAAACTAAAACAATCATTTGCGAAAGTAAGACTGTCTGAGAATGCCTCTGAAAGAGGCGAAACACGTGTCACAGTTTCTAAGTATCTAAGTTATTTTATATTTAAATAACCCCAATTTAATTATAACGTTGCAAATGTAATATTGAAATTCCAAGTGGAAATAAACAAGGAAAATGTCTTACATAATAATCTAATAATTATTATTTTTTTTCTTATAATATATTGTAGTAGATAGCAGTAACCACAGTAAAAATAAATACACGGTCGCCATGAATGGTACAAGGGGGGTCTGAAGACTTTAGCCTCTAAGCAGGGTTGGGAAAAAAATTCATCAGTTTCGACGACATATATCGCTTGAATTCAAAAGATATTTGTATTGTTTTATTGTTTAGTGTTTTTATATATTAACACTCTGGAGTAAAATTACTTTTAGAAAAAAATATATTAATTCTTTGTAAGCGTACTGTATTTCAGTTTGGGAATGTTTACGTTAACAACAGACGCACTCTTTTTGAATGCTTAATCTGGTTCTGTTGAAGAACGCAACTTGCATATTGTAACTATTGATGTATGCAGCCTGCATCACCTTTAAACGACTTGCTATGTCCGCTGCAGCACATTACGCCATAATATATTTTCGGCAGATTAAAAAAATATACTAAATGTGCGTACTCATATAAAATACGTAAAGATTTTCGATTTGTTTATATACCACGATGCAATATAACCTGATTTGGAGCATATTGATATTAAAAGCCAATGCAATCTCATTGGGTCAAATGCAGGACTGTGGAGTCGTGCAAAAAAAAGATGACTCCTAGCATTAAAATATAAAAAAAACGACTTCGACTCCGAATACATTTTTAATTCATTTCATTTTAACTTATATATATTGTACTGTATGTGTGTGTGTATGTATGCGTATGTGTGTGTACATGTACGGATGCAGTATGGGGAAGCATATAGAATGTGATTTGCAAAATAATGCATATGGAGTTCCCGTGAACTTCTCATCTCTGTAGCGATCACGCCCTTCTGTCTGCAAACGATGGTAAGGGGATACAATTTACAATTCTTCAAAAACTTTATCGATGAAGGAGACTAAAAGAACCTTGACGCTAGCGCGTCCTGGTACTTAATGCTCCATAAATTTGATATCCAAAAAAAAATATATATACATATATGTACATCACCAGATCATCCCCTGCTCTAGATAGATGATCTGGCGTATAGATATTTCAATAGATATGTGCCCTCGAGAGGTGAAGTGAGCTAACTAGTAAAATGGTAAAACTTTTTTTTTTTGACTTTTAAGTAGAATTACCCATGACTTTTTTTGGTGTTTTGGTGGATCGCATATTTTTATTTTACGGAGATAACACTATTGCAATGTGTATTTATTGAGGTTACTTCACTTTTTCGATACATTAACATAGTATTCTGCAACCGCTGTGCCGCGACTCACTACTGTGACGTGAGGCGTTGCTAAGTGTGCCGGAGCGCATTGCTTCATTGAAGAAAAGATCAAATAATATGTTTCTAGTATCCAATTCTCTGTCTACGTACACAATTCTTTTATATCATATCGCCATTTCAATACTACCACTAGGTAACTTGATTTTCACTCTATTTGAGAGAGCTAATGAATATGAGCACACATTTCCTTCTAAAAAAACAATTTTACATCATTTGATTGTTTTCAATTATACAGAACACTATTTTTATTTTTTTTAAGTGGGCTGCGGGAATCTGGAGACAATTTTGGTGTGCCGTGTGAGAGAAAAGGTTGCGGAGCACTGTTTTATCACTTGCAGGCTATTACAACGCATTTTTTTCTAAAATACCATTCTGTTCACTTTACCTCTAATGGGATTATATATCGAATAGTGTAAAAATATCAACGTATTTTAGTTCTACAGTTTTTAATAATTGTTATGCGTTGATAGCTATTTCATGAAATAGCTATCAACGCATATTTTTTTTTAAAACTGTAGAACTAAAATACGTTGATATTTTTACACTATTATAATGGAGTTCTACCAAGTAAATGCCAAATCAATAAATAAAAAAAAACTTATATATGGAATATATGCGCTAGAAGTTTTTCATTTGTTTTATGGAGTATTTTTATGTAATATCGCCTTCTGAATGATTAGAACTATGTTAAAGTTAAATAGTGTCATGCTCAATATGAAACGATACGCTAAGTAAATCACTGCCGTACTTCAGTGCATGTTACTTGCTTGCATCTTGCATCACAAACAAATATGTAAACAAGACCGAACAAGCAATGTGCATTTGGCTCTAAATAACCATGTTGATTCATAGTAAGTTAACTTTCACTAAATATTATCCGTTTATTTCGCCACAAAATATGACTCACAGAAACTGCATGAAATCTGTAAGCGGGATTAGTTTACACGACTTTAGTAAATAGGCTCATACAGAGGGGTGGTCAGGGAGCTTCTGCCTTGAGCTTTACTATCAGAGAGTTTTGACAAGTATAAGCTTTTGTTTTATCATATTTCCAACATGAATATAAATGTATACAAGTATTATATATTTTTCTTTATTGAATTTTTATTGAAAAACTTGCAACTTTTAAAAAAAATACTCGACAAAGGAGCGTCAAATACATTTCGTGTGTAATAAAGCTAAAGTATTTCAAATTACCATAACATACATTTAATTCGTTATTTTAGAATTTTATATTAAAATCTATGTTTATTTTTTTTAAAATCCATGTTCGCTCTCAATGCGGAGCATATGGCCTTCTAATGGAGGTATCTCAATAGAAGTTTTTCTACGAGAACTACTACTTTTTTCTTTTTTCAAAGTGAGAAGTAGAGAAAGAAGGATAAGGCTAGAACATGACTAGTGGTTGGCTAATCGCTATTGCAACACCCAATTATTAAAGGATCAGAAAGATGGCAGGAGAGGAAATGATGTGAATTGACACCCAGTCTTCGATCACAACTTTGAATTGAATAATTCTTAAATTCACTGTGATCTGACCGGGAATCGAACCCAAGCCTGCGTGATCGGTAGAGCAAGCTCTAACCAACTGGGCCACAGCAGGCGACAAAATCATTAATTACTTTGATTATTATATAAGCCCATTAGAGGTGAAGATGCGTTGGAATATTCTACACGTATTAAAGTATCGAAAAAATAAATTAACCTTAGTAAATACGGACTAAGCACATGGAAGGCTGCAGGCGCAATTAAATTTGGAGGCCCTGTTTTTCGGATAACATAAGAACATCAGAAAATTATATGAAACAAATAAAAAATGTAAATACATCTGAAATAATGTATATATAATATAAGACATTTTTAGGCCTCTTATTCGCGCCTTATTCACTTATAGGGTAATCCGCCACTGTGCCGCAATAGTGTTATCTCCGTAAAACACCAAATAACAACGTGATTATACTTAAAAGTCCATGAACCATATGATTAAGCACTTCAATGATAATGACGAACTTGCATTATTAAATTTTGATAACATAGATTTTTTAAATCTTTATATGTATTTCCGATTTTGAAATTTATATCCATTCAGCTCTATTTAATGAAAACATATGATTTTTGCATTCAAATGACGATAAAGTTGTATTAAACTTAATTTTACACTTTATATTGATGTGGGAACATAACATTACATCATTAGTTATTATTTTATTTTTTAATAATTTTTTACTGCAATTTTTAGTATGGCCAATAATTGTATCTTTTGGTGGCCGATAATTGAAAAAAGTGGCCAATAATTGTAGATTTATCCCTTTTTTTGGTTTATTTTTTTGCAAGTGCAAATAATATTTTTTTTATGTTTCGATAATTGATTATCATCAATAAATAAGCACTTTAACATGTGATATTTTTTTATTTCACCTTTCTAATGATATATCTTCGTAAAAAACAGTATATTAGACCATTAAACCCATCTAGTAATAAGTCACTTGTATTATGTTTTCATTGACCCGATAGAACAGTTATTTCATATCGGGTAAATCTAGAAAGATATGCTCCGTCAGCGCAGTTGTATACCTAATTATTATTGTTGGAATAAAATAAAAGAATCCACTTATTCTTGAATGAAAGACCTGGTAGTTTATCCTTTTTTTTTCATATGAGGTCTAGATAACATCTTTTTGAATTACCCTAATTCCGAGGGCCACTGCAGTATACAAATTAGGGGACCGTAACGTAATGAAAAAATTTAAATCTTTTACGATAAAATTAGTCAAACATTTCTTTATAGAACTATTCAATGTGATAAGATAAACAAGAAAACTATCTAATGTTGACGATGAGCTTAAAATAAGGCAGTGGCGAAGGACATCACAATCACAAACAACAATACTTTCAGATGAAAGATTTTATATATTTTTTTTATTTTTTTTATTATTCGAAAGAGATTTAGGCGTTCACTGTCAATACGTGGTGGAAGGCATTATATTAAGAAAAAGCACAATATTTCTTTGTACTCATTTCCACTTTTTTTATTAATATCAGGACCGGTTTCGCTCACGGCGAGCATTATTAACTGGTAATAAATATTTATAATTTAACAGTGTTACCTATACAAAAAAAATAAAATAATAAGGTGAATATTTTTTTCAGTTTTATTTAAACTATTTTCTTGTAATTAAAAACATTGAATACACGATGTGAAAATAAACTGCTCAATTTAATCCTCGTATATTAAACCAAAGAAAAAAACAATTTAAAATACTTTATAAGAGAGCCTGGGGTCAAATGTATCGTTAAATTGATGTAACATAACAATCACATTAAGAATTACTAGCTGTAAGCCCGTTGCCCAGCAACGTGAGATTTTTGTTGCAAAGTATTTAATTTTATTTTATTTTATGGTATTTTATTTAATTTAATTTAATTTAATTTAATTTTATTTTATTTTTATTTTTATTTATTTTATTTTTATAGTTAGCAGAAATTTCGTAAATTATTTAATTTTTAGAATAATGTTTAAGTTTGCTAACAACCATTTTTCGTTGTAGCCGAAATGTCGTAAATTATTTAATTTTTGGAATAATGTTAAAGTTTGCTAACAACCATTTTTCGTAGTAGCAGAAATTTCGTAAATTAATGAATATTTAGATTAATGTTCAAGTATGCTAACAACCATTTTTCGTTGTAGCAGAAATTTCGTAAATTATTTAATTTTTGGAATAATGTTCAAGTTTGCTAACAACCATTTTTCGTGGTGCAGAAATTTCGTAAATTATGTAATATTTAGAATAATGTTCAAGTTTGCTAACAACCATTTTTTGTAGTAGCCGAAATTTCGTTTATATTTAATTTTTGGAATAATGTTCAAGTTTGCTAACAACCATTTTTTGTAGTAGCCGAAATTTCGTTTATATTTAATTTTTGGAATAATGTTCAAGTTTGCTAACAACCATTTTTCGTAGTAGCAGAAATTTCGTAAAATATTTAATTTTTGGAATAATGTTTAAGTTTGCTAACAACCATTTTTCGTAGTGGCAGAAATTTCGTAAAATATTTTATTTTTGAAATAATGTTTAAGTTTGCTAACAACCATTTTTCGTAGTAGCAGAAATTTCGTAAAATATTTTATTTTTGAAATAATGTTTAAGTTTGCTAACAACCATTTTTCTTAGGAGCAGAAATTTCGTAAATTATTTAATATTTGGAATAATGTTCAAGTTTGCTTACAACCATTTTTCGTAGGAGCAGAAATTTCGTAAATTATTTAATATTTAGAATAATGTTCAAGTTTGCTAACAACCATTTTTCGTAGTAGCCGAAATTTGGTTTATATTTAATTTTTGGTATAATGTTCAAGTTTGCTAACAACCATTTTTTGTAGTAGCAGAAATTTCGTGAAATATTTTATTTTTGAAATAATGTTTAAGTTTGCTGACAACCATTTTTCGTAGTAGCAGAAATTTCGTAAATTATTTAATATTTGGAATAATGTTCAAGTTTGCTAACAACCATTTTTCGTAGGAGCAGAAATTGCGTAAATTATTTTATATTTGGAATAATGTTCAAGTTTGCTAACAAATATATTTCGAAAAAAATGATGACTCTGGGACCATATATCGACAGCCCTGCTAATGTTTCAAGTATCCAAACAAATATATTTCGTAGAAAAGGAAAAATATCTTATAAGTATTTGACATATTCTATTTTCAATTATTCAAATTCGTTTAGTGCAATTTTTCACTAACAGATGTCGTAAGGTCACTAAGAAATAACATATTTCTATTGGTTTGAAATTTTTAAAATAAGTAGACGTTCCACCTCACTAAATTTAATCGCTTTGTGGAACAATGGATATTTGTTCAAACGATTAGAATGAAAAAGGGACATGGGTTCGATCCCCAGCTTGACAGAATATTTTTGGTCAGTACGAAAATTAATTGTTTTGTCATGACTAATAGACGTCAGAGAAAAATGAACGGATGGCGATAGCGGGCAGAGGGGTGGGGGAAGGGGACCGTCTTCAGGAGGAGGGGAAATCAGTGACAATCATGCAATCAAAACGGACATTATCGACTACTAATAAATAGAAGATGACACCGAACAAAATCACTGTCAAATCAGTTCCTAGCCCTATAATTATAGCTTCAAAAAATCGAATCAGTACATTTGATTATTTAAAAAACTTTGTAGCCATGCAAACTTTCAAATAAAGTTCTCTCAATATAATTACGATGCTTTAGTTCTAAGCCAGGAAATTTGAATTTTGAATATAAAAAGACGTCCATTCCAATTGGCCGAAAAAGTGTGGTGTTCAAAATAAAGCGCTATCATTGGGCGAAGTGGACATCAGTACGCACACATTTGTGAAAAGTGAAAACTTATTTTATCGGCTATTAATATATAGACTAGCTGTAAGCCCGTTGCCCAGCAACGTGAGATTTTTGTTGCAAAGTATTTAATTTAATTTAATTTTATATTATTTTATGTTATTTTATTTTATTTTATTTTATTTTATTTTATTTTATTTTATTTTATTTTATTTTATTTTATTTTATTTTATTTTATTTTATTTTATTTAATTTTATTTTATTTAATTTAATTTTATTTAATTTAATTTTAATTTATTTTATTTTATTTTATTTTATTTTATTTTATTTTATTGTATTTTATTTTTATTTATTTTATTTTTATTAGAAATTTCGTAAATTATTTAATTTTTGGAATAATGTTTAAGTTTGCTAACAACCATTTTTCGTAGTAGCCGAAATTTCGTTTATATTTAATTTTTGGAATAATGTTCAAGTTTGCTAACAACCATTTTTCGTAGTAGCAGAAATTTCGTAAATTATTGAATTTTTGGAATAATGTTCAAGTTTGCTAACAACCATTTTTCGTAGGAGCAGAAATTTCGTAAATTATTTAATATTTGGAATAATGTTCAAGTTTGCTAACAACCATTTTTCGTAGGAGCAGAAATTTCGTAAATGATTTAATATTTGGAATAATGTTCAAGTTTGCTAACAACCATTTTTCGTAGGAGCAGAAATTTCGTAAATTATTTAATTTTTGAAATAATGTTCAAGTTTGCTAACAACCATTTTTCGTAGGAGCAGAAATTTCGTAAATTATTTAATATTTGGAATAATGTCCAAGTTTGCTAACAATCATTTTTCGTAGTAGCAGAAATTTCGTAAATTATTTAATATTTGGAATAATGTTCAAGTTTGCTAACAATCATTTTTCGTAGTAGCAGAAATATCGTAAATTATTATATTTTGGAATAATGTTTAAGTTTGCTAACAACCATTTTTCGTAGTAGCAGAAATTTCGTAAATTATTAAATCTTTGGAATAATGTTGAAGTTTGCTAACAACCATTTTTCGTGGTAGCAGAAATTTTGTAAATTATTATATCATGGAATAATGTTTAAGTTTGCTAACAACCATTTTTCGTAAATTATTAAATCTTTGGAATAATGTTCAAGTTTGCTAACAATCATTTTTCGTAGTACCATAAATCGACCTCGGCGCATATATCGACAGCCCTGCAAAGGTTTCAAGTGTGCAAACAAATATATTTCGTAGAAAAAGAAAAATATCTTGGAATCATTTTTTTTTAATTGGCCACACTAAGTATTTGACATATTCTATTTTTGAATTTTCAATACAAACAAACAATCAAAGTCAAGTTTGAAATAGTTCTTTTTTCGAATGCTTAATATATATAATCTAATTTTGTCGCACCTGAAAGTTTGCCCTTTACCTCAGCGGTAAGACGTTCCGTTCATATTGCAAAGTTCCACGTTTCGAATCCGACCCGCGGCAGAAATAAAATGTGAAATAAAGTTTAGCGTTTTTTCACATTTAAAACTATGTGCTTCTTCAGCGTAATGAAAAAATACTTCTAGTATGAATAAAAAAAATGTCGACAGTCGGGCTGGGGATGAGGAGGGGGAGGGGAAATCGGTGAAAATCATATAGAAGATGGATGACACTGAACAAAATCTGTCAAATCAGCTCCTAGCCCTATAATTATAGCTTTAAAAAATCGAATCAGTTCATTTGATTATTTAAAAAACTTCGTAGCCATGCAAATTTTGAAATAAAGTTCTCTCAATATTAATTACGATGCTTTAGTTCTAAGCCAGGAAGTTTGAATTTTGAATATAAAAAGACGTCCATTCCAATTGGCCGAAAAATGTGATGTTCAAAATATGTTCAAAATAAATCGCTATCATTGGGCGAAGTGGACATCAGTACGCACACATTTGTGAAAAGTGAAAACTTATTTTATCGGCTATTAATATATAGATTATTCAAATTAGAAAAAAATCCTTCGTTTACTTAAGCAGCCTACAACAGTGTTTCTCAAAAATAATAAATCGTCATTGGCTTATATCTACAATAGGAATAATATATTTTTATTGAAATCATGTGTCTTTTTGACAACACGTAAATAAAATTTTCTCCGAATAATTTGTTATTAAAAGACAATGTTTTAATACGGGAATGGTGCATCATGCAATCATTTCAACCACAAAAAAAAACTATACCGTATTATTTTAATCAAAACAAATGTATGTGTATATATTTTTTTAAACATTCAAATAATGATTTTTGATTATATTTCATATTTTTTCTACACATATAAATTTTAATTTGTCAAAATCGTTAACATCTGCATCTCAGTGGCAACAGTGATTTTTTCTAAGTGATGAGATTGCTCTTAATGTATGGTCTGTCAAGACCAATATCAAATATCAATTCATGAAATGTATTAGTTTTTTATCCATATCCACTCCCTATTTCCAGCATATGGAGACCACACGGTTATTCTTAGATTATCTACCCACGCAGTTCTCTTTGCTCTTTTGCTCAGGCCATCGCAGCGTAAGGTGGTCATCGGAGGCCTTCCAAGACGATGGTATTCATCCGGTTGGTAAAAGTCAGATAGGGTTCAGTTCAGACTCTCCAGGGCATCGGCAGCAAATATCCAAGCCAGGTCCATCTTCGCTTTGTATTCGCTTATTATGAAAATTTTTATTATAATAATTTATCAATGTTTTTCACTGCTCTTTTAATATTTTCAAACCAAAAATTCGTTTTGTTACATTTCACCCCAACGCCATCTATTGGTAATGTAAAATGCTTTTTTTTATTGAATAAATACACAATATTCTTTCGGTATTGGGAGTATACACAAAGCAGTATAAAGAAACAAGCGAGTCGAATTGCATTTCGTCTTATCATTATTGTTATTATCAACGAGAGAATGCATTGTAAAAAAGTAAGTTGTTTGGAACGAAATAATTTTCCCACGACTAATTCCAAACTTAGACAAAAGACAGGTGATATTATTACTTTTAAATATTTATATATTTCGACCAATCGTATAATACAAAGAATGTAACAAAGTGAAAGAAAACTTTCATAGAAAGCTATTTAAAAAGCTTCGTTATTCGTACTTCATACAACATTGTGTAGCAAGCAAGCTTGTTTAAAAGCTATCTACATACGTGTTTAACTAAGTTACGCAGTTACTTTGAGATGAAAACAATGGTTCATTTTTAATAAGGATAATTTAAATTCACATCAAAACATACTGACTGTAGGTATATAAAAAGGCTTAACCCACACAGTACAAATATTCAAAACACTACATAAACACAACATTTAAATAATATATTTAAATATTTACAAAATTTAAATTAAAAGCAGTTAATTTTCAATCGATTATAAATGTACCTTTATTTATTATTTTATTGTCAAGAATACTACATAGACCTATTCACGAATAAAATAATCGTTGTCTTTCTTTTTCACGGAGTGTCCAGGCGTGCTGATTAGATTATTTTATTTTTTACAAAGTACAGTGTTAAACATTTTAATTTTGTGTAATAATAGAATCACTTATACTGCAATTTGTAAATTCTTTTTAATGTCAATTGCTGTTTACACCTATTCATTTAAATTTATTTTTGTATTAATAGTACTGTTAAATTATAATTATATATATTCAGTTGACAATGCTCGAAATAAGCGAAACCGGTCCTGACCTTATTTAAAATAAAGTAGAATAAAGTACAAAGGACTATTGTGTTTTTATTAATATAATGCCTTTCCACCAAGTATTGACTGAAGACACAATAAAAGTGAACAAAGTACAGTATTCCATCACATTTGCATATATGTACTTCATTAAGTGCGTTACAAAACTTTTAATGCATTTACTTAGAAAACAAAAGATAGCAAGAATTTCGTTTTTCGGAGCTCAATTCACTACATCTATAGAGTGAATTAAAAATAAATACTGTCATCATGTACAATGGCAATATGTTATTTTAAATGCTTGAGTGTAAATATGATACACTAATGTTTATAAGTTACCCATTCGCTGGCTGTTAAAAAAACATAAGAATGTGTTACAATTTAACAGTAGGAAGCCATGCCCCGAACATCTCGCATCAGATGCCTGGCAACAAAGACGGGCAATAAAGTTTCAAAAATAACAACCCGAAAAGCGTTTTCAGAATTCGAAACATATTATGCCTATCGTGGAATTGAACAGGGCAGTAAAAAAAACCTACCGACAAACAATAAAACTCATACGAAAATAGTTTTCTCGATTCCAACAAGTAACACATTTTTTATGCTTACGTAATTTTATACGCGCAGGGTTGTCTATGTAAATTGATATTTAAATTTTGCGGTGTTGTTGGAGTTTTTTTGCTTTCGCGATTTTTATTCGGGAATCAATAATCTGGGGCAACGTCGTTATATTCGATGTTTCAAAACCGTTGCTAATCGCTGAAATACAATATTTATGTTTCATAATTATGAAATCAATTTTGATAAACGTGTAAATAATATAGGTGTATGTAATTGAAAATTCTATTTTAATTTAAGATTTCGACTGAAGGTGCTTGGTGGAATTTCAATATTATATTTGAATCGTTCAAACTATGTACATTCTCACAGATTTTGTCACTAACCAATTTTGTCAAAACCCGGGTCGTAAGTGACAAAATCTGTGAGAATGTACATAGTTTGAACGACGAAAATTCTATTGATTACAATGTATAAAAACGACAAAAAACAATATTTTACACCTGTTTCAAATTCACATTTTTATATAAATAAGTTTTTTTTTGTGATGTCTAAAAAATCCCTCCCACCTTTTCTGATTCTTTTATAACTGGGCGTAGCGAAAGCGATTAGTAAACCACTAGTATTGTCTGAGCCTTATCCTTCTATCCCTATTACTCTCTTTGAATAAGAGAAGTTGAGCGACTGAGTAACAAGCAGTTTTCATAGAAAAAGCTCTGTTGAGATACCTCTATTAAGAGGCCATATGCATCACATTGTATTATACGGTCACTAAATATTTCCTCCAAGATTCTCTATCTCCCGCCATTATTTTTGCTTCCTTCCAGGTCAACTCATAGCTCCGCTGAGTACATCCTGTTTACAGTCATTAGTGGCCTTCCACGACGCCGGGATCCATCTGGTTGGTAGAAGAGACAGGCAAGGTTCACTGTAAACTCTCTTAAGACATCTGTAGCACATGTCAAAGCCATGTCCATCGACGCTTTTTTTTATTTTGGACGTAACATAAGAGGCTGATTATATCTACAAAAACTTCATAAGACCAATCCTGGCGGATGGGTCTTATGTGGGCCTTGTGTGGACTATGGGAATACTAAAGCTAAATAATCTCAATGAAGTGTCAGGCATTGTCATGAGTTGGACAAATGTATATCACGCATGGATAAAAGTAAATCTACAAAATGTCTCGCATTTGCTATCCCCAATGGTGAAACAAAGCAACGAGAGACCGATATGTCGCTGAATGATTGGGGTGTCACAGGACCTGACATTGCTGGAAGTCAGCGAGTGGAGAATATTGATTGAGGTGGCCCAAACTATAGTGCCAAGAATAAGAAAAAGACATCTTCGTATAGCTTACTGACTCTTTAATAAAATTTCTAGTACATACTGACTGACCATTTTGATGTTATTATTGACAACTATGTAATGTTTTTGAAAGATAAAAAACTTAACAGGTTTTTGTAACATATTATTTTGTTGATAAATAAAATATATTCTGGGCAGCCCTGCACTTTATACGCAATTACTTCTTGTTCACCAAATTCCGTACACCCACTGTTTCTTAAAACCAAATTTATTAAGCTTAATCTCGAAGCAACAATAGTAGTAAAATCTGAAAATTGTTAAAGCTAGTCAAAACTGTGGTGGGATTTTTTTATTTATTGGACACAACTTTTTTTCATAATAAATAGATAAAAAATCATAAAATATGTTTGTTACAAGTACATTATATTATCCACAACAAATACATCCATACAACATGTTCTTTGATAGTGGTATCTTTAGCTTATACACATACATATTTTTATATTTACAACCATTGCTCTACCGATCACGCAGGCCTGGGTTCGATTCCCGATAAAATCAAAGTGAACTTGAGAATTATTCAATTCAAAACTGTGATTGAAGACTGGGTGTTTGTGATGTCAATTCACATTATTTCCTCCCATTACTGGGTATAGTCTTAGTAGTCTTGTTCTAGCCTTATCCTTCTTTCAATACTACTAACTTTGAAAAAAAGTGAGGTTGAATAACTAACAGTTCTCGTAGAAAAAACTCTTGTTGAGATACCTCAATTAGGAAGCCATATGCTCCACATTGGGAGCGGACATGGATAAATAATAATATTATAAAAAACATATTTTTTATATCCATCCCTGTTTCAAAAAAGTTAAATTCTAATTTAATATTTCGACTGAAGGTGCTTGGTGGAATTTCAATATTAAATTTGAATCGTTCAAACTATGTACATTCTCACAAATTTTGTCATTAACGACCCGGGTTTCGCCTTTCGGCATCTTCAGGCATTCAAGTGCACGGATGAACTTGAACTGATCAAATCTGTTGGCATTCCCATGGGCTTATCCTTTTTGCCAGCAGTGGCTCTGGACTCAGTGATGCATTTATATCTTATATAAACACGAAACTTTCATTTACTAAGCGTCAGTTCAAGTTCATCCGTGCACTTGAATGCCTGAAGATGCCGAAAGGCGAAACCCGGGTCGTTAATGACAAAATTTGTGAGAATGTACATAGTTTGAACGATTCAAATTTAAGTTAAATTCTATCACCATATTCCCGTTTTTAATAAAAATACAAGAATTAAATAGATTAGCATTGAAGCATTCTGATGTTTTAGATATTGAATTCGAGCTTAATTAAATTTTGACAAAAATTAATGTAAGAAAAGTTGGCTCTCAGTTGTATATATTAAAGATTAGCCTAACATGCTTTTATAATATAATAATATGAGATTTCTCTGTGATTTACTCATCTTCACAATATAGCTATTTTATTAGTTAATTAAATAACACTAACCCCACTTTAGAGTGCCAAAATAGAAGACGAACGCCTACCACACTGCTAATCATAGTAACGGCGTACATTATCTGTCTTCACTCAAACTTTATGTTTACATAGATATCAAGTAGATTGAGTATAGTTACTCTTAGCACGAAAATAGTATTCATAATTGAATATTTGTATTTATTACGCCAGACACCTTATTATAATAATTTACATCCAGCTATTAATAAATTTCTTTCAACATTAATCAATCATTTAAAAACAACACTTCGTCTAGTAGGTAATAATAAATTTAAGATTTCGATGCTTGATTGAATCGTTCAAATTTAATATTGAAATTTAAAATTATATACAATCACAAATTTTCCAATCAAAATAAATATATTTTTTGAAATTACTCACCATTCAAAACTGTAGGCATTCCCAGCAATGGCTTTAAGCTTAGACTTACATTTATTTCTTATATAAACACGACACATTTTTTTCCATGTCCTCTCCCAATGTGGATCACATGGATTCCTTACGAAGTTTATCTCAACAGAAGTGTTCCTACGAGAACTGCTTGTTACTCAGTTGCTCAACCTGTCTTTTTCGAAATAAAGTAGGAATTGGAGGGTAAGGCTAGGACAGGACTAGTGGTTAGCTGATCGATCTCGATACGCCCAGTTCATAGAATAGAATGAGTTGGAGGGGGGAATTCAAGACATCACATACATCCATGCCTTCGAACAGAAATTCATAAATCAATTTATAAAACTGTCCGTACTGGGATTCGAACCCACGACCGTAACCGAAGCCAACGACGTTGACCACTTGACCACACAGGCAGCATTTATTTAATAAACGTTAGTTCAAGTTCATACGTGCAATTGAACGCCTGAAGATGCCGAAAGGTGAAAGCCAGGTCGTTAGTGATAAAACTTGTGTAAATGTACATAATTTGAACGATTCAAAAAAATAGTAATAAATTGCGATCCTTTGAACAGATGGTCAACACTATTGAACATTTATTCAATTGGGTTTTTGTATCCACTAAGATGCAGGGTAACGAGTTTTAATCACGAAATGCAAGCTTTCATACATTGCATTTACAATGTTTTAGTTATAGGTAATCTTTTTAGCTCGGCGTGTCAAAGTTCTGAAAAAATTCAGGCTTGGCCCGGGTGCCATTTCACATCTAGCTATATTTTTAAAAAAATTAACCCTAGTAAATTTTCTTCGTTTTTAGGCGAAAATTGTTCATAAATAATGCGTGCCACCCACAATGTATTGACCTATCACATATTGCACGCGTGTCATAAGTTACCCATCACTATTTCAAGACATGGGTTTCTGTCATTTATCTTTACTTACTCCCTTACTAATAAATAATGTACATTTAATTTTCTAGAAGTAGACCAGTCAACTAAGTTTGGTAGTTTTAATAAAAGCAAATAAATAATTCAAAACATTTTTAATGGGTTTGCTTTATTTAAATAGTTAACTTTATTAATTTGCTGTTCTTTGTTTTACCGACTTATTCAAACAATAAAATATAAATTTGTACTAATTCCACTTTAGAACCGGTTTCACTCATGGCGAGCATTATCAACTGATAACAGGAACAATCATTAAACCTTTTTAATTTAATTTTGATTTGTATAAATAACACTGTAAAATTGTATTATCTTATCATTTGATAATTCTCGTCATGAGCGAAACCGGTCATGATATTTTTAAAAAAAAGTAGAATTAGCACAAATGAGTATTTTATTTTTTGAATACATTGCCATTTCACCAAGTATTGATAGTAAACACCCTAAAATTGATTACCCACTATGCCTTTTCACCAAATATTGACAGTGAACACAGTGAATAAATGACTATCGACTAACATATTTTTTGGTGTAATTCTTTGTTTTCTAAATAAAGTAGCAATATCAGTTTAATTACCATTTTATTTTTGCTTAAGCCTGTTAAAATAAAGCACACATGTATATAAAAGTGGCTTTTTTCAAACTATCTACAGACAATTGTTCTTCAATGAAACAAGTATAACATGGTCAACTTAACATAAAATATAAGAGCTTTAAAGCTTATTTTTTGTGAGTCTATTTAATATTGGACGCGGAACAATAAATAATGAACAAACAACAAAAGTTTTTGGTAAATATAAAATATCCCATTGTATTTATCAGATGGCCTTACTCTCGAATACAATGGACAAGCCACGGAAAGTATCTCAGCTAGATAAGTTCATTTTTAACAAAAAAATAGTACAAAAAGTAAAACCCAAAATAGTTTGTTTACTATCAGTACAAAACAGTACATGCATGCGCCATGTTAGGAAATGTTTTGTTTAAGTTTAGTTGAGTCAAAACAGCCGAATGTTTGAATAGATGAAGATGAAAGGGTATCCATGCATCATTCGTGGGGTGACTATAATATACTTGAATAGTAAAAAAAAACATGCGAAATAAGCAAAACAAAAGTTTGATTTTGAGTGTGTAAACGCTGACTTTTTGGCGTTTTAAAATCAGGAAAGCATTTTTTACTCTTTATAAAATGGTGGAATAGCTGTAATCCAATATCGGATATTGTGATGAAGACATAAAATTTCCATGAATAATTATGGGGTTAAGAGTTCATTTCTTTCTTTTCGTTAGTGTATCTAAGTTTTTCTGCACTAAGATCAAAAAGCTTCATTGAAATTTTATTTATAATGAGGAAGTAAATTAAATACAGTAGAACCCCCAATCACACTACCCCGAATTACGCGCTGGTTTGAAATATTCGCCACATATCCCCCAATTGCACGGTCGCATTCCATTGTCGTTACTAAGAGACGGTCGTCTGTGCCGCGCATATAGTCAAATGTTGGCTAGCGTCTGTGTATTCAACACGTGCCAGGCTATACACGCATAGCTGGGCGTTTGTGTGTGCGGGATATTTACTACTACAAAAACTAAATATTTCGTCAATATTTTTTTTTTTGCAAAACTAAGAAAAATCTTAGTTTTCCGTTTTCTGCGGAAAAAAACCAAATCCCTAATTTTGTATGAGATTCACACCCCCAATTACACGGTCCCGACTATTGTTTAAATGGGGGTTTTACTGTATAACTAAATACATAGCGGTGTTTCTGAGCAATGTTTTAATTTCAGCTAACTTGATATTGATAATGACCCTGCGGATATACCAATTAGGGCTATGGAATTTTGGTATTGCTAAGATTTAATTGCCGCCTGTGTGGTCGAGTGGTCAACGTTGTTGGCTTCGGCTAAGGAGGGCCCGGGTTCAAATCCCGGTACGGACAGTTTTTATAAATTGATTTTTCAATCGATTTATGAATTTCTGTTCAAAGGCATGGGTGTATGTGATGTCTTGAATTCCCCCCTCTCACCCATCCTATCCTACGAACGGGGCGTATTGAGAGCGATTAGCTTACCACTAATCCTGTCCTAGCCCCTATCCTTCTATCCCTACTCTCTTTGGAAAAAGAGAGGTTGAGCAGCTGAGTAACAAGCAGTTCTCGTAGAAACACTTCTGTTGAGATAAACTCCATTAGGAGTCCATATGCTCCACATTGGGAGCGGACATGGTTTAAAAAATTATGGGGTTAAGAGTTCATTTCTTTCTTTTCGTTAGTGTATCTAAGTTTTTCTGCACTAAGATCAAAAAGCTTCATTGAAATTTTATTTATAATGAGGAAGTAAATTAAATACAGTAGAACCCCCAATCACACTACCCCGAATTACGCGCTGGTTTGAAATATTCGCCACATATCCCCCAATTGCACGGTCGCATTCCATTGTCGTTACTAAGAGACGGTCGTCTGTGCCGCGCATATAGTCAAATGTTGGCTAGCGTCTGTGTATTCAACACGTGCCAGGCTATACACGCATAGCTGGGCGTTTGTGCGTGCGGGATATTTACTACTACAAAAACTAAATATTTCGTCAATATTTTTTTTTTGCAAAACTAAGAAAAATCTTAGTTTTGCGTTTTCCGCGGAAAAAAACCAAATCGCTAATTTTGTATGAGATTCACACCCCCAATTACACGGTCCCGACTATTGTGTAAATGGGGGTTTTACTGTATAAATAAATACATAGCGGTGCTTCTGAGCAATTTTTCAATTTCAGCTAACTTGATATTGATTATGACCCTGCGGATATACCAATTAGGGCTATGAAATTTTGGTATTGCTATAATTTAAGCAAAAGTAATCAAAGAAAACAAATAATCTCAGAGACACAATACGACAAATTTACTAATTTAAAAAACATCATTAAATATTCTCGATGATTATTCAAAGTCGTTGGCTTCGGATGTCGAGATCGCATATTTTGGAATAGTTTCATTAGTAGATGTTTCCATTCGTTTATAGACTTTTGAATTGTGAGTATTTATTTTCTTCTGATTCAATCACTACAAGTGTTGTCCTTTCGCTATTTTCAGAAAATAATTACAATCATTTCATGCAGTAAAACACATCTGTTGAATTCATTTCATTAGCGGTTCACATGCTCCACATTAAGTGCAGGCACAGTTAAAAAAATAGATCAACAACTGTCAATGGTCACCCTATTTTAGTAAAATATACCGAACGAATGCATCAAAGTAATACACTTGTAATAAATTATTTTATAAATAGTTACATTAGGATAAACTAATATTCTCTTTTGTATGGTAATTAAGAAGGCACCTGCCATATAAGAGTGATGTTGAGATCCAGACTAAATGCTTTGTTAAATTAGGCATATTTACTCAATTATTCATTTGATATGATAAACTATACCAAACAAAGAAACATAATTACTTTCTTCCATCATATAAATTCTTGGAATATATAAACAATTTAACAACATTTCGTTGTTGTTTCTTGTAATATATTATATTATTTTGATGATATTTGTTCTTTTTTAGAATTTAATTAATTAATAATAAACAGTCAACAAATAATTTCCATTGCTTTTATTGAAAAGAAATAAGTTATATTAATATGATGATAAGTAAATCTTCGTCTAGGAAACATAATAATTAGACTACAAATAAACATTAATAATATTTATCATCACCATATTGAGGAAATATTAAGTCTGTTTTAATAATGCCATTTCACGTATAATTTTTATTATGCGATGATAACAATCAGGGCTGTGGAGTCGCGGAAAAAACGACTCCGACTCTGACTCCAGCTTTAAAATAATTAACAACTCTGACTCCAAGGAAATTTTTCAATAATTTCATTTTAACATATATATATGAATACCATCAGGTCATCTTTAGTCAGCCAAGCATGAAATGTGAACACTTTTGAATATTTTGTTTAAATATACATCATTAGAAACATTTATGTTGAGATAAACTCCATTAGGAGTCCATATGCTCCACATTGGGAGCGAACATGGTTTAAAAAAAAAAAAAAAAACATCATTAAATATATTTTTCAAAAAAAAAATCGAGCCGCTCATTTTTCACGACTCCGACTCCGGCCAAAATACCGCGACTCCGTGACTGCGACTCCGACTCCGTCTCCGGCCAAAATACTGCGATTCCGCGACTCCGTCTCCTACTTCACAGCCCTGCTAACAATCATTATTAAACAACTAATTTTCAAATGATCAAATATAAATAAAACTGGAGTGTATAATTGTGAAGATTTATCTTTGGTGTGATACAAATAAATACGTTTATCGCATAAAAAAAAAGGTAGACCACTATGATCTAAGGCCATCGAATATATATGTGTATAGAAACTCATTAATACACATTATTTGTTGTAATAATAAACAGAAGATAATATGTAAAACATTTCTTAGAAAGAAATGAAGACAATACGTTAAACTTATTACAAAAACCCTGAGGTTATTCATTATGATTGAATATTTAATAACGTGGAGTTATTCAATACTCAATACCAGTTCTAGCATAAATCGATACTGGAACATTATCATGATGTAAGATGCAGTGATTAAAGGTGTGCTGGTATGTGTCGATCTATTTTGTCTAGAGATGTCTTGGTTTACGGACAAAATGCATCTGCTCGTCTGGACCGGATGAGCGTGCGTCGATTGAAAACAGTTTTAAATATTGTATTATTAAAAAAAAAGTCAAGTTGGCTTTAGATTGTCTCACCGCCACTCGTAATGTGTATGTAGCCGCTGTTTCGCGACTTTCTCCCATGACGCTATCACAATAAAAAATAAAAATATATTGCTGCAGAGGAATTATTTTGTATCAATGCACTATTGTGCTTAAAATGGATAACGATAGAAAAATTGGCTTGCTAAGCAATTTACTTTGAGCGATATTAAGTGTCAGGTGTATTCAAATACTGGAAATCTGTTGTGGTGGTAAAGTTCAATCTTTTTCACGTTGAATTTAAAAAGAAATCAAGAATATCCCATTCCCCATATTATGTGACGAATTTATCGAATACCTCAAAGTTGTCTGAGATCAAGTCAGCGTGGCCTATTGATCCCGTATGAGGATGAACCGTAGTAAACAGCAATTTCATTTGGAATTTACATCAAGGGAGTCTCACAGTACGTGATTGGTACCTTGATGGTTTGTGCCTACAAGAACACAGTGCCTACAAATAATTTTGTTTTAAATGTTTGCAAATCCAACGATTTATATTTTGTATGTTATTTTCCGTTGAATATTATAAATAAATTAGCAATAACTCACTCAATCGTTAATATAATAACCAACATCACAAAATATATTATTTTGTAAAACAAAAAATAATTAAATATATATTTCTTATTTGTTGACGCAGTGGCTTTCTTGTTACCGTTTGAGAATTTATGTGGCGTTGAAAGTTGTTACTGGCTTCCAAAGACGTTGGACCGGGTAAACATTGTATCGCCTAGTACAGGGATGACGAACCTTTTTGGGTCCGCGTGCTAACAGTCTTCAAATATTTTTTCTCGATTGTGTGGCGTGTCCCAGCAATAAAAAAAATAACAAAATAGAACAAATAAAAAGTGAATTTTGTAAACGATTATCGTTTATCTTTAAAATATTTGAAAATGAATTACTCACGGATTATTAAATCAAAATTTAAATTTTTGAAACTTAAAAATAAAAAAAAATAACTTGGAAATAGTTCGCGTGCCATCCAAATTCTCAAACGTGCCACAGGTTCGCCATCGCTGGCCTAGTATGATCCTAAATCGAAAAAGCTATTTAACTCTATATCTACCAAATACATTTACGCATTCTTGCTTTAAGTAAATGAATAGAAATGGGCATTTGATTTTAATTTGAATAGATCTCCGCGTATAATATATGCGATGAAATCAAATAATAACTTCTTTATTCGACTTAATATGACATGTATCTCTCTTTTAACTAGCCTAGAATTTACGAAGTATAAAAATCAAATTTATTATAGTCATTTTTTCTGGTTCATTTATTTTACATGGAATTATAAATAGGGGTTGAGAGAGGGTCTCACCGCTGGCATAATAACTTCTTGCGAGGGTTGGGAATAAATTAAGAAGAGCCATTAAATAAAACAAGTCAAAATAGTTTATTGGTGCTAATATTTTTTTATCCATATCCGCTCCCAGTGTGGAGCATATGGCCTCCTAATGGAGGTATCTCAACAGAAGTTTTTTGTACGACAACTGTTTGTTACTCAGTCGCTCAACCTCACTGTTTTCAAAGTGAATAAGAAATAATGATACGGCTAGAGCAGGACTAGTGGTTGACTAATCGCTATTGCTACACCCAATTATTAAAGGATCAGAAGGATAGGAGGAGAAGATATTTTGTGAATTGGCATCACAAACACCCAGTCTTCAATCACAACTTGAATTGAATAATTCTCAAATTCACTGTGATCTGACCGAGAATCGAACCCAGACCTGCGTGATCGGTAGAGCAAGCTCTAACCAACTGGGCCACAGCATTCTCATAATATTATTACAACAGTTTTTGCAAAAAAAATACAATGGGGCAGTTTTATCTACTAATAATATTTAACTTATGAAAAAATCAGATATGTAATATATTATTTTTTTTATTGGAAAAGTAAAATCAAATTATAGAACATACATGAATGGAAATTACCATGGGCTATGCAATTAAAAGGGGATGGAATCTTTCATTTTTGTTGTGCTTCAAGTACACAATACTTAAAAATAAAACTTTATCAAAAAGTCTTGAATAAATTAATAAAACATGCTTTGCGCTAAGTTTAGTAATGATTTATATTTTTCGAATATCCCGATTCCTCGATTGCTTTTCTTTTGTTTTATACCACGACAAGTAACTTTTTCCTCTTTAAGTTGTTGGAAGATTCATTGTTTTCGTCCCCCCATGTAAGGGACGATAATTTACTTTGCGCATTTGGCACTAAGATAGATTTGTATTCTTAAGAAAATCGAGTTCATGAAAACCAGAGGTCGTTTCTTGATTTATTGCTATTTTTAGTATGCATGCACATAAATAAACTATTTTTATTTCATTCCGGAAAGACTCATAAATAATTCAACCGAAACACAATTTATAGGTTTTATATTAATTCAACGAATAAATTTATTATGCTTACAACAAAATCGTATAAGTTTATTTTGTATAAATTAATTAGGGTACAATTTATTAACTACCGTCTATCTTCTTGCTGAATACTCAATGATTTCCTTGTGCCACCTTATCCATTAATGTTCAATATAAATATAATATTAATAACAATTAAATTTTAATTATCATTGTTGTCTTCTACTAAAGTGATATTTGGCTTCTTAAATATTCAAAGCACTTATCGGTAGCTTCTTCTATAGAAACACTAAAGTAACATAGATCTGATATATTATAAGTAGTTATTATACGCATAAGTATCTAATACTTTCGTCCAGGATTTTGTATATGTTTTTGTAAATGAAACTAATCTTACAAAATATTAAAATTACTTTAAGAGAAAACTTTCGATTGGTAAAAATACTTATTTCCGCAGTATTTGGGACCGCGTGATTGGGAGTCGCGTAATTGGGGAAGTGAATCTCACACAAAAATAAGGGTTTACGTTTTTTTACGCAAAACTGCCAAAACTAAGAATAAATGAAAACAAATATATGAATGAAATATTTAGGTACCTAGTGGTATAAAAATAATCGCTTGGCAACTTTTGACCGTATGCACCACACAGGCAGCTGCCCGGCTGTGTGTGTATAGCCTGGCACGTGCCGAATACACAGATGCTCGCCAACGTTTAACTTTATGCACGACGCAGACAGCTGCCCGGCTGTGTGTACAGCAGCAAAGACAATGAAATGCAACCGCGCAAATGGGGGATTTGCGGTGAATTTTTCTGTTCGGCGCGTAATTCGAGGTAGTGGAATTGGGGGATCCACTATATTTGATAGTATTATAGAAAGGATATAAGACGCTTAAATTTATTAATTCTACGAGGATTTTTAATTTTATTCATGTATTATATCGAATCTACAATGTATTTAAAAGGATATGCTTATTGATGAAGATAAACTGTTTCAATAATTACTTGAAAAAATGATCATGAATGGTCAAGCGCCTGTGTGGTCGAGTGGTCAACGTTGTTGACGTCGGCTACGGAGGGCCCGGGTTCAAATCCCGGTACGGACAGTTTTTATAAATTGATTTTTCAATCGATTTATGAATTTCTGTTCAAAGGCATGGGTGTATGTGATCTCTTGAATTCCCCCCTCTCACCCATCCTATCATATGAACGGGGCGTATCGAGAGCGATTAGCTTACCACTAATCCTGTCCTAGCCCGTATCCTTCTACCCCTACTCTCTTTGGAAAAAGAGAGGTTGAGCAACTGAGTAACAAGCAGTTCTCGTAGAAACACTTCTGTTGAGATAAACTCCATTAGGAGTCCATATGCTCCACATTGGGAGCGGACATGGTTTAAAAAAAAATGGTTTTTAGTATCTAATATAAATATTAATAAAATTAAAAATTACCAAAGTATTAAAGTTGTATTTTTTTTACATAGTTCAAAACTCCACTTTCACTACTACTACAAAACCAAGTAAATACCAATTCAATAAATATTATAAATTAATTTTGGAAATGTTCACTCGATGAACAACCGGTCCGGATCGCTGTTGTATTTTGAAAGATTTTAATTATTGTATGCTAATTTTAGAAATTATCACTTTGACATTAAAAAACAGTATTTTGCACTTATTCCACAGTTCTGATACCAATAATTAAACTGAGGAAATAATACAAAGACTGTTTTATTACATTAATATAAAATTTGAATCGTTCAAACTATGTACATTCTCACAAATTTTGTCATTAACGACCCGGGTTTCGCCTTTCGGCATCTTCAGGCATTCAAGTGCACGGATGAACTTGAACTGACGCTTATCAAATGAAAGTTTCGTGTTATATATCTTAACATTAATAGCCGATAAGGTCCGTCTGTAAGGACGTCCGCAGTAAGGTACAGACCAATGATTTCGATTTATTCTGAACAGCACATTTTTGAAATGTTGTTCTATCCAATGGGAGCGGCTTATTTTAAACCGGGCGTGAATGTTCTGATATCGCCACGTTTGAAAATTTGATATTTCTTGGTGTAGAGCTAAAGTATTGTATCACCATACATCATAATATTCGAATAATCAAAGACTTTAATTCGACTATTGCAAACTATGATTATAGGGCTATCGAAATGAATCGTTTGATCGTGTGAGTCGATGTGAGACTAATATTTTTTGGAGCGGATTTGATCAATTGAATCATAATGATGAATCTTTTCACGTCTGACCTTGAAAATCTGTTAGAATTCTTTAATACATTAAGAATATTCAAATTATGATATGGATATATCATAGAATAATATTTTGCTTTTTTCATACACTTGGACAAAATGTGCAACTGATTTTTTATTGAAAAATTGGATTTGATCTTTTGATTTTTATTGGAAATAATTGTTAAATAATTTAAAATCCGAAAAATGGTTGTTAGCAAACTTGAACATTATTCCAATAATTCAATAATTTACGAAATTTCTGCTACTACGAAAAATGGTTGTTAGCAAACTTCAACATTATTCCAAAAATTAAATAATTTACGAAATTTCTGCTACTACGAAAAATGGTTGTTAGCAAACTTGGACATTATTCCAAAAATTCAATAATTTACGAAATTTCTGCTCCTACGAAAAATGGTTGTTAGCAAACTTGGACATTATTCCAAAAATTCAATAATTTACGAAATTTCTGCTCCTACGAAAAATGGTTGTTAGCAAACTTGGACATTATTCCAAAAATTCAATAATTTACGAAATTTCTGCTCCTACGAAAAATGGTTGTTAGCAAACTTGAACATTATTCCAAAAATTCAATAATTTACGAAATTTCTGCTACTACGAAAAATGGTTGTTAGCAAACTTAAACTTTATTCCAAAAATTGAATATTTTACGAAATTTATGCTACTACGAAAAATGGTTGTTAGCAAACTTAAACATTATTCCACATATTAAATAATTTACGAAATTTATGCTACTACGAAAAATGGTTGTTAGCAAACTTGAACATTATTCCAAAAATTCAATAATTTACGAAATTTCTGCTCCTACGAAAAATGGTTGTTAGCAAACTTAAACTTTATTCCAAAAATTCAATAATTTACGAAATTTCGGCTACTATGAAAAATGGTTGTTAGCAAACTTAAAAATTATTCCAAAAATTAAATATTTTATGAAATTTCTGCTCCTACGAAAAATGGTTGTTAGCAAACTTGAACATTATTCCAAAAATTCAATAATTTACGAAATTCCTGCTACTACGAAAAATGGTTGTTAGCAAACTTGAACATTATTCCAAAAATTCAATAATTTACGAAATTTCTGCTACTACGAAAAATGGTTGTTAGCAAACTTAAACTTTATTCCAAAAATTCAATAATTTACGAAATTTCGGCTACTACGAAAAATGGTTGTTAGCAAACTTAAACATTATTCCACATATTAAATAATTTACGAAATTTATGCTACTACGAAAAATGGTTGTTAGCAAACTTGAACATTATTCCAAATATTAAATTATTTATGAAATTTCTGCTCCTACGAAAAATGGTTGTTAGCAAACTTGAACATTATTCCAAAAATTCAATAATTTACGAAATTTCTGCTACTACGAAAAATGGTTGTTAGCAAACTTAAACTTTATTCCAAAAATTGAATATTTTACGAAATTTATGCTACTACGAAAAATGGTTGTTAGCAAACTTGAACATTATTCCAAATATTACATAATTTACGAAATTTCTGCTCCTACGAAAAATGGTTGTTAGCAAACTTGAACATTATTCCAAAAATTCAATAATTTACGAAATTTCTGCTACTACGAAAAATGGTTGTTATCAAACTTAAACTTTATTCCAAAAAATCAATAATTTACGAAATTTCGGCTACTACGAAAAATGGTTGTTAGCAAACTTTTTTTTTATTCCAAAAATTCAATAATTCACGAAATTTCTGCTCCTACGAAATATGGTTGTTAGCAAACTTGAAAATTATTCGAAAAATTAAATATTTTACGAAATTTATGCTACTACGAAAAATGGTTGTTAGCAAACTTGAACATTATTCCAAATATTACATAATTTACGAAATTTCTGCTCCTACGAAAAATGGTTGTTAGCAAACTTGAACATTATTCCAAAAATTCAATAATTTACGAAATTTCTGCTACTACGAAAAATGGTTGTTAGCAAACTTAAACTTTATTCCAAAAAATCAATAATTTACGAAATTTCTGCTACTACGAAAAATAGTTGTCAGCAAACTTGAACATTATTCTAAAAATTAAGTAATTTCCGAAGTTTCTGCTACTACGAAAAATTGTTGTTAGCAAACTTAAACATTATTCCAAATATTAAATAATTTACGAAATTTCTGCTAACTATAAAAATAAAATAAATTAAAATAAAATAAAATAAAATAAAATAAAATAAAATAAAATAAAATAAAATAAAATAAAATAAAATAAAATAACATAGAATAAAATAAAATAAAATAAAATAAAATAAAATAAAATAAAATAAAATAAAATAAAATAAAATAAAATAAAATAAAATAAAATAAAATAAAATAAAATAAAATAAAATAAAATAAAATAAAATAAAATAAAATAAAATAAAATAAAATAAAATAAAATAAAATAAAATAACATAGAATAACATAGAATAAAATAAAATTAAATAAAATAAAATGAAATTAAATTAAATTAAATTAAATACCATAAAATAAAATAACATTAAATTAAATACTATGCAACAAAAATCTCACGTTGCTGGGCAACGGGCTTACAGCTAGTAAGATATAAATGCATCACTGAGTCCAAAGCCACTGCTGGCGAAAAGAATGAGCCCATGGGAATGCCAACAGATTTGACTAGTGAGCAGTTTCAAGAATTATATAATTTGTTTGTCGGCAAAGGTTTTATGATTATATGATTTTATGGTTATATAGGGTATAGAAGTGAAAATTTGTGAGAATGTACATAGTTTGAACGATTCAAATTTAATATTGAAATTCCACCAAGCACCTTCAGTCGAAATCTTAAATTACATTAATATAATTCATTTCACAAAATATTGTCAGTGAACTTATAAAAAGTGAATATTTGTGACGTTGGTTGACTTTTGACAACTGACCTCTGAATTTCCCTCAGTGTCAAAACTGACAACTTATTCACAGTATGGTCAGTGAATTAATTCAATCACTATGAAAACAAAAAGCAAATACAATTACACGTGCGCATTTGATGTAAGCGTTGGTAGTATAAGAGCTTTTTCCTATATATTGTGCAGAGAGCTCACGTTCTGTGTACATTTTAATAGGCCGAACAAATTTTGTGCTCATATTTGCCGCCGTAAATTAACGGCGGGCCGCGTTAATGCACTGCCTCGCAAATAATTGTCCTCTAAATAAACATTGCCGCTATATCATTCCCGTAGCGTACACGTTATTCGTAGAATGGCCGCCCAAACGAGAGCTGTCGCAAGCATTACAGAAAACAATTTAAAAGTTTCATAAAATTCATAAGATTATACGAAAAAAATTCGGTGCTGTCTTTGAGGATGACATTTAGCGACTTCGGTACAAACATGAGTTCTATAAGCCCTATATGGTGATCCAGACATTATCAGATGTATAAAAACTCAAAGCTCACATTAGCTTGGACATATATCAAGCATGGATGAATTAAAACCAACAAAATGTCTCACATTTATTACCTTTGTGGAAAAAAAACCATTATGACACCGCGATTTTATAGGACTTTCGAGTACTATAGATCAGCAACTGGCGTAGAAAGGCGAAGTATCATGTGGAGTAGAGAATATTGATTTAGATGGCCACGGTTTACCTCGAACTGTATAGCCAATAAGAGGAAGGTTTCGTAAGAAACCACAATCATCTTTACTATAATATATTATATAATAATCGTTATTTGGGAACTTAACGTATATCCAAGACGACTGACATTATCTGGTCAACTCCTGGCAGCACCCTGATACGTTACGGTTTTGTAGAGACACTGAAACAGACTGGGTTCAATCTGCAAATGCTTCCGAAGAGCTTCAAACCTCCTCCGTTCCACGAGCTGGACCCTACTGGACAAAAATTAGATTTTTTGGTTGGCCCTCGGGTATGAGCATTTATGGTATGAACCAGGTGACACTGAAATTAAACTAAAAGTGATTGGAGTATAGATGATAATCTTGAACGAGCTGCTTAGTCATACATCCTACATTGGGAGTAGATGAAAACAAAAAGATAGTTGACAGCAAATATTTACCTACAAACGTTTTTGCATAAAATTTTACAAACATTGAACACTAAAATTAAAAACTGTAGAACTAGAATACGTTGATATTTTACCCTATTACTAAAAAAAAATTCGAGGAATGAAAATTTTAGCACGCCGTGTTGTAAAATGGACTGTGAAAATAGTAATCATAGTTCTGCACTCAACTTTGGGATGTTGAAGTGTAATCAATATGGAATAGCTTTTGTAGAATTCGCATACACAAACAGAAAACAGTGCTTGCAACGATTATCGTGTTTTCTATATGAAAGCCTTTAGTGCCAGAGATCAAACCAACATAATGATTGTACTATTGCTAACAAGTGATTTATTGAATACCATTAATAAATGACATAATTACAATTTTTTCTTTTTTAAATAAAGTCTAAAAATGACTTAAACAAAAACCAATGGTTACCAAAAACAAAATCTTAGTCAAGCTATGTTTTAAGCCGTGTCGGCTTTCGAGCGATACGTGATTTGATTTATAGTGGATTATCTTTACAAAAGTTATTTGAAAAGTTAAACTTGTTGTATAACAATTGTTTCAGTACTTTCTTAAAAGAGTGTAGAAAAATCAAAGATACATAATAAAAATAAACTCTAGAGTATTCTATGTAGTGGTTTTCAACCGTTGAACACCTTATACAGTAAAAGTACACCAAGTTATAAAACAATGGATTGTTCTTCTCCCCATTATCTCAGTTTATCAGGAGAAGGGTAGAGATGGATGAAAACATTCTAACATTTATTGAAAAAAACACAATATTCTATTGTACTCTTTTCCACTTCAATTTACCAAAATTATGACCGATTTCGCTCATGGCAAGCATTAACTCTTTGATGATCTTTGTAATTAGACGTTAGAGATGTTGAAAATTTTATTTTTTGTTAGCTTAGAATCAATTTCAATCTCAACCAAGAATTTCAATGCCTATTGTTTATTACACCTTTTTATTTAAATTTGTTTTTGTATCAATAACACAGTTGATAATGCTCGTCAATAGCAAAACCAGTCTTGATCTTGGTAAATAAAAGTGCAAATAAGTACAAAGAAATATTGTGTTTTTATTAACACAATGTAATGCTTTCTAAGTATTGACAGTGAACACCCAAAAAGTGATGCAAACATTTTTTTTTCACGAATACATAACTCGGTTGAAAAATCTACTTATAATGTATCCATTCATTCATATATGTTATCACTTCATTGGAATAAATATGATTTAATAAAAAACGTTGATAACTTGGATATTATATTGATTTCTTTCCTTATTTAGGGGTAGCAAGGGTGAAACTACAAAACATACACATATAACAATTATTTTCTAAGTAATTTTGAATTTAAGGAATTATATTCAACGGCAAAAACAACATATCGACTCTGGAAATGATAAAAGACGTAGCCCACACTTAGCATACTTTACAAGAGGCACAAAAAACGTGTTTTGATGATTTCGGGGCATATGCAAATTATGAAACATACACAACCTGGAAGTGCATGGAGATTTCTAAACTGGTGTTTAATTGACATAATCTAATATTAATTAAAAGAATTGTCTAGTAAAAATCTTTTATTCGGTCTTTTTCCTGGTTTCAATTTTCACAAGCTCATCTTTTTCAAACTTAAAAGCTAAATTTAGATACTTATTTAGGATTTGCAGCTTACATATTTTTGATAGAACGTGTATCAAGTTTGACACATTGTGATTATCGAAAAAAGGTGTGGGTTACGTCCTTTTTCCTTTACACAGTCGATATAAAATATCAAAAAGTGTATAATTATAATAATGTTGTTTTGAAAACATATCAATACACATTTTTTTAGTTTCGCCCTTGTCACACTAAGCACTAAAATAGTAACATTTGCTTCACCTCTTCCAGTAGTAACACATCAAGTGCTACGAAAAAGTTATCAATTTTGTATTATACGAGTTAGTCTAGGTAAAAACGGTATTTTAACTGAAAAATCACACAATTTAAGATCAATTGTTCAACTATCATTTTTAGGTTGTGTTACTAAAGCATTGGTTGAATAAATTCTTTATATATTTAAAAAATACTATTGTAGGAATACATTTCATCCTAAGTGATTTTTTATGATACGGCCGCATAACGGTCACTGAATTGTAGTAGTAAAATGCGCAATAGATACTAACCAAAATTTAATTCGCTCGTAAAGTACTTTTGATTGCTAGTAAACTGAGATAAGGAGATATTTGAAAATGTGTGCAGATATTTACTTGAATTATTAACGGAGCCAAAAAGCTTTGCGGTGATTACTTTCAGAAGAAAGTTGGGATCATTAAAGATACTGTTATTAGACTGCAGACATCAAAGAATACTGTATAATAATAATTACTATATCTGAGGGTTTTCCTTAGTCGAGTTTTAATTTGGGAATTGAGACAGGTTATTGGTATTTTCATATATTTTTGACTAAACACCCCTAGAAAATATCATCTGTATACTGCAAGAAGGTGTTTTGTCAAAAAACTTTTTTATTGAGATATTATTTTTTTGGATATCAAATTTATGGAGCTTTAAGTACTAAGGCTCGTTAGTGTCAAAGTTTTTCATCGCTAATGTTTTGGTAGTTTGTATTCCCTTCCCACCGTTGCAGACGGAAGGGTGTGATCGCTACAGATTACTAAAACAGATATGTAACGCCCCACTTGACAATTAAAAATACCTACAATCCGCGAGTTCGTTCGTGAAATATCTCAAAAGTTTCATAGAGAGGTAGGAAAACATTATAACACAGCGATCTCTTATCTTCACAACTATGACGAGACAATGAATTAAAATCGTTTTAGATCTAGAAAAGTTCTGCCGACGACCTATCATAGATTTTATGTTTAGTCTGGAATTAATAAAACATGTAAAAACGAACCTTAGCTTATTTTTACATAATCGTCGTTAATCGTGAAATTTTGACATTTCTTTATTTTTTTTTTAAACCATGTCCGGTCCCAATGTGGAGCATATAGACTCCTAATGGAGTTTATCTCAACAGAAGTCTTTCTACGAGAACTAGTAGTAGGGATAGAAGGATAGAGCTAGAACAGGACTAGTGGTAAGCTAATCGCTCTCGATACGCCCCATTCATAGGATAGGATAGGTGAGAGGGGGGAATTCAAGACATCACATACATCCATGCCTTTGAACAGAAATTCATAAATCGATTGAAAAATCAATTTATTAAACTGTCCGTACCGGGATTTGAACCCTAGCCCTCCGTAGCCGAAGCCAACAACGCTGACCACTCGGCCACACAGGGCCTATCACTATTTACGCATAATAATTATTACTTATAGTTCCAACCACTTTATGAAATTCGATAATGATAAAAAGCGTTCAGCTAAAACAATTATTATTGTTTACCAAAATTAGCTTTTGACTATTCATACATATACAGTGTGTTAAAATCAATTTTGAAATCTGCATTCATAAATCAATTCTCAAGACATCCGGTTTTTGACTCAATGCCTTCTGTCAGTACACCGACGATATGCAACGATACATAATTTAGTTTTCTTATGCACGTTCTGAATTTGTTACCTGAGAGTGCTGCAGGGCATTTATTTTTTGCGATGCTGGCGTAAGTATTTTTATAATATCGATAAACTATTGTGGGCACGAGAAATAATAGCATATCTCATGCAATGCTCTACGACTACATAGCTATAGAATTTAGATATTCATAAATATTCAAATACATGCGCCTGGAGGAATGTGACAAATTTGAACGAATTCACCAGTTCGTGCAGCGAAGGTACAAATTCATTGACTGCTCACTCACGCGTATAGAAAAGGGATAGTATTATATATTAAAAGCATTTTTTACCGATGTTTTATAGTAATATATGTATAAATTCGATTGATATACATTTAATATTCAGTATTTTTAAGAAGAGAAAAGATAATCAAAAAGAATAAGTTCAAATTTTAGTAAACATAAAACAATAAGATCCCAGATAAAAAAAAACACATGCACGGAATCACGGCGAGAGCTTTCCTGGCCGACAGATAAAATGTCGCGGAGGCTTCGACGGATGAATGATATCGCGTCGACTAGCGACGGAACATTTTGACGGAAGTGAAATAACGACGCCGGATCGAGGGGCGTCATTTCCTGCGAGATAACGCGGCGAAAATAAAACGCACCGGAAAAGCAAGCGTTATGCCCGTTTTACAACCCCCAACGACCGTGTCTTGATGATCGCCTTCAAACTTTAAACATAAAGCTCGAATCAGGTATATATTTCATCCCCGCGGCTGTCTTATCAGTAACAGATGGTTTTATTCTGCGATCGCAGTTGCTGATTATCAAATTGAATACATTTGAATTTCTTCGATATTTTTTTATTTTGTGGATTCGTTTTTATTCAGTCGCCGTGATCATGAATACAACCTTATGTTTGAGGTTTGATCTTTAATCTTGTAAATATGTATTCAACAGGCTTAAGCTTTTAAAGCCCTATTTATTAATCCTTTATACTTTGCCCACTTACTACATTTACTAAAAATATTATTGTCCTGCTTAAAAAAAACATGTGCGTCTATGTGGTTGAGTCGTCAACGTTTTTTGCTTACTGAGACCACGAGTTCAAATCCTACTACGAACATTTTTTATAAATTGATTTTTCAATCGATTTATAAATTTCTGTTCGAAAGCATAAATGTATTTGATGTATTGGATTTCATCCTCCCCCCCCCCCCCCCCCCATCCTATCTTAAAAACAGGGCGTAGCAATAACCACTAGTTCTTCCCTAGCCATTTCATTATAGTTCTTCTATCTTTAAAAAAATTGACAGCTAGAACAACAGTAGTCATAGAAACACGTATGTTGAGATAAACTCAATTAAGGTTCTATATGTTCTACATTCAAAGCAGATATGGCTAAAAGATATTAAATAAGAGGAAAAAAATCTACGTAATTTTATTGTTGCCCGCTGTGACTTAGTGTTAGGAGCTTATCTATATTTATCAGGCGAGCAAGGGTTCGAATACCGATAAAGTCAGTGTCAAATTTTGTTTTGTTTTCAATTTTAGTTTACCATTCAAGATATGGATGTTTGTGATGATAATTATCATGAAATTTATCTTGGAAAATCTTTATTTTGAAAACATTTAACGCAAATGACAAAATAAAAAAAAATCACCGCATAAAATTTATCTTTCTCACACTTACGCAACTTGTGAGAATACTTTAAACTTTACCAGTCACTTAAACTTAAGAACGCATTATCAGATTTGTAATGATATTATATATACATATGTTCTGCAAATCTGGAGTATCTTTTGGCTCAAAATATAAATAAAATGATATAGGTCAAACGATTGAGACATTTTCATGCAATTGTGAGAATGCGAGAGAACAATGCTGCGTTCTCCCTCAGGTGTCGTTTTACTTAAGCCCCATTGTAGAGCCTAAGATGCGGCTAAGGGAAGTTCTTAAGTTATCCACCCCTGTGTTTAAGAGGGGCTGTAAGGAGTAATTACAAGTAGCAATAGCTCCTAATAGGGGGTAGTAATTTATAAGGCTCGTGCGAGCTACGGCAGAGCTCACTAGCATGCTGGTCCGTACGTTATTATTAAGCAGTCGACCAAGAATTATACTGCAGTCTGACTTTCATACTGTTTTGTGGTTTTGGTAAGATGTACAGTGCACCAAAGTGGAATACGTTTCAAGCAAACGAAAATGCTACCGATCAATCGAGATTGTTTATTTTTTGAAAGGACTACCAATTATGCATTTCAACAGAAGTTTTTCTTCGAGAACTTAGTCAACCGCTTGAGGTCTTGTATTTTAATAAATTAGTGTAATAATATAAGTATCTCTCTTACAATATAATAAGAGTTAGCTAATTGTGCTGTTGACATTTCTGATATCAATTTTCTTATCAATCATTTTAAAAAGCAATAAATTCATAAAAGTTTCTATGTTCAGATTTGGCCCCGTAACACCACTTACATTGTTTACGTGGCTTAAAATATGATTCCTTTTCAATAAATCAGACAAAAAATACTTTAAATAAAATATATAACCCTATTATGCTAACGAGCTTAAAATAAATTAAATTATAATCAACCCGGAAGACTTGCCTCATTTTCTTCTCAAGAGAACTTAAAAACTGTCAATTGTTTGCTTAATTGATTCAATAACTTTAACACGATAAAAACTATTTACTACCCATCATTTCAAAACCACCCGTGCACTTGAATGGATGAATATATTGAAAGGTGAAACCAGATCAGTTAGTGACAAAGCGTAAATAGTACAAAATTTGAGCTTAAAAACATTTAAAAAATTATGTCGATATAAAAATATGTTCATTTCATTTCCAACTTTTATACTAAATATTTAACTGTTAGCAATGTTGTCCAAGTCTTCTTACATATATATATTTTTTAATCCATATCCACTCCCAATGTGGAGCATACGACCTCCTAATGGAGGTATCTCAACAGAAGTTTTTTCTACGATAACTGTTTGTTACTCAGTCGCTCAACCTCACTTTTTTCAAAGTGAGTAGTAGGGAAAGAAGGATAAGGCCAGAACAGGACTAGTGTTTGGCTAACTGCTATTGCTACACCCAGTTATTAAAGGATCAGAAGGATTGGAGGAGAGGAAATGATGTGAATTGACATCGCAAGCACCCAGTTTTCGATCACAACTTTGAATTGAATAATTCTCAAATTCACTGTGATCCGTCCGGGAATCGAATCCAGACCTGCGTGATCGGTAGAGCAAGCTCTAACCAACTGAGCCACAACAGGCGACAATCTTACATCTTTAGTATACATAAAATAAATTTATTTCATAGTTTTATTTTTATGGTCAATATTATGAAAAACAAAATTATAATAATAATAAAATTAAGAATATAATTATCTGTGCTCCAAGCTGTATAGAGTTTACATTACATTTATCTTTGGGAGAAAGAAACGATATCTTGATTTGACATTAATATATTTTAATTAGATACATTATTATCATACATATATTTATATTCGATAATATTTAAAGCTTTGCAATAAGGAATCTTCTAAATACCACATTTAATTGGACCGCACGAAGGTCATTAAATACATTTTATACTGTAATAGAAAATCGATTAAATATTTCATAAAAAGCAGCTGACATATAATTGTTTTCATAAAAGATATTATATAACAGTAGCAAAAGGAAACTATTTATTCAAATATTTTTAACTTTTATTTTTGATTTGATTATGCAAAAATTGATTGGGAATTCAAAATAACTATTCATAACTAATCACAAATAAATCTTCTTCCAATAGATTTGAAGATTATTTGATAAAAAAAAATCAATGTAAAATTCATCATGATTAAATATTTATGTTTTCTCAGTTGTGTTACTATAGTGACAAGTGTTTTTATAAATACATCATTATTTACTTAAAGATCAAGGCTTATATTAAGGGAAAAAAAACTTTTTACTGTTGGAATATTGTATTATGTTTACTAAGAGTGTTAAGGCGCTAGTCAACCCTTACTCAAAAGCACCCCACGCACACAAATATCCAAAAAAGAAAAAAACAAACTTTCTTAAATTCAGGCAGTGTGAAAATTTAGCCGACTCAATTCTTAATTTCCACCCGACCCGAGAAAATAAAATTAAGTACAGCGTGTAACAAAAAGACATTACTTAAAATTGCTCCTTTGAGTCGAGTTTAAGGATTTTAAGAAAGTTTACAAAAAGTTTATTCACCTTCCTGATGCCATACTGTAGATCTGAATTACATACAACTTTAATGAACTAACCGAAATGTGACCTCTTCATATCCTGCAAAGTTATGAACGTCTTTACACTCCGAAATGTAATCACGTTACCTATAATTAATGTTTTCACCATGGCAACCAGAAGGTGTTTTCTCCATTGCTCACTTCCTTTTATAAAGTAATATTTTATATTATACACAAATAAAACTATTTAAATTCTTAGAAGCTGTGAAAATATTTGAATAATATAATTTAAGATTTCGACTGAAAATGTTTGGTAAAATTCCAATATTAAATTAGAATCGTTTAAATTATGTGCATTCACACAGGTTTTGTCACTAACGACCAAGGTTTCGCCTTTCGGCATCTTCATAGTAATTGACGGCAACTTGAATTGTAATTCTCGAAAATATTTTTTCAGTGATTTCGAAATTCTCGTTTCTCGTCACACAAGATTAAGAATTCCAATCGAATATTGGATATCCAAATTATCTATTTGGATATTCAAATATCTAATAAGTTATTCGAATAATATTCATTTAAATTTTTAATTTTGGCTTAAAGACTGAATTAATAAAAACAAATATTTGGCGTCGCATTATGTTATATATTATATCTTATATTGTATTATATCCTTATGTTTAAATAATAAAACATTTTAAGTACTTTTTCCACATACAATTTATTGGATCAGGACCGGTTTCGTTCATGGTGAGCATTGTCAACTGATAAGAAATACAATGAAATAGTGATATTTATACAAAAGTTAAGTAAGAAAAACAAGGTATGACAATATCAATGTTGTAATAGTTTGCATTGCTAAGCGGTCTTCAACTTGTTATTTTTAGTTTATTTTTCTTGTAATTTCTTTGCTTCAATTCATTTGCTTAGTTGTAATACCAATTGTTTGTCGTAACTTGTTTTTCTTACCTAACTTTTGTATAAATATCACTGTTTCATTGTATTTCTTATCAGTTGACAATGCTCACCATGAGCGAAACCGGTTCTGATCCAATAAATTTTATGTGGAAAAGTACTAAAAATGATTTATTATTTTTATTATAATGCCATTTTACCAAGTATTGACAGTGAACACCTTAAAAGTGATCTTTATGTTCATTGAATGACCATAATACTCGCGTGTTCCAAAATGTAACACATGATATTTAAGAGGAAGATAGATATAAATATCAATAGTAATAACCACAAAAGCCCCTTCCCTGCGTCAATTTTAATATTTTAATTTGTATATTAAGAAGTCAAATCAATGTTTTAAAGTTATCAAAAATAATTTTATATAGAAAATCAATTTCCACAAAGTAACAGTCGAGTCCATCAAAAATACTTGTTGAAAGTCAATCACTCTTGCTACGCTGCATTTTAATAATCGGATGGGTAGGAGGATGTATAGATTAAAAGGTAAATATTTCATCAATAAGTAATTTATATAAAAAAAAAAGTAATATTGAAGTCAGTTGGGATAATACTCCAAATATTTATTTATTTATTGTTAAAAATTAAAATTACAGTACATGACATAATAGCTGACGCCATAACTCAGTAATATATCTGAGTTGTTACCAGATCACATACAACCAGTTTTTTTTATACAATTTACAACTAAGAGAAAGTTTTATTAAACACTAAAGAAAAGTTAGAATAATCTTAAAGCGGCATCTATCGCCTAAGCTGTAAAGACTGTCAAGCTGCTTGTGTTGGTCAGATAGGGAGAAGCGTTGATGTCGGAATTAAAGAAAATGTAAGATGTCCAAAAAGTAATAATTTTGTTAAAGGTTGCAAATCATTTGATGAAAATTAAAAATTTTGAAACACTCCACAGAGTAAATAATAAAGAGTTAAGAATTAAAAGCTTGTTTTTTTAATACGAACGTTTTTAATTTAATAATAGCAAACAAAATTAAATATTTGAAACCGAGTTACCAAGTTGAAAAACCTAGCTTTCGTATGTCGTGAATTTTGGTTGAAAACCATTAAGCTCTAGTGCCAGATGTACAGCGGTGGGCTGCCAATACATTAACAAAAAGCTCGGTTAATTTAAAGTAATTTTTGGTGTTCTTAGGAAGTAGTGAATTTTTTACCACTCCTATGTAATTATATGCAATACTTAAATAAGCATTCGGTTGTTACTTATTCACTTATAATATATAACAATATGCAATTTACCCTAAACTAATCAATGTTAATGGCTACAAATTTACTACCGTGTATACTACTAAAATTGTCGTAGATAATATTTAAGTCCAAAATTGAATTTATATACTAATTTGATCTGAGAATATTGTTTTCTCTCAACTTAACAAGGGGTTCGCTGGCCTTATTAAAATTTAACAAGGGTTTCGAGCGAGCCCCTTTGAGCCCTCTCCACCCCACCCCTGCAGATGTACGATAATTAATATAAGCTAAAAATATGACTCGGTTGAAACTTCACAATACAAAATCAATCAATTGAACAACTAACATATGATTCATTTTAACACTTTATTTGACAAAGATGTCCCCTGTCCACAAGTTAAATGCAACAGACGTATTCATAAACAAACACGCCTGGTGTGTACGTTTAAACGGCATCAAATACAGGCGCGAATTAGCGAATTATTCGAATAAAAACAGTAAAACAGACACCGCAATCATTATTTACACCATAAACACTTGCTGGAGTCCCATTAATGCCCGCCCGTTTATCCCAAACCGCATTAACATTGGTGGGATTTTTAGCGTGGGGCATTTATTTTTTTACGCCGTATTGTACTGTTAATTTCGCACATTAATCAACCGGCCAACGGGCGCTCAAAAACAATTAAAACAATAGTGATAGATTGCCATAGGCCGCAAACAGCCTCCAGTAATGAGCCTTTTGTACAGTAAAATTTTCATTACGGCATTAAAGCTGCGCTGCGCCACCGCATCGGCTATGCCAACTTTTTTGCGTAAAGCTCATGTTATGAATTTACTCTGACAAAAGTAGCGCTATTATAACTTATTCTATTATAGCATTATCGTCATCTCTATTTTCTTATAAAGCTATTTCATTTTTTGACTATTTTAAAAAGGCTCGTATTTTTTTGGTTAGAATTTATATTAAATGGTCATAATATAGCGGTCAGAATAAATAGTCATAATTTAAATGATTTTTTTTTAAAAAAACCTAACCTAACTTAACCAAAATTGTTATTAAATATTCTGACCATTTAATTTGTTTCCTTTTAAAAATATATATTAACATCGAGAGGAAATTATGTGAATTGAAATCACAAGCACCCAGTCTTTGATCACTTCTTTGAATTGAATAATTCTCAAATTCACTGTGATCTTATCGGGAATCAAACCCAGGCCTGCGTGATCGGTAGAGCAAGCACAACAAACTGGGCCACAGCAAACGATATTATTTCCTCTCTTCCTATCCTGTTGATCCTTCAATAATTAGGCGTAGTAATAGCGATTAGTTAACCACTAGTCATTTTTTAGCCGTATCCTTTTTTCCCTACTACTCAATTTGAAAAAAAATGTGAGGTTGAGCGACTGAGTACAACAACAGTTCTTGTAGAAAAAACTTCTTCTAAGGTAGCTTTATTAGGAGGCCATATGTTCTACATTGGGAGCGGACATGGATTAAAAAATATATATTTACATAATATATGAGACCCCAAGGGTAATGTGATATTTTAGTATAATACTCTACATTTCTTTAAGTATCGTAAAAATGAGATAAACTCGGTAAATGCAAGCTGTAAAAGTGTTATATCGTTTAAACAAAAATATCCAATCCATCAAAACACCTAGTTATGAAATGATTATTCATTTGAATGAAAGTTAAATAGAAAAGTTTTACAATTTTATTAGTTGGCTTATTTTACTTTTTAAGGGTTCATAATAACTTTTCTTGTTGCAATTTTCTATCGAAGGCATGTACGCGGCCAATTTGCAGTCATTTATTTTATCGCAAAATAGTAAATACTCAAATCTATACGTTTAATAATTGTTTTTCATTTTTTAATTCTCTTCTCCCCATTGGGAGGCTAAATTATCAACACATTTTTAGACAATTTTGACACAATACTTATATCGAACTACTCATCAAAATAATGATGAAGTGTGGACATTATTGTAATTTTAAAAAATTACCATATGAGATCGAGAGTGGTCACAGTTTTTACCCTATTGATCAAATGGTTCAACAAGGCCAATCAATACAAATTGAAAATGAAAGCCGATTCATTTTTTATATACTTCAGTCGTGTGGACCTAACCTTCCAGAGACGAGAGCTTATTAATACAAATACTTTCTAAGCCATATTGAAGTCACGGATAACTTTTATTCCTAACAAAAATTTTAAAAATAAAAAACGCAAAATCGTTTTATGGAAACCCCGCATGACTATATGGACATGCCCATCCTTTTATTACGGTGTAATATTGTGTACGGACAGTAATAAGGAAGAGCGTGACAATATGGGTACGCAAACATTCTGGGTTGAAATATAACTAAACGTGAATTTTTTTTAAATATTTACAATTTGACCTCTTTAGATCAACATAATTCCAATACAAATATGTTAACAAAAGAACTGTAAATAATTTGATGTTTTAATAAAAAAATAACTTACAGTTTCAAAAAATCCCATGTGCTTTTAGTGGCCGTTTCTGTCCTCGTGGCTGATTACTAACTGAATTATGTAGCCTTCTTAACCAAATATGAGTGAAAGCAACGATTTTCAGGTAGAAAAGGGATGCATAGTGGGATCAATAGACAACGGTGTTTACTGTGACCATATGGTCACGCTCGTCCTTAGAGGGTTAAGATGCAAAAAAGCGATTACCATTGTCATCCGAGGAGCTTAGTATCAAGTATGCCAAAAAATCATTACATTTATCAAAAAATAGTTGAGTATTTAAATTTACATTGTTAACAACACTGTCAGTGCTTAAGCTCACGCTTTTAAATGAATATTTTAAAAAGTTTAGAAAGAACCTAGGATTGTCGATCCGTATTTTTATAGAGTAATAGTAAACTTCACACCTCAAGATTGTTTCAAATATTCATTGTAATTGTATAATTTTATTGTTAGATACTAGGGTCCTCATATCAGTGTTAAGGTGAAAGAAAAAGACACTTATCCAACAATCAATAAACAACCCTACGTTATAGTGATAGAATAACTAATATACATTTGTTTTATTAATATTTTTCAAAAGGTAATAAAGTGCTTACTTATATTAAGCAATTCTCGTTTAAGTACGGTTTGACTTGATTCAATGTAACTTTATTAATTTAATACTGTATGATCGGTCTCGATTTAAAGTTTTTGACAATCTCTGAGTAATAACTTTCCGAACAGTGCTGAACACTTTACAAAAACTTTTGCTGAATAACGAAAAGCATAAAGATAACGACAATCGTTATATTGTAACGGCGCAATGAACGGAATTTAATAGCGTTTTTATGCGCAAAGATGCTACACTTTTGTTTTGTTTTATCATTTTTGACATTGAATCATAATGGCGGGCGATGAAAATTTGCAAGTGTTTAATGAGCTACTTATTTTTTCGTCCGATAAAATTCTTTACGCGATTAAGTTTTCAAAGATTCCGATTGTTAAATTTATTATAATGGCATCTCCGCCTTTATTGGGACAGATAGTAATGTTAATGCAAAATATACGAGTTCAATCTTTCTACTGTTTGCGTAAGTTGCCACATTTTTTTTCTGCCAACCCAATTCAACATAGCAATTCGAAATAACATTGCACGTTTTATTGGATTTGTCGACAATTGCATAACTAAAGGATTTTTTGTGGTGATATCGTAGTTTGATTGGTGGTTACTAACTAACTGGTGTTTTTACTGTCAAAAATGAATATTTTTTCTGTAAATTGCGAAAAAAATAACAAAAACGTCTGTTCTATACAATATATATTTTATAAAACGATGATCACTGTCAATAATTGGTATAAATTGGTAGCCACCAGGCTTAATCACAAAATTTATATGCAAATATTTGTGTTTATATATTAATAATGGCCTATAGATTCATATAAAGATATGACATAGTTTATGCAAAAAAATATGTTTGTAATGTAACAAACCCACTTGCTTTCAAAACAAAAAATTAGTATGGCATTCTTAATACAATATTTGTTATTGGATAAAAACACGTAACGTTTTGAGTTTAAATATGTTTTTATATGTCGAAGATAATTATTTCGACAAAACATCATCAATAGAACGCGAAAATCATAAATGATTTATCGGTGCTGAAACAGATATTTTCTCACTTTTTATAGTGAAATTAAATAAAATAAATATGTGAAGAAATAGAAAAACAAACAATTCAATAATTGCTACTATAATATATGCGTTGATTGAATTCTCTTCAAACATTTATTTAAAAATATCAATGCTGGTTTTGCCCATGACATGCATTATAAACTAATAAGTAAAATTTTACAGTGGTATTTATACAATAAAATTTATCAAAATTAAATAATAAAAAAGGTTCAATATCCAAAGACAACACAAAACTAAATTCGTAAAACATTATTTACAAAACTCATTTTATTCTTCCCAAGGACGACAAAGAGTACAATTTATCTGGCTGCTCAGCGATGAGGGAAGTGGAAGCTTGGAGTGGAAGACCAAGCCAAGAAAATGAAGTGTTTGATTTATAAAGTGAATAAATATGCAATCCTAGAACTGGAAGCATCAGAAGATTAAGGAATAGTTCTACCACTTTTAGGGTATTCACTGTCAATACTTGATCGAAAGGCATTATGTTAAGAAAAACACAATATTCTTTTGTACTTATTTCCACTTTTATGTATCAAGATCTGAATCGGTTTCGCTAATGACGCGCATTATAAACTGATAAGAGAATACAAAGTTATCTATATATTAATAGTCGATAAGGTCCGTCCGTTTGTTTGAGTGAGTGTTTGAGTGAGTGTGAGTCACACCTTCCAGTCTCCACTTTTTTATTCATACTAAATTTATATATTAAAAGTCGATAAAATAATCACTCGCTTTTCACTTTTCACAAATGTGTGCGTACTGATGATGTCCTCGAGACATCTTCTTCTTCTACGAAATGAAATAAAATAAAATAAAATAAAATAAATTAAAATAAAATAAAATAAAATAAAATAAAATAAATTAAAATAAATTAAAATAAATTAAAATAAAATAAAATAAAATAAAATAAAATAAAATAAAATAAAATAAAATAAAATAAAATAAAATAAAATAAAATAAAATAAAATTAATTAAAATTAAATTAAACTAAATAAAATTAAACACAATGCAACAAAAATCTCACGTTGCTGGGCAACGGGCTTACAGCTCGTAGTGTTATTAATTGAAATCAAAATAAAATTAATAAAGTGTAATAAGCAATTGGTATCGAAAATAATTTACAAATAAAAGTAAATAAAAATATAAATAGGTGATAATATTGACTAAAATATAATTGTTTAATACCTTGAAAATTTAATTACAAAACTCATCAAAAAGTAAGTAAGCTGAAGTAGAGACCAATGGTCAATTGAAACATTATTATAATCACTCTTTGATGAGTTTTGTAATTAAGCTTTAGAGGTATTAAAGATTTTAATTTTAGTTTATTTAGAGTCACTTATTCACTTTTCAATACTAATCCGCGAAATTGTTGCAGTAAAGCAGCCAAGAATACATCTTTTTTTCATACACGAAACAGCAAATGTAGCATTATTGTTTCACATTATTCCTTTTTTCAATGTAAATAATATGAACTCATTGTGAAGCAAAATCAGTTAACTATTCAATCATTTAACTTATATTTTAGAATAAGTATATAAACGTAAAGCTAGGAAAAAGCTAGTGTTTAACTGATTGTTCCCGCTACGCACCGATTGTACAGTTTAAAGGGTTGGCGGTAATTATTTAGACTTACTTATATCTTCGAAAATGGAATCGTAAATCGAAGAAAAAGAATATTTATGATTTTTTTTTATCCATGTCCGCTCCTAATGTGGAGCATATGTCCTTCTAATGGAGGTCCCTCAACAGAAGTTTTTTCTACGAGAACTGTTTGTTACTCAGTCGCTCAACCTTACTTTTTTCAAAGTAAATGGTAGTAGGTGGTTGACTAATCGCTATCGCTACACTCAGTTATTAAAGTAACAGAAGGATGGGAGGAAAGTGAATAATGTGAATTGACATCACAAACACCCAGTCTTCGATCACAACTTTGAACTGAATAATTCTCAAATGCACTGCGATCTGACCGGGAATCGAACCCAGACCTGCGTGATTGGTGGAGCAAGCTCTAACCAACTGTGCCACAGCAGGCGGCATTCATGAAATTGACCGTAGTTTAATTTCAACTCGTGAATACGGCAATCAAAGCCAACGTTTTCGACCGCTCGTCTACATGACCACCAATTTTTAATTTGTTTGTAATAAAAGGAAAATAGTAACTATTTCAGATTTTAAAAAATATTACTTCATAGCCATCAATTTACGTGTGTTTTTTTATTTTAAGAAAATCAATCTAAAGAACCGTTTGGCTAAAAGTTGACCAAATTGTTGTTGTAGTGGTCCAAATATATTTATTAAATATATTTAAATTATCAAAATACTTTACAGCTTGATTATTGTACGCCTATTGTTAATAACACCTCGTTACCTTACTTTGAAAAGGTTCTATTTGCACTTTACCATGTTTTGAGATACGAGCGTTTGAATATTTCACTGATCATATTTTGAAATTGAAAAAAATTGCACTTTTAATGATGAGCAAGTATAAACATAATTATTTTACTAATTTTAAGCAAAATTTATTCAATTTAAATCCTATATATCTGGAGATAATCAGTGACTAAAACTGTAATTATAACATTTTTGCTCTGAACTGACAACAATAATTGAGTAATTGATGTTGTAACGTCCAGTTGAACTCTCTACACTTGATCTGTTGTATGCGTTTGACAGTTGCCACCTACCGATCGATTGTTTAAGCCGAATGTTGTCGCAACTCCGTTAAAAAAAATAAGTTTTATAATTATATACTGAGTTCAATACTGTAAGACGAATGTTGTTTATAAATCAATTATAAAAAAGTCCTATTGTTTCTTAGAAGCTTGTAAAATTACTGTATGAAAGAAAGTGTGTAGATAGAACTCTTGAATCCTGCTTACTTCATTATTTAAAAATGTATGAATCTGAAATTAATAAATATGTTAGATTGTGGCAAATACAACATCAAAAGCTCATTATGTACTATAATGTCAGTTAGCATCTTTTCAAAATAAGGTAACGACCTGTCAAAAAACTATCCCTATCAGTAAAATGCAGTAGGAAAAATACATGACAAAACGAACCTGGCTAAAATACAAAAATTGGTAACCGTCATCAGTTTACGCGACAAAGAAACAATAATAACGGTATGGTATTATAAAACTATGAGCAGTGTTTTCCAATCCACTTTGCGCATTGGAAGGCTGAGCGCAAGTATTCGTCGCCTCTCTGATGTAACAGCGCGTCACATCGCTGTGGCCCTCTAACGACGAGCTTTATGCGCGAAAGCTTTCAGTGCTTTAAGCTCTTTTCTCACGAGGGCATCAACTGAACGATAGCTGAACGTGGTGATGTCGCAATGTTTCATTACTAACATTTCAAAAAATAGTTCATATGTATAGTGTTTTGTTGACGATTAAGGTAGCTTCATATATAATATATGCGATAAACGACAAAAAATACTAAAATCAATTGACAGTTATTATTGACGCTTTGAATCCTCAAACTCAACAGATTATATTTAAAAAACTTTGTTCTTATAACACATTCCCCGTCCCTGCCACACCCCTCCTTGCTACGCCACTGGAATGTACATATATACTATTCTAATTTAATAATTGTTAAGCCAATACGCGTTGAATCTGCAAAGACTTTTGTTGTAGTCTGACGTTTTTTGCAGATATATGCGATTAACCAAGATTGGCAGGTGCTGACATTAATAGACTGGCACAGGGGTGGGGAACGTTTTCTTCTCTAAGAGGCGCATTCATTTTTATGATTCGGCATGAGGCCGCAGTGAACATTAACAAGGGAATCTTTGGCCGGAAACAATTCCATGCCAATTTCTAAAGCCCTGAAATTTGCGGATTTCCCAAATTTTTTTTAGGTCTTTCAAGGATTTGACATCAACAATCCCAATAATTTACGGATTTGCCCAAATTGGCAGCGTACCTTTTTTTAGGTCTTCCAAGAATTTTCAAATCCAAAATCTCAGAAATTACGAGTTTTCAAAAAGATATAGAATTACAGAAATGGCCAGCAGGCCGCACCAGAGTAGCCAAAAGGCCACAGGTTCCCCACGCCTAGACTGGCCTTTTCAAAATGACATTTAAATTTTATAAAAATAACAATAAAGTAATAAACCTATATGTACGTACATGTATTTATGAAAATATTTTTTTTATGATGTCTTTAAGATGTGTTTATTTTAACATTGTAGTTAGTTCGGTATTGCTTCTCAAATCAATATATTTGTATTTTTTTTGTAATACAGTAAAACCCCCATTTACACTATATTCGGGACCGTGTAATTGGGGGTGTGAATGTCATACAAAATAAGGGATTTGATTTTTTTCCGCGGAAAACGCAAAACTAAGATGTCCCTTAGTTTTACAAAAAAAACTGTATGCGAAGCACAGACGACCGTCTCTTAGTAACGGCAATGGAATGCGAATATTTCAAGCCGGCGCGTAAATCAGGGTAGTGTAATTGGGAGTTCCACTGTACTGTTATTGATAATCAACATTACCGGTATTGCATGTATATAAAATATCAGTATGTATTGGCATATTTGCCAGGTAATGCAATCCCTACTCACAACTATGGGGCTGTTTGCCAGCTTATCAGGCGCAATGTCCGCTACAAAATACCACGTAAACAAAATACAAAGCAATATAAAACAACGAGTAGGCCAACACGATTATTCCCCGGAAAATGTATTTGAAATGAGCGGAAACGTATACTCGTGCATGACCGAAGTTTAAGGACCACTTCGAAAGGGTTGGAAAGAAACTGCTTGTTTGCGTCGCAACTGCGTCAGGGTATATTCAATCGGGATACCGGGAAGGGATCCTGTAATGTGAAAATACGAGAGTGAATTCCCGGTTATCGAGCTGGCGAAAAGCGTCGTATTTATAGACATATGAATAGTTGTAAAAAATATATATATATTTATAAAGGCGAAAAGAGCTTTCCAATAAACCCCAGTTAACTGTGCAAAATAAACCGGATTCGGTTTTTCTTAAAACAGGCAATAAGCCGGTTAACTGGTTTTAGTTCAAACTGGATTGGAAACCCTAGTTGGGAGTGAGGTCAACAAATACAAATGTGTTGGCGTTTTCTCTGATATTCTTATTGTACAATATGGTTGTTTTGTTTTTCGTCAGTGCATACAGTATTTGTATGCACTAATGATTTGAAAAGCAATCAATGTGCCATTACGCAGTGGTGTCGAATGAATAAATAAAGCAGCAGGTGCAAATGACAGTGGTGGGTTGTACACTCAGCTGGCGTGAAAAATAATATGACGACCTCGTGCTTACACTTTCGTATTTGAATTGCTTTTAGTTTAATCTCAAAGTGCATTATTTCAAAATATAAAAACAAGTTTTTACAGGACGCAGTTTTAAAATAATAAATGCTTAGGAAAGGAAATGTTGAAAAAGTCTGTGAAATACAGTAAACTTAAGCAAGAATAAGACTTCTTTTATCATTATCAATATATTATCATGTCAAACAAGAATCAAAATCATACTATTGTAGTGAGAATGTTGAGAAAGAAACATAATTGATTAATTTAAAAAAATAAATAAATTATCAAGTTTTAAGGGAACTGTCAATAACCCAGAATAATATAAACATGTCACATCGTAGACATTAAGTCCAAACTGTCTTTTTAGGTTTGGTCAGTTTTTTTCTAATTATTTTCTGGTATTCATGACCACAAAAATATCAATATTAATAGTTTTAATTGCATGCATCTTGCCTGCGTGGTCGAGTGGTCAACGTCGAGCGTAGAGGTGACCCAGTACGGACAGTTTTATAAATTATATATTCAGTTTATTTATGAATTTCTGTTCGTAGGCATAGATGTATGTGATGTCTTGAATCCCTCCCCCTACTACTCATTATATCCAAAAAACGGTAGTTTTTTACTAACCACTAGTCCTGTACTAGCTTTATCCTTACATTCATTCTCTCTTTGGAAAAAAAGAGGTTGAAAAGTTGAATCATAAGCTTGAATCTTGAGATAAGCACCATTAAAAGTTCACATGCTCCATATTTAGAGCGGACATGAAACAAATGGAATTTCACTAACAAAATTGATGAAATAGTTTTAATTTATCAATTGAATTGACATTTACTTTGTTAATTCTATATAATTAATATTAACATAGAAGCAAAGAATTTTCTTTTAATTGCTCTTTCGTCATACTTTTTTGTAGATTTTTACTATAAAATGGCGATATTGATTTTTAAATGAATTAGGCCATTGCATAGCAGGTTCTTTACAAAGTTATCCATTTAAATTTTGCCGATTCCATATAAATTTTTGATCCACACAATTCAGTAAAAAATATTGGATAATGTGAATTAGATTCAATAAAAAATATTTGTCAAAGATTTGGGTTTCACTGTTGAAGTTCAATATGCATTTATATTTGAAAGCCTACCTTGTTTGTTGCAAACCGCAGTGTACATGGCCACAAATCAGGGATCAGCGGCGTCGCACACGTGTCATGCTACGCTGGCGGTTGGCCGCTCTACGTTTTGACATATAAGCCAAAAGTCATTACATAACAATATATTCAAATAAAATAAATATATTTAAAATTAGTGCAAACGGCAATTTTTTACAGCGAAATTCATTTGGATCTGGTGGTCAATGCTTCGTTATTGTTTTTTTTTTTAAATTAGCTATTTCAAATAATTTCGATGGATTTGGCGGTAATTACGTGGACGTTCAATTTAAATTTAAATTTATTTAAATAATCTAAGTCAATAAAAATTAAAATTTTAAATAACTTAGATTATTTCACGTATTGTGCTACAGACTGTGACACGTGTTTCGTTGTTTAAGTACGAAAGTAAAATTGTCTGTTTGAAAATCTTACATTTGTATAAAAATAAAAACGGGAAGCAAGAAGAGGAAAAAATTATTAGAAATAAATAAAAGTATTGACATTAAAGAATTATTATGTCAGATTAGTAAAATTGAAATCATTCGTACTTAAACAAGCACTGTGAAAGTAAGATTGTCTGAGGATGCCTCTAAAAGAGGCGAAAACTTCGATATTTTATGTTACATAAATAATTATCTTGAATTCTATTCTAATGTTTATATCCTGGGTTCTATAGCGGTTAAAGTTGTGGACTTTCGTGCCGGCTTTCGCTGGTTTGAGTCCCAGTACAAACAGCACTTTTTCGATCGATTTCTGTTCGAAAGCATGGGTGTTTGTGATGTCTAAAAACTCCCTCTCACTCAGCGAGAGCGATTAGTTTATCACTAGTTTTGTCTTAGCCTTATCGTTCATTCCCTACTTCTGTCTTTGATGTTGAGTGACTTAGTAACAAACAGTTATTTCAGAAAAATTTCTGTTGATACAACTCCATTAGGAGGCCATCTGCTTCACATTTGGAACGGACATGAATAAAAATATGAAATATAGTATCAAAATATAGATGATTTTTTGGCAACCTTACATTATCAATATTTGTCATTAATAAGCAAGAAATAAGTTATTTCAAAGACAGAATTGTTATCCAACCAAACGTCTTATTGTTATCAATTTGGTTACTTACCACCGATGCTTAAAACAAACCATCCGATACTAAAAACGAGTCACAGTAAAAGTGAAAAGTGTTACAAGAGGATGCTACATTATAAGTCTTAAATAAGTTGATGAAAAGGAATTTAAAGAAAACTTCCTTAGTTTGTGATGAACGATGACAAATTGTGTGACAAAACTTTTCCTGACTAAGTTCAAAACAATATCATAGGGAAAATTATTCAGATCAATAATTTAAAATGCACCTTCAGTAGTTTGATTGAACTGAAATCCGAACCGTTCCACTGAAGGATAATCCCACTGCCAGCTGTGGAACAGAGCCACCTTTCAGCTTACCCGCAAATCCTCATGTATGTTCGCTATGCTTGCCGAAACGGATTGCGGTTTCGACTTGCGGCATCCACTATTGATTTTTCACCAAACTTATGTTGCTTTGCGCTTTAACTTTCGATCGCATTGATTACACTAAGAACATTTCTGTAGTAATTCAAATATTTAACTTTGGCACTTAAGCCAGAATCACTATTATTTTTAATACTTTTTATTACAGTCATGTAATTTACTATTTTTTATATGTTTATATCAATTAGATTGATTATTTAACAAAATATGTATTGTAAAAATAATTCTTATTTTTGATTTAAGAAAAGTGCTCGCGACGAGCGAAAAAAAACTTTTTTTTGTGAACTACTGGACTTAACACAAAAAAATATATTTTCGGTGGATTCGGCGGTAACTTTGTAGAAGTTAAATTTATTACAAAAATTCAAAATAATTTCGATCGTTCCACTTATTCGTAGAACAATTTCTGTATTATTTTTAAAGAAATAATTCATCTTTACCAAGAATTATCAGCTTAAATTTTTAAAGTGATATGTTCAGTTATTAAAACGTAAATTTTATATGTGGCATCATTGAGGGTCTAACTAAACAAAATTTTCTTCCATCAATCCAACCCTTAGAAAGAACTATCTTTTTTTATAGCCCTTTCCGTCTATCCATACTAAGAACAGTTTAAAAATCTTAACTACCAAAAGTATAGGGTATATATTATAATAAGTTACATTATAAATTTAAATTCGAAATAACCTATTCCCGAAGGAGCATATTATAATATAAGCTATTTTAAACATTATCTGATAAAACATATTGGATTTATGTATTAATTTTCTATGGAATATTTATTATTATAGTGTAATAAATTTTATTTCTGAAATACGAAAACAAAATCAGCAATAATAGAAAATTTAAATTAACTTTGATTATTCCACGTATTGTGTTACTAACTGTGACACGTGTTTCGCCTCTTTCAGAGGCATCTTCAGACTTACTATCGCAAAGTTTGCTTAAGTAATGAAGCAAGATTGATTCTAACATTTTAAAATTATAAAATTACAAAATGGAGGTTTGGGTTTTTTTTCTTTTAAAGAGGAGCAAGGAGGGGGGTGTAGAATCGAAAAAAAGCAAACAGATAATGATACTAAATAACACAATACGTGGAATAATCAAAGTTAATTTAAATTTTCTATTAAAATGAATTTCCTCAAAGTTACCGCCGAAACCATCGAAAAAATCAGCAATAATTCAATTTTGTTCATCTCTATCAAAGATAAATTTTGACTATTAATAATTTAAGATTTCGGATGAACTTGAACGGACTGACGTGCACTTGAACGCCTGGAGATGCCGAAAGGCAAAATCCGGGTCGTTAGTGACAAAATCTGTGTGAATGTACATAATTTGAACGATTCAAATTTGACTATTAACGTTTTCAACTTGAAGTCGTGATTTTTTTTATTTCTTTCCACTTCAAAGTTACTTCGATATAAAATGAGTTTTAACCAGTACGGGGTTAAAAAAATAAGTGATCTTAAAAAAATTTGAAAGCCATAAAGATGTTAACGTTTTTTTCGATTTGTTTTAAGTACAGTCAATCAAATAATTTTTTAGTAAGCAAATTTAAAAGCTTCTTTTCCGATATGTTTTTGAGTGTTTATTATTAAATTTATGCTAACATTCTGCTTGAAGTACTTCATTGAGATAAATCGTTATTCATAACCAACCTTGCACGAAGCTTCAACTTTTTCATAAAATGTTTGCGAAGAAAATTTCAAAAATAAGTCATACTTCAACCAAAGTTTGTTATTGAGTGCATCTTTGGGCCAGGCGCTTTGCGTTATTCTCAATACAGACCTTCCGAAGTCCCGCTTAAATAAATGTCATTTTAATGTGTACGCCAAAGAAATAAGTTCTTAGTATTCAAAGCTGGATAATGCAGCCAAAGTATTTTCGTGTTTACCCGACGAAAAATACAGCGACAATACAAAATGAAAATACGCAAAACTTTGCTCGATAATTTTTAACTCAATATTTTTTCACAATAAATATAATACAATTTAAGATAATACATGTGATATATTGTTTTGATGTTATGTCTTGTACTATTACTCCACTAGACGAGGAAATAACGATTAAAACGCAGTGATCTCGTCAGCTTTTCTAGTCCCAAAGTTACGGCATCCCAGACGAGTTCCCAGAAATCACAGTATCCAATATTATACAATTTATTTTTTATTTTATCTTGATGATGTATTAAATAATAGAAAACTTATATGAGTCTTAGAATTATAGCTTTTAAAAATGCTTAAGAATGCTTATTTTAAACTATTGATAGAAAAAAAGACTTATCGTACTTTCGATGGTTTCGGCGGTAACTTGTGGAAGTTCATTTTAATAGAAAATTTAAATTAACTTTGATTATTCCACGTATTGTGTTACTAACTGTGACACGTGTTTCGCCTCTTTCAGAGGCATCTTCAGACTTACTTTCGCAAAGTTTGCTTAAGTAATGAAGCAAGATTGATTCTAACATTTTAAAATTATGAAATTACAAAATGGAGTTTGGATTTTTTCCCCTTTTATGGGGAGCAAGGATGGGGGTGTAGAATCGAAATAAAACAAACAAATAACGATACTAATGAGATGCAATCAATCAGATTGGGATTTTTCCTCTTTAAGGGAAGCAAGGAGGGGATTATAAAATCGAAACAAAGCAAACAAATATAATCATACTACTAATGACGTTAAACATTACAAAATATTAAACTAATGAGCTGCAATCAATCAGATAGGTTTTTTATTACTCTATTAATTGGATACAATGTAAGTTATGGCGAACCACCTGTCCTATTAAGAATATTATTTAATAATATTAAATATTTATTACTTAAGCAAACTTTGCGATAGTAAGTCTAAAGATGCCTCTGAAAGAGGCGAAACACGTGTCACAGTTAGTAACACAATACGTGGAATAATCAAAGTTAATTTAAATTGTCTATTAAAATTCTTATCTATACAATTAAATTTTCTATGAAAGAAAAAGCCTTGACAATGAGAATAATAAGATTAAAAATTCTCGAACTAATCACCGATAGTGAATTTCCAACGAAAAAGTGATCAACTTGCAAGAGTTTATCGAAATGTTGTTTCTGATTGTTTAGTACAGTAAAGAATCATGGCATATCACGAAATTAAAGTCTTAAAAACAGATTCTTACTGTAAAAGAAAAGGTTTGACTATGTCATAAATTTTGAGATATCTAAGCGAAATATGCCACCTCTTCTCAGAATAAAAAATAAATGCTGAAACAACTTACTTAGCTTGGTATTGACCGGTGATTGTTCCAGGAGAGTTTTCTTTTATTTCAACCAGGTTAGAAGGCTGCTGTTTACCATTAATTTCGATGTGCTTGACTTGGCTTAAGCAAGACAGCCAATCTTGAATGCCATGGTGTATATATTAATGAATAAAGATTGGACATATTCTAAGAATTTAAAGAATATTTTCAAATGTGAAGTTTATTTGAAAGTTGTTTTAAAAGTGACACCAAAGTATTTATTAAAAATTATGTTGACTTCATTTATTTATTTATTAGTAAAAAATTCTACCAATCTTTCAGTCAGTGAAATAAATAATAACACATTATTCGATTTAATGTAAATATAATAAAACTATCTGGTAGGTTTATAAGAAATAAAATTAATTGTATTTTTAATAGCTTTTTAATTCTTACTCTGCTCAGCTGTCAAAAGCAATTCATCTTTTTAGGATGGGCGAGTGGGGTCTAAGTTTTGATTTTTGCCAAAACAATATTTTTTTCCAAGAATTCATGGCTTGATGTACAAAAAACAAAATTGTTTATTTATTTCCTTAAAGTTCACTAAGACGTGCCTAGTTTATACAGAGTTAAACTAAACAAAAATTTGAAGCCTTCTTGTACATTAAAACTATGATAAATATTAATATTTATTTCTATTACTTAAGTAAATAAATTCCAAATTATTTAACTCTAGCCTCAAGTCACTAAGTAGACGAACAATAATCAAAAGAGATGAACTGTTTTCTTGTAATAAATACTAAATAGATTTTTGTAAATATGCAAGACTGAAGTATTTGCTAATTTCCTTCAAACAATTTTACTGAGTTTACATAAGAAGCAAAAGATACTTTGGAAATTGGCTCTCAAGATAAAATAACTTTTCGCCTACCCTTGTGGTTAAGAGCGAATTGTTTGCATAAGAATTTCATTATGGGAAAAAAACTCTAATAATGAAGTTATAACTCCTTTAAAGAATGGTTTCGTATGCCGGGAGTATGAGTTTTTAAGAAAAACTCGTAATAATACGAACAAAATTTTCAAAGGATTTTCATCCGTATAATAAAAGAACTTTTTCAGTTGTTTTCAGGTCATTTTGTTTTTCTTAACATATGTTTGGACTGTCTGTAGTTTTCTAATGAATAAATTCATAAAATCTATTTTTATTTAATTGATTTCATGACATATTTGATATAATTAATTGACTATTAATTAACATAATTTAAGATTTTAAGTGAAGGTGCTTGGTAGAATTTCAATATTTAATTTCGGTTTTCGCCTTTCGGTATCTTCAGGCGTTCAAGTGCACGGATGAACTCGAACTGACGCATAGTAAATGAGTGTATCGTGTTTAAATAAGAAATAAATGTATCACTAGGTTTAAAGCCATTACTGGCGAAAAGGATTAACCCATGGGAATGCCTATAGATTTAAATGGTGGATAATTTTAGGAATTATATTTATATTTGTTATGTTTATTCAGAAATAGTATAAATGATATATTAGAGATATTCATTTTCTATAAATATATCGTATTTGAATATGAGTTAACGCATAATCTTTTACATTTACTCTAACAAAAATGTCATTTAGCACATGTTTTGTCTATTGTAAGAATTATGAAAATTACATGTAAAATTTTCTTTTATGAGGCTTCAAAGCGCTGTTACAATGTATTACCTTACAATTTTTCGTTTTAAATAAGACAGTGAAAGAAGTTACAACTTAAATTATTATACCATTAAACGCTGCGATTTTATTAATAATTTCTGTTGTAATTTCGGTAAAACGTTCGCTAAACATTTTATCCAGATATTTTGCTGTTACGGTCCGTTACACTCTTGTTATTATCTAAACTGTGTTTTCTGTAAGAACGTTTTCTTTTTATTGTTTCAGGTAAAGATCCTCACACTTCAACCCTTAACGTGCACAAAGATATCATACTTTTCAAATAGCTTAGAAGCAGAAGGAAGAAAACTGCGGCCTTGTTTCCTGGCACTCGCACTCTTCAGCTGCGGGTATTAATCATCAAAAACACACATTTATAATTCTTCTTCTTGACACTACAGTCCTGGATGAAACTGGACCGCCTCAACCAATCTTCTGCACTACATTAGATTATACGTCTTCCTACGCAAATCGCTGATCTCCAGCACTCACAATTCCATCGGTACACCATCCATTCATCCATCACGGTCTTCTAACGCTTTGTCGTCTTTCAGGGACAGTGAATGTAAGACATTCTGTTGGTTTACACTCATCCACCAGTGATATAATATCAACCCAGCGTAGACGTTGAGTTTTAAAAAATCTGACACTGTCTGACTCACCGTAGAGGTTATTAAGCTCATGGTTTTGTTGACGTCGACATATGCTATCCTCGCAGACAGTACTAAAAAGCTTTCACTCAAACACTTAACAGAACTGATCCTATGAGGGTTTTTTAAAGGCAAACTTTTGTTTTTCTTGTAAAAAATCCCGTTGCATTTCCCGATCAGACACAAAGACTATTATATTCAATCGATGATCTGAGACAAACTTAGATAGTCGTTCTTCTAATACTCACCACAGGTATCCATTTTCTAATTAAGGACAGTACAGTGGAAACCTCAATCACACTACCATGAGTTACGCGCTGGCCTGAAATATTCGCCGCAAATCCCCCAACTGTATGGTCGCATTCCACTGTCGTTACTACTAGACGGCCGTCTGTGCCGCACATACAGTCAAATGTTGGCTAGCGTTTGTGTATTCAACACGTGCCAGGCTATACACGCATAGCTGGGCATTTGTCTATGTGCGGGATATTTACTACTACACAAACTGAATATTTCGTCAATATTTTTTTTTTGCACAACTAAGGAAAATCTTAGATTTAGTCTCAATTGCAAGGTCCCGTCCATAGTGTAAATGGGAGTTTTACTGTATACGGTTACTTTTGTAAAGTGGCATGACTTACGACCGTAAATCAGAACTGTCAAGATGTATGGAACGAAACAAATCTATCAATGATTTGGCAATATGACACTGATACAGTTATATTCAAAAATCATATATTGGCGTAAGCTGACATATTTGTATGTCTGTTACTCATTACATCAGAATATTTACCCCTTAAATAGTCGTTTGTTGTATTATATGTTCATTTTTTTTAAATGTAATAGTATTAAAACAGAAAATAAAATCAAAAATGTTTTCGGCATACAATGGGTCAAGGTAAGTATTTCGATTGTCCTTATTACCCACCTACCGCATAAAGTTTTACCCTCTCTGCCCCGAGGCATTGTTTCCCTTTCCCTCACCGTTTAATAACCGTATATAGAGAATTATATCTTCATAGAGTTCGTAAAACTCCAAAGTAGCGGAGGCTTTGATAAGGCATCCTTATAATGTATAAATTTTGGAATTAGAAAGTGATTCTCAGACTGGGTTACTAACGAAACGTTTCGAATATTAAAAAATGTAGCAAAAAAATTTACAAGTCATACACGCTTAGAGAAAGAAATATCTCACACAAATCATTTTTTATTCGTAAAATTTCAGTTCACAACGGTAAATTTATTTACAATTTTGTCATCACAACACTTTTTAAATAGTATTAAACTGTCTTTATAATATTGTCTTATATGGCAGTGTTGCAAACATCGGGTTGTTTACATATTAACCCCCGATATATATTGTATTGTAATTCATAACTTAAGAATATGAATCAATTTTTAGTTTATTGGTAAAACTTGCGATGTTTACTCTGATGATACTTCCCAAATAATTGAAACACGCATCATGTTTTTTAAGACGACAAATTTGATAAATATGCACGAAACAAATACAAGTTTTGAATTAATAGATAGATACAATTGCCTGCAGTTTAAATAAATGCATATGTTGTCAAACTGGTATAATAAACGCAACAGATGAATTATCGCAGACAAGGAATTGATATCAAAAAAACCTCTTTACCTGTATGCTTAAATAATTTTTGTCAGTTCTAAACAATTTCTGACAGAAAGATGATGATATATAAAACATACATAATGTCTACATTTTAATCAAGTAAACAAAAAAGGTTAAATGTTACTTTAATTGCTTGTTCAAATAAATGCTTATTTTGGCAAACTCGTATAATAAACGCGCTCAATAAGTTATTTCAGACAAGGAATTTATGTTAAAAATCTCATTGTATACTAAACTCATTTTTTCAGTTTTGTTTCTTAACAACGTTTTACAGAAAGGTGACAATATATGGGCCCATTTGAGGGGAAGTGAGCCAACTAGTAAAATGGTAAAACATTTTTCTTAAACCCTTAATTACTATCACATCTTTACTTGGTGATTTGGTGGTTTGCATGTTTTTATTTCACGGAGATAACACTAATTTTATGTGTTTTAACTGAGGTCAACTCACTTTCACGATACTTAAAGAATATTACAAAAAATCTAACATATTTTTTTCTAAAATGCCACTTCACATCTAATAAGCCCATATAAGATAATATTATTTCTACATTATGGTGTTGACACTATAATAGTTTGATCACATTAACAACAAATATCTCGCGTCTTGGCACGTTAAAAAAACAGAAAAGAAATTAACATATAAGCGATTTTCTTCTGTATTATTAATAACATATCAACTGGTTAAGAACAAAATAAAATAATAGCAAATCTTACAAAATCGACTGCGGAAAGGAAAAAAGACGTAACCCTCAATTTTCCAAAACAGTTTTTTTTCGATAATCACATTGTATACAACTTGACACACATTCTATCAAAAGGATGGAAGCTGAAAATGCCGAATAAGTATCTAAATTTAGCTTTTATGTTTGAAAAAGATGACCTTATAAAAAAATAAAACCAAGAAAAAACACTGAAATATAGATTTTCTGAGACAATTTCTTTAATTAATATTAGGTTATGTCAAGTAAACACCCGTTACGAAGTATCCGTGCACTTCAAGGATGTGTATAATTCATAATTTGCATATGTCACAAAATCATCAAAACACGTTTTTAGCGCCTCCTGTAAAATTTGATATGTGTGGGTTACGTCCTTTTTCCTTTCCACAATCGATATGCAAACGAACACGGATGTCTAAGACATTTAAAAAAATCAAATACTTGGTATTCTAATAGAATATAAGCAATATTTTGATGAATATGTCAAGTGCCATCTACACTGAGTCAATATTGGTTTTTAAAATATCGAATTCGAGTGTATATTAGGCAAAATTATTTTTCTCAAAAACACGCAGTATCTCTGGGACATAATAATGATTTACTTTTGCGGTATTCAAACGGTTAAGATCATTCTCCTATAATTAATACACTTCATAGTGAGAAGCTAGAAACTGTCCTCGCAAAACGTTTGAGAGACCCTTTTCAAAGGACAGTAATATTTCTCAAAAGCAAAGTGGTGAAGAGTAATTATATTCCATAATTAAGTACGTTTAAATTTCAACACGTGCAGTACGCAATGTGTGCTTTCATTATAATATTAAATGATTTGATATATCTGGTAGAACTTCCTTTGAGCGGTGTAAGAGATTATTTGGCTTACATAATTTATTTTATAATACTGTTAAAAATATGCTCTCGGCGATTACTTATTTAAGATATGAGCGTTTGGTGTGTTCGTTTTGTGTAATTTGGAAATATTTTGCAGCTACGGTTGGCGTGATTATAATATATCGTCAGCCCCTGTAGTCTACTGGTTAGAGTTTTACCCTAACTATCAATTGGGTCTTGGATTAAACCTTCTGAGCCTTAAGCCTTAAGACTTGGACAACTTTAATTTGTAATCTTAAAAATATTTTTTTTTCTTTTTCTTCAGTTGTTATCGTCTAACTTAAAAACATATATCATGTAATCACATCGATGACCTAGTTTGATAAATAAGTAAAAGAAATTGATGTTTGATGCTATTTTTATTACCCACTGCCACTCAAAGAAAGAAAGTGGTTGTGTTTTAAATGAGTTTATTGCAGTGCATTTTTTCTTTTTCTGTTCGTTTGACGTTTATTGCCGATTGTCTATGGTACGACACACGCGTCACCTACTGTAAGTTAACTGTACTATAGCCTTCGCGCAAGTGCAAGCATACGTTGTCAAAATGAACTGTATGGCAGACATACATATATTGATTTTTATATATAAGGCCCACTGCAAGCTAATTTTCTTATGTCTATAAAACTCCCGGAAATGCAAGCAAAAAGTTTGTCAAAGTTTTATTGCAATCGGATGAGCGGTGTGGAAACGCATAAAATACGAACAAAAAACATTAATTTTCATATATTAGATTATATTTGATTACCTTTTTTCTACAGCTCCACAAAAGTACAACTAGAAAAAATAATGTTTTCGTAATGAAAATAAACAAATTTAAGCAATATCTCAGTTCCATATAAATAAAACTTGTTTTAAAGGTTCTATCAACGTTGAGATAATTTTGAATTTAATTGTGATAGATAACTTAACGATTGATTAAAAATATGAGAAAAATAATAGATCTCACTCTTGTAACACTCATTTAAGATGCGTTTAGACTTTGTTCAGCCATATCTCTGCCAATTTATAGTAGTAGCGTTGTATGGAACTAAAATTGTCGTCAGTTGAAATTACATTTCAAAAAAAATATTTTATCACATGTATAATACTAAGTGTCTCCTGACAAAATGTGAAATGGCTCTGTTCTACTGTGCGTTAAGCACACAGATAAAACTAATCAATTAATAAACATATCGACTATGGAAAGGAAAATAAATGTAACCCACACATGGAGGAGCCACAAAAAACTTATTTTGATGATTTTGGGCCATATAAAAATTATGAAATTTACACACCTGGAGTGAACGGAGACTTCTAATCTAGTGTTTAATTGACATAGCCTAATATTAATTAAAGAAATTTTCTAGGAAAACCTCTTTTTTTCTTGGTTTCAATTTTCACAGGCTCATCTTTTTTCAAACTTAAAAGCTAAATTTAGATACTAATTCGGCATTTGCAGCTTACATCCCTTTGATAGAACGTGTATCAAGTTTTGATACATTGTGGTTATCGAAAAAAAGCTGTTTTGAAAAAACTGTAGGTAACATCTTTTTTTCCTTTCCACAGTCGATTTTGTAAGATTTGCTATTATTTTATTTTGTTCTTAGCCAGTTGATATTTTTTGATGTTTTTTCAAACGTAAGATTTTTTTCTTAAGTCATTTAGAATTGTTGAAATTTTGTATACGCTCCGATAAGTTTTATAACTATCGAGACGGGTTTCGCCATTCGGCATTTTCAGGCATTTGTTTACAGAAATGCATTCACACATAAAATAGTTTGCACTTTTTTAACGATTAAAATTGCATACTGAACATCACCATAAGTAAATTTCCCTAATAGAGCTTTCTGTATAATGTTACGAATAAAGAAGTTTTGTAAATACACTTTTGTTACTTAAAAATATTAAGGACTTTTACGGAACAATTTCGGGTCAATACTGCAGTAGTCAACGTCATTCATGGTTTCCGCTAGGACTCGAGCCCGTGAGAGCCAGAGCTTTGCGTGTTTTTTTTTAATCGATTTTTAGATTTTTGTTCGAAGGCGTGGATGTTTGTGATGTCAAAAAATACCATTAAAATTCAAAAATAATGCTTAATAATAGATTTATTCTTTTTATCCCTCCTCTCTTCAAAAAGAAAAGTCATGCAACTGAGTAATAAGCAATTCTCGTAGAGAGTAGAAAAGCTTCTGCTGAGATACTTTCACTGTGAAAAAATATGGTACACACTGGAAACGGAGGTTAAGTTGTATCTTGTTGAGTGCAATTATCGACTTGCATGTTTTTTATTCCAATTTTATATCAAAGGACTATATTTATTAAAAGAAAAAACTGTACTGAACATAGTTCAAGGCACAAGGAAATCTTAAACATGTCTGTTGTGTGCTATTTGCATTACATTTGAAATTTAAAGATAAACACTGTGTTTAACAAATATCTCAATTTCAAAAATAAACGCAAACGTCCATTTTAAATATTAATTGGAATACTTATAAATAACTGCTTTAGCGTCTCATTTAATGCCTTCGCGAGCAGACTTAAATTCTGTTATTTTCTCCATTCAGACCGTGTTTTTTACCGGTGCAGACCAGAGCGAATCCTATCCCCATCCGTGACGTCACACGTCGTTTTCCTTTTCCACCCATTGCGAACGGAGAGAGAGTCATTACGGAAAACTTTTAACTGGAGTTCTTTTGAACTGGCGAACGGCTTTTTTACGCAGGACGAATGTTCCATCAGCGCTTTGTTTTATCTCGTTAAAGAAACTACTTTTGCGGTAAGTCACATTTCGTTTAACGTGTTCAGCTCTCGTCTACCTTTTACTTTTCAGACTCATGCGGAATTTACTTAATTAACTAATCCAGTTAACTATTTCGATTAATAACATATTCGAAATAACGATAAAAAATCATCAAGGCAGACTTTTTGTGCTATAAATATTAAATGGATATATAAATATTATAAATATAAATATTAACGGAGCGTACAAGACAGTGTCCCGTCACGTCAGTGGTTATGGAGAGACGTTGGAACTGGCTGGGTCACGTGCTGCGGATGCCTCCGGAAAGCCTCAATCCTGCCTGCCTCTTCTTTCGACCGGTGGGATTCCGGCGTCCTGGACGTCCGTCGGGTACTATCCATAGGATGTACTCGGCGGAACTGAGGGATGCTGGCATGTCATGGGAGGAAGCAAAGCTATTGGCGGGAGACAGGGAAACATGGAGGTGCCGCGTGGCGGCCATATGCTCCACATAGGGAGCGAACATGGCCAAAGAAGAAGAAGAATATTAAATTAATAAAAACACAATATTCCTTTGTACTTACTTTGTACTCATTGCGAGCATTGTCAACTGATAAGAAATATAACTTAACAATGCTATTTATACCAAAATGAAAAGTTGTAACCAACAATTGGCATTGAAAAGAAATTACTAATTACATAATGAAGTGATTCTAAAATAACACAAAATTAAAATGTTTATCACATCTAACATAGAATTAAAAATTCATCCAAGATTAATACATTTAGAGTGGCTACTGAAAGTAATTACAATCATAATTAAAATTTGGGTAAATTTTTGGGAAACCGGTCCTGACCTATTAAATAAAGTGGAATGAAGTACAAAGCAATATTGTGTTTTTATTAATATAATGCCTTTCCACCAATTATTGACAGTGTACACTCTTAAAGGTATACATATTAAGGTTTGCATATTGTAAAACTCGACTTTTATTGGGTAATCAAGATTGTCCAGCCACCGGTCATTTTATCGTTTTAGCGCTTAGCATATGAGACGCCTAATTACAAAAGCGATATAATGATATTTAAATATGTGTTTTAAACAGTGTTTCTATGTTTCAAGCATTTTTTCTTGTTGCTAAAGTGACAATGACGGAAAAAATTCTACGAGCAATTTTACACCAAGTGAAAACATTTGAGGAGCTTGAAATCTTTCCTGAACAGAGAAAAACACAATTTTCTTATAAAAACATACAGTTTATTTAAATTTCATATATTGACCATTAACTGCATTGAAACTAAGAGACCTTTTTACCCATGTCAGCTTCCAATATGGAACATATGACTTGTAATGAATCTCAACGCCTTTTAGGAGAACCGTTTGTTACTCAGTTACTCAACTTTTCTTTTTGGTAGATAATAGCATGGATAGAAGGATACGGCTATGACAGGACTATTAGTTAACTGACCGCTTTCGCTGCGCCCAGTTGTTAAAGAATCAGATGGATGGTAGAGAGTTTTTAGTTATCACAAAAACCCATGCCTTCGAACAGAAGTCGACCGGGAATCGAACCCGTGAAATCCAGCACGTAATCCAACAACGCTAATAGCTGCGACATGTACACTACCGTTTTTAGTGACGATCAAAGATAAATTTTGTTATTTTGAATCGGTTCTCCAATATTATAGTGGCATATATTTGTTCTCGAAACTGAAGTGTTTGATTTTAAGCTCTTCGTTTTTTTGTTCCAAAACTTATATAAATGAAGAGCTTACGAATCGATTTTATTTCTCTGACGTTTGTTTATTTGTATGGTTTTTAGCTAATAAACGCTGTTATTTTGTTTTTATTTAATGATGTGTCACGATAAAAAAAATAATCTTATCTGAAAACATCATTTTTCTTTGATATCTAAAAATACCCTTTTGCCGGAAGTATTGAAATGAGTATATGTCGCTTTTTGTTACTAGACGCTTCATAGGCTTCATAAAGTAAATAGCTTTCAAATGACAAAAAAAATCTTGTCGGAGAATATTTATTCATATCGACATTGGAAAGGGAAAAGGACGTTACCCAAAGTTTTTTTAAAACAGCATTTTTTCGATAATCACAATTTATCAAACATGATACACGTTCTACCAAAAGGATGTAAGCTGCAAATGTCGAATTAGTATATAAATTTAGCTTTTAAGTTTGAAAAAAGATGGGTTTGAGAAAATTGAAACCTAGATAAAAGCCTGAAAAAAAGGTTTTTCCTAGATAACTTCTTGAATTAATATTAATATTAATTAATACTAAACACCAGTTTAGAAGACTCTGTGCATTTCAAGTTTGTGTTTATTTCATAATTTGCATCTGGCCAAAAATCATCAAAACACGTTTTTTGTGCCTTCTGTAAAATTTGCTATGTGTGAGTCTTTTTTCTTTTCCACAGTCAATATGCTACCCCTCCTTCAATACTCCTGCCGATCATATGAATCGCGCAATTTTGTATTTTAATGGGATACGTCCAGCTAGATATTGACTAACAATGTATACATCTTAGTACACGTCCTTTTAAAAGAACGCAAATGTCGAATAAGCATCTAAAATAATCTATTAATGTCGCCAGGAAAAAAAACTAATAGATGACTCAAAAAAACGTATATTGAGCTTCAAGAACAGATGCTTGCGTCGGATAATGAGGGTGAGGTGGTTTGATTTTGTGAGGAATTCAGAGATAAGGGAGCGTCCAAGACAGCGTCCCGTCACGTCAGTGGTTATGGAGAGACGTTGGAACTGGCTGGGTCACATGCTGCGGATGCCTCCGGAAAGCCTCAATCCTGCCTGCCTCTTCTTTCGACCGGTGGGATTCCGGCGTCCCGGACGTCCGTCGGGTACTATCCATAGGATGTACTCGGCGGAACTGAAGGATACTGGCATGTCATGGGAGGAATCAAAGCTATTGGCGGGAGACAGGGAGACATGGAGGTGCCACGTGGCGGCCATATGCTTCACATAGGGAGCGAACATGGCCAAAGATAAAGAAGATGACTAGTATGACAAAATTTAAAATTTAGAAAGAACAATTTTATTTATAATATTACTTTATATATTGTTTTCTTGTTGAGACCGTAAATATTTTAAAAGCCGCTTTTAATATCCGTACGCATTAATTATTCATATTCACGTATGATTATAATCTTACGAAGTAATCTAATTTCAAATGAAACATGTAATTTCTTTAATTTACATATTTAAGCGGAGATAACTAAGCTTAGAGAATTTCCCTGTAGTATTTTTCAGTAGCTATTTTTGAATCCGATACGCGATTTATCAGAGGCTTTGAATATTAATCCAATATATAAAAATGAATTACCACCTGCTGTGGCCCAGTTGGTTAGAGCTTGCTCTACCGATCACGCAGGTCTGGGTTTGATTCCCGGTAAGATTTGAGAATTATACAATTCAAAGGTGTTTTCGAAGACTGGGTGTTTGTGATGTCAATTCACATCATTTCTTCTCCACCCATCTTTCTGATCCATTAATAACTGGGTGTAGCATTAGCGATAAGTCAACCACTAGTCCTGTTCTAGCCTTATCCTTCTTTTTCTTCTACTCACTTTGAAAAAAAGTGAGGTTGAGTTTACTGAGTAACGAACAGTTCTCGTAGAAAAAACTTCTGTTAATACACCTTCGATAAGAAGCCATATGCTCCACGCTGGGAGTGGACATGGATCAAAATATATATGTATAAATGAATGTTTGTTTTTTCGTACTTTATGCGTTGCCACAACGATCATCCGATTGCAATAAAACTTCAACAAACTTTTTTTGTTTGTATATCTGCCATACATTTCATTTTGACAACGTATGCTTGCACTTTCGCGAAGGTTATAGTGCAATTAACTTACAGTAGGTGGCGCGTGTGTCGTACCATAGACAATCGGCAGCAAACGTCAGACAGAAAAAGAAAACGTGTACTCCAATAAACACAATTAAAACGCAAACACTTTCTTTCTTTGAATGGAATTGCGACGCAAGGCGATAATCAGAATCGGTTAGTTATAAATACAATTTACTTATATTCTGCAAGCGTATTTTTAGCACATCTCTTTTTTTACTAGACTCTTTATTAGAAAATTGAGTTTTAATGATAGGAATATATTTTTTTTTTACTTTATAAATTTAGATTTTTACGGTGTTTATTTATTTTTGAATACAAACAATATTAAAATTCTTTACGTCTGATAAAAAAAACACCTTCTCTAATATTATTTTTTTATCCATGCCCACTCTCAATGTGGAGCATATGGCCTTCTAATGGAGGTATCCCAATAGAAGTTTTCTACGAGAACTGTTTGTTACTTAGTCGCTCAACACTTCTTTTTCAAAGAGAGTAGTAGGGATTGAAGGATAATTCTAGGACAGGATCAGTGGTTAACTGATCGCTCTTGCTACGCCCAGTTATTAAGGGATTAGAAATGGTGCGAGGATTTTTTTTATAGACATCACAAATACCCATGCCATCGTTTAGAATCGATAAATCGATTGAAAAAAATGGTTTTCGTACTGGGACTTAAACCCGTGTGATCCGGCACGGAAGCCCTAAACACTAACCGCTGCGCCCGCTTTTACTTAATAATTTCATTTAAAAAATACGACACTTCCACTTCACAATAATTTAATATTATCAGAACTGGTTCTGATCATGACGATTTTTTTTATTAAAATTCCTTTCCACCAAGTATTGACAGTGAACACATTAAAAGTCTTGAATCATTTCAACAAAACAAAGACCTTCTACTCTTTCGTATAAACAGGATGTACAACGGGCGATTAGCTTACTTATATACCTTACCTATTCTAATTTGACTATCTTTACACACTCCGATAAATCAGTTAACAATGCTCGCCATGAGCGAAACTGGTCCTCATATTTTTTTAATAAAGTGATCATAAAGCACAATGGAATATTTTATTTTTATTAACTCCAATAAACATTGCTTGGGAGACAAAATATCATCAGTTATCGTAAAAAATATATAAATTTCATGTGTAGTTTTTTTCTACACGTTGGAAGTGAAAACATATATTTTTTACAATATTTTACAGTTTTTATATTTATTGGTTGAAATAGCTATCAACCAATAAATATATAAACTGTAGAACTAAATACGTTGCTATTTTTAACCCTATTATAATTGAGTTCTACCAAGTCAATAAACAATAATTTTATTTAATGTATTGTTTGTTTGGTTTCGGAAACGTATTTATTCAATCAATCTTGCAGCTGGAATTTAACTAATTGAGCGGTCGTAAACGGTAACTCGAAATGTTACATTTCGTTTGAAGATTGGAAGTATCTGCAAAATAGTGTATTGTGAATTGCGTTGCTGATCCACTTCGGTATAAATACGACCTAGGTGAATTTTCAATATCAGTCAGTTTTTCCACACTTGGGCAAATCGTCACCATGAAGGTTTTCAACCTGGCATTTCTTACTATGTGCGTGATATTTGTCATAATGGTAAATGTTGCAAGTGTCCAAGCAAGAAGAGCCAAACCAAAAATGAAAAAAAGTAAATTCGACAAAGTTAAAGTTCGGCAAGAGTATGAACAATGTTTAGAAAGGGAACTCACACCGAACATTTGTGAACCGATTTTATACGTCGCTGATCATTTACCGTCATAAGAAAAAATGAGGAACTCTTATATCTACATAATTAGGTTCCAAATACTTATTCCCAACATCAATTGTATGATATTTTATGTATACAAATTTAATAAAACATTATATACCATGAAAGTGTACTCTATTGTTCAAATAAATACTATATAATATAACTAATATGATATTTTTGTTTAGCTTAATTCATAACCATCCTATTTCCACTGTTATAAAATGTATTCATCTTTGTATTAATTACTGTTTAAATAAATCAATGTTTTACTTCACTTCATATGTATCTATAAAAGCGATTTTTGAATGACTTGTCTTCTTTCTGTCGCCTACTGTAGCCCAGTTGGTTAGAGCTTGCTCTACCGATCACGCAGGTCTGGGTTCGATTCCCGGTCAGATCATAGTGAATTTGAGAATTATTCAATTCAAAGTTGTGTTCGAAGACTGGGTGTTTGTGATGTCAATTTACATTATTTCTTCTCCTCCCATCCTTCTGATCCTAACAATTGGATGTAGCAATAGCGATTAGCCAACCACTAGTCCTGTTCTAGCCTCATCCTTCAAAACCCTACTACTCACTTTCAAAAAAGTGAGGTTAAGCGACTGAGTAACAAACAGTTCTCGTAGAAAACATACTGTTAAGATACCTCCATTATGAGACCATATGCTCCACATTGGTAGCGGACATGGATTAAAAAAAAAGCTCTTTTGGAATGACTTGTCTTTTCTTTCGTATTTTTTCATATTAACCTAGTTATCTAGTTAGCTACGTATTAACACCAAAAAGATACAAACATACAGTTGTACGAAACCGCATTTTTAGATTTTTACAGAAGCCTAGCGTTTCGCTTTGGAGATTTTTTTTTTAAATTTAAGATTTGTTTCCATATACATGAATGAGTTTGTAATGTTTCAATCTCATCCCGTACATCTTATACAATTTTTAGAATTGGATTTTGAGAAAAATACTAGTTGCTCGTAATATTTAACTACGACTATTGGTAACAATTTGAATTACATGGATTTCTTATGTAGCTCATTTCAGCATAAGTTATTGTATGTGAACTGCTCGTTACTCAATCATTATTCTTTTTATTTTGGAACGATTATCATAAGAAAAACGAGTCTAGTACAAAACTTCACTCGCTAAAATTTAGACACATCTACATATTCGAAAACGATCCATAAACCATTTAATAAAACTTTCGGCTGAAAACCCAGTATTTCTATTTCTGACAATATGAACTTATACTCAATTTACGTGAAAAGAGTGTCACTAGTCTTGCATGACTATCCTACAACCACAAAGGATGCTTTTCCCTTTTTTCTAAACTGACCATATTATTTGTCAAAATATTTTTTGACAATGTTTTTATATAAGGTTTATTAATGCATATTTTTTTCTTTGGTATATGATTTAAAGGAATATGTGTGTATTGAAATATTGAATTTACTACATATATAAAACAAATTAAAGCTGACAAAAATCAAGAAGTCGAACACCATACTTTTGAATTTGAATCGTTAAAATATGTACATTCATACAAGTTATGTCACTAACAAACCGGGTTTTGCCTTTCGGTATCTTCAGGCGTTCAAGTTCACGGATAAACTTCAACTGATGCATAGTAAATGAATGTTTCGTGTTTATATAATATAAGAAATAAATGTATCAAGTTTAAAGACATTTCTGGCGAAAAGGATTAACCCATGGGAATGCATACAGATTTGAGTGATGATTAATCTTAAGAAATACATACCTATTTAATAAAATTAAATATATTTATTTTAAAATATTATTAATTTTTAAATATATTTATTTTATTTCTTTTCTGCTCTTTTTTTTCTCATGTTGTTGTTTACTTTTCTTGATACCTAGCCATACAATTCTCCGGGTCAAGTTATAATTATTGAACTAGCAAGCTAAATTGTAAGCCTTGAAATTCAAATAATCAAAGACGATTGAGGGTGTGGCATGAAAATCATTAAAAAAAAAAATTTATTCCAGAAATCTTTATTGTTTGTAAACAATGTAAGTATAACAAAGACATTTTTAATATGTAAACAAAATATAATGTAATATAGTTGAAATATTTTTCAAAAGAAATTCGAGCCGCTCATTTTTCACGACTCCGACTCCGGCCAAAATGCCGCGACTCCACGACTCCGACACCGACTCCAACTCTGACTGCCCTGGAAAATATATCAAACTGTTAAAAACTGATTGAAGTATTTTCGATAGTGACGATGGTGAAATTTGTTTAATTCATCTTAATTGAATTCCTTACCGTGGCTACATTTTACGAGCTAGAACATTTTTGAAAACATGTGATAATATTACGAAGGATTGCAAACTTGTCACGAGAAATCACTGTTCGTATAATCAATATTTGAAGTCTGATCCAGAGTGGGTGTGTTTTCGTCTCAAATCCTGATGATTCTCCGGTTATCTTCTTTCTGAAGAAAGGATGAGAAACTCATGACCTTTTTCTATCGTCTTCTTTGACTACATATGTACGTTTTTTATGTGGAACTAAGACCACCGTGCGGTGCCACCATATTTTCCTGACAAACTCCATTAGCTTTGCTTTCTCCATGACATGTCATTTTTTTCAGTTTCGCCGAGTACACTTTACAAACAATAACTGTAAAGGCTTGAATAATTACAATGTTGATGATTGAAAAGTAAAGCTTACATTTAAAAACATACAAAAGTGGGCGGTTAGTAAAATAAGATTGGCAACTCTTGGTCTAACATAAATTATAGCTTGATATTTTTTATGCGTAACTTACGAACCAAATGTGTTTAATGTTTTTTAGTGATAAATTAATATTTACTGTGCGTAAAGCGGGTATGGAAATTAAATCATATAATGCAATATATCAGTAATTTTTATCGCTTAAGTCCACTACATTTAAAAAAAAGATAAAGTGATATATAAAACCGAAACATAGAATAACGATTGTCATTCGCACAGAAGTTAAATTGTAGTCATACATAAATTAAACACCAGTTAAATGATGGGCAAGTTTTTCACTGTACTTATTTTTGTGGCCTTTTTCGCGTTATTTGAGATGACAATGGCAGATTCTGATGACGCAGCAGACCTACCTTACAAACGCTATTTTACGGGAGGGTGCGTCAATGATACATCTTCGGGCTGTAGAGAAGTGAGAAATCAATTCAAGGAATTTATAAAGACTCAAATTAAGAGCCAAATTAAATCATTAAAAGATGTTTAAAAATTAAAAATTGACAGATGTTGACACATAACATGAAATCATTATACGGCGAAATAAAAATTAAACATGTATTTAACATTTTTTTACGATAATTATTCAATAAAATCGTATTTATAACGATGAATGTTATTTTTTTTCCATGTCCATAACATTAGAAGTATATATATTAAAATCTGAACAAAAAGTATATGACACGTTGAAAAAAATTACAATGTATTACAATTGTTTTATTTTATTGTTGATAGCTATTTAAGCTCGACGCTCTCATTAGTCTAACTATGTCTAAACTTGCATTTACTTATCTATATATAGTGTCATAGTAAAGGTACACAATATATCTACGCTTCCTTTCTAAAATTCTAATTTATATTGTGATAATTTCAGTATTTCTTGAAGTGAAAATTAATCTGGTTTTTATTTAGTGGGAATAAGCGTAAATTAGAATTTTTTTGATGTATTTAAAATTAACTTAACTTTCGCCCTATACATTAAATCGTTCAGTATTTTTGAAAATAAGTATAGCCACATATTACGACAGATATTAAGTAAAAGAATCACCTTAATAGTTGGTTTTTTTTAATCCATGTTCGCTCCCAATGTGGAGAATATGGCCTTTTAATGGAGGTATCTCGACAGAAGTTTTTTCTACAAGAACTGTTTGTCACTCAGTCGCTCAACCTCACTTTTTTCAATGTGAGTAGTAGGAAAAGAAGGATAAGGCTAGAACAGGATTAGTGGTTGACTAATCGCTATCGCTACACACAGTTATTAAAGGATCAGAAGGCTGGGAGGAGAGGAAAATAATGTCGACTTACATCACAAACACCCAGTCTTCGATCACAAATTTGAATTTAATAAATCTCAAATTTACTGTGATCTTAATAATCAGTAAAGAAAGCTCTAACCAACTGGGCTAAGGACAAATAAATCAATTACGTCCGATAAATTGTTGGCAATATGTGAATGACGTTTTTTGCCGAATGTTTTGTTTTTATAGATCATGTTGCATTCTTCACTTTGTTTTACTAACCTAGGAAAATCAGCTATGGACATTATTTATTTCTAAGGAAAACAAGTGTAAGAAAAAAACAAAATTGTTATTATCTATTATATAAAAATGAATATTTTTTGTTCGTATATAAGTACGAACAAAAAAAAGAGAGTATAAACAGGATTTTTTTAAGAACTCAAAATGACTGATGTGCAAATTTTTTTATTGGGGGGGACAATTTAGAATTGTTGGTTCAAAAAATAAATAAAAGAAATTTTATTTTTTATCAAACTTTATTTAATTGAAACAGACTTCGATTGATATCAAATGCGAACACATATTTTCTCGGCAGTTTTGCAAGAAATCAATATGAGAAATTATTAAGAAAATGTCACCTAACAACACAAACAGTAATTCTTAACTTATAAATGTCAAAATTAAAATTGGAGCTATTTCTTTTTACTAAACTTCTCATATAAGTGAAACACGTGTCAGTATGAAACGTATTTGTCAAATAACGAAGTTGTCAAATATAATTTCACTATTGAAAAAACATAAAATTACCGCCGAATTATCCAGTTTGTTTCGTATATTATTGCTGTAGAATATTCTAGATTAATGTATCACCTTTGACATTGGTCCAATTCACTTGATGTATACGATTCCCAGATTGAGAAAGACAGTTTGTGCCTGTATGTATGCTATATTGTGCTGCGTTTTATTAACTGACAAATAAATATACATTTTGTATAGATATAAGTAATTTCACTTTATTGTGCGGGAAGTCGTAAATATATTTTTTGACTATATTATAAATTAATTTGATAATAACCGTTTTTTTTTATTTTCCAAAAAAATTTCAATGTATTCAAACATGTCTCTTGCACGCTCACATTCCAAAACGGAGTAAAGTTTTTCGCATTTCTCTTGAGAAAATTTCGCAGCTTGTGTCAGAAAAAATATTGCAAATATTGCCACTAAAACGAATGCAGTGAAAAACTTCGCCATTTTTAGTGACGTGCTGTGAATGAATTACAGTCGAATTATAACTTGTTAATAATGTTCATCATAAATATATTTTCAGAAAAATTTAAATCAAACATTATAACGATACACAAATTAGCGATAGCGAAATTATAATTTAAGATTTCGACTGAAGGTGCTTGGTGGAATTTCAATATTAAATTTGAATCGTTCAAACTATGTACATTCTCACAAATTTTGTCATTAACGACCCGGGTTTCGCCTTTCGGCATCTTCAGGCATTCAAGTGCACGGATGAACTTGAACTGACGCTTAGTAAATGAAAGTTTCGTGTTTATATAAGATATAAATGCATCACTGAGTCCAAAGCCACTGCTGGCAAAAAGGATAAGCCCATGGGAATGCCAACAGATTTGACTAGTGAGCAGTTTCAAGAATTATATAATTTGTTTGTCGGCAAAGGTTTTATGATTATATGATTTTATGGTTATATAGGGTATAGAAGAGGAGATGTGGGAAAATTTGATATTTCGTTTAAAATCGGAAGATTTTGCAGCTGTGCTTTGTTGATTTCTAAAATTTCTTGGAAAAAGAGCTTATGACTGTCCGTATTTGGGTGTAACATTTTTATCCCTTGTTCCTGATTGAACACGTGTCCTTCCGATATTAAGTGATTAGCAAAAGTAGACGTGTCTTTTTTCAATCTAAAGGCTGCCATATGTTCTAAAACCCGGATGTTCAGTGTTCTTTCTGTTTTGCCGATATAAAACTTTGTACAACAAGAGCATTGCAATCTATAAATCCCGGATTTATTTAAGTAATGTATTTTATCTTTATTATTAACTAATAATTTGCCTAAAGAGTTTTTACAGTAAAAAGCAGGTCTTACACTATCAGCTAGCTGTTTTTTAATTTTAAGACTTGTATTTCCTAAAAAAATTATTCTACGCCAATACCTAGTATGATCTATGTCCTTTGACACTATACCTTTAAATAACATTTTTTCTGCAAGTTTAGTTTGTTTTTTTGATAAAAGATTGTCTATAAGAGACATATCGTATCCATTGTTTATGGCGATTTGTTTGATGATTTTCAATTCGATATTAAAGTTTATTTCGTTTAAAGGAACACTCACAAGTCTATGTATTTCTGAATGAAAAGCGGCTAGTTTATAAGAAAATGGGTGCATTGAATTTTTATGGATTACAGTGTCAGAGAAGGTTGGCTTCCGAAATATTTTAAGCTCGTGAGAATGATTTTCAATGTTAATATTTAAGTCAAGAAAGTTAATATTTTTGCCTCCGAATTCTAGAGTGAATTTAATATTTTTATCTAATGAATTGATAAAGTTATGAAAGTTAGTTATTTGTCTATCTGTTCCATTAAACAGGCAAAGAATATCGTCTACATATCGGAACCAATAGACTATAGGTTTGGCTTCTGTTTTGTTTCTAAAAATTGTATCTTCTAAATAGTTCATATAAAACTCAGCTAACAACGGTGATAGGCAGTTTCCCATTGCAAGGCCTTCTGTTTGTTTATAAATTGTATTGTTAAATTGGAAATAGTTCTGGTCAACGCAAACGTCTAATATATTTAATAACTCTTTTGTTACTATTGGGTTTACTCTACGTGCATTTAAGGTATCTTCGATAACAGAAAGAACACTGAACATCCGGGTTTTAGAACATATGGCAGCCTTTAGATTGAAAAAAGACACGTCTACTTTTGCTAATCACTTAATATCGGAAGGACACGTGTTCAATCAGGAACAAGGGATAAAAATGTTACACCCAAATACGGACAGTCATAAGCTCTTTTTCCAAGAAATTTTAGAAATCAACAAAGCACAGCTGCAAAATCTTCCGATTTTAAACGAAATATCAAATTTTCCCACATCTCCTCTTCTATACCCTATATAACCATAAAATCATATAATCATAAAACCTTTGCCGACAAACAAATTATATAATTCTTGAAACTGCTCACTAGTCAAATCTGTTGGCATTCCCATGGGCTTATCCTTTTTGCCAGCAGTGGCTTTGGACTCAGTGATGCATTTATATCTTATATAAACACGAAACTTTCATTTACTAAGCGTCAGTTCAAGTTCATCCGTGCACTTGAATGCCTGAAGATGCCGAAAGGCGAAACCCGGGTCGTTAATGACAAAATTTGTGAGAATGTACATAGTTTGAACGATTCAAATTTGATAGCGAAATTAGTTTCGATTGCCATGGTTAATGTTTTTCGTCCAATAAATAATAATTTATGATCGTGTTTTAAAGTTTAACAACTGTTAAACGTGTATCTAAATCGATGATAAGTTTTATAAACGATAAGACGTATCCACAAGCCAAATAATGACAAACCCAAGGCAAGCGTAATAGAGATAGAAAACAAAAAGTTTAGTTTCCTCGACATTTTGAATCAATGTATGTGTTTGAGAAGTCCAAATTTTGTTTATTTGATAATTATTCTTGTTTCTTTGGTGTGCTTAAATAAAAAGAGATAATTATTTTTAATCAATATATATACATGTATATTAGGTCTCAAAACTAAGCAAAAGCAGGTTAGTTGTTCCACAATGGAAATAAAATATACATTTATGCATCTTTCAAACTTCGTACACAAGAAAAAAAACTATGAAAATATCAAACAACTTCTTGACAAAATAAATTATGCTGAATACCGAAGTTACCGCCGAAACCATCGAAAGTATGCTGAATTCAATTGGGATATTTGTGTTGATTTCAGAATGCTTGCCTTTTTGCTTGGCTAACGTGTAGTCATGTTTCCTTTTTCTATGAGATAGCAGAGCTTATAATGATCATTACAAGAGAAGTCATTTTCTCCCACGAGTGTCCCACTGCAGCCAGGAATGTTAAAAGTTCTTAGATAGCCTTTAGTAGATTTTAAGTGTTATTTCCCGTCACTTTATATTAAGCTAGGGTTGGTAAAACAGTTTGCAAAGGCCTTAAATTTTAGAGGAAGAGCTTTTTAAGAAATTCGTTTCATGTTTCTAAAGCTATCTGAGGCTAAGCTCAAGGGTGGCATATTTTTGGACCATAAGTAAACGCAATGTTGGACTCGGAGCAACTGGAAACTGTGATGACAAGAGTTGAAAGAGAAGGATGGTGTGCATTTCGTGATGTATTTCGTGGATTTCTAGGAAATCAAAAGCTCCTAATTACAAACAACTGGTAGCAAAATTCATTGAAAACTTCAAGAAACTGGGTTTTTTTATGTCTTTTAAGGTTTATTTTGAGCACTCTCAACTAAAATTTCTCAGTGAAGAGCATGATAAGAGATTTGATCAGGATATCGCAACGATGGAAAAAAGATATCAAGGATGATGGGATACTGATATGATGTGATAATATTTATGGTCTCTGGTTTACAAACGATGAAAGTATGCACTCTAGATTCTAGAATATCTCGATCGTCAAATCAAATTTTATCTTAAGAAAAAAGTAAATAAAGCATTGAAAGTGCAGAATTGTATTGTTTCTTTTTGTTAAAACCAAAATGAAAAAGTACTAAATGTTGTGAAATTATTCTTACAATATTAGAATGGGCTCACCCAACATACTGCTTTTTCTGATATTTTAATGCTTATTTTGCTATTCTAGGCGGAGATAAATTTAATAAATCAAAGATCATTAAAATCAGCCAAGCCCTTCTTGAGTTAAACGTGGTGTAAATAACCCGACTTTGTTATATATATAATATATATATAGATTAGATATAAGATTATTAAATTGGATCAGACTTCGATTGATATGCGAACACGTATTTTCTCGGCAGTTTTGCAAGGAATCAATATAAAGCATTATTAAGATAATGTCACTTAACAACACAAACAGTAATTCTTAACTCAAAAATGTCAAAATTAAGATTGGAGCTATTTCTTTTTACTAAACTTCTCATATAAGTGAAACACGTGTCAGTATGAAACATATCTGTCAAAAGTATCTAATTTAATTAATGTAAGAAGTTATCAAATATAATTTAATTATCGCTGAATTATTCAGTTTTTTTCGTATATGATTGCTGTAGAATCTTCTAGGTGAATGTATCACCTTTGAGATTCACTTGAGGGATACGATGCCCAGATTGAGAAAGACAGTTTGTGCCTGTATGTATGCTATATTGTGCTGTGTTTTATTAACTGACAAATCAATATACATTTTGTGTAAATATACATTTTGTTAATATGATATATATATTATATAAATATAAGAAGTTTCACTATATTGTGCGAGAGGTCGTAAATATATTTTTTTTAATGTATTCTTTGTATTCATTTGATGTTAATAATATCTAATAAAAATAATAAAACATTTTTAGTACTTTTTCCACATAAAATTTATTAGATCAGGACCGGTTTCGCTCATGATGAGCATTGTCAACTGATAAGAAAAACAATAAAACAGTGATATTTATACAAAAGTTAAGTGATAAAAACAAGGTATGACAAACACTGTCAACCAAATTGAGTTTGGAAAATTTTCCAAACTCAATTTGGTTGACAGACATTAAGATTTATTTATTATATACACTAATTGTTGGTTTTTACTTTGGTAATGATAATTCATACCTAATTGGTTTTTGTCATAATAGTTTCATTGCTAAGTGGTCTTCAACTTTTTATTTATAGTTTATTTTCCTTGTATTTTACTTCAATTCTTTTGCTAGGTTGTAATACCAATTGTTTGTCATACCTTGTTTTTATCACTTAACTTTTGTATAAATATCACTGTTTTATTGTTTTTCTTATCAGTTGACAATGCTCATCATGAGCGAAACCGGTCCTGATCTAATAAATTTTATGTGGAAAAAGTACTAAAAATGTTTTATTATTTTTATTATAATGCCATTCCACCAAGTATTGACAGTGAACACCTTAAAAGTGATTAATAATATCTTTTGTTTTAATAAAATATAAAATAACTTAGGTTATTCCACGTATTGTGCTACAAACTGTGACACGTGTTTCACCTTTATCTGAAGCGGCGAAACACGTGTCACAGTTTGTAGCACAATACGTGGAATAACATAAGTTATTTTATATTTTATTAAAATTAACTTCCACAAATTACCAATGATGGTATATTCTGCTTTCTATTATACGTCTGTAAATGTTTTCGAAAATCTTTCCTACTCGCTCACAATCCCAAGCTGACTGAAATTCTTCGCATTCCCCAATAGAAAAGAAGTCTCTTAGTCTCTGTTCTTCTTCAGTTAGTTTCCTTGCTTCTGTCAGAGAAAATATTGCAAACAATGCCACAAAAACGAATGCAGTGAAAAACTTCGCCATTTTAAGTAACGTGCTGTGAATGAAGTACAGACGAATGATACTTGTTTAAAATGTTTGTCATTATAAATATAATTTCAGAACAATTGTAAACAAACATTTTAACGATACACAAATTAGCTATACCGAAAATAGTTTCGATTGCCATGGTTAATGTTTTTCGTCCAATAAATAATAATTTACGACCGTGTTTTAAACTTTAACAACTGTTAAACGTGTATCTTATTCTATGATAAGTTTCATAAACGATGAGACGTATTCACAAGCCGAAGAATGGCAAACCCAAGGCAAGCGTAATAGAGATAGAACATAAAAAAGTTTAGTTTCCTCAACATTTTTAATCAATGTATGTATTTGAGAAGTCCAAATTTTGTTTATTTCATAATAATTCTTGTTTCTTTGGTGTGCTTAAATAAAAAGAGATAATTATTTTTAGTCAATATATATATATATTAGGTCTCAAAAGCAAAGACAGCAATCTTTCACGGAAGCCATTTTTATAAATCATAAACAAAATAAAATGAAGCATGACTAATCAATTTAATTTATGTGTGCTTTACCTTACAGTAGAGTATTTGATTGTTGATTTAATCATTATTCTTATTTATTTATCATCGATAGTATTGTGCGCAATATTAAAACCGTGTGCTATTTTTTGACAGAATGACTGCAATACGAATTTAAAATTGAAAAAGATCCGTAAAAATGGCACTTTTCCCGAGTCGTCGACGATCTGGAATGGTCGTTCTTGAGATACGGTGTTTGCAAAATCTTTTCTTCGAACAAATGCTTCTAATGATTTCTGTAGCATCTAACCATGGGAGGCTTCAGTCTTCGCGGACTTTACGAGTAGTATTTTTCTACCCTCGATCCCAAATATCTGCCCAATGGTCAAGACAGACTCATGAAGTTACAAACACATTCATTAATCATCTATTTTTATATATGAATTTTCGTTTGAAGACATGAAGTATGTTTAAAAGTCAGCGATGTCCTAATTCCCTTCTACTCACCCGATCCAAAAATACAATGGGAGACAGAACGATTTACCTAAATGGTTTGTTTTACATATATAAAATTAATGCAACTGAGCATGATGACCTTAATTTTATTCATAAGCTTATCCTTTTCGCCAGCAATGGCTTTAAACTCAATAATACATTTATTTATTATATAAACACGAAACATTCATTTACTAAGCGACAGTTAAAGTTCATCCATGCAATTGAATGCCTGAATATGCCGAAAGGCAAAACCCGGGTCGTTAGTGACAAAATCTGTGAGAATGTACATAGTTTGAACGATTTAAATTTAAATAAAAGAAAAGTTATTTTTTATCAAACTTTATTTAATTGGAACAGACTTCGATTGACATCAAATGCGAACACATATTTTCTCGGCAGTTTTGCAAGGAATCAATATAAATCATTATTAAGATAATGTTAATACATATAACGTAGAATAAATTTAATTACTCCGATGTACTCTGATGTACTCTGATTACTAATTGTGAGTAGCATCTTCAAAAAAAACTATCATAAATCTGTCACTTAACAACACAAACAGTAATTCTTAACTCATAAATGTCAAAATTATTATTATTGGAGCTATTTCTTTTTACCAAGCGAATAGTGCATGTTGTGTGAGAATCGGTGACACAAATACCGAATGGTTCGGGGACAAGACCGGAGTGAGACAAGGGTGCGTTCTTGCACCGTTCCTGTTTATTATTATCTTTGACTACATACTTCGCAGTTCAATTCCGCCTGATCGAGGTGTAGCTGTTGGTCCCGGTCTGAAACTGTGTGACCTTGAATATACTGATGATGCTGTCATATTCGATAAATCCATTGAGGGCATCCCGGAAACTATTGATGGGTTAGGAACTAACTCAGATCGCATTGGTCTAAAAATTAATACTAGTAAGACCAATGTGATGGGTAAGCAAACCTGTCATGACTTTGATAGGACCCTAACCAGCGCGGGACAGATCATTGAGAAGGTTGACAGCTTCAGATACCTTGGCGTACATATCCCCGAAGACGATAGTACAAAAAACGAGCTCGCCATTCGTTTAAGAATGGCTGGAGCCACATTCAACTCAATGCGGACTGTCTGGGACACACAGCTGTACTCGATTAAAACTAAATGCCACTTGTTCAACGCTTGCATTCTGCCGGTAATGCTTTACGGTCGCGAATCATGGCACATGACGACGATTAAAAAAAAAACGTATACTGAGCTAACCGTATACGTAATAGATGCTTGCGTCGGATAATGAGGGTGAAGTGGTTTGATTTTGTGAGGAATTCAGAGATAAGGGAGCGTACAAGACAGCGTCCCGTCACGTCAAAGGTTATGGAGAGACGTTGGAACTGGCTGGGTCACATGCTGCGGATGCCTCCGGAAAGTCTCAATCCTGCATGTCTCTTCTTTCGACCGGTGGGATTCCGGCGTCCCGGACGTCCGTCGGATACTATCCATAGGATGTACTCGGTGGAACTGAAAGATGCTGGCATGTCATGGGAGGAAGCAAAGCTATTGACGGGAGACAGGGAAACATGGAGGTTTGACCAACTAGACCACTGCGGGAAACTTCGAATATGCATCACGTTTTCCAGCGACAGTCAATTTGTGGCGCATGCTCTGTGTCATTTTTTGACGTTTGACGTAATTTTATTTTATATTACCATTTTATTAGACTCATACGCATTATCAACTGAAGCAACTGTAGCATCTTTTGAAAAATCAAATAAAAAAACGTTTTTTTTAGACGGCTCTTATTCGAGATAACTTTTATCATTTACCATTTTCAATGTGTTAACTGTCAATTAATTATTCTTAGTGAAACTGTATTAAACTTCAAAAAGTATATTAAAACACACTGTTGTACTAGTTCAAAAAAAAATCGTTCGACATGAACAAAAGTGGTCCTCATATTATATAAGAAAGAATGTAGTTCACTGTCCACCAATTTTGAGCTCCCCATTTCTTGGCCAGGATTCTACAAGTCTGCCGCCAAGGATCTGGCGATCGACGACGCTTTGCAAATCAGCAAAGACAGTGAATGAATACTACCAAAGTCTCAACTCCTAAGCACTGAATGAGTTCAATTTTTACTGGACACTTTTTTACTGGTAGTTTTGCAGCTTAGCTCTATGAGCTTGGCCGGATAGGGGATAGATCAACATGTGAATGTAGTTCTATAAGGCAGGATGCTGAACCCATCTTGTAGGAGTGTCAAACTACACAAATCCATCCATCCATTGAACATATCGACCACGCCAACTTTGTGACTTATAAGACAAATTACCGCGCAAGTAGACCTCAACTTATAGAAGCTTTTTGTTTTTCTTAAGGTATTGATTTCTGCACATGTAATTGCACGCCAACAAGTTTATGCCAGTTTTTAGACACTCACAGTCATTGTAAATCGACTTATTGATTGTTACGTGACTGGATACTGCCATATTAGATAAACGGATGGAAAATCAGTGGTGGGTGAAGAAGGGAAAGAAATTGTAAAAGTCAAATCTTTTGTACAGAAAATAAGATTTTATAAAATAACTTAGTTGCTATTTACGCCCTATACATGTTATTTCATGAGCTCTACGCGTAAAATATCTGAAAAACATAAGTGTGTTGATATTGGGTAAATCGTTCAGTATTTTTGAAAATATAGTATAGCCACATGTTACGACAGATATTAAGTAAAAGAATCACCTTCATAGTTATAAGTACTACTTTATTGGTTTTTTTTTTAATCCACGTTCGCTCCCAATGTGGAGAATATGGCCTTCTAATGCAGGTATCTCGACAGAAGTTTTTTCTACAACAACTGTTTGTCACTCAGTCGCTCAACCTCACTTTTTTCAATGTGAGTAGTAGGAAAAGAAGGATAAGGCTAGAACAGGATTAGTGGTTGACTAAGCGCTATCGCTACACACAGTTATTAAAGGATCAGAAGGCTGGGAGGAGAGGAAAATAATGTGGACTTACATCACAAACACCCAGTCTTCGATCACAAATTTGAATTGAATAAATCTCAAATTTACTGTGATCTTAATAATCAGTAAAGAAAGCTCTAACCAACTGGGCTAAGGGCGAATGAATCAATTACGTGCGATAAATTTTTGGCAATATGTGAATGACGTTTTTTGCCGAATGTTTTGTTTTTATAGATCATGTTGCATTCTTCACTTTGTTTTACTAACCTGGGAAAATCAGCTATGGACATTATTTTATTCTAAGGAAAACAAGTGTAAGAAAAAAACAAAATTGTTATTATCTAATATATAAAAATGAATATTTTTTGTTCGTATATAAGTACGAACAAAAAAAAAGAGAGTATAAACAGGATTTTTTTAAGAACTCAAAATGACTGATGTGCAAATTTTTTTATTGGGGGGGACAATTTAGAATTGTTGGTTCAAAAAATAAATAAAAGAAATTTTATTTTTTATCAAACTTTATTTAATTGAAACAGACTTCGATTGATATCAAATGCGAACACATATTTTCTCGGCAGTTTTGCAAGAAATCAATATGAGAAATTATTAAGAAAATGTCACCTAACAACACAAACAGTAATTCTTAACTTATAAATGTCAAAATTAAAATTGGAGCTATTTCTTTTTACTAAACTTCTCATATAAGTAAAACACGTGTCAGTATGAAACGAAGTTATCAAATATAATTTCACTATAAAAAAAAATATAAAATTACCGCCGAATTATCCAGTTTGTTTCGTAAATTATTGCTGTAGAATATTCAAGATTAATGTATCACCTTTGACATTGGTCCAATTCACTTGATGTATACGATGCCCAGATTGAGAAAGACAGTTTGTGCCTGTATGTATGCTATATTGTGCTGCGTTTTATTAACTGACAAATAAATATACATTTTGTATAGATATAAGTAATTTCACTTTATTGTGCGGGAAGTCGTAAATATATTTTTTGACTGTATTATAAATTAATTTGATAATAACCGTTTTTTTTTATTTTCCAAAAAAATTTCAATGTATTCAAACATGTCTCTTGCACGCTCACATTCCAAAACTGTGTAAAGTTTTTCGCATTTCTCTTGAGAAAATTTCGCAGCTTGTGTCAGAAAAAATATTGCAAATAATGCCACTAAAACGAATGCAGTGAAAAACTTCGCCATTTTTAGTGACGTGCTGTGAATGAATTACAGACGAATTATAACTTGTTAATAATGTTCGTCATCATAAAAATTTTTTCAGAACAATTTAAATCAAACATTGTAACGATACACAAATTAGCGATAACGAGATTAGTTTCGATTGCCACTGTTTATGTTTTTCGTCTAATAAATAATAATTTATGATCGTGTTTTAAAGTTTAACAACTGTTAAACGTGTATCTAATTTTATGATAAGTTTAAAAAACGATAAGACGTATCCACAAGCCAAATAATGACAAACCCAAGGCAAGCGTAATAGAGATAGAAAACAAAAAAGTTTAGTTTCCTCGACATTTTGAATCTATGTATGTATTTGAGAAGTCCAAATTTTGTTTATTTCATAATTATTCTTGTTTCTTTGGTGTGCTTAAATTAAAAGAGATAATTATATTAGATCCCAAAAGCAAGCAAAAGCAGGTTAGTTACTCCACAATGGAAACAAAATATACATTTACGCATCTTTCAAACTTCGTACACAAGAAAGAAAACTATGAAAATATCAAACAACTTCTTGACAAAATAAATTATGCTGAATTCAATTAAGATATTTGTGTTGATTTCAGAATGCTTGCCTTTTTGCTTGGCTTACGTGTAGTCATGTTTCCTTTTCCTACGAGATAGCAGAACTTATAATGATCATTACAAGAAAAGTCATTTTCTCTCACGAGTGTCCCACTGCAGCCAGGAATGTTAAAAATTCTTAGATAGCCTCTAGTAGATTTTATGCATTCTAGATTCTAGAATATCTCGATCGTCAAATCAATTTTAATCTTAAGAAAAAAGTAAATAAAGCATTGAAAGTGCAAAATTGTATTGTTTCTTTTTGTTAAAACCAAAATGAAAAAGTACTAAATGTTGTGAAATTATTCTTACAATATTAGAATGGGCTGACCCAACATACTGCTTTAGATGAAAGTTTAGAAGAAAGAATAAATTGAAAACTATCGATGTAATGTCAAAACAAATGTGATTTTTTTTAATTTAGTGGCACAAAATAAATATACGAACATAAAAAAACACAAACAAACACAAAAATGTGTAATCTTCTATTGAATTTGATTTCTGACATTTTTCCAAGTTTTTCCTGAACTGGCAACTATTGACAAAAATCCAAAATATTTCTTAAAACCATACTTGTACTCCTGATTCGCATTTTAACAGTGTTTGGATGCTTCATAGCCACATCCATCATTTAATTTGAGTTCGTGGGATATGTCTTCTTCAGAATGATCATTCGCCAGTTTCAACCCAAATATTGACAAAAACGACCCAAAAACAAATACAGCGTACAACTTGACCACTGTAGCCCTGGCGTATAACAAATTAATTACCTCCGCTAAATGTTTGGCCAAACACAAATGTGAATGACGTGTTCTGCAGAATGTTTTGTTTTTAAAGATCGTATTGTTTTCTTTACTTAGTTTTACTAACCTGTGAAAATCAGTTATAGTCATGTTACCATAACCGCTTTTCGCGCAGTAAATAATAATTTATCTGCGTGACGAGAATATTGTAAACTTTGGTGAGTTATAAAAATCGTTAAAAATATTATTGTGTGATGCTTGTTGTATTTTAATAGCATCTTCAGACATAATGGATCGCTTCTTTTTATATTTAAATTTGGATTAATTATTCATATTCTACAATTATTCTACTGATCATACTTGCGATGGAGAGTGTGAGATGTGTTTTCAAACAAATCAACTTATTAATAATAGGTCGGATAAAACCCTAGATTTATTTTAAACATTCCTATGTTATTATCTGGTCATTAATATTTTCAAAAATTCCCCATAATTATAACAAACCCACTTAATCCATTGAAAATTGTATACATTCAATTTTCGCTAATTTACATTTTAATAGCCTTTTAACTTAGTGATCTACTTATATTTTTGTTTATAAACGATACAAACTGTTTACTACGCGTCAGTTCAAGTACATCCGTGCACTTGGAATGCCTGAAGATGCCGAAAGGCGAAACCCGGGTCGTTAGCGACAAAACTCATGGAAAAGTACAAAATTCAAACAATTCAAATTTATGATATTGAAATTCCATCAAGCACCCTCAGTCGAAATACTTAATCATAAATGTTAAAATTAATATTGGAGCTATTTCTCTTTACTAAGCTTCTCATAGAAGTGAAACACGTGTCAGTATGAAACATATCTGTCAAATTATCTAATTTAATTAATATAAGAAGTTATCAAATATAATTTCATTATAAAAAACATAAAATTATCGCTGAATTATTCAGTTTGTTTCGTATATGATTGCTGTAGAATCTTCTAGGTGAATGTATCACCTTTGAGATTCACTTGAGGGATACGATGCCCAGATTGAGAAAGACAGTTTGTGCCTGTATGTATGCTATATTGCGCTGTGTTTTATTAACTGACAAATAAATATACATTTTGTGTAAATATACATTTTGTTAATATGATTTATATATTATATAAATATAAGAATTTTCACTATATTGTGCGGGAGGTCGTAAATATATTTTTGTATTCTTTATTAATTTGATGTTAATAATATCTTTGGTTTCAATAGAATGTAAAATAACTTAGATTGTTCCACGTATTGTGCTACAAACTGTGACACGTGTTTCACTTTTCTCTGAAGCGGCGAAACACTAGTCACAGCTTGGAGCACAATACGTGGAATAACCTAAGTTATTTCATATTTTATTTAAATGAACTTCCACAAATTACCAATGCTGGTATATTCTGCTTTCTGTTATACGTTTGTAAATGTTTTCGAAAATCTCTTTTGCACTCTCACATTCCAAAGCTGAGTGATATTCTTCGCATTCCCAACCAAAAAAATAATCTTTAGCTCTGTGTTGTTCTTGAGTAAGTTTCCATGCTTGTGTCAGAGAAAATAATGCAAACAATGCCGCAAAAACGAATGCAGTGAAAAACTTCGCCATTTTTAGTAACGTGCTGTGAATGAAGTACAGACGAATGATTACTTGTTAATTATGGTCGTCATTGTAAATATAACTTCAGAACATTTAAAAACAAACATTATAACGATACACAAATTAGCGATAACGAGATTAGTTTCGATTGCCATGGTTTATGTTTTTTGTACAATAAATAATAATTTATGACCGTGTTTTAAACTTTAACAACTGTTAAACGTGTATGTAATTCGATGATTAGTTTCATAAACGATAAGACGTATTCACAAGCCGAAGAATGGCAAACCCAAGGCAAGCGTAATAGAGATAGAACATAAAAAAGTTTAGTTTCCTCAACAATGTATGTATTTGAGAAGTCGAAATTTTGTTTTATATATTAAGTCTTAAAGTAAAGACAGTTTTCTTTCACGAAAGCCATTTTTAGAAATCGTAAACAAAATAAAATGAAGCATGACTAATCAATTTAGTTTATGTGTGCTTTACCTTACAGTAGAAGATTTGATTGTTGATTTAATCATTATTCTTATTTATTTATCATCGATAGTATTTTGCGCAATATGAAAACCGTATGCTATTTTTTGACAGAAAAAATATTCTCATACAGTTTTCAAATGACGAACAGCTTGAAATAATGAAAATGTCGTTGTATGCCGATTTCATCGACTAGATGGCAATGTTTCCAAAATTCATTTGTTTCTGCTTCTTTTGAATACGATTGACTTTTAAATAATTTTAAATTATGGATTAGAATAAAAAAAAATCGATGATATGAAATGAAAACGAAAGAAAATCGGATAATATTAAAATAGGTTATGTTTATAATTAGGTATGATAATTTTTTGACAACAATATTACGCTGTTTGCACGAACGTTGCTCTACTCTGAGATGCCACGTTATTACACTTGGAACGCTACATCAAAGAAATTTGAACGTCAAAAGCAAGGTAATGCGGTTCCTGATCACCCAAATGACACATGTCAATCGCTGAAGAAATTGTCAGTTCAGGGAATCCCTATCTCGAGATGAATGAAGAGATACATAACCAGGCTTTGCTTTTGATCGAAAACATGTCTTTCCTCATGTGCGGCAGTTTGTTAGTCAAGTTAGGAATGCCAACGCCAGATCGTGGAATGAACGACGCTTTCAATCGAGAATTGAAACGTGAACGTGAATATTATCGAGATGCATTGAACCAATCAGTTTGAACGAATGTACTACTGTTGAACCCTCAACAGAAGGAAATTTACGAAACGTTAATGAAGGTAATTGATGATGGAAATGGTGGCTTATTTTTCCTCGATGCGCCCGGTGGAGCTGGGAAGACATTCCTCATGTCATTGATTATGGCCACTGTTCGTGCGAGATAAAAAAAAATGCTGTAGCAGTTTCTTCTTCTGAAATAGCGGCCACTTTGATAGATCGACCGCTTCCAATGAAATAAACGCTTGCCTTAAATCATTGACTCTGGCGCTATGTGAAGAAACTTCAGCTGACGACAAACATCTGAGTTGCATTGCTAAACGATCCATCTGCCGAAGATTTCTCCAAGCAATTGCTGGCTATCTATTTATTTATTGTTAAAAATTAAAATTACGGTACATGACATAACAGCTGACGCTAATTCGCAATGTACTTGAAAAATATAACAAGACAAAACACAAAATAAAACTACATAATACATCAAAATCAACATAAAAATCATGAAATAAAATTGTGAAATTTTACAAACAGTTCACAAATACTATCACCAAAAATGTCCACTTCTGTAGGCAATGCGTTGATCAATCTAACGGCCCTTGGAACTGGTGACTCATACCTCTTAAGCGAGGTATAAGTTTTTAGAAATAAAAGTTTTTGCTTATAGTTTCACCCACGTAAGAATAAATTGGGAGCATGTAAATTAATAGTCATGAGAATTTGAGGATTATTAACTCGGCCCCGAAGGAGAAGAGAAAAATTCTTTAAGCTTGAAAACGATCTTCGACTATTGTCGGTAACGACCGTGTTCCTGTTGACAAATCGAACAGATTGATTTCGTTTCCGCCGAATTTTAGCAATTTCGTCTAAACGAAGGACGGCTTCATCAACAAAATGTTCCCAAACGTCTAATCACAAAAATCACAATTGGTTGAGTGAATGAGCAATTCTAGCGGAGAAGAACAAATATGTGGATCATTTAAACTACACAATTCAAAATCAAATCGTTGGTCCACTACATTTTTTCAAATCTATCGACCGTGTAACAAACGAAGACGAAGCAACCAACTATCCAACTGAATTTTTAAACTCATTGGATCTGCCTGGCTTGCCATCGCACAATTTACAACTAAAGGTTGGCTCGGTAGTCATCATGTTTCAAGTTATCAAGTTAACACGACACTTATTGATTCTGAGGCGTTACGAAGTTCGTTGGGTCAGCTAGTGTAATATAAAGTGTTGGTAAGTAAAGGAAACGAAGTATAATTCTTTTTTTGTTGTTTTATGTGTAGCTTTAAATGTCTTCAAGAGCTTGGTATATAATAATCATATGAAGTAGTCGATTAGATATACCTAATCCAGCTTTAAAGTGGATCCAGCGCAAAAGGTAGAACTATCTTTCCCGCCGTTAAGCAGTAGTCGACCGAGCGGGTAGGACTACCTTTCCCGCTCTTTGTGTGTTAAGAAAAGAGTATTTAAAGCATTGAAAGTGTAGAATTATATTGTTTCTTTTTGTGATAACCAATGCTGTACTTCTTGTATATGAAAAAGTACTAAATGTTGTAAAATTATTCTTACAATATTATAATAGGTTGAACTCACATACTGCTGTAAATGAATGTTGTAAAGATAACGATAAATAATAAAATTAAGAATAAATTAAAAACTATCGATGTAACGTCAAAACAAATGTTATTTTTTAAATTAAGTAGCACAAAATACATATTTGAACATCAAATAAATAAAACATGTGTAATCTTGTGTATTTTTAATTACTTTATTTTACCATCTACGATTTTTCCTGAACTGTCAACTCTTTGCAAAAATCAAAAATATCTCTTTAAATCGTCCTTGAACTCCTGACTCTCATTTTGACATAATAACGTTTTTCTCTGAATAATTTCATAAAAAAAACACTTTCCACAATAACTTAATAAGATCATGACTGGTTTTGAACATGGCGAGCATTTCCAACTGAAATTAATCGATATCATTTTAAATAAATTTGAAACTAGTATGTAGACAAGAATGTTTTGTTTTACTTGTTTCTTATAAAAACAAAAAACTAGTATAAACAAGATTTTTTTAGGAACTTAAAATGACTGATGTGAAAATTTCTTTAACGGGGGTACACTTTAGGATTGTTGGTTCAAAAAATAAATTATTAGTTAACAATAAAGATAAAATACATTACTTAAATAAATCCGGAATTTATAGATTGCAATTCTCTTGTTGTACACAATTTTATATCGGCAAATCAGAAAGGACACTGAACACCAGAGTATTAGAACACATGGCAGCTTATAGATTGAAAAAAGACACGTCGACTTTTGCGAATCACTTATTTTCGGAAGGACACGTGTTCAATCAGGAACAAGGGATAAAAATTTTACACCCAAATACGGATAGTCATTTTCCAGGAAATTTTGGAAATAAATAGAGCCTAATTGCATAGCCTTCCGATTTTAAATGAAATATTTAACCTACCGGGATCTCCACTTAATAAATTTGATATAATTCTTTAAACTACTTACTACTCAAATCTGTGGGTTTATTCTCGATCACGTCATGAAGCTGTCGAAAAAATTCTACTGTGACATGACGGACCACCCAAACGACACCATCAAAGCCCTACTCAACGACTACGTTGAGTACCCCCACACTGACATAGCGCGGCCAAGGAAAATCCTCCTCCTAAAACCACCCTAGATCCCCTCCGATCCCACCACTGACATGCCTGGTTGCCGCAATCACACGGCTGGTGAAAAAAACACATCGGATTACCCTACTCTAAATTGTTACCTTTGCTCCCTTCCCTCCACTTTTTTCCTATATATGTTACCTTTTCTCTCCCCATTCCTTTCTTTTTTTTAATCAAATGTACAAAAAAAAAAAAAAACAGACAAACCCAAAGCATTCTAAAAAAAGTAAATAGAATAAATTAAATGAAATGGGCCCACAACATCTAAATTAGAAGAAAAAAATATATATATTTAACCTTAGATGAAAGGGAGATTGGAGCTCGGCTCCACAGTTCCCCGTATAAGATGAAATGACACTGATGATGATCTGTGGGCATTTTCATGAGCTTATCCTTTCCGCCAGCAATGGCTTTAAACTCAATGATACATTTATTTATTACATAAACACCAAAAATTCATTTACTAAGCGTCAGTTAAAGTTCATCCATGCAATTGAATGCCTGAAGATGCCGAAAGAATCTCAAAATCTGTGAGAATGTATATAGTTTGAACGATTCAAATTTAAATAAAAGAAAGGTTATTTTTTATCAAACTTTATTTAATTGGAACAGACTTCGATTGACATCAAATGCGAACACATATTTTCTCGGCAGTTTTGCAAGGAATCAATATAAATCATTATTAAGATAATGTTAATATAACGTAGAATAAATTTAATTACTCTGATGTACTCTGATTACTAATTGTGTATAGCATCTTTAAAAATCTGTCACTTAACAACACAAACAGTAATTCTTAACTCATAAATGTCAAAATTATTATTATTGGAGCTGTTTCTTTTTACCAAGCAAATAGTGCATGTTGTGTGAGAATCGGTGACTCAAATATCGAATGGTTCGGGGTCACGACCGGAGTGAGACAAGGGTGCGTTCTTGCACCGTTCCTGTTTATTATTATCTTTGACTACATACTTCGCAGTTCAATTCCGCCTGATCGAGGTGTATGTTGGTCCCGGTCTGAAGCTGTGTGACCTTGAATATACCGATGATGCTGTCATATTCGATAAATCCATTGAGGGCATCCAGGAGACTATTGATGGTTTAAGAACTAACTCAGGTCACATTGGTCTAAAAATTAATACTAGTAAGACCAATGTTATGTGTAACCAAACCTGTCATGACTTTGATAGGACCCTTACCAGCGCGGGACAGATCATTGAGAGAGTTGACAGCTTCAGATACCTTGGCGTACATATCCCCGAAGACGGTAGTAAAAAAAACGAGCTCGCCATTCGTTTAGGAATGGCTGGAGCCACATTCAACTCAATGCGGACTGTCTGGGACACACAGTTGTACTCGATTAAAACCAAATGCCACTTGTTCAACGCTTGCATTCTGCCGGTAATGCTTTACGGTCGCGAATGACGACGACTCAAAAAAACCGTATACTGAGCTTCGAGAACAGATGCTTGCGTCGGATAATGAGGGTGAAGTGGTTTGATTTTGTGAGGAATTCAGAGATAAGGGAGCGTACAAGACAGCGTCCCGCCACGTCAGTGGTTATGGAGACACGTTGGAACTGGCTGGGTCACATGCTGCGGATGCCTCCGGAAAGTCTCAATCCTGCCTGCCTCTTCTTTCGACCTGTGAGATTCCGGCGTCCCGGACGTCCGTCGGGTACTATCCATAGGATGTACTCGGCGGAACTGAGGGATGCTGGCATGTCATGGGAGGAAGCAAAGCTATTGACGGGAGACAGGGAAACATGGAGGTGCCGCATGGCGGCCATATGCTTCACATAGGGAGCGAACATGGCCAAAGAAGAAGAAAAAGAAGCTTCTCATAGAAGTGAAACACGCGTCAGTATAAAAAATATTTGTTATCAAATAGTTATCAAATATAATTTCACTATAATAAAAACAACCGCCGAATTATCCAGTTTGTTTCGTATATTATTGCTGTAGAATATTCTAGATTAATGTATCACCTTTGACATTGATCCAATTCACTTGATGTATACGATGCCCAGATTGAGAAAGACAGTTTGTGCCTGTATGTATGCTATATTGTGCTGTGTTTTATTAACTGACAAATAAATATTTTGTATAGATATAAGAAATTTCACTTTATTGAGCGGGAATTCGTAAATATTTTTTTACTGTATTATTTATTGATTTGATGTTAATAATATCTTTTGCTTTCATAATTTTATTAAAATGAACTTCCCCAAAGTTACCAACGAAAGTATCTTCTGTGTTTTCTCATATTGTATAAACGTTCTTCAAAAACCTTTCCTACACGCTGACAATCCCAAGCTGACTGAAATTCTTCGCATTCCCCACTAGAAAAGAAGTCTCTTAGTCTCTGTTCTTCATCAGTTAGTTTCCTTGCTTCTGTCAGAGAAAATAATGCAAACAATGCCACAAAAACGAATGCAGTGAAAAACTTCGCCATTTTTAGTAACGTGCTGTGAATGAAGTACAGACGAACGATTACTTGTTTATTATGTTTGTCATTATAAATATAATTTCAGAACAATTAAAAACAAACATTGTAACGATACACAAATTAGCGATAGCGAGATTAGTTTCGATTGCCATGGTTTATGTTTTTCGTCTAATAAATAATAATTCATGACCGTGTTTTAAACTTAAACAACTGTTAAGCGTGTATCTAATTCTATGATAAGTTTCATAAACGATAAGACGTATCCACTAGCTAAAGAATAGTAAACCCAAGGCAAGCGTTATAAAGATAGAAAATAAAAAAGTTTAGTTTCCTCAACATTTTGAAAAAATGTACGTATTTGAGAAGTCCAAGTTTTGTTCATTTCATAATTATTCTTGTTTCCTTGGTGTGCTTAAAAAAATAGATAATTATTTTTAATCATCATTTTAATCATCATTTAAATTATCTATTTTTTTTAAGCACACTAAAGAAACAAGAATAATTATGAAATAAACAAAATTTGGACTTATCAAATACATACATTGATTCAAAATGTCGAGGAAACTAAACTTTTTCGTTTTCTATGTCTATTACGCTTGCCATGGGTTTGCCATTCTTTGGCTTGTAAATACGTCTTATCGTTTATGAAACTTATCATCGATTTAGATACACGTTTAACAGTTGTTAAAGTTTAAAACACGGTCATGAATTATTATTTATTAGACGAAAAACATTAACCATGGCAATCGAAACTAATCTCGCTATCGCTAATTTGTGTATCGTTACAATGTTTGTTTTTAATTGTTCTGAAATTATATTTATAATGACAAACATAATAAACAAGTAATCATTCGTCTGTACTTCATTCACAGCACGTCACTAAAAATGACGAAGTTTTTCACTGCATTCGTTTTTGTGGCATTGTTTGCATTATTTTCTCTGACACAAGCATGGAAACATACTCAAAAGCAACAGAGAGTACCTAATCAAAATTTCTTTGAAGGAGAATGTGAAAAATATCACCCGGCTTCGGAATGTGTGAGTGCAAGAGTGATTTTTGAAAAATTTGAGAAAAGATTAAAAAAAGACAAAGAATATTAACATCAAATTAATAGATAATACTGTCAAAATATTTATTTAATAATTACCGCACAATAAAGTGATTTTTTTATATATATACAAAATGTATATTTATTTGTCAGTTAATAAAACACAGCACAATATAGCATATATACAGACACAAACTGTCTTTCTCAATCTGGGCATCGTTTACATCAAGTGAATTGGACCAATGTCAAAGGTGGTAAATTCACCTAGAAGATTCTACAGCAATAATATACGAAACAAACTGAATTATTCAGCGGTAATTTTATGTTTTTTTTATAATGAAATAATATTTGATGACTTCGTTTTTTGATAGATATGTTTTAAACTGACACGTGTTTCACTTATATGAGAAGCTAAGTAAAATTAAATAGCTCCAATTTTATTTTGACATTTATAAGTTAAGAATTACTGAAAATATGTGTTTGAATTTAATATCAATCGAAGTCTGTTCCAATTAAATAAAGTTTGATAAATTTTAAACTTTTTTTATTTATTTTTTGAACCAACAATCCTTAAATGTAAGTTAATGAATTTTGCACATCAGTCATTTTAAGTTCTTAAAAAAATCCTGTTTATACTCTTTTTGTGTTTTTATATGAAACTAGTAAAACAAAACATAATTTATTTAAAGTGATATCGATTAATTTCAGTTGGAAATGGTCGCCATGATCATAACCAGTCTTGATCATGTTAAGTTATTGTGGAATGGAAGTGTTATATTGTTGTTATTCAAAAATAAATAAGCCCCCAAAAAAATCAAAATTTATTAAACAAAAAAAATATATTGTAATCATTATCTAATAAAAAAGAGATGTGCTTAAAATACGCTTTCAGAATATAAGTAAATTGTTATTATAACTAGCTGGTTCCCGGCAAGCGTTACAATTCCACTCTAAGAAAAAAAGTTGGTTGTGTTTTAATTGTGTTTATTGAAGTGCATGTTTTCTTTTTCTGTTTGTTTGACGTTTGCTGCTGATTGTCTATGGTACGACCCTTCGCCACCTACTGTGAGTTAATTGTACTATGCATATAACCTTTGCGCAAGTGCAAGCAATACGTTGACAAAATGAACGGTATGGCAGACATACATAAATTGATTTTCATATAAAAGACCTCTGTAAGCTAATTTTACTATACCTTTAACCTTCCCGGAAGTTCAAGTAAAAATTTTGTCAAAGTTTTATTGCAATCGGATTAGCCGCACCAAAGCATAAAGTAAGAACAAAAAAAATCGTTTTTATACATTAGATAATAACAATTTTATTTTTTTCTAACACTTGTTTTTCTTAGAATCAAAAAAACGTTTTTTTATAAATAAATTTGGTGAAATGAATAGAGTAATTTTCCTGTGACACTATTAAATTTCAAGATATAAACCAATGTTCAATTAAAAATAAACCGAAACATTACGAACCAAACTGCATAACTCAAAAATGATGATTTAAACAGGCAACACTTTTATGCTGTGGATTCGAAATGCTCAATTCAAAAAGTTTGTAACAGAAGCCCAGTAAAATTAATAAAATTGATGTAATATTCATGGTTCGCACTTAACTGTCCATTCTCGGTGGCAACAAATTTAGTATATAATGAAAAAATATATATTTGGCTTATTTTTACTAGCTGTAATGCCTAATATACTTAATCAATTAAATTTCCCTTCATAACTAATAAGTAATAAGTAAGTGATAAAAACACATCTCTCACTCTCCATCGCAAGTATGATCAGTAGAATAATTGTAGAATGAATAATTAATCCAAATTTAAATATAAAAAGAAGCGATCCATTATGTCTGAAGATGCTATTAAAATAAAACAAGCATCACACAATAATATTTTTAACGATTTTTATAACTTACCAAAGTTTACGCTATTCTCGTCACGCAGATAAATTATTATTTACTGCGCGAAAAGCGGTTACGTCATTCAAATTTGACCAAAAACTTAGCGGAGGTAATTAATTTGTGATACACCATTGCTGCAGTGGTTAAGTTTATACTGTATTTGTTTTCGGGTCGTTTTAGTCAATATTTGGGTTGACTCTGGCAAGTGATGTTTCTGAAGAAGACTTATTCTACAAACTCAAATTTAATGATGGATGAAGCATCCAAACAATGTAAAAATGTGAGTCAGTTACAGTGACAATCAGGAACAAGGGATAAAAATGTTACACCCAAATACGGACAGTCATAAGCTCTTTTTCCAAGAAATTTTAGAAATCAATAAAGCACAGTTGCAAAGTCTTCCGATTTTAAACGAAATAACAAATTTTCCCACATCTCCTCTTCTATACCCTATATAACCATAAAATCATATAATCATAAAACCTTTGCCGACAAACAGATTATATAATTCTTGAAACTGCTCACTACACAAATCTGTTGGAATTCCCATGAGCTCATCCTTTTCGCCAGCAATGGCTTTGGACTCGGTGATGCATTTGTATCTTATATAAGCACGAAACTTTTATTTGCTAAGCGTCAGTTCAAGTTCATCCGTGCACTTGAATGCCTGAAGATGCCGAAAGGCGAAACCCGGGTCGTTAGTGACAAAATTTGTGAGAATGTACATAGTTTGAACGATTCAAATTTAATATTGAAATTCCACCAAGCACCTTCAGTCGAAATCTTAAATTATAACAATTATCCCAATTGAATCCAGTATAGTTTATTTTGTCAAGAAGTTGTTTGATACATAGTTTGTTTTCTTCTGTACAAAGTTTGATAGATGCAAAGATGTATATTTTATTTCCATTATGGAGCAACATTGCTTTGTGATTTCGTTTTGAGTTTTCTATGAACAGTCGCCATATTTTATTATATAAGGTTTGATGATACAGCAAAAAAAAAACATTTTTGGAATCAGCAGGAACTTGATAAATAAACAGTAAAACAATTACAATGAGCTAAACTTTTGTTAAATAATATTATAAAGTTATATCAATTATACTCACAAATGTGATTTTTTGGCTCGTTATCAACGATCGGCATATTATCTAAATATAAGGGATTATCAGCTTTATTTTGAAGGTCCGGGACACGAGACATAAACTTGTCGTATACCGGGAAGCTTTTGTGTTCTAAAACCATAATATTATGGCACCTCCATGTTTCCCTGTTTCCTGCCAATAGCTTTGCTTCCTTCCATGACATGCCAGCATCCCTCAGTCCCGCCGAGTACATCCTATAGATAGTACCCGATGGACGTCCGGGGTGCCAGAATCCCACTGGTCGAAAGAAGAGGCAGGCAGGATTGAGACTTTCCGGAGGCATCTGCAGCACCCAGCCAGTTCCAACGTCTCTCCATAACCACTGACGTGACGGGACGCTGTTTTGTACGCTCCCTTATCCCTGAATTCCTCTCAAAATCAAACCACCTCACCCCCATTATCCGACCCAAGCATTTGAGTCTTCGTCAGGTGCCATGATTCGCAACCTTAAAGTATTACCGGCAGAATGTAAGCGTTGAACAAGTGTCATTTGGTTTTAATCGAGTACAGCTGCGTGTCCCAGACAGTCCGCATTGAGTTGAATGTGGCTCCAGCCATTCCTAAACGAATGGCGAGCTCGTTTTTTATACTACCGTCTTCGGGGATATGTATGCCGAGGTATTTGAAGCTGTCAACCCTCTCAATGATCTGTCCCGCGCTGGTAAGGGTCCTATCAGAGTCATGACAGGTTTGGTTACCCATCACATTGGTCTTACTAGTATTAATTTTTAGACCAATGCGACCTGAGTTAGTTTCTAACCCATCAATAGTCTCCTGGATGCCCTCAATGGATTTATCGAATATGACAGCATCATTGGCATATTCAAGGTCACACAGCTTCAGACCGGGACCAACAGCTACACCTCGATCAGGCGGAATTGACCTGCGAAGTATGTAGTCAAAGATAATAATAAACAGGAAAGGTGCAAGAACGCACCCCTGTCTCACTCCGGTCGTGACCCCGAACCATTCGGTATTTGAGCCACCGATTTTCACACAACATGCACTATTCGCTTGGTAAAAAGATATAGCTCGAATAATAATAATTTTGACATTTATGAGTTAAGAATTACTGTTTGTGTTGTTAAGTGACAGATTTATGATAGTTTTTTTGAGGATGCTACACACAATTAGTAATCAGAGTACATCAGAGTAATTAAATTTATTCTACGTTGTATTAAAATTATCTTTATAATGCCCACGTGGGACCCTCAGCCGTTGACCATCAAAGCAAACCATTTAAACCAGAAAAACAAACCATTTAAGTAAATCGTTGTGTCTCCGATTGTATTTTTGGATCGGGTGAGTAGAAGGGAATTCGGACATCGCTGACTTTAAAACATACTTCATGTCTTCAAACGAAAATTCTTATATAGCTTGAAAAATAAATTATAAATGAATGCGTCTGTAAAGCCTGATTAATGAATGTGTCTGTAAAGCACTGTCTTGACAATTTGGCAGATATTTCACGAGGGTGAAAAAATACTAGTCGTTAAGTCTGCAGAAGCCAAGGTTTTGGCCACCCATGGTAAAGATGCATAATGCGATAATCTCAAAGCAATGTTGTTCTACAATGGAAATAAAATATCCATCTTTCAAACTTCGTACAGAAGAAAGAAAACTGTGAAAATATCAAACAATTTCTTGACAAAATAAACTATGCTGAATTCAATTGGGATAATTGTGTTGTTTGGCTTACATGGTGTCATGTTTTCTTTTCTTATGAGATAGCAGTGCTTATGATGATCATTACAAGGAAAGTCATTTTCTCCCACGAGTGGAACTGCAGCCAGGAATGTTTAAGGTTCTCAGATATCATCTTGTAGATTTTAAGTCTTATAACCCCCATATTATATTTAGCTTGGGTTGGTAAAACAGTTTGTGAGGGCCTTAAATTTTAGAGAAACAGCTTTTTAAGAAATTAATCTCTAAATATAATCACAATTTACTTATATTCTGAAAGCGTATTTCAAGCACATCCCTTTTTTGTGAGATTCTGAAAATTTATTTTCAATGATAACAATACATTTTTTTTTTTAATAAATTTATATTTCTTTGGGGGTTATTTATTTTTGAATGACAACAATATTAAAATTCTTCGTGACTGGTAAAAAAAAACACCTTCTCTAAATAACACTTTTAAGTGAACAATTTCATTAAAAAAACACTTTCCACAATAATTTAATATGATCAGCACTGGTTTTGATCATAGCGAGCATTTCCAACTGAAATTAATCGATATCATTTTAAATAAATTTGAAATTAGTATGAACACAAGAATGTTTTGTTTCATATAAAAACAAAAAAAGAGTATAAACAGGATTTTTTTATAAACTTAAGATGACTGATGTGTAAAATTCTTTAACGGGGTACACTTAAGGATTGTCGGTTCAAAAAATAAATAAAAGAAAGGTTATTTTTTATCAAACTTTATTTCATTGGAACAGACTTCGATTGATGTCAAATGCGAACACATGTTTTCTCGGCAGTTTTGCAAGGAATCAATATAAAGCATTATTTAGATGATGTTATTATAATGTAGAATAAATGAAATTACTCTGATGTTCCATTAATAGTGTGTAGCATCTTCAAAAAAACTATCATAAATCTGTCACTTAACAACACAAACAGTAATTCTTAACTCATAAATGTTAAAATTAAGATTGAAACTATTTCTTTTTACTAAGCTTCTTATAAAAGTGAAACACGTGTCAGTATGAAACATATCTGTCAAAAAACAAAGTTATCAAATATAATTTCACTATAAAAAAACATTAAATTACCGCAGAATTATTCAGTTTGTTTTGTATTTGCTGTTTGTTTACAGTTTGATGTAGAATCTTCTAGGTGAATGTATCACCTTTGAAATTGGTCCAATTCACTTGATGTATACGATGCTCAGATTGAGAAAGACATTTGGTGCCTGTATGTAAGCTATATTGTGGTGTGTTTGATTAACTGACAAATAAATACACATTTTGTATAGATACCAGAAATTTCAGTTTATTGTGCGGGAATTCGTTAATATATTTTTTACTGTATTATTTATGAATTTGATGTTAATATTTTTTATTATTATTTAATCTTTTCCAAAGGTTTTCAAAAATCGCTTTTGCACTCGCACATTCCGCAGCTGGGTGATATTTTTCGCATTCCCCTTCAAAGAATTTTAGTTTAAGTTCTTTCTGTAGCTTTTTAGTATGTTTCCCTGCTTGTGTCAGAGAAAATAATGCAAACAATGCCACAAAAACGAATGCAGTGAAAAACTTCGCCATTTTTAGTAACGTGCTGTGAATGAATTACAGACGAATGATTACTTATTAAAAATGTTCGTCGTTATAAATATAATTCAGAACTATTAAAAACAAACATTAAAACGATACACAAATTAGCGATAGCGAGATTAGTTTCGATTGGCCATGGTTTATGTTTTTCGTCCAATAAATTATAATGTATGACTTTGTTTTAAACTTTAACAACTGTTAAACGTGTATCTAATTCGATGATAAGTTTCATAAACGATAAGACGTATCCACAAGCCAAAGAATGGAAAACCCAAGGCAAGCGTAATAGAGATAGAACATAAAAAAGTTTAGTTTTCTCAACATTTTGAATCAATGTACGTATTTAAGAAGTCCAAATTTTGTTTATTTCATAATTATTCTTGTTTCTAAGGTGTGCTTAAATAAAAATAGATATATTTTTTAATCAATATATATATATTAGGTCTCAAAAGCAAAGACAGCACTCTTTCACGGAAGCCATTTTGAGGAATCGTAAACAAAATAAAATGAAGCATGACTAATTAACTTAATTTATGTGTGCTTTACCTTCCAGTAGAAGATGTTTACTTAATCATTATTCTTATTTATTTATCATCGATACTATTGTACGCAATATTAAAACCGTATGCTATTTTTTGACAGAATGATTGCAATTTGCAATACGAATTTAAAATTGAAAAAGAGCTGCAAAAAATAGCACCCTTGCCGAGTCTCGAACAGTTACGGTGTTTGCGAAAACTTTTCCTCGAACGAATGCTTTTAATGATTTCTGTAGCATCTTTACCATGGTTGGCCAAAATTGTGACCTCTGCGATAAATTAATGCAACTGTGCTTGATGACCATAAAAAATACTACACTATTATGGTTTTAGAACACGAGAGCTTCCCGGTATGCGACAAGTTTATGTCTCGTGTCCTGGAACTTCAATAAAAAGCTGAGACTCCTTAATATTCACATAATATGCCGATCGTTGATGATGAGTAAAAAAGTCACATATGTGAGTATAATTGATACAACGTTAGAATATTTAACAAAAGTTTTGTTTATTGTAATTGTTTTACTGTTTATTTATCACGTTTCTCTGCTGATTCCAAAAATGTTTTTTTTTGCTGTATCATCAAACGTTATATAATAAAATATGGCGACTTTCCATAGAAAACTCAAAACGAAATCACAAAGCAATGTTGCTCCATGATGGAAATAAAATATCCATCTTTGTATCTTTCAAACTTCGTACAGAAGAAAGAAATCTATTAAAATAACAAACAACTTCTTGACAAAATAAACTCTGCTGAATTCAATTAGGATATTTGTGGTGATTTCAGAATGCTTGTCATTTTTGCTTGCTTACATGTTGTTATGTTTCTTTTTCTTAGCAGAGCTTATGATGATCGTTATAAGAAAAGTCATTTTCTCCCACGAGTGGAACTGCAGTCAGGAATGTTTAAAGTTCTCAGATAGCCTCTACTAGATTTTCAGTCTAATTACCCCCATTTTATATTAAGCTAGGGTTGATAAAACAGTATGCGAAGAACTTAAATTTTAGACCGAAAGCTTTTCAAGAAAGTCGTCTTATGTATTCCAAGCTATCTGAGGCTAAGCTTGAAGGTGGCGTATTTTTTGGACCATTAGTAATCGCGATGTTGGACTCGGAGAAACTGGAAATTGTCACGACCAGAGTTGAAAAAGAAGCATGGTGTGTATTTCGTGGTATAGTTCGTAGATTCCTAGTAAATTTAAAAGGTCCTCATTACAAACAACTGGTAGCAAAACTCATTGAGAACTTTAAGAAACTGCGTTGTTGTATGTTCTTAAAGGTTTACTTTCAGCGCTCTCACCTAGATTTCTTCCCCGAAAACTTGATTGATGTCAGTGAGGAGCATGGTCAGAGATTTTATCAGGATATCGCAACAATGGAAAAAAGATATCAATGATGATGGGATACTGTTATGATGTGATAATATATATGGTCTCGAGTTTAAAAATGATGAAAGTATGCACTCTAGAATATCTCGATTCTCAAAGCACTTTTAGTCTTAAGAAAAGAGTAAATAAAGCATTGAAAGTGCAGACTTGTATTGTTTCTTTTTGTTAAAACCAATATTGTTATTCCTGTTAATGAAAAAGTACTAAATGTTGTGAAATTATTCTTACAATATTAGAATAGGTTGAACCAACACTCTGCTGTAGATGAAAGTTGTAGAAATAACGATAAAATATTAAATTGACAATAAATTAAAAACTATCGATTTTACGTCAAAACAAATGTGATTTTTAAATTTAGTGTCACAAAATTTAATACGCACATAAAAAAACACAAAAATGTGTAATCTTTACTTGAATTTGATTTCTGACATTTTGTATTTTTAATTATTTTATTTCATCCTCTACGATTTTTCCTGGACTGTCAACTCTTGACAATAATCCAAAATACTTCTTTAAATCATCCTTGAACTTCTGAATCGCATTTTGACATTGTTTGGATGCTTCATAGCGGCATCCATCATTTAATTTGAGTTCGTAGGATAGGTCTTCCTCAGAATCATTATGTTCCAATGTCAACCCAAATATTGACAAAAACGACCCAAAAACAAATACAGCGTAAAAGTTGACCATTGAAGCACTGGCGCATAACAAATTAATTACCTCCACTAAGTGTTTGGCCAAATGTGAATGACGTTTTTTTGTCGAATGTTTTGTTTTGTATATATCATATTGTATTCTTTACTTTTTTATTTACCTGCGAAAATCAGTTATGGTCATGTTGCCATAATCGCTTTTCTAGCAGTAAATAATTATTTATCAGCGTGATGAGAATAGCGTAAACATTTGTAAATTATAAAAAATCAAATATGAATCGTTCAAATTATGTACACTCACACAAGTTTTGACACTTACGACACGGACTTTGTCATTCGGCATCTTCAGGCGTTCACGTGTACGGGTGAACTTGAACTGATGTTTAGTAAAGTATTTTATAAACTAACAAATAAAAATAAACAACAAATAAAAGTTCATATTATTTTTCACTTTATTGTTCGGAAATTCGTATAAATATATTTTTTACTGTATTATTTATTAAATTGATGATAATAATATTTATTGTTTAATTTTCTTTCTTTTCATCAAGTCTTTCAAAATCTGTTTTGCCCGCGCACAATCCGGAAATGGGTTATTATTTTTGCATCCTCCATTCAAAAAATGTTTTACAGGTATCTGTTCTTCTTCGGGAATTTTCGCTGCTTGTGTCAGAGAAAATATTGCAAATAATGCCACTAAAACAAATGCACTGAAAAACTTCGCCATTTTTAGTAAGTAACGTGCTATGAATTAATAATAGACGAATGATCACTAACTGCTTTATAGTGCTCGTCATTGTTTATTTGTTTTAAAAACATTGTAACATTATAACGATACACAAATTAGCGATAGCGAGATTAGTTTCGATTGCCATTGTTTATGCTTTTGTCTAATAAATAATAATTTATGACCGTGTTTTACATTTTAATAACTGTTAAACGTGTATCTAAATAGTTAATAAGCCTAATAAACGATAAGACGTATCCACAAGACAAAGAATAGCAAAACCAAGGCAAGCGTAATAGAGATGGAAAATTTAAAAGTTTAGTTTCCTTAACATTTTGAATCAATTTATGTATTTGAGAAGCGCACATTTTGTTTATTTCATAATTATTGTTGTTTCTTTGGTGTGCTTAAATAAAAATAGATAATTATTTTTAATCAATATATATAATTTAGTTCTCAAAAACAGAAACAGCATTCTTTCACGGAAGCCATGTTGAGGAATCGTAAACAAAATAAAATAAAGCATGACTAATTAACTTAATTTATGTGTGCTTTACCTTACAGTAGAATATTTGATTGTTTATTTAATCATTATTCTTATTTATTCATCATCGATAGTATTGTGTGCAATATTAAAACCTTATGCTATTTTTTGACAGAATGATTGCAATACGAATTTAAAATTGAAAAAGAGTCGCAAAAAATAGCACTCTTGCCGAGTCTCGAACAGTCGTTCTTCAGTTACAATGTTTGCGAAAACTTTTCCTCGAACGAATGCTTTTAATGATTTTTGTAGCATCTTTACCATGGTTGGCCAAAATTGTGACCTCTGCTATAAATTAATGCAACTGTGCTTGATGACCTTAAATATTGTTTCATAAAAAATACTACACTATTATGGTTTTAGAACACGAGAGCTTCCCGGTATGCGACAAGTTTATGTCTCGTGTCCTGGAACTTGTACACACACATACGCATACATACACACACACATACAGTACACAAAGAAAGTCAAACAAAGAGAGTCATTTTCGTGATGCTAATTTCGTTCTAAAAGTGCCAATTTAAGACGACATAAGATCTATGGAGGGTCGTCGAGCAGAATTGCTCTCGGTCTAAAACGATTCTCAGGCAGTGTCTCGTCATAGTTGTGGAGATTAGATATCGTTGGGTTAAAATGTTTTCCTACTTCGCTGTGAAACTTTTGGGATATCTCACGAACGAACTCGCGGATGGTAGGTATTTTCAAGTCTCTGTGAAGCAGCGTGTTACGCACGTACCACGGGGCGTTACATATCTGTCTCAGTGATTTATTTTGAACAATCTGGAGAGTCTTCATATGTTTACGGTGAGCATACGTCCATATTGGAGCAGCGTACACCATGATTGGTCGAGTAATTGCTGTGTAGAGGAGCAGCTTGCTTTTGAGAGTAGGTTTGCTCCTCGCGTTAAGCATAAAATACAACCTTGCCTTTGTAACATTAGCTTGACGTTTTTTAATCGCGGCGTGTTCATTAAATTTAAGTCGATTATCTAGCGTGAGTCCGAGATACTTAACCGAATTGGACCACTTGATCTCTGCGTTGTGCATGCGTATGCAAGCAAAATTAGGTTTTCTGATAAAACCCTTGGAAAACATTACTGCTGCGCTCTTTTCGGTATTAATTTTGATTCGCCATTTGTCGCACCAGTCTGCAATTGTATCAGCAGCTGATTGAACATGCGTGACAGCGCTTTGTAGATTTCGAGATTTAGCTAAAATAGCCGTACCATCTGCATATTGTGCTATAATTGCGTCGTTTTCTCCGCCGGAAGGAATGTCATAGGTGTATATATTGTATAATATGGGTCCCAAAACAGAGCCTTGCGGAACTCCCGCCCGAGTTGACCTTGGTGAAGATCGAATTCCATCCATTTTATCGTTGAAACATCTGCCTGTCATGAATGAATTGAGAATTTTTACCAGTGGTGATCCTATGCCAGCCTTCGACATTTTGAATACAAGCCCTTCAGTCCATACTCTGTCGAAGGCTTTTGCGATATCTAAAAAGAGGCCAGCCGTGACTTCTTTAAGAATTAATCCACTTGTGATAAACTCCGTTACTCGGAGGAGTTGGTGGTTTGTCGAATGGCTAGCACGAAAGCCGTGCTGAGTGTCTGGGATGATTTTTTTCACCGTAACAACTTCTTGTAACCTAATCTTAATTACACGCTCTAAGAGTTTGCTCATTGCGGGTAGCAGACTTATTGGCCGATGATTTACTGGATGAGTATGATCTTTTCCAGGTTTTGGAATGAGAATAATGTCAGCTTCTTTCCACCGTGCCGGAAAATATTGTAATATCAAGCACGCATTGATGATGTTTACTAGCGAATTAATGCCCTTTTCCGGGAGCTGCTTGAGAGCCTTGTTGCCAATTTTGTCATTGCCCATTTTTGATGAAACTTTCCACCTCGGCAAATGAGGTGGGATAGATAATTTCGCCATATTCATCTTGAAATTGATCTAGAATTAACTTTGCAGCGATTTCTATATCAAACGCGTTTTTATTCATGACTAAATTGCTTGGGTCAATTGTGTTGGGTGTAAATTGGCTTTCAAGGCTGTCTGCAAAATCTTCAACTTTATCACTGATGGTGAAAACAGGTCCCTTTGGTCCGTAATGTGGTATCAGGGAGTGTTTTTCTGCGCGGAGGGCTCTGGAGAGGGCCCAGTATGGGTCACTTCCTTTAACAAGATCACTTAATCTGCCGTCAGAAGTTTTTTCGCGGTAAGCTTTCATAGCGAGTCGGATTCCAGCAGACATACGGTCAACGCGCTGCTTAACTAAGGGGTTACAGAATTTTTTCCATTCTTTTCTTGCACACCGAGATAACCAAAGCATTGACTTTGAGATTCTTAATTTCAATACAAACATTAACTTAGCTGCCGCGTATGCTACAAAAACTTTACAAAATACACCTTACAATAAACCTCCACCGATAGACATTAAAATCTTATGATTTCTGTAGCATCTTTACCAAGGTTGGCCAAAATTGTGACTTCTGCAATAAATTTATGCAACTATATAAAAAATTAATGCAACTGTGCTTGATGACATTAAATATCTATATATATAAAAGAAAGTGGGGTTTGTTACACCACGTATATCTCGAGAATAACAGCTCGGATTTTAATGATCTTTGTTTTATTAAATTCGTATCCGCCTAGAATAGCAGAATAAGCATTAAAACATCGGAAAAATATCACGGCAAAGAAATTATGAAGAAAATTAATATTCTCATACAGTTTTCAAATGGCGAACACCTTGAAATAATGAAAATGTCGTTTGTATGCAGATTTCATCCGCTAGGTGGTAATTTTTCCAAAATTCATTTGTTTCTGCTTCTTTTGCATACGATTGACTTCTAAATAATTTTAAATTTAGAGTATGGATTAGAATAAAACAGATCGATGATATAAAATGAAAACGAAATAAAATCGGATAATATTGAAATAAGGTTATGTTTATAATTAGGTGTGATATTTTTTTTGACAACAATATTACGCTGTTTGCACGAACGTTGCTCTATTTTGAGATGCCACGTTATTACACTTGGAAAGCTACATCGAAGAAATTTTAACGTCGAAAGCAAGGCGATGCGGTTCCTGCTCATCCGAATGATTACTGATGCTCTTGGTCGCATTTACACAGTTCATCCGAAAAATGACGTATGCTTCTACTTGCATGTCAACAGCTCAATTTGCTTGAAAATGATACTCATTACAATCGCTGAAGAAATTGTTCCTGAATCTCCAAGTCAGATACGCACATTATTTTCTATCATTATTTTGACATGCTTCCCATCGAATCCCCGTGAACTGTGGAACAAGTACAAGGATGACATGTCCGAATACATTTTGCACCGAATTCGTGTCAGTTTGGGGAATCCCGATCTCGAGGTGAATGAAGAGATACATAACCAGGCTTTGCTTTAGATCGAAGACATGTGTTACCTCATGTGCGGCAGTTTGGTAGTCAAGTTACGAATGCCAACGCCAGATCGTGGAATGAACGACGCTTTCAATCGAGAATTGGAACGTGAACGTGAATATGATCGAGATGCATTGAACTAATCAGTTTGAACGAATGTACCACTGTTGAACCCTCAACAGAAGGAAATTAGCGATACGTTAATGAAGGTAATTGATGATGGAAATGGTGGCTTATTTTTCCTCGATGCGCCCGGTGGAGCTGGGAAGACATTCTTCATGTCATTGATTATGGCCACTGTTCATGCGAGATAAAAAAATTGCTGTAGCAGTTTCTTCTTCTGGAATAGCAGCCACGTAGATAGATCAACCGCTGCCGATGAAATAAACGCCTGCCTCAAATAATTGACAAACATGCGAGTTGCATTGCTAAACGATCCATCTGCCGAAGATTTTTCCAAGCAATTGCTGACTATCTATTTATTCATTGTTCAAAATTAAAATTACAGTACATGACATAACAGCTGACGCCAATTCGCCATGTACTTGAAAAATATAATAAGACAAAATATAAAATAAAACTACATAATATATCAGAATCAAAATCAACATAAAAAATCAAGAAATAAAAAAGTGAAATTTTACAAACAGTTCACAAATACTATCACTAAAAATGTCCACTTCTCTAGGCAATGCGTTGATCAATCTAACGGCCCTTGGAACTGGTGATTTAAACCTCTTAAGCGAGGTATAAGTTTTTAGAAATAAAAGTTTTTGCTCATAGTTACGCCCACGTAAGAATAAATTGGGAGCATGTAAATTAATAGTCATGAGAATTTGAGGATTATTAACTCGGCCGCGAAGGAGAAGAGAAAAACGATTTAAGCTTGAAAACGATCTTCGACTATCGTCGGTAACGACTGTGTTCCTGTTGACAAATCGAACAGATTGATTTCGTTTCCGCCGAATTTTAACAATTTCGTCTCAACGAAGGACGGCTTCATCAAAAAAATGTTCCCAAACGTCTAATCACAAAAATCACAATTGGTTGATTGAATGAGTAATTCTTGCGGCGAAGAACAAAGATGTGGATCATTTCAACTTCACAATTCAAAATCAAATCGTTGGTCCACTAAATTCCTTCAAATCTAGCGAACTTTCGCAAGGTGCGCGAAACATTCTTGCGCAGACTGTACATATAACTAGGGCATCCAATCCCGGGATCCCGTTCAATTTTCTGATCCCGAAATTCCGGGATTGAGATGGCCGCGATCCCGGGATTTCGGGATTGAGAAATTTCTAGCAAATTCTCGAAATTTACACGAAATTGGCAAATCGGAGATTTCAAATTCCTCGGTGAGCTAAAAAAAAAAAAACGAGTTTCTGTGAGATTCTGGGGAAAAGTATACCAAATCGGGGATTTCAAATTCCTCGGTGAGCTAAAAAAAAAAAAACGAGTTTCTGTGAGATTCTGGGAAAAAGTATACCAAATCGGAGATTTCAAATTCCTCGGTGAGAAAATCTCAATCCCGGGATTCAAAATAATTCAATCCCGAAATCCCGGGATTGGAAAAAGGCTTCGGGATTGGATACCCTACATATAACATATTCTTTCAACCAAAAAATAATTATTTCTGCTTCTCTATGATAGCGTCATCAGAAATAGTTTGTAGTATCGACCAAACTAATTTTTTTTTCGTTTATTAGAGATTCGCGCCGCAGCACACCCAGCATCGCCTCGCGGCACACCGCTTGCGGAGCACTGCTTTAAACGACTGAAAAACTGACATGCAATATTGCGAAACACTCACCAATGACCAAAGTTTTGGTAGCAAGTAAAATCATCACCTGGGATGAATGGACAATGGCGCACAAATGCGCATTGGAAACACTCAATCAAAGTATGAAATATCTGTGCAATGACTCAAGATGTTTTATAGGCGCAATGATTCTACTATCTGGCGATTTCCACCAAACACTACCAGTCATTCCAAGATTTACCGCTTCCGATTAAATAAACGCTTACCTCAAATCACGACTCTGGCGCTATGTAAAGAATCTTCAGCTGACGACAAACATGCGAGTTGCATTGCTAAACGATCTATCTGCCGAAGCAATTGCTGACTATCGGTAACGGGGGTGTTCCTGTCGACAAATCGAACGGATTGATTTTGTTTCCGCCGAATTTTTTCAATTTCACTTAATTCAACAAAATGTTCCCGAACATCTAATCACAAAAATCACAATTGGTTGAATGAACGAGCAATTCTTGCGGCAAAGAACAAAGATGTGGATCATTTAAACTTCACAATTTAAAATCAAATCGTTGGTCGACTGCATTCCTTTAAATCTATCGACCGTGTAACAAACGAAGACGAAGCAACCAACTATCCAACTTAATTTTTAAACTTATTGGATCTGCCTGGCTTGCCACCGCGCAATTTACAACTGAAGGTTGACTCGGTAGTCATCATGCTTCAAGTTATCAAGTTAACAGAACATTTATTCACTTTTAAGGTGTTCACTGTCAATACTTGGTGGAATGGCAATATAATAAAAATAATAAAACATTTTTAGTACTTTTTCCACATAAAATTTATTTGATCAGGACCGGTTTCGCTCATCGCGAGCATTATTAACTGATTATAATGCTCAGATGATAATAACTCAGTTGATAATGCTCGCGATGAGCGAAACCGGTCCTGATCAAATAAATTTTATTTAGTGGGAAAAGTACTAAAAATGTTTTATTATTTTTATTACAACATTTATTGATTCTGAGGCGGTACGAAGTTCGTCGGGTCAGCTAGTTGTTTCATAAAAAATACTACAATATTATGGTTTTAGAACACGAAAGCTTCTCGGTATACAAGTTTATATCTCATGTCCTGGAACTTCAAAAAAAGCTGAGAATCCCTAATATTCACATAATATGCCGATCGTTGATAATGAGTAAAAAAATCACGTTTGTGAGAATAATTGATACAACGTTAGAATATTTAACAAAAGTTTTGTTTATTTATGTAATAAAAAATGGCGACTCTCCATAGAAAACTCAAAACGAAATCACAAAGCAATGTTGCTCCATAATGGAAATAAAATATCTATCTTTTTATCTTTCAAACTTCGTACAGTAGAAAGAAATCTATGAAAATAACAAACAACTTCTTGACAAAATAAACTATGCTGAATTCAATCAGGATATTTGTGGTGTTTTCAGAATGCTTGTCTTTTTTGCTTGCTTACATGTTGTCATGTTTCTTTTTCTCATAAGATAGCAGAGCTTATGATGATCGTTACAATAAAAGTCGTTTTCTCCCACAGCACTGCAGCCAGGAATGTTTAACGTTCTCACATATCATCTAGTAGATTTGAAGACTTATAACCCCCATTTTATATTAAGCTGGGATTGGTAAAACAGTATGCGAAGGCCTTAAATTTTAGACCGAAAGCTTTTCAAATAAGTCGTCTTATGTATCCAAAGCTATCTGAGGCTAAGCTCAAGGGTGTCATATTTTTTGGACTATTATTAATCGCGATGTTGGACTCAGAGAAACTGGAAATTGTCACGACCAGAGTTGAAAAAGAAGCTTGGTGTGTATTTCGTGGTATAGTTCGTAGATTTCTAGGAAATTAAAAAGGTCTTCAATATAAACAACTGGTAGCAAAACTCATTGACAACTTTAAGAAACTGGGTTGTTGTATGTTCTTAAAGGTTTACTTTGAGCGCTCTCACCTAGATTTCTTCCCCGAAAACTTGATTGATGTCAGTGAGGAGCATGGTCAGAGATTTGATCAGGACATCGCAACAATGGAAATAATATATCAAGGATAATGGGATAATATATATGGTCTCAAGTTAAAAAACGATAAAAGTATCCACTGTAGAAAATCTCGGTTGTCAAAGCAATTTTAGTCATAAGAAAAGAGTAATTAAAGCGTTGAAAGTGCAGACTTATATTGTTTTTTTTTTTGTTACACCCAATATTGTACTTCCTGTAAATGAAACAGTACTAAATGTTGTGAAATTATTGTTACAATATTAGAATAGATTGAACCAACATACTGCTGTAGATGAAAATTGTAGAAATAACGATAAAATATTAAATTGAGAATAAATTAAAAAACTATCGATTTTACGTCAAAACAAATGTGATTTTTTAATTTAGTGGCAGAAAATACATTTACGCTCATAAAAAAACACTAAAATGTGTAATCTTTAATTGAATTTGATTTCTGACATTTTGCTTAGTATTTTAATTATTTTATTTCTACGATTTTTCTTGAACTGTCAACTCCTGACAAAAATCCAAAATATTTTTTTAAATCATCCTTGAACTCCTGACTCGCATTTTGACATTGTTTGGATGCTTCATAGCCGCATCCATCATTTAATTTGAGTTCGTAGGATAGGTCTTCTTCAGAATCATCATTTTCCAGTGTCAACCCAAATATTGACAAAAACGACACGAAAACAAATACAGCGGAAAACTTGACCATTGTAGCACTGGCGCATAACAAATTAATTACCTCCACTAAGTGTTTGGCCAAATGTGAATGACGTTTTTTGTCGAATGTTTTGTTTTGTATATATCATATTGTATTCTTTACTTTTTTATTTACCCGCGAAAATCAGTTATGGTCATGTTACCATAATCGCTTTTCTAGCAGTAAATAATTATTTATCAGCGTGACGAGAATAGCGTAAACATTTGTAAATTATAAAAAATCAAATTTGAATCGTTCAAATTATGTACACTCACACAATTTTTGTCACTTACGACACGGACTTCGTCATTCGGCATCTTCAGGCGTTCACGTTTACGGATGAACTTGAACTGATTTTTAGTAAAGTATTTTATAAACTAACAAATAAAAATAAACAACAAATAAAAATTCATATTATTTTTCACTTTATTGTTCGGAAATTCGTATATATATTCGTATAAATATATTTTTTACTGTATTATTTATTAAATTGATGATAATAATATTTATTGTTTAATTTTCTTTCTTTTCATCAAGTCTTTCAAAATCTGTTTTGCCCGCGCACAATCCGGAAATGGGTTATAGTTTTTGCATCCTCCATTCAAAAAATGTTTTACAGGTATCTGTTCTTCTTCGGGAATTTTCGCTGCTTGTGTCAGAGAAAATATTGCAAATAATAAGTAAGTAACGTGCTAAGAATTAATAATAGACGAATGATCACTAACTGGTTTATAGTGCTCGTCATTGTTTATTTGTTTTAAAAACATTGTAACATTATAACGATACACAAATTAGCGATAGCGAGATTAGTTTCGATTGCCATTGTTTATGCTTTCGTCTAATAAATAATAATTTATGACCGTGTTTTAAATTTTAAGAACTGTTAAACGTGTATCTAAATAGTTAATAAGCTTAATAAACGATAAGACGTATCCACAAGACAAAGAATAGCAAAACCAAGGCAAGCGTAATAGAGATGGAAAATTTAAAAGTTTAGTTTCCTTAACATTTTGAATCAATGTATGTATTTGAGAAGCGCACATTTTGTTTATTTCATAATTATTGTTGTTTCTTTGGTGTGCTTAAATAAAAAGAGATAATTATTTTTAATCAATATATATAGTTTAGTTCTCAAAAGCAGAAACAACATTCTTTCACGGAAGCCATTTTGAGGAATCGTAAACAAAATAAAATAAAGCATGACTAATTAACTTAATTTATGTGTGCTTTACCTTACAGTAGAATATTTGATTGTTTACTTAATCATTATTCTTATTTATTTATCATCGATAGTATTGTGTGCAATATTAAAACCGTAAGGTATTTTTTGACAGAATGACCGCAATATGAATTTAAAATTGAAAAAGAGCACTCTTGCCGAGACTCGAAAAGTCGTTCTTCAGTTACGGTGTTTGCAAAATCTTTTCCTTAAACGAATGCCTTCAATGATTTCGGTAGCATCTTTACCATGGTTGGCCAAAATTGTGACCTCTGAGAGAAATTTTGCCTAATACTGAAATTAGTGGTAGATGTCTACTTTCATCGTATGTGCTAAAAAAAGTAGGAATTAAAAGGCCAAAACATTTTGTATGAAAAGAGAAACAAAATTGATAGATAATAAATGCACAATCTAAATTATTGTTACAGGCGGGTGACTAGAAATGGCTACGCGGTCGACGTCTAAGCCACCGTTGATCTTTACGAAGCAAAGAAATGGATTAGAGAAAACCATTTTTTTAAGACTAGTATTTTTCGCCCCACTTTAACATTAACCATTTACCTGTATATATGGATTAGTGATTTAAGGAATCATATATGTTTATTTGCATACCATTTCATAATTCTTTTCTACTTACCCGATCCTAAAATAGGATCTCAGAGAGAACGATTTAGTTAAATGGTTGTTTTTCTACGTATTGATTTGTCATTTGAGTAGTGAATAAAAAAGCAAATTAATCTTTGTGTGTATTTATAAATAATGCAACTGTACTTCATGAGCTTACATATTTTTTTCATGAAAACTATTACAGAATTACAGTTTCGGAAAACGAGACTTCCCCGGGACATTATATGTCAATTATAGACAATTTTTTTCTCGTGTCCTGGAACATCAAAAAAAGCTGAGACTTCGGAATACCTAATATTCACATAATATGCCAATCGTTGATAATGAGTAAAAGAATCACATTCGTAAGTAGAAATAAACTTTATTCAAGTTAGTATAATATTCTTTCACGTAATTTATTGCGCTATATTTTTTTATTGTATATAATAGGAATTATTGCTTATTCTTTCTTTTTAGTTTTTGAAAATCTCTCTTGCGCGTTCACAGTCTGGAGATGGGTTATTGTTTACGCATCCTCCATGTAAAAAATAAAATAAAATATGATCTAGAGCAGGAATGGTGAACTTAGGGCACGCGTGCCCAAGTTTGTCAGAGAATTTGAATGGCACGCGAACGATTTCTAAGTTAAAAAAAAAATATGTTTAAAAAATTAAAATTTTGTCTTTCTATGAGTGACGTTATATGAACCAGATATTAAGAATTTGTCATCAAATTTACAACAGTAAAACTCTCATTGCTGTGTATTTTTATTGATTGTGACATTATTTTTAAGAAACTCTATTTTTATAAAGCTTGTAAATAAAATTCAGAATTTTTTTATTTTTTTCTATTTTGATATTTGTTTTTACTGCTTGGGCACGCCACACAATCGAGAAATAATATTAGAGGATTCTTGATACGCGGAACCAAAAAGGTTCACCATCCCTGATTTAGAGGTATCTGTTTTTTTATAAACTTTCGCTGCTTGCGTCTGAGAAAATATTGCAAATAATGTCACAAAAACGAATGCAGCGAAAAACTTCGCCATTTTTAGTAACGTGCGTAAAACTTGACCATTGAAGCACTGGCTTATAAAAAATGAATTGCCTCCGCCAAATGTGAATGACGTTTTTTGCCGAATGTTTTGTTTTTATAGATCGTATTGTATTCTTTACTTTTTTTTTACTAACACGTGAAAATCAGTTATGGTTATGTTACCATAACTGCTTTTCTAGCAGTAAATAATAATTTATCAGAGTAACGAGAATAGCTTAAACGTTTAAAATATGTACATTCACACAAGTTGTGTCACTAACGACCCGGGTTTCGCCTTTCGGGATCTTCAGGCGTTCACATGCACGGATGAACTTGAACTGATTCTTAGTAATGTTCAACATTCGTTTTCGGCTAGTATTTTTTATCCCAGCGTAATATCTGACATATGCCTGTATATATTATATATAGATTTGTGTTTGAAGACATGATCTATGTTTATATGTCTTAATTATCTTCTACTTACCCGACTCGACTAAAATTATGACCGCAGAGAGAATGATAAGCACACCACTATTCCTGTCTTGGCCATATTTTTATATGCTCACCCAGTCCTAAAATAGGAGGTTGAACGTCTTATTCATTCGCAAATCTTGCAGAACAGCTTTTGTTCAAATACAAATTATTACTTATACATTATTTTATATTTGATATCAGGAGTGAAAAGAAATATGTCGACAACTTAAGGAATATACACCTTACAACATATTTGTATCATAATGTTTACAAATTTCAAGTAACTTTAACATAATAATTTTTCCAGTAAGAATTCTTTATTATTACAGCTGATAGTTGCATCTCTAGCGGTAAACAGAACGATTTCTTACGTTATATGGCGGTTGCATATATTATGATAAATGCGGCAAGTTTTCCTCAAACCACGTGGAAACTCGACAAGTTTTCATGTCATAAAACGCTTCCCAAAATGGGAATATTTGAGCCATTTACGTCTAAGTTTCATGAGAAAAGTTTCTTGTTTTATTATCATCTTTGTGAACTTATCTTAGAAAACTACATTCTACAATTTTAATGCTCAGTTGATACTATTTATTTATGAGTGTATTAATAATTATTGAGAATCATGTTGTTCATGACAAAACGGTTAGTAGTGAAAATTATTGAGACTGATAATTTAAACTAAATTTAAAGAATTTTACTATAATACAGAAAAGTAAAGTGTTTTTTTTTCCATATCCGCTCCTTAGTCGGAGCATACGGCCACCACATGATTCCTCCAAGAGTCTTCTTGCTTCTTCCTATGACATTACAGCGTTTGCCAGCTCCACCGAGTACATCGTATCCTGCGCCGAACACTGGAGTGCGGTGGTTTGACTTTGTCAGAAACACGGAGATAAGAGAACCGACTAAACAGCCGTTAATTACGTCCAAAGTGAAAAGGCGACGATGGACCTGGCTTGGACATGTGCTGCGGATGCCTCAAGAAAGCTTGAATTCTGCTTGTCTCTTCTACCAACCGGATGAATTCCGCCGTCGTGGAAGGCCACTGTTGACCAATGTGTTTAGGTCTAAAAAAATATACAAAATTTTATTTAAAGCCTTTTATGACAACATTGATACAAATATTTCTTGCAAGTTAATGATGGTACTATAGTACAACTGAGAAACTGGTAGTTTTCGAAAAAAAATCTAGAGGTAGTTTGTAAAATCACTAATTTGTTATCACTATTTGTTAACAGCGTGTACAATTATTAAACTATCATTTTTCCATGATATCATTGGCATATATACAGTGATGTGCTGATAAAAGTTTATCAACCGGCTTACACCTCGGTAAATTGAGAATTTTTTTCGTCGGCGATTTTGAAATTATGGTATTTTTCAAACAATTTCATGTAAATTTCAAAAACACAGAAATTTACGGATTTCCTAAAATTACCAGCGCGGGACGTTATTTTTTTTAGCTCTTCCAATAATTTTAAAATCCAAAATCACAATAATTTACGGATTACCCAAGCTTTTTTTCCCTTTCCAAAATTTTTCGATTTTTTTCGGGTCTTACTCGTCTAAGAAACGGCTCTCCAAACCAAAAAAAAATATAGCAACCGGCTCGGCAGAGCTGGTGCAAACTCATAACAGTACATCACTGCATATTATATATTTATTACATAAAAAAATATTTATTAAAATAAAATCTTTATCTTAATAAATGTTTACGAAATCTTGCTCATTCTCCATCTTGTAGATTTGCATTTGTTGATAAATTTGAATTAATATTGTTATTTTGAAATGACTTTTTTATTTTGTATTTTAATACTGTAAAACCAAAACGAAAGCTAAGCGGTCGAAACACAGGAATTAGCGATGGAATTGAGCTTTGTTCTGCGCTTAATTATCATAGACAATATAAAATAATCGATAAATTCGCTTCCTCATATACTAAATGCATTTTGCAAAGCACGTTCATCCTTACAGTATTACAACCTCATTCTGCACAATGGGGGAAGAGCAAAATATATCCGAGCCGATGCATTATTGGATACGGGCCAAACAGTTTAGGTGTGCGCTTTACGAAATTGCGGTAGTAAGTTTTCTCATCTTCGGACAATTCGTACAGAACTACTGAAAAGCTTTCAGTTTTATCGAATGCTTGGATAAATAGGAAAATATATTAAAAAATAACAACTTTATTTTTCTAATTTCATATTTTTAATAAATATCAGGGCTGGTTCATTGTAAATTGATAATACTCATGATGAATGAAGCCCTGTCCTAACTTTGATGACAAAAAAGTGTTTCATTGTTTAAAACCACTTGAATACCAAGCGGACAAAGGTGTCCAAAACATATGCAAGCAAACACAGATGTCTAAGACATTTAAAAAATCAAATACTTGGTATTCTAATAGAATATAAGCAATATTTTGATGAATATGTGTAGTGTTATCTATACTGAGTCAATATAGGTGTTTAAAACATCAAATTCGAGTGTATATTAGACAAAATTATTTTTCTCAAAAACACGCAGTATCTCTGGGACATATTAATGATTTATTAGCGCGGTATTCAAACGGTTAACATAATGACTTCCTACCAAGAATTAACAATAGGCACATGTAAAGTTATCAAGTGTATTTAAGATAATTAAGTATTAGAGATACGAAAAGTAAATGTTTTTTTCTTGAGCTGTTTATTGTATGATAGAAGTTGTCTAAGCAGATGTTATTAAGTCATTCACGATGGCTTCCATACCGAACCTCACAAGTTCAAATCCCAGTACGAACAGCTTTTTTAAAATCGATTTTTCAATGAACATGTATTTTTGATTATAAGAAATAAATTTATTTATAACTTAGTTAAAAACTGTTGATGGCGATATGTGTTTATTTTACTAATGATTTTATTTTAATGTCGATCAATTAGTTGGGGTAATAATAAATTAAGAAAATACAATCTCTGTCGGTTTTATAATTACATGTGATTATCTTTACATTAAGGGTCTCCAATCCCGGGATCCCGTCCAAATTTGTTAAGTATAGGGAATTGAGGATTTCAAATTCCTCGGTGAGCTAAAAAAAAAAACGACTCACCAAAACTTTTCTCCAATTATACAAGATTTCACGACGAGTGCCCAATTCTGGGATCACAAAAAGGCTCCGAGATTGGATACCCTAGTTACATTGTTATAATATGAGAATGCCTACAGATTTAAGTGGTGAGTAATTTCAAGAATTTTATCATTTTGATAAATAAAAAAGTGTTTTTCAAAATTAAACAGTTTTCTCAAAAAAAAAGAATACAGTTGAAATAATTTTAATTTTTAACGCCAGTTACAAGAAATATAATGACATGTCATTTTCTATAGATGAATTGTTTGTATTTTGGGTACAGTGCCCTCTGGCGGGAAGGCTATTACTTGGCTCTATATATAATATAGTAGTCATACATATTTATGAAGTCCGCGGCCGGAGGAGAAAAAACACAATGTTTCCACGAACTACTAATGCAATCGAATAATTCTGATTGTGTCAGCTGAATGTTCGCCATATTTTTATTTTTCATTTTGCTATAAATACGCTGAGTCGTATATTCTATCGAAGATTTATGGCGCTGTCTGGAGAAAGTTTATAAAAACTTTCAATGAAAAATCTTTGACATGGACAAATATAATTATGAAAAACAATTTATAATTCATCCTTAATTATTTAAATAATTCTAAATTTACTTGAACACTTAAATAATATGACAATGAAAAATCCGGTTCTCATAATTTGATAAAATAAATTATTAAACTAAAACAAAATGTTTTATTTATTCGAATATAATGTTTTACACAAAAAATATCGGTAACTCAATACATACAATGATTAGTTATTTACGTTCTTAATAATTATTTCAATTAGCGGTAAGCAAAAAATAATGAACGGTCAATAAATTAATTATTACTCTTTGGTAGTATCTTGACACGGTAGGGTTATTGGCACTCGCTTCCACTAGCACTTTTGTGAGGAAAACTGGCAGGTTTTTAAAAAAAAGGTGTAGTTAAATTAATTCTGTTTGAATTTTTATTATCAGATAACCCGTAATATCAATTGTTTATTGTTAATGGCCTTAAATGGCAACATTGTTTTTCGATGCCGATGTGATCTTTGTTTTTTTCTTTCTAGCTCTTTGGGACACGAAGCGAACACCTCGTGTGTCCCGGCCTCTGGGCGTGGTTCCAGAGACCTTTAGTTGTAAATTCACTTGCAGTTCTTTTTCTTTTGTGGTTTTGTTTTTTTCCCGAGATGAAAGAAATAATATTTTTCCATTTCGACGAAAATTAAATTCCATTTTGTTCTCTGCGCAGAGTTTAACGTCAAGTTTTTTTAGACTTTTATAAAATCTTGTGAGCAAGCTAGGTATAATAGTTATTGTGTATAGTAATAATTCAAAATTTTATTTATTAAATATTCTATGTAATAAATTCGTGATGCAGATTTTCTTAAATAAACGTTTTCGTGATAGTAGAGCGATGTTTGATGTAATATCTACCTACCTGTGGACTCCGAGTTTAGGCCAGCGGTATTTGTCGTAATGACTTTTATTAGTACGGATTTATTCTTGGGGTTTAACATCGTGAACAATAGTAGAAATTTCTAACAATAAATGAAACTCGCTCCAAAATAAATTACGAGTAATGTTAATCTATTGCGCAGCGGTTAGAGTCCCAGCACGAACAGAATTTTTTCGATAGATTTATATATTTCTCTTCGAAGGTATGGGTGTTTCTGATGTCTTAAAAATTCTCTCCTATCCTTTCCGATCCTTTAATAGCTTGGTGTAGCGAGAGTGATTAGTAAACTACTTATCCTGTCCTAGCCTTATCATTTTATCCCTACTACTCTCTTTGAAAAAGAAAGGTTGAACGACTGAGTAACAAACAGTTCTAGTAGAAAAAAAAACTAATGTGAAGATACCTCCATTAGGAGGCCATTTAATCCACATTGGGAAGACATGCAGTAAAAGGTATACAATTTATTTACATTTACAATTTTAATCAAAAATTTACCGTTTTATTAAATAGCACATATATATTTATTTTTCGATACTTTACTTTTTATTAAAACTACTGTAATATATTCATATTATAATCCACACAATGAGCGAAACCGGTACTTTTCTTTAAAAAAATGTGAATGTGGTAAAAAAAGTCCACCAAGAATTGACTGCTAACACATTTAAAATGATACAATAATAGTATTAAAAAATCATCTTTTGCTATGCCTCGTTTTTAGAATTTGATAGGTGGGTGAGAATGTCAACTTCGCAGGCATCTATATATTTCATTTTTTTTTGTTAAATCAATTGATAAAAGTGTCCAATTGAGGTTTCAGCTTGTGAACTCTGTTACTACAGGGAACAGCTTCAGTCACTTGGCCATAGACTTGATAAATTTTTACTGTAAATTAATTTTAATCTAACCATTCAATTGAATATGATATAGCTCTCTATTTTTTTAGCACAACAGTGCACGGTTAAAAGATTGAACCTTTACCAATCTGTATCAGGTAAAAATCGTGATGAGTAAGTTTGTTTATTTTTTTGATCGTTCTTGCAGTATGGAAGGCGGCCGTGAAACTGCGACTGCTCGCAGTGGTATGTGGTGGGAAAACCAACTCGGAACAAATAAATATAAAAAAAAACTATACTAAGACAAAATAAACTAATGTTCTCGTATAAAATAAAGTAAAATAATAACTTAGATTATTTCACGTTTTGTGCTACAAACTGTGACACGTGTTTCGCCGATTTCAGAGGCATCGTCAGACACTCTTACTTTTACAAATGCTTGTTTAAGTACTAATAATTTTGATTTTACTATTTTGATATATTATAAAAATAAAAACGGGAGGCAAGGAGAAGATGATAGAAAAACATACAAACAATAGGTCTGTTCTTATGCGCAAACGTCAAAACCAACATTCTAACCGCATTCCAACCGAATTCCGCCAAACCCAGTTTGCATGTGGCGCAGAAGAACAGGCATTTTTTTGTTGTGCTGCCAGACATTACATAATTATATATTGTTTTTTTCATAGTAGCAATTTCTAGGTCTGTAGCCAGATTTTTACAAGTGGCAAAATCAAAATAATTTACTATCGACATTCAGTTATTCTTAGTTCAGCGATTACGCCTTTAGAAGACTATGGAAATTGTTTGATTGTTCATAAACAACTTATTGTTTTCTTTTTTAACCTTATCGCCATTTCAAACATTATCGTATTTGATGAAATACGTCAATGGGAAATACAAATATAATTTTCACTTAATTGGTGTGAAAGTTATATTTGTGTGAACCATTTTAGGTTAAACTGTACGACAAATACGTACGACAGTTTTAAAAGAATCTTGTTACATTGAATCAGCGTAATATTTTTGCCAGTCAAATTAATCATATCTCATTATAAACATAGCCTTATTTCAATATTATCCTATTTTCTTTCGTTTTCATTTCATCTTATTTCAGCGAATACACACTCAAAGATAACACAATGTTTTTTATTGTTTATAATAAATCGATTATTTTATTCTAATCCATACTCTAAATTTTAAAGTGTAGATTAAGAGTGTATAACCTTGGCATTCATTGTTGCTGACATATAAAAAAAAATCGCTCGAATTTCGGTTTTATGCGATGTCGTCTACAAATGTTTCCTATAATTTACTTTTAAAATGCTCCACGCTTTTCAAGTCAAACAAAACAATGTTCTAAGCCAAATATTTCGAAAATTTACCATCATGTTAAATATTTGTTTACTAACTTTTATATAATATACATCAATGCCGTATAACTGTCAGTGTGACATTTAATATTTAGTCGGTTAAGTTGTCGTTTATAACAAATTTCGCCATTCTGGGGTTGGAGGTTGGTACGCCAAAGCTAGCAGAATCGGAGTCAGAATGTAATCAGCGTTTTAGAGCATGAACCGTTGCTGACGGTTTGCAAACGGTTGGAATGTGGTTTTGACGCAAAAGAACAGAAACAACTGTCAAATTCACAATCCAAACCATGTGATCAAAGCTTTGAATTAGATTCTAATTCGAAAACAGTTTGCAAACCGTCAGTAAGCCGTCAGAAGTACGCAGAAGAACACAACTAATAATGAAACTACAAAAGACATTTACATTACTAAATTATTAACTAATGAGTTGCATCAATTAGAAAGGGTTAAAAAGTCATTGGAAAATAAATTTAGCAGTTTCGAAAAACTTATCCTATTTAAGAATATTCTCGTATTTGCAGTATTTTAAAGAAGAAAAAAACACCACCGTGCATTTTTCCATATTGTCCGCGTCAAAACGGCGCTCACTTCACATCCATAAACGCAGGCTGCCACTGTAGCGGGGACAAATAAATCTATCTCCAACTAGAGTGGCACTACCGCCTCGTGTTTGGCTAAACTGACGGGAAATCCCGTGAAGCAAAATCATCCTCGTGCAACTGACTGACTGGGGTTTTTTCTCTCCACCCATTGCCGATTTGATTTGTTCGCCCCGTTCGCAAATAGAGGGGTGATGAACCGACATTGTTCATGTCACATGCAGCGAGGATCATTTTTAGGGGTCTGTTATTATTTTCATGCTAGCATTTTGGCAGGGATGTGGGGGTTGTGTAAATAAGTGCTAATGCAATTGGTCAATAGCATCGATAATACAATAATAACATATTGTACATATTGACAAATGTAATGGAAAGATTGTTTAATTTTTATCTTAACCCGTTTACTGACAGTAACTCACTCTGTATAGTTGGTGATCCGGATTTCAGTTGGAAATTATTTTTCGCCAAGTTTTTTAGCGAATTCAAAGTATATTGAAAATAGATAATAATAAACTACCAAAATATGTCATGTAAAAAAAATCTCACATTGAAACCTTAATTGTTTAACTAACGAAAAAAATATTCAAACATTTACAAATTCAACTAGATTACAATACAGTTCATTGTATTTTTATCGACTATATATTAAGTATTAATCACAAAGGACTAACAACACTCATATAAATTGATTATTTTTTTGTAAATTAAACACTTTTTGTTCGCATCCATTGCCTTTCATGCCGGGGGCTCGAATCACAGTCCAAGCAGCATTTTTTCAATCGATTTATCGACTTCTGTTTGAAGGCATGGATGTTTGTGATATATGAAAATTCCAACCTACACATCCAATCCTAACATAATGAAGAGTAGCGAGAGCGATTGACAGTATCCTTTATATTCTTACTCTATTCGAAAAGAAGACTGGTTGAACAACTGGGTAACAAACAGTTTTCGTAGATTTTTTTTGTTGAGTTAACTTTATGAGTATACCATATGGCTCAAATTGGGAACGGGCAGTAAAAACATAGACATTTATAAATAAATAAGTAACTTTATTTGATGTAGTCAAAATTGAATTTGAATTTTTTGATGCTTGATTGAAAATAATTTTTAATTTAAAGATTAAATTTTAATACAATTCAATTAAAATTTAAGTGACTTCATTTTCATCAAACTAAGAACTTTGTTATAAAATATATTAATTTAATTATTAGATTAGATTAAATGATTAGATTTCAATATCAGCTTTAGGGATTTTTTAGAAATATATGATTTGGTAAGTCACGAATTTGTAAAGAGTGAACGGACAAGTAGATCATTGTTTTTTTTTTCATACAAGTTTAAAGATGTACATTTTTTCTTGAATATGTTCCACTACGATTTGATTCTCAAAACGTTGGACTAAAGTAATCAGTCTTGTTACAGGTATTTCCAAGTACATAAGCTAAAATGCTGACTATATTTTTATTTTTTTCAGAATAAGAAAAAAAAACAATGATTTTGATAACATACACTAAACATTATCTGGTCATAAAAAAATCTTCAAATAAATAATTAAGAATAGTGAGATTTTTGCATTATTATATAAAACATTTATCTATTGCACTTGTCTTTTGCTTCTGTGGCAATTATTATGTTAATAATTCATTACCCATGGATCTAGAGTAAGCATTGGGAAAACTACTATTAAACAGATTCTGATGGTGAAAATAATTGCTGTTAATAGCTTTTATTTGTTAATTACTCTTGTAATGCATTACTGGTTTTTTTAGCATAGTAATTAACGCTCTAATGCAGTAGTTTCCAACCTTTATGTTATTACGCCTCCCTTTGAAGAAAACATATCTTCGCGCCTCCCCATCCTTTATTTCATATCGTATTAAAGACACGTTTTAACACCTTCATGTTCATGATGCAGGCATAGCCAGTTGAGCCATAAAACATTCAATATTTATCTTTAAAGATAAATACATATTTTGGACTGTTCGCGCCTCCCTGGTTGGAAATCGCTGCTCTATGGTGTTAATCTTATTCAATCATAGTTCAAATGCAAGAATGTCTGTGTTATTTACGTTTTATCTAAAAATGTAGCATAGGAAGAACGATTAGCTAATTCCCTCATTGAAAAAGAAAGATTTCGTGACTGGACTGGTTCTCGCAAAAGTAACTTCTGTTACAATACTCCAATACGAGTAGGGTATCAAATCTCGAAGCCTTTTTCCAATCCCGGGATCCCGGGATCTCGGGATTAGGATTTGCTCACCGAGGAATTTGAAAACCTCGATTTGGTATACTTTTTTCCCGATTGTCACAGAACTTCGTTTTTTTTCCGAATCCGAAATTCTCAATTTGCCAATTTCGTGTCAATTTTCGGGATTTGCTCAAAATTTCTCAGAAAATTGAACGGGATCTCGAGATTGGATGCCCTAATTAAGAGTTCATAAATAGATAACATGATTTTTCTCTTATAATAGTTGATTGAGTTTTATTGCAATGATGTTCCATATCTATTTGCACACATAATTATACAATATTTTAAAAGTATTGGTTTAAATATAATTCAGTTTAAAAAAAACGGTCGATCAAAACGAATCGTTCATTCACTCCATTCGTAATGTCTTTTTTATTGTATTCATTACTTAAAAGGTGAGCCAACCCTATTGCACAGCACGAAAAGATAGAAAGGCTCATTTGCTTATGCTGAAAGGGGTGTCGAAACAGGGGTAGTGAGGGGGTGGAAACGTGTTGGAATGTTTTCAGTTTGTGTTTTTCGACTGTTTGTCCTGATCGCATTTTTATACGCTGAATAAAGTACACATGCAGCCAGCAAACGTATTTCGTTTTTATTTATTTCCTTTTAAAGTATGCTAATATAAGCATTAGACGAAATAAATTCATGTATATTACATTTTAGTTAGCCATCTGCGCTTTCTATGAAGAAGTCACATGCATAATGTATGTTTATAACGAATATATAACGAGTATCGGTTGACAGCTATTCACAAAAAATTAAATGGATGCGTATTTGTGAGTATGCAAATTTAGTACGTCTTCATATATTTTTTTCACCAACGCACGCGATTTTCATCTTTCAATATCTACAAGCCTAAAAGCACACGAACGAATGTGAACTGACAATAATTAACCGTAAAATATGTGGCGAAAGTGAAAATTACATTAATTTCTAATATACATAATACAATAGTGCTATTTTTTTAAATCTAGCACATTCAGTAGTACTGATTCTTGTGTATATTGTATTGAGATGTGATGATTAAATTTTAACAGTTTTCATAAAAACATGCTTTTGGTGATCTTTCATTATTTATTGACTGTTTAAAAAAATAAAGTACAGTACATAACATTACAGTTGACGCCAATTCGCCATGCACTTGACAAATACAACAAAAATATTTAAAGAAAAAACAGTACATAATACATGAAAATCAACGTACAAAATCAAGAAATAATAAAGTAAAACCTTACAAATTGTTCACAAATACTTTTACTGAAAATTTCTATCTATCTAGGCAATGAGTTGATCAGTCAAACAGCCCTTGAAACTGGCGACTCATATATCCTACTATGATTCCATATGCTCAACATTGGTTTCGGTAAATTATTTCTAGAACATGTTTTTAATTACAAACAATTAATTGTAGATTGAATTGTCATCTCCCTCTTTATTTTATTTCTACAAAGTTATAATTAAATTAAATCGAAAGAAATCAGTCGAGTAAATTATAATTTTGTAAAACTAAAATATAGTGTTTTCTTCCCAATGAACAATTTATTTATTGTTTTTTTTTTAATACAAAAAAATACTAAAAGATAGTAAAAAAATGACAAGGAAGACAACTGAGTAAGTTTTGACAGAATCTAATTCAATGCAGTATGTCAACATTTGTAGAATAATCGTTGATATTTGTTGAAGCTCTCTTTAGTGACATCTTGCCTGGCAGGTTGGTACAACAATTAATTTGATAGTAAAGATGAACAGTTTTTAAAGACACTGCCAAAATAAAGATAAAATAGAATACTGAAAAGGCCTTATGTTATATAAAAAAATACGCTCTTATTTGACGATTATTGACAAGTAGTATGTGTTATGTAGATGTTGGATAAAATTTGACGTCTCAAAACTGTCAAAAATGAAATACGCTAAATGCTATATTTTATCCACCCATTATTTATTTGGCTATTACATCGTGAAGTAAGGTTTATAAATTCAGTCACTTAAAGAGAGGGTTAACAGCTTTGTGACAAAATAAAACAACTAGCAAAGGGGTGGTTAAAATTGACTCGTAATAGTTGGCTAAATTTATCCTTCATGTAACAAAAAAAAACAGTTGACACCTTTTTGACTGGCATGATGTTTTTGAATAATATAAGTAATCTATAGGTATATTGCAATAGTACGAAAAAATAATCCATTGGATAGGTTTTATTTTCTTTTGTTTATTTGCATTACGATTAATACGTTTTCTATAACAATTTAACTCTCGCGGCTCGGAGACTAGAAAAATACGTCTCTGCCGATTGGGATCTTTTTTGACCCAAGTGGTTTCCTCATTATTGGCCTTATTCTTATGAATTTCAAAAAAAAATAGTCTAAAGGCTTTAAAATATCTCTCTGCATCATTCCTCATACATTTTTTTATAAAAATCCGTGGTTTTTTAATAAATAATCATATTTAAAGTTGCGCGTAAAAAAGACGTCATCCCAGCACACATATGAATTGACGACTGACGAGTGTTTTCAGCTATCTTACGGACGATCGTTATCGCGGGTGCTTATCGCCTGATAGCGTAATCGCGTTATCACATACTTATATAAACTACAAAAGGTCCAAAAAACTATGATATAAGAATACCTTAATTATAAACATTGTATCACCCATATTAAAATAGATATTTAAGAAAATGTTGGTATTGGGGTCGCATTTCTTGAGCTTAGAACCGGAAAAGTTACTTTCCAATAATATTCAATTTTATTATAAATGTATGTTTTTTTACTTTTAGAAAAACTGTAGCTCTCCGTTACTTATTATTTAACGATTCAAAAGTGATCGATACATGTAATCATTGCTAGAAATATTTTTTAGATTATTGTTATTTTAAAAAGTTTTCTTTATCTCTATTAAGTTCTACAAAGCAGCAATCAATATTTATTAAAACAAAACAGTATCAAATATTTACTTTAGAGGTCGTAGAATCAAAAGCAATATTAAGCGACTCTATCAGTGGTCGGGGATTTCAACCGGATCTACTTTTAAAATAAACCTTGTCGCCGTTGAAAAAACAAAAAAAAACACAACCGAAAACAAATAAACGTCAAAGAAAACCTCGAAAGCCTTTTATCTGGCGCCGCGGAAAACTCAATCGCGCAAAGGAACGGCGCAAAAACCAAGCGGGGATGAAAAATTCATTCGATTTTGGAAAAAAAGCTCTACTCGATCTATCGCTACGCCTTATTGGCATACTCAACCACTTCTATCTGAATAAGATAACACGAATTGCAAAACGAGTTTCTGGGGTAATTTTAAACAGACGTACTAACTTGTAAAGCCTGACGGAAAGGGGTGTCGGAAAAGGACGACTTTGCCTACGTGCCACATAAATGAGTTTATTGCTAAATTAATCTCATAAAAGCAAAAAAAAAACTAAATACACTTTCAATTTGTTTACCATTTATTTAAATTTAAGGTATGAGTGTTTTGTGACGAATACAATAGAAAAACTAAGGTCATCAAGTGATATACAGTTTTCGATTTTTTAAAAAATTTAAATGAGCAATGCAAAATGACGTAACTGTCGTTTTTTTAAAACAGATTTTTCTTGATAGATCAGATAGACGTTCTTTCAAAAGCGTGTAAACAGAAAATTAAGTCAAATTAAGTGTAAAAAGAGGGACGCGTGAAAATTGCGCTTAGGATAAACTAGGTATTTACAAAAAGGTTTGTATATACAATGTATTGAATTTATTCTAGATAAAGTCAATAAGGCACTAGATTATTAATATTTGTGCACTTAAAGGTTGTGCATATATTTTTTTTTTACTTTCGCCCAAAATCATAAAAAACGTTTTTTGCACCTTTTATAAAATGTGTTGAGTTGTTTGAAAATTGAAGGTTAAGGCTTTTTACTTTACACAATCAAATGGTTGTAGGAATGCTTAAAACAATTGACAAAGTCTTATATAATACTAGCGATTACCCAGCATGCGTTGCAATGCCACTTAAAGAAAGAACGTGTTTGTGTTTTAAGTCTATTTATTGAAGTGGTTTTGGATATCTATTGTTTTTCCGTCTGGTGCGTATACGAATAGATCTGAAGGTTTTCCAACTGTTGAGCAGGCCACATACAGCTGTCGGTGTGAGAAACATAGATTTTCTAAATTTAGTCCACACCCTTGTAGCGATTGTCCCTGTGCTTTGTTGATGGTCATTGCAAGTGCGAGTCGCACCGGAAACTGCAAACATTTAAATTCGAATAGCATATCTGTTGGAATCATTGAGATGCTTAGCAACAGTACATTGTCCCCTTTAAATTTTCCTGTTAATTTGTTTAGCTTCAATGATATTGTGCATTATCTTTTTCACTGAATGTCTGGTACCGTTGCAAAGTGGTGGATTTATATTTTGGAGAAGAATGATAAGTACGCCAATTTTCGATGTTAAAACGTGTGACGGCATGGCTGGCAAATCAAGTGAATTTAAGAATTTAGAAGAATTTATTGTGATATTTTTGGGAAAACTTTGTGAATCAATTCTCTTATTGTTTTTGTAATTTTACAGAAATTTGTTGGCAATGTAATACATCTATTTCCATTTTTTTATTCCCAATATCCAACAATTATTTTGCGAAACGTTCAGAGGATGTGTCATGTTGTAGTTCTACACGCATGCTGGCCTTGAAAGCCAATTTCTGCACTCGTGTCGCCATAAAACTGATGATTTGAGACATGCATTTAATTCATCAACAGCTGTTGAACGTGGTATAACTGATAGGGTTTGTCAAAAATTACCAGACAATAAAATAAGTGCGCTACCAAAGACCACTATTCATTTCCTCTCAAATCTTTTAGTGCATAGTGTAGTGCTTACAATGCCTTTTTTGTGCGCCATAGTACATTCGTCTCATATTATGAGTTGGCGTGATTGAAGTACTTCACCCATTTCGATTTTTTTTTGATATTGTATATTAGTGTCTCAGTGATTTGCATTAAAATGAAATTTCAGTGCTGAATGCGCTGTTCGACAACCATCCAAAAATGTTCACACCAAAGACACGTGAACTGACGCTTAACTATATTAAATACACACATTTGGTAAATTGAGAAAAGTCACCAGAAAAGGCGATAATTTTTAGAAAATGCGCCACAGAGAATCCTAAAAATAGCCAATCAACGGGTCCAAATTTCACTTTTTGCGACCGATGATTTGCCATGAAAATGACAGCCGTGGTACAGATTGCTTTATTCGGCGATTTTTTTCATTGTACAATGGCTGCACTCTGGGGTGGGCTGGAAGAAGCTCAAAGGGCCTCGCGCAAGCCTTTTGTGAAATTTTGCTAAGGTTGGCCAGCTCTTTGTTAATTTAAGAGAAATCAATATTCTCAAATCAAATGAGTAGATAACTGCAATTTCTGACTTACATACATTATCTATGACAGCATCATTATACACAGTAGTACATTTTCGGCCATTCACTTTGATGAGTTTACAGTAAATTGCATATTGGTACATATTTTAAATGTATTAGGTAAAAATCGATTGCTTATTTAAGTAGTCCATCAGAGTGATAAAAAACTCACTGCTTCCTAGAATACCGAGAATTGCTTTGATATAAAGCGAGCCCTTTGTAAACGCATTGGCAGCCTACCGCTGGCTGTACTAATTTAGAAAACTTTGAGGGCGTCCGCACAACAAATCATCAAATTTTTATTGCAATCGGATGAACGGTATAGAAACAGGAACACATAAAGAAAAAACTACCAAATTACCGTATTGGCAGCCTATCGTTGTATTTTTTGATTCAAAAACCTTTGCTGGTGTCCGCAAAACAACTCACCAAAGCTTTATCGCAATCAGATGAACGGCATAGGAACGAATACGGAACAAACAAACAAACTAACGTATTGGAAGCCCACCGCTGGCTGTACTTATTTAGATACCGTCGTGGGTGTTTGCACAACAACTCACCAAAGTTTTATCGCAATCGGATGAACGGTATAGGAACAGGAACGCATAAGGGACAAACTAACAAATTAACGTATTGGCAGCTCACCACTGATTCATATACATTCTCGGGCGTCCGCACAACGGCTCGCCAAAGTTTTATCGCAGTCCGATGAATGGTATAGGATTGCATACGGAAAAAACAAAAAAAAATAACGTATTGGCAGCCCATCAGTTAGTTTATATACATTTGCAGGCGTCCGCACAACAATTCACTAATGTTTTATCTTAGTTGGATGAACGGTATAGGAACGCATACCAGACTAACAAACAAATTAACGCATTGGGAGCCCACCGCTGATCCATAAACCTATTCTGGCGTCCGCATAACATTTCCTAAAAAAAATTATCGCAATCGGATGAGCGGTATAGGAGCGCATAGGTAACAAACAAACATTCATTTTTATATATATAGATATAGCTAAGAAAAACTTTCCATTTGAGAGAACGCATTAATAATTTTTTATAATATCAATACCACATTTAAAACGATTTTATTACATGTGCTATGTATTATACTTAAAAATGTGTATAGATTGATGAAAAAATGCAGTCAAAAGCCTGATATCTGCTTTATTTTGTCTACGTTGTGTGTTTTGTAAAGAAGCGACCACTTAACTTTCACTTACAAATTTCAAATAGCTTCAAGCGGCATGTAGTTACTAGGGTATTCAATCCCGGAGCCTTTTTCTAATCCCGGGATTTCGGGATTGATTAATTTTCAATCCCGGGATTGGGATTGGGATTAGCTTACCGGGGAATTTGAAATCCTCAATTCGCTATACTGTTTCCTCCGGTTTATCTCCAAACCTCGTTTTTTTTTTTACCTCACCGAGGAATTTGAAATTCTCGATTTGGTATACTTTACCCTCAGATTGTCACAGAACCTCGTTTTTTTTTAACTCACTGAGGAATTTGAAATCTTCGATTTGGTATACTTTTTCTCCGGATTATGTCCAAACCTCGTTTTTTTTTTTAGCTCACCCAGGAATTTGAAATCATCAATTTGCCAATTACGTGTCAATTTTCGGAAATTGCTTAAAATTTCTAGATCAAAAAATTGAATCCCGGGGTCCCGGGATTGGATGCCCTAGTAATTATTACTTGAGTAAAAATAAATATCATTCATGGAAGAAAATGGCCCCCCAAAACTAATTATTGACTTAAGTTTTTAATTAATATTCGCGTGAACAAAATATTTTTGTAAATTATTCACTAAATATTTAGTATTAAGATGCATTCTGAAGCATTAAAACGTGTTTTAAACGTTCAAAGATACTAATTTATAAAACACATTAAAGATATGTACATATTATATAAAACCAACCTCCATTATCTAGCCGCCAAATTATTTAAAGATATTATTTTCAAAGCAAATTTTGTGATTGTGATTGTATAATTATATTAAAAACAAATTCAATTACACACAGTTTTAGTGATATTTCTAAATATATATTCTTCTGATTGATTTATATCACACCGCAAAAATAAAAAGGTTTTATTCTTATAAACAACATCAAAATAACAAAACATTCTGTCAATATAATTAATATTTATGGATATCCCATCGCGAAATAAATGAGACTCTTCTCGGCTTGTTTATTACATAATGAATCAAATCCATCAAACGTCGCAACACATTTGACAGGAAGTTAACCACAATAGGGTGGGTCCTTAGACAAAAACATACCCCAGTAACAAGAGTGCTTTGGTTTTATTTACCTTCGTGACGAGAAGATAGAGGTTGCGTTGTTTTATTAGGCTTACGATGATGTGATGTGTGCAACCGGATATGAGAATGGGGTTGGTGAAGAGACTCCTTAGAAACTCCCATTATCGAAGGCGTAATTGGGGGAATATTTGATGATAAATATTATCGTAGATAGCTGTGTACACGTTAATTATACTTTCAAATCACTAGTTTTTCATTTGAATTCACTTCTTGCATATTAAATTGAACAAAACGTTTTTTTTTCACCTCAAAGAGTCAAATAAATCCAAAAGATCTAATTTTCTTTTAGAAAAATATAAAACCTTGCCAGGTTATCCAATAAAATGACTGATGCTTAAGGTCCGTTTTTTTATTTATAAAGTATATTTATGCAAAAATACTTAATTTGTTTAACTTGCTTCGCAACTTTCAGGACTGTGTATGCTTAATGCATGAGCATAATACTAACATATATATATAAAATCATGCGGTTAAAAAAAATGATTTAATTATTTTACTAGTCTTTACTAGCGAAAAATATGGGAAAACGTATTCGGAATAAATTTTCCGTAAACATGTATCTTTATCGTGTGTTTCAATTCCAATACTTGAAATTATCTGATTTCAAAAGATGTAAAACTTTATTTTGACTATACATTTTAAAATACAAAGAATTCATCACAAGCTAATATTTTTTTCTGAGTAAATTTTAACAGATAAAAATAAGTGTTAGGTGAGAACATGTTGCCTATATTATTTATTGTAATTTTATCTTTTTTAATTTATTGTTATAAGTGGCATTTACTTGATAGCAATTCATTTAAATAAAGTTCAAATAACACTTATATTTGAATTATTATATTTAACTATTTCGACTTCGATACTTCGATACTGATCAGTTTTAGGGTATTCATTGTCAATACTTGGTGGAACCGTGGAAAGGAATTATAATAAAAAATAAGCTCACTTTTATTTGATACAATCAAGACAGGTTTCGCACGCTACAAACATTATCAATTGATTATTAATTGATCAATTGGTAATGCTGGTCGAAGTGTGAAATCGTCGCTGATCTTTTTAAATAAAAGTAAAATTAGTTGAAATAAGTATTTTATTTTTTTGTAACTACTGACATAGAAGAAATACACAATTCATCTTCTAATATCTTTTAAAATTCTAACATATATTGTAAAATAAAGCATGACACGTGATAAATTGACTTTGTGTTTTTCTATAAATGCAGAGAAATATGGGGTAATTAAATAGTTATTTTTCAACCTTTTTTGAGTCAATGTTTTTAAATTAAAAGACTTTAATAAAAATAATATTTTTTCAAAACCGTGTAATAAAATGTACGAATTATTAAGAGTTTGTTGATGACAAGCTAATTTGGATCTTGTGAGTATTTTCAACTGTTTTCATGGTCATAGATATAAATGTAAACAAAATAGATATATATTTTATTTCGATCCTACTATTGATATCACGAAGCTCTACCAATTCAATAAATTCATATATTTTATCTCTAGTTCTAAAACAACTTTTTTTCAAGATACTCACGCTGTGTACACAAAAAGATATATCTTTTCAAAACATTGCCTTTCGTTTTTCTCATCACATTTTCCGTATTATTATCATTCAATAGAAATCCTATGTGTATACCATTCGCACGGTACGAGAAGATATAGACTGGGGCACAATGCACACGATGACATATCAATTTGTCTACCGTAGACAGTCTCGTATTTATACACACAGCCTGTACATGCGAATAGTTTGAGGGTAGGTAAATGATTCATTCTTGTGAGAAGGTATGCTCTCGCAAAAAAGTATTAAAAATAAATCAGCCTCCAATAACAGAGTAAAAAATATCATTTTCGTTGATCTCATGTGTTTTTAAATTTTGAATATACAGGCACATTGACTGTTAGCTGACATGATAGATTTATTTTTTAATTATAATAATTTTATTTATTTTAGAACTTATCGCTCAAATAAACGAATTATCGGTTTAAATATAAAATAACTAAGATTATTCCACGTATTGTGCTACAAACTGGGACACGTGTTTCGCCTCTTTCAGAGGCATCCTCAGACAATAAAGATTTGCGATATAAAAGCGCCTTTTTTGCCGTACTTTTTATTTAAATACTCGCGATGGATTCTGCGGTAACTTTGTCACACGTTTCACAGTTTGTAGTACAATACGTGGAATAATCTAAGTTATTTTTATATTAAAATGAACTTCCACAAAGTTACAGCCGAATCTATCGAAATAATTATCCGTTGCTTAATAAATTTACATAACGAACGTAGTTCCCTTCACCGTCCATTATGTTTAACATATTTTTTTTGGTTCGTTTATATGTTTTTTTAAGTATTTAACCATCAATATTTTACAACAATTAGATAAACACCTTACCAGGTACCTGAAATAGTTTAATAGAATAGAGTTTCTACAATCGTACAGTCGATTTCGAACTAAAATGTGTATTTTGTCTATCCACATCGTCCGAGATTTTAAAAAATCTATTAATAAAATATGTAAATATATTTGTCCTGCTAGTTTTTTCTTTTTTTTATTTAAAACTACTTTTTTCGCTGTATTAGAGTTGTGGAATAATAATAAAAATTATATTCAACTCATAATAACATTTGATTCAGCACATTGAATACATAAGCTTACATGAAAGCATATCATTCGCGTCTTGATTTGAGGATAAAACCAACACTATATTTTGATTCAACTATATTCAAACAACGGATATCAACATGACAGCACGTACACATTGAAGTAAATATGTTTACAGGAAGTACGCTTTCCACCTTGCCCATCGGGTAAGCGCACAACTCGTGATAACTTCTCAAAGCCTCCCTACACTTTTCATAGAGCCTTCTCACGTTCAACTTGACGTTCATTTGATCATTCAATGTTTCATGTGCTTAAATAATTTAAAAAAAACTATATCAGATTAATAAGTAAACTATGTTATGGTTGATTTACGAAAGAAGCAAGTGTTTTGATCAACAGAAAAAAACAAGTTCATTTGTTTTGTTAACTTATGAAAGACGTTTGATAATTTAGGAGCAATTCATTCAATTTGCTTTAACGATACCTTATATTCGTTAATATCTCAGACTTTTTAGAAGAAAATTAATGTGTTACTAAATTTCGATCGTTCAAACTATGTACATTCACACAAATTTTATTACTAACGACCCAGGTTTCGTCTTTCGGCATCTTCAGGCGTTCAAGTGCACGGATGAACTTGAGCTGACGCTTAGTAAATGAATGATTCGTGTTTATATAAGAAATAAATGTATCATTGAGTTTAAAGCCATTATTGGCAAAAAGAATGTTACTATAAAATTGAATCTATTAATATAATTTAATTGTTTTTAATTTATCTTATAGTTTCTTATCATTATTTTAATGCAAAAAATAGTTAAAATATATTTTGAGTGTAGCTATTAAAGATTTCACATTATTTTTAAAAACACTGCGACTCTTAAAGCTCAACACTATTGATTGATAAAACATCGTATGTTTTTCTTTCGAAGTAGCCGCTTAAAAACGTTTCTATTCGCGAGACTATCTCATTAATAAATTTTAATACCTATAGTTTTTGGTATGTGAGGAATTTGCATATTGTTATTGAAAGTATGCCTGACTGAGTTGAAACTTTGAAGTTAATAAAATGAACTTTGTTCGTTACAAGAAAACTTTCGGCGCTGCATCATCAAAAAGCTCCGACCACGCTGCGCTGCCTGTTTGCTGCTTTTCGTGCATATTGAAAATATTTGCAGTATCACGTGCTCCAGCACGAAGAAAAGCTTTTGCTTTGCAACTTTAAATAAAGTAATAAGAATGTTGAATCAGCGTACTTACTAGTAGCTTTAAATCATTAAACGAATAATTTGAAAGCTTTTACTTGCTCATAGTTAAACGATTGTTTAAGATCAGGAGATCTCACACTTTTTGTACATTGGTACCTTCTCTGATAAAAAAAAAATAATATGTTTTGAGTCAAAGTCTTTTTGATGTATAAACTACATTTGTTAAATAATTAACGTTAAAAGTAGCACATTATTTGTATACAAAAAAAATATTTTAAACAGTCTATATTCTATCAGTTCTTCAATTTATCGACAGAAAAATAATATTAATTATTGAGTTCCTTAAGAGCTACGAAAATATACAAAAAAGAGTTTTATGAATAGCTTTCAAATTTAAAACAAAATGTTAATCTAACTATATAGTACTGTTTTTCTTTTCCTATTTAAATGAAATTCTATCAAATAAATTCCAATTAAATCAATAAACTATTTGTATCTTAAATTTTTTTTAAAATGGACTTTAAGTTGCTTTTTGTCACATAGAGTATCATCAACCTTCTGCCAATGGTTATGTTATTATTGTTTTAGGATTTTTTTGATACATTGAATTAATAATTTTAATTCAATCAATTTAAGATTTCAGTCCAAAAATATGAAAGGAAAATTGTAATTAGTAGCACCAAAAACATCAAATTTCAGTCTGATTTTTGTGTGCATTTTAGTATTTTATTAATAATAGTATTTGCAGAATAAACACGTTTCCGAAATTAACATCCATCGATCGCCGGGGGAAGTGTTTCAGAGGGTAAACGTTTTGTTTCATTTGGCAAGTGGCCGCGTGGCAGAGCCTTCTTTCAAGGGGAGCTTCCATACTAACAAAGCTCTCCAATATCAAACCGATTGGGAAAAAAGCTATTCTCGAAAGATTCCTTTGTCCTCTCTGAATATATGCCTAAAGGGCAATCTAGGCAATCACGATTCGCGGAGCGTAAAATGTACCTTCTATACACGATATGAAAATTGGTCTTGAAATTTATATGAAATATATACTGCAGTATATGCATAAGAATATTTCATTTTTTATATGAATATTGTGTATTAATAATTGAACCATTGACTTAATAGCCAATATAGAGGTTTTTTTTACCATAATTAAAATAAAGAACCATTTTTGCAATTTTTCTAATATTCAGGCTTGATTTGATCAATATTTTTTTGTCTCTGATTGTTTTTTTACTAAACCTTTTTTAATATAAAAGGTTTATAACAAAATAAGCTTAATACTTTCGATGGATTCGGCGGTAACTTTGTGGAAGCTCATTTTAATATAAAATAACTTATTCCACGTATTGTGTTACAAACTGTGACACGTGCCAAACATATTTTTATTTATTTTTAGTTCACCATTACTATGTAAAATAGTGTCAAGTGCCACAATCAACGATGTTCTAAAATCGACCATATCAAAATCAATTATATTAAAAATATCTTTATATTTAATTCGACTAATAAGTAAATGCCGTCTGATTCATCGAGTTTACTGAGTGGCCTTTTCCACTAAGGCCCCATCTCGTTGCTTGAGCGACAGGTATCCCTGGCGACGTTCTCTCCTTTATTCTGTCACCCAACACCTTCAGCACCATAGGGTAGAAGCGTGGGGATGAAACGATGGGGGCTCGCAGGGTGAGAATGGCGATATAGCGCACAGAGTTTGAGGGACAAAAAAGGCTTCGAGTACCGGAGATTTTTTGAGTTGCACTTTGATATTAAAAGTACACCTACGCATTTTTTAATAAAAATTTACCAGAGTCGCTATTTTTTGATACCGGTTTTATTAACTAATATTGTATCTTTCATATGTACAAACTGAAGATTCTGTGTCGAGAAAACTCGAGAATAAATTCCCGGGAAATTGACACTTCTAACCAGTCTCGGTTTCATGAACATTTTAATAAACAACCCTTGGGTTGGGTCTAGTTTGTTAATAAGACATGTATTAACAGACCTAAAATTCATTCAGCACAAGTAAAGTTTGAAAATTTCTTTACCCTGAGAATCCTTTTACATTTCGGAAAGCAATAGAAAAAATAGTAAAATTTCCAAATAGCATCCATTTATTTAATATAATAAAATATAGTAATAGGGTAGAAATATCAGTGTATTTAGTTCTTCAGTTGTTTATAAAAATTATAATTAATAACCAATTTGGTGTGCGCCATCATCAGAACTTTTCTACCCTATTACAATGGAGTTATATTTTAAGTAAATTCTAATTCAATCATTAAAATATAGTTACTGTGCATACGTGTCACATATGCTTGTTTGCAATAATAACTGTTAAATTACTGACCCATGTGTTATTTTTCGAAGAAAATGTTTTCATTGGCAAAATTAAACGAATCTCTCAAATTATGTGTAATAGGTAATATATACATATTTTTGCAATATTTTACTTAAAAATAGGTTGGAATCAGTTTTGAGTTACTATATATACTACAGTAAGTATCATGAAATTATTTTGTATAAATTACGAACATATTTTTTATAAATTATGATCATTTTCTATGAAATTATATAATCTAGGATTGGAGGCATGAATGTGAATTTTGCCATTCCCGAGGACTGCAAATTTACAGACAGTAATTTAACAAATGACTTACGATCAGTTAGCGGTATACAATTTAAATTAACATACTTCTACTTTAACAGGTTAAAAAATAAATGGATATCCGTTTTAGGTGTTATGACGCAGAGCATCCTTCGTAACTCTAGTAAAAATATTTTCAGAATAAATTGGAGTATCATCTCTGTAAAACAATTTTAAATGTGGGCGGTGATTCCGCTACCCCTGGGTGTGAGGTTTTGTTTAAAGCAACGTGAATACCTGTCTTATCAATCGGTAATTGATATCTAATCAGGCCGTCGGCGTCGGGGCGTGGCAGCCTTCACCCCATTGCCTTGTTGAGCTTTTACCTCGTCCCAACCGAGAGGCTTTCGCTGAATTCAAAAAAGGAAATGAGACTCTACTGGAGTAAAAACGATTACCGCTCTAGCACAAATATTTGATATTATCTTCATGGATTTTAAAAGCAAAACAAACTGGATGCACTTTAAAATAATTGATTTTTATTTCAAAATTGCGAAACACTTCACAAACACAGGTGGTTTTGGCCGAGTGTTCTAGGCTGAAGAACGTTTGGTTTATACTATTACGAGCTCAAATCTCTTTACGAACACTTTCATAAATTAAATTATTGAGTGATTTGTATTTTTTCGTCCAAATGCGTGATTATCTTTTATGCTTTTATTCGTTTTATATAAAAGTATACAGGAAAAAAATCCATAGTTTTATGAAACGAATATGACTGGTTTAAGTCAACGCAAGCATTTTCAACTGCTTTTGTGTGTTTTAACTGTGTTTGATTGCTTGCAATGAGTTAAGCCAGTCTTAATTAGATCAATGAAGAATAAAAAATGATGTGCAGTAATAAATTATCTTAAGCCGTACCTAACCGACATCGCTGACGTTTGACAGATTAATAAATAACAGCAGTGAACACAGTCACAATACGTATTTTTAATCGGAGAAAATGTAAAAGTTATTTCGTTTGCTGTGAAGTTGTTCTGCATTTATGGTCTGACAGTAATACATCTGAGAATAAGACTGCATTTTTTATAAATAAATACATTGAACGATTAAAAACTCAATAAAATATTCAGGAGTAACATTCAATTTTTCAAACGGTTTTTATGTTGGTCCGAGAATCATTAAGATATCACAGATCCTTGGCTTTTAAAAATTTATTATTTCCATTTAGGTATTTGAACTCTTGTCTGTGGAGTCGTATAGTTCATAAGCTTGTAAACATTGAGAATTTAATTGCGGGGCTGGACTTAAACCACACTTGAGCTTTTGTGTCCATGCCTACTCTTAGTGTGGTTCATATAGATTCTTCATGGAACTTAACTCAACAAAAGTTGCACTAAAAAAACTTATTATTTCTCATTAGCTGAACTTCACTTTTTCGGAGAGATTTGATGTATAAAAATATGGGTAAGAAAAAATAAGTGGTAAAATGATTTTAGCTGATCAGGTTGGCAGAAAAGAAATATTGACATCATATGCATTTATGACTACGTACACCAATTTTTTTTTAAACTAGTACTCGCGCGATCAAAGCTAACGACATTCAGCGACGGGTCTTTTTTATTTTTTAATAATGAATATAAATTTAACAATGAAAAAAAAGCTTTGCTGTTTTTTTTAAGAAACAAAAGTACAGTTGTTATTTATTTTTTACCAATTGAATGATTTTAACCTACAAAAAAGCAGATATTTCGTGAATTATAATCAGTTGCTGGCATTTATAAAATAGTCATTAAAAGTTAACCGGTATTAATCACACGAAACTCATGAAAACTCTACTAAATGAATTTCAAAACAAAGTTAGGTTCTTTGTCTTCTAGACACTTATACAGGAAATGTCTCTTCGATAAATGGTGATCTCGGAGCGCTTTCATTCTGCATTCAAAGCTTTACAGAGAATTCTAGAGTAAACACTCGAGACTTCCTATTGTAAAAATTTCCTCCAAGGAATTATCCCTTGCAAGAAAAATTGTAAAGAATAGAAACTTAAAAATTGTCACTTGTTTTAAAGTTTTAACTTTAAAGTTTATTCAAAAGAGGAAAATTTTCATTTCAGAAATAATTACTTAAATACCCAGTACAATTAAAATATTTGAATCTTTTTATTATTTGTTCAGTGTAGCATTTTATTAAAATCTATGTTCACTCTCACTGTAGAAGCTTTTCAACAGATTTTTTCTATGAGAACTGCTAGTAAAATTGCTACTCTTCTCTTTTTTGAAGAAAGTAAGAATGGAAAAGATGCTATGATATAATTTGTGAGCTGCTTATAGTTCACGACACGTTATGCTATGATTGGAAGGGTTAGGAGGAATTTTCAGACATCATAAACACCAATGATATCAAAGATTTTCGATTAATCGATGATCGATCGAGAGGAGTCAAGATAATGCTTATATTTAGCTTTGTTTTTTCATCATGTCCACATTCTGTTTACTTAAGCTATTGACATTTAAGCAAAAAAAAGACTCTATTATGCCTACTTTTCCTCGGTCAAACTGACTGCAGCCCCCTTTCCAAATCGCATTCCCCAGGACAAAGTCCAGATACATAAACACTTAGGGGACTACCTGCGGTTTAAATATTAAGCTTTTTTCTCGCTTCAAGTCGAGCTTTTTCCCGGTCTGTTGTACTGAGATAAGGGAAATTTCCGGCAGTGGGAGTATTTGCATGGCGAAAATTTAGAACCCACCCCAATTGATTTTGAATAATTTCCACCGGAAATGGGTGATAAGAAAGTTATTTTTTTAAACACCGCAACGTTACTTGATTTATTTCGCTTATTTTACAAGCTATTTTATTTCTGAAAATGTTTTGTACAATTTGTAATTTAACTCGTTATTTCTTGTGACAAATAGCATTTTTACGATCATTTCTTTTCTATGTTTTCCTGAGAACTTTTCGTATATTATGATTAAACATACTAGCAATAAAACAACGTTATATGACATTCAAAGATTCTTTAAACATCTGTTGAGATTAAGAGACCATATACTTCATATTGAAAAAAATATAAGGTGTAACAAAAAAATGTTTAAAAAATTATAAAAGTATTTATAAATAATGAATGGCACTTAGTTATAATTTATTAAAAATTTTGAGACTTCTAAGAAATAAATAAATTACTACTTAACATATTAAAACATGTGTTTAGTTATATATTTACCTGTAATAAACTTGAAATTAATTCTTGAATAATCATCAACACAAATAGCAAATGGGATAAATACATATTTTGAATCATCCCAGATGCCGAGTTAATATCATACTAGACTCCAAAATATCTCATTCATTGTTATGGGAATCAAATTAAATCTTTGTGTAATTAAGATAACATAATAAGCTTCCTATTTCAAACAGATGTTTTTTTTTCTTTTCAACATCAACAGAAAAGGAACATTTTTTTACCCAGATGAATAATGAGATTCCTATAATTTTCCGTTACATAAATAAAAAAAATTGGCACGTAATATTATCATTTTTCGTGCAAATTTCACAACCAAAAAGTAAGCATATTTAAAATTTTGATAAAGCTTCCAGGCGTCCTCGATCACTTTGTTATGGAAAATTGATTGATTACAGTAACTGTCATCGAAAATAATGGCGAGAAAGAAATAAAAAATATAGAAAAATGAAACTTTCACAAGGTGTTGGGTGATTGATTGAAATGAAAATATTTGTACTGCCGCTCTGAAGAGCCGGCTAACAAGTGACAAACTACATAATATGCGTGTATCCGTTGGCATTTTATCTCTTTTTGGTAGTCACTTACTGTGATCATCCAATTTATACAAATAAAGACGTCTTTGTCTTTCTTTCTTTATATTTTTCTGTCACTCATTTTAAATCAATTTATAATGTTATCTTATATGCATTTTCGATTGCCGTAGAACGATAGTAACGCTGTTAAGTTTTCGACTTACTCAAAATTGTTTTTCAGAACTAAACTTATGACCATACATACAATGTATGGAAAATATTATTTTATTTCAGATTTTTATTATTTTTATTATAGACGTGATAGAGATATATAGTACTAGAAAACCTTAACATTAGAATCCTTTGAGTCTCCTTTATCTTTGATGCTATTCTTTATTTGTATTCTTTCTCCATCGTTGCTTGCAGTAGAGATCACCTTTTCTGAGGAGTTGTACTCAGCCATTTTAATCTAATTTATTATACTGAAGTCTAACTTTTCAACCCTATTCATTATTGATTATAAGAATCTTAACATAGCTCTTTTCACTCATACAAATATCATCATTTAATGAGTTAGTTTTCTGCTTTAACTGTTTTAACAGATATTCGAAGTGACTTTTTTTCCTGGAACTTTTACTGGTCGATACTCTGAAGTAATCCTACCAAATATCATTCATTACAGTTTCTATCTGAAAATAGTTAGATAATATGCTTTCGCAAATGTTAATGGTTATAATCATGCCTGCCTATCCTTCCGACCGGTGGGATTCTGGCGTCCTGGAAGACCGTTGGGTGCTATTAAAGCCCCCTATAGTGAAAGCCATGCTATGGAGTTGAAAACAGGTACTTTTTTCAGATGAGCGGTCCGGATTCATAATGTTCAAAGTAATATCACATCATTATGAAACCATTTGTTTCTGTTATATTGTAGGAAATACATATTAATTACATATATTTCAAAATAAGAAAAAATCACATTTTCTAAGGTTTTGAAATAAAAATCTCGGAGAACAAAAGCAAACAAAGAAGGCAAATCATTTTATTAAAATTGTTTTTTTACAATATTTCAATACAGAATATGAGGTTGGATAGTTCATCAAAAAAATCAACGTCATTATTGGGATTTTAATCAATTAATAATTAATCTCAAAATTTATTTGTGCACACTTGTTTTTTTTCTCAATCTTTCCATAGGATTTCTCAAGTCATATCAGTAATCAAAAATCAGTAAGTCAAACTAGGGTACCACATTTCACTTCATTATTTTTAAAATATTATTATTGATTAAATCATCATTTACTTGGTATATTGCCATTATTATACGATAAGACGCAGCATTTATTTCATAACATTATAATAGGCGTCTAAATCGTTTATAATTTAGTATGAATTCCGCTTGTTACTGTTGTTTTATGTTATTTATAATCAATATTTTATATAACTGTGATATTTAATAGTGGGAAGTTAATTTTTATTTGTTTTACCACACATCGCATTTCTTGCCATTCGCTATATTTCTTACAATCGTTACTTAATTTGCATATATGACCCTTCCGTTGTATCGTAAATTGTAAATTAATAACACCAAAGAATCACAGAATATCCATACAAGAAATCGTTCAAACATACATGTTATATTCAACGAAAAATAAGCTCATAAATTGGATTTTAGAGTTGATCTACGTATAACCGCCATACATTTTTTTAGGAGAGGCTGGGATTCAACGGCCTGGTCTTTTTTGCTGTTTTTTCTGCTTGGAACTTAAGACTGCTATGGTACTATCTATAGGATTAACTTGGCGAAACTTAAAGATGCTGGTATGTCATGAAACAAAGCAAAGCAATTGGCAGGAGACCGGGAAACATGGAGGTGCCACGTGGCGCCCATATGCCCCACATAGTGAGCGAATATGGAAAAAATGTGAGCTTTAAATTACTGAAATGATTAATAAAATTTTAAGGTATATTTTCTTAATAATTCTCAAAGAAGTATGTGTTCGGATTTTTCCATTTTAAGAAGTTATAAAGTTTACATTTTAAAAAAATTGGATGTATGAACAGATTTAGCGTATAACAAAAAAGAGTACATTAATTACACTAGCAAAAATTGTCATAGGGTTAAAATGTCCATATCTATCAAACGTGAATTGTTAAGTCACAAAGCTTTTGTGATATGCATTTAGATAATGGCGTGTGTGAAAAGAATAAGTAGAAATAATATAAAACGTCACACGCTCTCCAACGACACAATGTGTGAAGGTGTATAATACGAAATACCAAAAATAGAAGTTCTACATTTTTAAATAGCTTATAATATTTTCTCTGGATTGAGCTAGAAAATTATGAATCCGTCTCGAGCAGGTAGACCAAAAATTTTCTTTGTTATGCACCCAAGTATTCAAATTTATTATTTTTAGCCTTCAAAATAAAACAAAATCCTTAACACCCCTCCTAATTTATATCATTTTTTTCAATGAAATCACATAACATCTTTTTCTTCATCGTAAAGCAGTGGGTTCCTTTGAATAATGACTCCAGACAAGGCTGTCACGGGCAGGGTGTCAAAGTAGGTTTGCCGTCATTAAGTTTTGAAAAGTTTCGTCTCATTTTGCAAGGCGGCGCAGAATTTTTAAGTTATTTAACGTCGCACGGTAGGTGCTAGCTTTTACAAGAATCATAAGATGAGTAATTTTTAACAAAGAGTACTGGGACGACCTTATTTTGTGCAATGGCACAATTTAGGCGCTGTTTATAATATGATCTGACAAAAAATATATTACCGACAAATTTATGGTTACGTAGAATGATTTCCTACAGATATTTTCATGTTTTAATATTCTGACAGTGATCGGGATTATTAATTTAAAAAAAAAATGAAATTTATTTATATTAATTATCACAAAGGTGCTCACCGTCGATACTTGGTGGAAAGGCAATTTATTTAAAATATGAAATAATCTTTTGAACCAACATATTTAATATTATTCAATTTCGCTCATAACGAGCAGTTTCAATTTAAGATTTCGACTGAATGTGTTTGGTGGAATTTCAATATTAAATTTGAATCGTTCAAATTATGTACATTCACACAGATTTTGTCACTAACGAGTGACAAAATCTATGTGAATGTACATAATTTAAGCGATTCAAATTGAGCATTTTCAACTAATAAGAATTATTACAAATTAATACAGTGCCAATTCAGTATACATACCACTGTATTGATGTGTATTATTAGCAGTTTAAAATGCTCATCAAGAGCAAAAACGATATCAAATAAATGTGAAATTAGTACAAAAAAGTTTTATTTTTTAAATTATGAAACTTATCACTTTTAGGGTGTCAATACTTGGCGAAAAGGCATTGTATTAAAAAAAACTAAATATTGCTGTGTACTTATTTTCACTTTCATTTATCAAGATCAGGACCGGTTTTACTCATGGCGAGCATTATCAACTGATAATAACTAGAAATAAGTACAAAGGAATATTGTGTTTTCTTATTATGTATCATGGATTTTTTATTAAAAAGAGAAACTTTACCTTCAACAGCTATATAAAAATTCATAAAATATCTTGACAGCTTTCGATCTTTATTACCATTGTCAGGATGTACGTAAATTACTTTTTACGACGGTAGGTTTTAATTTTCTTGGGAAAATCCCAATATTTGAGATATTGCAAAACCTTAAACGAACTTTATCGAAAAGCAAACAAATATTTTTTAAGTAAAACAAAATTTAATCCCAGAAATTGTTTCGTTGAGAGTATCTGTGTGCATAAGCGTTTTGTTTAAGTTGTAGTACTAAATATCTTGTTAAAAAAGTGAATATGCTCCATATTAAAGGCGGGTATGGAGGTATAAAAATAACAGCCGACAGTTATGAACTATGCTTTCAATATAAAAAAAATCAAATCCAATATTAAACTACTACTATATAATTTAAAATTATTGTTATCTTATCTAATCGAATCGTAGCCAAAGAAACGAATAAATAAATATTAGATAAAATTTAAGATTTTGACTCAAGGTTTACAAGATGAAATTTCAAGATTGAATTTGAATTGTTAAAAGTCTGTACATTTTCACACACACGTTCGAATTTACGCACTGAAATGCATGAATATACCTTAAAGTAAATCCGGGTTGTTAGTGACAAAACATGTGGAAATGTACACAATTTTAACGATTCGAATTTATTTTTTTGTATATAGACACCTTATATAAAATATATTTTTCTTTGATAATTTATCTTGACAGTAAAATAATGAAAGTTGTTGGTTTTCTTAATTTTTACTTCTTTATGAGCCTTTGAACTTTTAACAGGAACACATGCGTTGGATGTGTGTGGTGCAAGGAGGCACTAAAGTATGTTAAAATAATGAAATTATTTCAGCGTCAGTGCACGTGTCCTGGCACTGACAACACTCGACACCAGCAACAGGATAAACATTTGAAGCGAGCTTTAATTTGGAGCAGTTGGCTCCAACTTAACACCGTGAGCTTTAAAGTTTTCAAAAGAAAACAATTTATATAATTAAAATTGAAAGTTTTGATGTTTCATTAGTTGGGTAAGTAGAAGCTCAAATGTTTCGTAAAAAATATATTTTCAAGTTCGTTCATTAACATCTTCTTAGTACTTCATATGTTGAAAGAAAGAGGGATATAACAATCGGCAAGGCGTAGAAAGGATAAAAACACACAAGTTTTATTTTTATTTTTAGAGCGTATAAACTCCTAATGGAGTTTATCTCAACTGAAGTGTTTCTACGAGAACTGCTTGTTACTCAGTTGCGCGACCTCTCTTCTTCCAAAGAGTGTAGAAATAAAAGGATAGGGCTAGGACAGGACTAGTGGTTAGCTACTCGCTCTCGATACGCTCCTTTCATATGATAAGATAGGTCGAAGGTGGGAATTCCAATAGTATTACCAGTTATGTGTTATAATGATAAGAAATCACCGTCCTATTTAGCATATTATTTTTGAAGAATTATCATTTATTTATTTTCCCATTGTATTAATTCACGTTTAACATAGGTATGCATACTGAAGGATGTATCACTAATAAATGTGTGCTTAAATGACTCGTTTATAAGGTTCTGCATGTGAAAATTTAGCAAATCTTTTCATGAAAAAAAAATATATTAATAATATATACGCTAAACCTATGTTTTTTTCATATACCATCGGTAATAACGTTTTCGAAAAAAACATGGGATCGACGATTATACCGTACACGAATTCCACGCACACCAGATATATTAAAATAATATATCATATATTGTGCTCTCTTATTTCAGCAAAAATTATACACTTTGATACTTGTGGGGTTATAGTGCAAAACGTACTATTTCCAAAATTCTAACTTTTCAGTGGAGTCAAATACTATAACAAAATAACATTTGCATACAAATATGATTTCCAATTTGAAAACGACAGTCTTGTAGACATTTTTTATTAAACTAGTAGGATCAGTCGATTCCTAAGGCTTGAATTACCTTATCTGCATACCTTACTCAATATCGCTCATTTTGGAAATAGTAAGTTTTGCACAATTTTATTTTTTTATCGATGCTCGCTCCCAATATGGAGCATATGGCTTCCTAATGGAGGTATCTCAACAGAAGTTTTTGTCTACGAGAACTGTTACTCAGTCGCTCAACTTCACTTTTTTCAAAGTAGGGAATGAAGGATAAGGCTAGAACAGGACTAGTGGTTAACTAATCGCTATTGCTACACCCAGTCATTAAAGGATCAGAAGGATGGAAGGAGAGGAAAAAATGTGAATTGACATCACAAACACCCAGTTTTCTTCGATCACAACTTTGAATTAAATAGTTATTAAATTCACTGTGATCTTACCGGAAATCAAACCCAGACCTGCGTGATCGGTAGAGCAAGCTCTAACCAACTGGGCCACAGCGGGCAACGTAGAATTATAGTCACACATTATTATTCTACATATTAAAGATAAACATAAATAATCAGTGTGCGAAACATTCTCGTGCGCAAAATTCGTGTACGGAAGAATCTGTTAACACTTATACTTTATATAAATTTATGCAAATAATATTCAGCCACGTTGCAAAGTGTTACGTGTACGCAGCACTTTCTAAATTAGCGAAATGCTTAGCAAAGCAAACAAACATACAAAATTATTGTCCTCTTCAATAATGCGACATATTTATTATTATTTTCATACTAAACCTTCTGCCACTTAAGAAATTCCTACCCACTTAGTCAAGGTTAGCCAAAGACTTAAATTTAATTTACAAAAGTATACTATCGCGAAAAACTATTATTTGAAATGACAGTTTTTATCAAATTAAATTACTAGGAAGATTATTACAAACCTTCAATAAATTCTCGTTTCATTTTACAGTGGAGAAAATAAATAAAATTATTTATTCAACAGATGTCACATTTTTTTGTTCTAACTTAGAAAATTTTCTAATGAAGTGTTTCTTTTTTTTTGAATATGCACACTCAAATAGATAAATTGTTTTCATAAAAAATATTTCATTATTAATATGTTTCATTACCAGCAGTTTCAAATCCTTGTATGAAGCCAATGGTGATTTTGATGCAACTGAATTATTTTTATTTGTATAAATCAGGGGTCACCAAACTTTTTGAGAAGCGGGCCGGATTGAGTTTTTTGAAAATTTACCGGGCCGGACGACAAATAATTTCTTATTGGAACAATATCTGCTTACATATATAATGTATAGATATCTATTTATATGCAGGCATACTGTACATTTTATTGAAAAGGATGAAAGTAACAAAAAAGGCATTCAAATTATTTATTTTATTTATTTGTATAGTTTTGCATATTGTATGGGTGTTTTTCATTTATTGATTAAAAGTTAAAACAATTAAAATACGTATATAATATACACATTAAAATACAAACGTAATATATATTTAAATATGACACTATCAAGTGTAAATTTTGACTAGTGTAAAGTGTGCAACTGTTTGGATGAACTTAATTCTTTTAAATTTGGTTTTAGTGCTGAGGTACCAATTTTCAAGTAGTCTTCAAGATGCAAATAAGTTATTCGTGATCGATTTTTCGATTTTATATATTTTAATTTAAATTTCGACTGAAGGTGCTTGGTGGAATTTCAATATTAAATTTTAATTGTTCAAACTGTGTACATTCTCACAGATTTTGTCACTAACGACCCGGGTTTCGCCTTTCAAGACAGAAAGGACACTGAACATCCGAGTTTTAGAACATATGGCAGCCTTTAGATTGAAAAAAGACACGTCTACTTTTGCTAATCACTTGATTTTGGAAGGACACGTGTTAAATCAGGAACAAGGGATAAAAATGTTACACCCAAATACGGACACTCATAAGCTCTTTTTCCAAGAAATTTTAGAAATCAACAAAGCACAGCTGCAAAGTCTTCCGATTTTAAATGAAATATCAAACTTTCCCACATCTCCACTTCTATACCCTATATAATCATATAATCATAAAACCTTTGCCGACAAACAAATTATAAAATTATTGAAACTACTCACTAATCAAATCTGTTGGCATTCCCATGGGCTCATCCTTTTCGCCAGCAATGGCTTTGGACTCAGTGATGCATTTATATCTTATATAAACACGAAACTTTCATTTACTAAACGTCAGTTCAAGTTCATCCGTGCACAATGCCTGAAGATGCCGAAAGGCGAAACCCGGGTCGTTAGTGACAAAATCTGTGAGAATGTACATAGTTTGAACGATTCAAATTTTATATATTTTAGTTTTGAAAATGTTTGTTCACATAAATATGTGCTACCAAAAATTGTTATTATTTTTCTTGCATTGTGTTTTAGTTTTGGATAATTATATTCTTCCAATTTATCGTAAAAAGATATTAAAATTTTATTTTTCAATATCGTTTTTAAGCCATCATTTGCTTGAAGGTCGATTAATTCTAATTGAAAATCATCTTCGACGTCGTTGATAGAGATGTCAATTGGATTTTGAAATAATTTAAATACTTTTGATTTTCCCTTAAAATCAATAAACCTATCCGCAAAAGATGTTTGAAGCATTTCAATATTTTTAATGAAGTCTTCAAGAGGGAAAACGTTTTCCGGTCAAGTTTTAGATAAACTGTCACAGCATGGAAAATGGGAAAGTTTTAACTGACTGATGTGATTTTTTAAATATTTCAAGTTTCGTTTCGAATGACATGATGTCATAATAGAGATGATTTACAAGTCTGTCACGTCCCTGTAATGTCTTATTCAAAACATTAAGATGCTCTGATATATCAGTTAAAAAGGCGAGACGCCACAACCACTTGGGATTCGATATTTCAGGGACAGGTTTTAACTTCTCATACATAAATATATCAATTTCAGCTCTGAGTTCAAAAACCCGCCTCAACACATTTCCACAACTTAACCATCGCACTTGACAGTGGTACTGCAAATCTCCATACTCAGCTTCAATCGTTTCCAGAATTTTTTTAAACTGACGATGATTCAGACCAGCCTTGCGAATGAAATTTACTGTTGATATTATAACGGACATCACTGAATCTGCGCCTAAAAGCTTTCCACACAAAGCTTACTGGTGAATTATGCAATGAAATTGTATGGGTTTTTTAATACCTTCTTTTTTAAGATAGTCATGAAGTTGGCCCATGAATTCAATTTTCAAGCCAATCATATTTTTAGCGCCATCCGCCGTAACCACTGATAATAAATTCCAGTCGAGCTTGAGGTCGTTATTAGTTTTTAATACACATGAGAATATGTTTTCACCGGTGGTTCTATCTTTCAAACTTTTTAATCCTACTATTTCTTCCGTTACTTCAAACTGTTTATTTACGCCCCGGATAAAAGCTAGCAATTGAGCTGTGTGAATAATATCTTCGCTCTCGTCCAGTGCAATTGAAAAGTTCGTAAAATCGAAAACCTTTTTTTCGAATTGCTTCTTTACATCAACTCTTATGTCTTCAATTCTTCTAACAACAGTCGATGCAGATAAACTCACAGTCATAAAATCTTTCACTTTTTCGGGACATTTCAATAAATGGGAATATGCGAATGTTTTGAATTAACAAACATCTGGTCGCTTCGCCTCACCTCCAACAAACATGTTCTTTCCTTCTTTCACTTTGGGTCCGCTACCTGATTGTATTCCAATTAATGTTTTGAAATAAATATTCAACAACCAAATCATTCGAAATTTTATAAAATGTATATTTCTTATTTGAATATTTTTTATACGAAAGTCGGGAACCTTTGGAGGGCCAGATGAAAATCTTCAGCTGGCCGCAGTTTGATGACCGCTGGTATTAATGCATTGTTTTCCATAAAGACAGCTAGACCATTTGACGGTTAAAACTGGAATAATGTTACCACAAAACGTTTTTGATACATCTCATAAAAAATATCACGGTTCTGAAACGTTTTTTTGGAAGGACGTCGTGTTTTCACAAGTAATCACAAGCATAAAAAAAAATACTATCGACTGTGGAAAGGAAAAAGGACGTAACCCTCAGTTTTTCCAAAACAGCTTTTTTCGATAATCACAATGTATACAATTTGACACACGTTCTATCAAAAGGATGGAAGCTGAAAATGCCAAATTAGTATCTAAAGTAAGCTTTTAAGGTTGAAAAAAGAAAGGTTTGTGAATCTTGCAACCAGAAAACAGGAGCTCAATACTTGTTTATTGTTACGAAAATATCTGTGGACAACCAAATAACGTGACTTGAAAATTGTCAGAAACGCAATCTTGCTGGGAAGTTGGCCGCAAACTTTCATACGACACTGTTTAAAAGCAATTTGGCATCAACGGTATTTTAGATTGCATGTTAAAATACAAAGAGAGAAAACAGTATAACCACATCTACATAAAATCATTCCCGTTCATACTCCGACCGCTTAACATGCTACTCTGTCTTGTAGAACTAAAACTGAGTTAATTATGCATTTCGTTGCATAAAATGTCTTTTGCAAGCTCTAACGTGCCTCTTGCATGTTTTAAAATAACACATATTAACCCTTAAACGGCGGAAATAAATAATGAGCTAATTATATATATTTATCCAATTAATCTATTTTATTCTTAAAGATATTTTGGTTACCCAATCATGAATGATTTTACGTCTTCTCATTTCTTACTTGAGACAATAGCATCATAACGAGTAAGACTTTCAACCCGGCTTAAACCAAAAACCGATTTATTTTGCCCAATTATCCGGGGTTTTTTAAAAACATCTTTTCACCATTAGTACAAAGGATTTTACCACATATATATTTAATTCATATGTCGGTTTCGTGGAGCAGTGGTGAACGTCGTTGACTCCCGTGACAGATCTCACAAATTCAAATGCCAGTACAAACCGCATTTTTTCATTTTAACTGAATCTGAATGTACATAATTTGAACGATTCAAATTTAATATTGAAATTCCACCAAACACCTTCAGTCGAATTTTTAAATTATAAACTGCATCTGTTTTGAATTATCTTTGTAGGATTAACAGCATTGGAGTAACCTACTGATGTTGCGTCTATGAAAAACTTATGAATCATTCAGATTGAAATCGTTTAACCACAACTTTTTAATTGAAATCACTAGTAAATCTTTTATATTTAAAAAGATGGAACTAAGAATGTGCAATTATTACCAAGCTTAAAGCTTACTTACTGCTTAGTTGTGAATATTAAATACAAATTAGAAGGTCGATAAAGTTTTAATTACAATCGTTTTCTGTTTTAACATATAGAGTTGTTTTTTTTACAATAATTTAAAAGCGTAAAGAAATGTTATTAGTTAATTAAATCATATATGGGGTTAAGCGAGCCGCCAAAAACGGTTGCTTTAGTATTGCAAAGTTATGCAGCGTAGTTGCTTTAGGAAAGTTGTAATATAGCAAGAACTCCGTTTCTACTGGTGCCGTATTTAAATTTCTACATACACTTTTGGCTTTTCATCTGCATGTTTTACAGAATGTATCTCGGGGTTTGTTCAGATCCTACTAACATATGAGAAGCTCTCTCTTGTGGCATCAAAAATATCTCAAGCAACAGATGAATCTAAATGTATGTTATTTCGCATTTTTCTTCTATTGCAAACATGAAGTTAAGCAAATGTATTTGTGTCTAATAATTGTTAATTTTTATATCATTAGAATTTTTTGTTTTTACATTAATAGAGATTTGAGAAATCTTCTTTTATACCCTTTTTGTAGAACATTATAATTAATTATATTTTTTGAATAACCATCGGCAAATAATTATTCCTAGAATATTTATAGAAAGTATAAATGAATCAGCTTTATTCATATGTAGATTTCCAACCTTTTAGCTGCCGTAGACAACTAAAAGTAATTACCTAGTACGCCGGCTATAATTTGCAACTATTAATTTAATAAGTTATTGACGAGGTAACTCCTCTCTGGAGTGTTAAAAACGAAAAAATTTGCGGGATATCTCGTCTGTGGCAACCGTCGAATTAACTGATTTAAACACTACCAATACGCCAAAATGGAACTGACCTTTAGAGGAGAGTGTCACGGTCTACAGCGACACCTATTATTAAGACAAATTATTAAACACCTTATTTACAAACATTCGTTTGATTTATATAATCTACTTTTAAGGTGTTTACTGTCAATACTTGGTGGAAAGGCATTATAATAAAAATATTAAAAGATTTTTAGTACTTTTTCCACATAAAATTTATTAGATCAGGACCGGTTTCGCTCATCGCGAGCATTATCAACTGATCAGACTGATCAACTGATCAAATTATCAGCTGAAAATGCTCGCGATGAGCGAAACCGGTCCTGATCTAATAATTTTTTTGTGGAAAAAGTACTAAAAATCTTTTATTATTTTTATTATGTAATCTAGCTTAAAAGGATTTTCAAATCATCCCAGTTGAGTTCAAAAATCCATATTATAATACTGTGATAAAATTTATCTGTAAACAATGAACAGGGAGCCAGTGGGGTGATTAGGCAGAGACCTACTATTTTTTTCGATAAAAAATCGCATCTTAACCAAAACACAAAATAATACGTCAACAAAATTAAATATATACATCAATAATATTTTTTTTTTCAGCTTTTATTTGACCTATGTATGTAGGTAAATCAAATACAGAACTTTTTCATTATATTTCTTCATTGAATATCGTATAGCTTACATTTAAAATTAATGCTTTTATTCAAAAAAACTATTTAATTCACCTTCTATATGTTACTGTTTATTTAACTGCCAGATTTTTATTGAAAGATAATAAATTATTTATTTATGTAAAGTTTGATATGACTACGTTTCTAAAGTATTAGATTCATTTTTTTTTAATTGTAGGAGAAAATGACAATATAACCGTGGTTGAAATAAATATTATGATATAAAGAAGTCATACCAACCAAAAATATAAAAAAATCAATAACTGGGGACATCTCCATGTTTGTTTTATAACGTTATAATTAATGGATCACCTTCTCTGAATATATGATGAAAACATAGTAAATTTTTTATGTTGACCATGTGAATCAGATTAAATTCTAATAAAGTTTTTCATCATAATTTGTTTTAAACATTCACCCAATCTCAAATATTTTACTTTGAGAGTACAAAAGCAAAGCCATTCGGTTTTTTCAAATATATTTTTGAGAAACGGTTTATAAATTTTAAGGGGTGTTAAATAAAATTCAAATACAAGCCAAATTAGGGATTTCAAATACCAGATCTAATTAAAACTTTTAAAAGTGATTTTTTTTTTATATTTCTCAGAGCAATGTTATTTTACGTTATCTCAAGCTAAAAAACACAAAAGTTGTATAAATCTTCAAAAATATTAAACATTGTTATATATTTCTAAAGAAATTTGAATAAAAAAAAATGCTTGTATAACATAAAAAAATAACTTTTTACTAAGGGCTTTCTCATGAGATGTCGTGTTTTTACTGAAAATTATTTATTCATGAAATCTGAAAAAAATAAGTTTCTTATCAATTATTAATATTATTTTCAAAAAAGAGTTTGCACTGTTTGTTCAGTGTCGTTTTCATTTCATAGATTGCGTCGAAGGAAAGATACTTTTTACATAAATTAAATAGTCAGACGTCCAATTATAATACAGAAAGATATCAAATAATAACAAGTTGTAGGAATAATTATATTAAATGAATAATTGTATGCTCAAATTGTATTCGTTTTTGCAGTGTTGAAATTGATAAAACTGTTCATTTAGAAAGACTCTGCTTTAATTAGTGGTTATCAGACGGCTCCTTCGTGAAGTAACATTTTGTGAACACAAACTTGAATATGTTATTGATTCATTGAAAAGTATGTCAATATTATAAAATATACGGACTTAAATATTAAAATTAAAGCCATGCCTTTTATCAAACAGCAAAATGGTTACCAGCGAATGATTGTTGTATACTGTTGCTTAATCTCTTTATCAAGAATTAAAACCTACCTACCTAAGAATAAAGTTAAACAATGACTGGATTTAATATCCTACTAAGTGCTTATTCAATATCATCATGTTAGGAGGGAAAATATTACAAGTATACATGTTTTTTAATATGAGCTATAATATATGTCACCCTCTGTGGTCATGTCCCAATAAAATCACTATCAATTATTTTACATATGTAGGTGCTTGTAATGTTTCTTCTTCTCAAGTTGATCTCAAGTGACTTATAAATTTCACTTTTTTATTTAAATATATTTAAGATGTAGCTAATTAGCTTGTTTTCAATATTATTTTTGAAATATCTAGCTTGAAACTACAATTTAGAATATCTCATTTAACACATTAAAAAATAAAGCATTGGTTTGATGATCTGCACTCTAAATAAAAAGATTTGAATTGTTACATTTTTATTGTAAATGAAAAAATCTGTAGTAGAATAAATACATATATTTTAGTATTTCAAATTTAGCATTTTTAAATTATGTGTTGGGAATGATCTCGAATACAAAATGTAAAATATCTGAATTTAATATTAACCTAACTCAAAGAAGATTTTAACGCTACCGCTAGTAAAAACTAGCAAATTGTCATTCTATAATTTTATTTAAATAATAAAAAAATAGTTGAGTTCAAAGTAAAATAAAGTGAGATAAAAGCAAGCCCTTTTTTATGCGTTCAAAAGTACACCAAGCCATAAGAATATTCTCGTAAAATTGGACACCCGATCATCCCTTGCAGTTAATTTGTTCCGGTACATTTATTCGGCTCCTCCGCTTTTCCAATACTTGTGGAAAATCATCTTATTAATCAAGGAAATCCTTGGCGGTAGTAGCTTTCCAACTTGGAGGTATTAATTTATATCTGAGATCTGCTTTTGACTTAAGCACCGGGGAAATTTTATTATACACATCAATGCGTCTTGAACGATATGATAGGGGATATTTTTACTTGAATTACTCATTCGTTCAATATTTTTATCGAACACCAAGCTTTTACTTTAAAATAACTGGAATTTAATTTTTTATTTTTATATCGGCAGATAAAAACAAGGTTTTTTTTCCATCCATTAAAATTGTTAAGTTTCTTATACTTTTCAATTGTTTATTAAGTTTAAGTTTTCAACTGCTTGATAAAACTTCAATAGAAATTTGAATCCTTAAAATTGTGTACATTTTGGTTCCGGGTAAATTGCTCGAATGCAATTGCTTGAATAGAAATTGCTCGAATAACCAAATGCTTGAATTAAAAATTGCTCGAAATTTTTTATAAAAGTTTTATAAAAGCTTAAAAATTAATTACTCATTCTTTAAAAATATATTCGGGAAATAAAAACCATAAATCAAAAAAAGTCATAATAAAAAAATATTTTTTTTAAAGTTGCCTGTGATCGAGTGGAAAAGATCGTTGGTTTTGTTTTCGGAGGTCACGGGCTTGAATCTTAAAACGTACACTTTTTAATCAATTATTTATGGAATTCTGTTTAAAGGCACACATACATGTAATTTCTTGAAACCCTCTCACCCATTCTTACTAAAAATTGGGCGTAGCGATAGTGATAAGCTTACCGTTTGTTCTGTCTTAGCCCTAGTCTTATATGTGTTCTGGAAAAATACAGAAACAGTTTGAGTTACTAATTAACAAGCAGTTCTCGTAGAAACACTTCTGTTTGAGCATTTGACGTTAGAGGAATTAGTTATTTGATGATCTTGTTATTCGAGCAATTTTTATTCGAGCAATTGAATTCGAGCAATTTACCGGCTCCTGTACATTTCAATATTGTTTGCCACAAATGACCTGCGTTTTCCTTTGAACATTTTCAGGCATTCAAGGGCACGATTTTCGTCAATTCTTATTCATTTGTGCGCTTGAATGCCAGAAGATGCCAAAAACAAAACACGGGGAAGTGTACGTTGATTATATTTTTTTATACAACAGCTTTAAAAAAAATCCAAGTGTGAATTTTCAACAGAGATAATCCGGTCAAATATCTATGTATCATATTTTAAATTTTAGATCAATCAGTTGTTATTACCAACTTTTAGCAACTAATAAGGCAGTGACAAAAAAATAAGTCAAACTTGTGAAAGAGCTAAGCAAAAAAAACTTCACGACTTTTCCCAAATTTCCCTACGACTTTTATTTTAAATGATCAATCTCAGATCAATTAGAAAAATTGTGAATCCCGAAATTTCTGGATTACAAAAAAGGTCCGGAATTTGATATTCTAGTCCATTTACTACAAATTGGAAGTCGACACGATTAAGAACATATTTTTCTTTCCTTCACGCGGTTCTATTAAATGCATTTGTGATTAAAGTAATTAAGTAATATTATTCTTAGATCAGTATCAAAATTACTTTTCTATTTATAAAATCGGGAACCCATTCGACGAAGGGGTTAAGTAACGGTACGCAACGTTAACCGTAATATAATCAACGTATCCCAATTATTTTTGAGTTAAGCTCCCCTACTTGTAAAGCAGTTTTCATAAAGATTTTAATCGAAGGGTATAAATAACGTTTCAACCCTCTATCTAACGATTCTTGTTTGGTGCAATAAATATTGGTAACACATAACATTATACAGCAATCAGTGGATACATATAATATAACGATTCTATGGAGGTGGACGTAGTCATTTTGTTTTTCTAATTAGCTAAACAATAACATTGTAATTATTTTTTTTAGGGAACACATTTTTTACTCAACATCACTCGCTACTAACTAATTAATACCCATAACACAGCTCTAAGAACTTAAATATACTTATTGATTGAATTGAAATGTACTTGGTAGATAAAACTCCATTGTAATAAGATGAAAAAGCTTAAACAAAATGCAAATGTTATAAATTATAAATAATCACTTAAAATTAAACAAATTTGCTTTAAATAATCCTACATTTGTTATCGTTCCAGGAAACACTGAAGTAAATTTACTAAATTTCCTACCATATTTTTCACTAAAAATAAAGATTCAAAAATTAAATTACTCTGTTGTACTATTCTTACTATTATTTAATAAGATTAGTACCAATTTCGCTCATAACGAGCATCAGTTGATAATACTCGTTCTGATCTTATTAAATAAAAGTGGGAATCAGTACAAGGAGTATTTTATTTTTTTAATATTATGCCTTTCTACCAATTATTGACAGTGAACAGTGAACCTGACAGTGATAAATTAGAATTTTAGAGTGGATGAGACGATGTTTTGTGTGGTTCCCTGTAAATTGCTCGAATAACAAGATAATCAATTTTTTCCGTTTGTTCTGTTCGTTTGTTCTGTCTTAGCTCTAGTCTCCTATGTTTTCTGGAAATATATAGAAACAGTTTGACTAACTAATTAATAAGCAGTTCTCGTAGAAAGACTTCTGTTGAGATAAACTCCATTAAAAGATCATATGTTCCGCATTTGGAGCGAACACGGTTAAAATAAATACTTACGAAAATTATTTTTATATTTCACTCTCTAAACAAGTGTCGCACAAGATAAAAATGAAATTCGAGCAACTTACCGGCTCCCGTTTTGTGTATATCTTCTGAGCTAGTAGTATATATAGCTAAATTAATGTAATTTTGACCATAGTTCTGGTGAGGACATAAACCGAAATATCTATCATACTACAATATAATTTAAATAATACTACATTTATGGTTAGAATTGAACCAATATTGTTCCGATAGGTATTGGTAATGCTTAATATATTACTTTTCCGTTTGAAAGCGCAACGAAATATATTTTTTCGCACACATACGAAGGTGGTGTAACCTATCCAATCGTGTATCAGGTAGTGTAACCTAATTTTCCCCTTTCATTGCCCATCTACGGACATTCCAAATTTACAATCTGCCGTATAAATCAATCGACCAAGCTGGAAGAGATTGGCAAGTAAACCGCCATTCCCGTTTACAAATTGGCTAGACTGCAGCGGTCACCAAACTACGGCCCGCGGGCCGAATCCGACCCGTGAAAAGTTCTGGATTTTTGCATAGAAATTATTCATATAAGAAATATAAATTTTCATGATTTAGTTGTGAATTCACGACGACTATTTATTTCAAATCATCAATTGTCACACAACTATCTGGTAGGGAACTCAAATTGAAGGAAGTTGGATATAAATTGGAGGCGAGACGACCAGATTTTCGTTCACTATTTCGATATTCTCATTTATTGAAATTCTAAGGGCAAACATTTGTTTACATTCTAATTATATGTAACCACGTAAAACGAAACAGTATTCTGATTGGGCTCCAATAAGAATTTATTTATCGTCCGGCCCTCTTAGTTTTTAAAAAATTTAATCCAGCCCGCTTCTCAAAAAGTTTGGAGACCCCTGTGCTAGAGTGAAAATTTCTCAAATAGTCAGTAACGCTAACACTTTTAAGTGGTTTTCATATTAATATTTTGGGACAGAGTCGGAGGAGGGCCACTTTGGATTGATAGGTGTTTATGATAATCAGAACACGCCACGAGTTGTCGCCTTTATGTTAAGTGTTATGGATATATTATTACTAAAACACTTAATTTAAATTCAATGTTGTTTCAACTTTATTCCAGATATATATTTTACACTTTATAAATAAATCACTTATAAATCTTATAAATCAAAATTATAACGATGTGAGTATCGAGGAGTTTCTACTTGGCTGTTGACCTTTCAATTTGAACTCTCGATTTGAACTGGAAAGAAAGGAAGAGGATATTAATTTAGTTAAGGTTTATTGTTACAAGTTGTCATAGATAATTTAACATAGCACTCTATTCAGTGGCGGTTCTAGGTACTGGGCTAGGTGGGCTAAGCCCGACCTGCATTTTTCACCCAAAACTTTAGATGGCTGAATAAAAATGAACAGCAATTCGGCCGCTGAACAAAATAAATACATTTATAAGTGTCACTAACCTTCCCCAAATGAATATAATATCTTTGCTTAAATTTTCCTCTATCAATATAAGACAATGACATGTCTACCTACAATAATATTCTCGATTGTTTTTTATTACAATTTTAAGCTGAGCCGGCATAAAAAAAACAATAACCCTATAAATAATTCATAGAGAACCTTCAACGTGACGTCAGTCTGGCAACACTTATGTACATGCTATTGGTCAGGGGCTACCGCTTTCCAGCCCAAAACCATAGACAATATTTCTTTACACTGGAACGCAATCTAGCACGATTCGATTTTGTTTGTATTTGTATGTACGGAAACGTCATCAAACACACAGGACTGTATTTCAAATTTACTGGCTTCTGTCATTCATCGGGGGCTAAATTGGAATTAGTCCATGGCCCATACAAACATACCAATATCTTTGTATTTTATGAAAGTGACAGGTATCGAATCTCAGTGACAGTTCTGTATTGCTTTTTTTACTTGTTATTTCACTTTGAAAGAGACAAATTTAAGGTCACGTATTATTATTTCTTACTTACATTAGCATTGATTGTATTATATAGTAATTTATGCTTTGCAGTAGTGTCGTAGTATTTGTTAATTTGCTTGTAGATTAATGTATAAGATGAAGTGGAAGCATGCAAAATTTCGTAAATAGTATACAATGCTATGCTTTTCTCTAGCCCACCCAAGATTTTAGGTCAGGAACCGCCACTGACTCTATTCTATATAATGTTGTGTGTAAATAACATTAGTATAATTAATATTACATAATTGAACTCAAAACTAATAAAATACTATTAACATACAAGCCAATGCAATTAGACCAAACATGATTGAAAACTAACTTGCCCTGCCATGTGACAGTGATAATATTTGTTTTGTTACATCTGCGGGTCCTTATAACGCAGCGTTGTGGTCTTCCGTGTCGGACTTCATGGGTTTTAGTCACAGTACAGGTATCATGTTTTGATCGATTTATCGATTTCTGTTCAAATACATGGGTTTTTGTAATGCCCTCTCCACCTTTTTCGATCCTTCAATAACTGGGTGTAGTGAGAGCAATTAGTTATCCACTAGTCTTGTCCTAGCTTTATCCTTCTATCCTTACTACTCTCTTTGAAAAAAATAGAGGTTGAGCGACTGAGTAACAAGCAATTCTTGTAGAAAAACTTCACTTTAGATACTTCTGTTAGAAGATCATATGCTTCATATTGGAAGCGGATATGGATGAAAAAATGTCCGCTTCCCACCAAGAGAATTGTAATAACCTAGAATTAAAATTCCAAATAGTTCTTAAAACTACTCACTACTCAAATCTGCGGGCATTCCCATGGGCTTATCCTTTTCACCAGCAATGGCTTTGAAATCAGTGATACATTTATTTCTTATATAAACACGAAACATTCATTTACTAAGCGTCAGTTAAAGTTCATCCGTGCGCTTGAACGCCTGAAGGTGCCGAAAGGCGAAACCCGGGTCGTTAGTGACAAAATCTGTTTGAATGTACATAATTTGAACGATTCAAATTTAATATTGAAATTCCACTACATTAGATTTTTTTAATTCTTGCAATTTTATTTTAAGGGTAAGCAATTATTTATAAAATACCATTTTAAGTTGGACCGGTGTCTCGCCACCTTGCCATTTATTTACAGTGAGTGTTTACTCTCCAAACGTAAATAATTAATATTGAAATCAATTATGTTATTTTATTTGCTTTTGTTATTGTTTTCTCACGTTCACGAGAAGGAAAAAAATCTCGGCATTAATGTTTGTCATGGATAAGCTAAGAATTTTAAGCAAAATAAAAATGTTTTGATACATATAGCTAGTTTGGAAGTACTTTTTAAAAATGCGAAAAGCGTGCTTTAACTAGTATATCAACTAGTAGAATAAAAACGTAATATTTTTTTTTTAAACCATGTCCGCTCCCAATGTGGAGCATATGGACTCCTAATGAAGTTTATCTCAACAGAAGTGTTTCTACGAGAACTGCTTGTTACTCAGTTGCTCAACCTCTCTTTTTCCAAAGAGAGTAAGGATAGAAGAATAGGGGCTAGGACAGGATTAGTGGTAAGCTAATCGCTCTCGATACGCCCCGTTCGTAAAATAGGATGGGTGAGAGGGGGGAATTCAAGACATCACATACACCCATGCCTTTGAACAGAAATTCATAAATCGATTGAAAAATCAATTTATACAAACTGTCCGTACCGGGATTTGAACCCGGGGCCTCCGTAGCCAAAGCCAACAACTTTGACCACTCGACCACACAGGCGGCCATTAGTTTAAATTAAAAATATAGTTTTATTTGGTAAAATTTATTGAATCATAATGAATGAAATTTTCTGAATTGGGATTCGTTCTTGACACCAAAACCGAATAGGACAAATTCCAAATACAGTTTACTCAAAGTTCCACAATATTATATTGATGAATACACGGATGCACGTTGTATGAAAATAATCCATGAAACAAAGCAAAAACTCTTCGATCAAGGTATGTTTTATTAATAAAACAATCAATTTCGTAGCAAAGTAACTATTCTACACTTACTAATATAGCGTGTACTTTCAAAAATCCGCTGTCACCTCGTGCTCTGATACGAAGCAAGGGGGTCTCGCAAATTGCTAAGGGGTGGTCGCAGGCATCGGGGGAGGCTTTGCCCAGGATTTAAATTAAGGTGAATGTGACGAGATCCTGCCTAAGCGGCGCTTAATCCTAGTGTAGACTAAATCTCCACGTGAAGCGAACTCCTGCGTGATAGAGGTGGGTGGATGAGCTGATTTCAAAGGCTCATATGAGACAAGTAGAGAAGACCAACTTTAGATACCAGACAATCTCTAATGAAACGCGCTTTATAATGTAATTATAGAGTTCATCGGATCTCACGTGTCTAACATTTGATAAAACAGGAAGCTTTTAATTTATGTTTGTAGAGAATGTAGTGCCGCAATAGAAAAAATACGTTTCAGTACGGATCAGTCAAAATATGCCACACTCTAATACATATAACAAGATTTAAAGATGTCAGTTTCGTAGCTCAGCCATCAACGTCTTTGGCTTTCATGACAGATCTAATGGTTTGTAGTCCCAGCACGGACAGCGTTTTTTTTCATAAATTTATTGATTAAAATGACATGGGTGTCAATGATTTCTAAGCATTCCTTCCCACTTTTTCATTCCTTAAAATAACAGGGTCTCGCGAGAGCAATTATTTAACCACCACTCCAGATCTTGCCTGATTCTTTTGTCCCTACTTTTTTAGAAAAAAAAATAGAGGTTCGATTATTATATTGAAACGAAATAATATGTGAATGAATACAATAAATACTGTCAAAAACAATATTTGTGTAATTATAATTCAAATATGTTGTATGTTTCTTGTAATCTCACTTACCCAGTGAAAAAATTGCTGAATGAATTTGATGGCCATTATGTCAAAGTAGTAAGTTTGATTAGCTTACATACTTTCAGAAACTATTTTTAAGTTTGGTTCTCAATTTTCCATAGAAAACAAAATTTAAGATTCGCTTGGAAGGTTCATAATTGTATTTTTTAAATTTCTACGACTGTTATTTGCTTTAGTTGTATGACTTTTCTACAAACAAATATATTAATCAAATATATTTTCATTTGGCTTGCATTACTTTTGTGATTCGCATATTTTTTCTCAAACCATTTCAACTAAAGTAATATTTTCTCATCATAGGAAAAAATTGTAAGGCTTTTGTATTTATTTCTCATAAATAATACACACATAGAAGTTTATATTCGTCATAAACGGACATTGGAATTTTAAGAACTTTATGTGTCATTAAAGTTTAGTTATCGATGTTTGCTACCATTTTAATAAAAGTAAGGTATTGAATCTCTTGTACATGTTCATACAAAATCTTTTTTGTATTTTCATTTTATACTTATACAACTATAAAGAAATTGACTAAGTTATTAATTTGATAAAATAAAACAAACCATTGTACAATATAAGCTAAATTGTCAGTTTTTAATGTAGAATACAATAAATTGCAAGTTTTCGACACATAATAGTATTTACATTGAAATGTTTCGCCATAAACAGAAATTGAAAGCAAATCATTATCATTTCTTATTGGTTTGATATGTACATACTATGCATTTTGTTAACATTATAATGAAACAGAAATGTAGAATTTTGATTATATCTTATTGAAAATTTTTATGTCTTGAATTCATGTTTCATGTATGTAAATAATAAAGATTATTGAACATAAAATGCGAGACTTTTTTAGATATCAAAAAGATTAAAATTAAGTTGAAAAAATCATGAATATAGAGAGCAAAGTATATTTTATTAACTACTTGTATTTATTTCTTAATCTATGAGCTAAATAATTTATAGTTTTATAAAAATGAGGTATTTTCAAATTCTTAAAATAGAAACATTGCGTGGAAAATGCGTTTCATCTGTTAAAAAATAACTAAATCTATCTATTATATCAGGCTTTAAAACTATTAAGAAAACTTCTAAAAAATAGTTATAAAATAAAAACTATTAATAATCACTTTATATATTATATTTTACCATTTCATTATAATTGATTTCAATGTCTGTGAGATAATCTAGAAAAACAAGCTTTTTAGAAGTTATAAAACACGTGAGAAATAATTGATCTTAATCAAAATAGATTATATTGTAGTTTAACAATGTTTCGCTCTCTTCAATTTGTATTGTATTTTTAATTATATTTCAATTTTTTGAAATATTATTTATTTTTCTATATTATTATATTACCATGGACTACAACGTACATTGTTTCTATTTGTATAGTCCAAATGTCGGGTATCAATATTTATAAGTAAACGAGATACAAAATATAATATATACAAGAAGTGAACTAAAAAATCATTCATTATTGTACAATAATCCTAAAACACTATTTACTTCAAACTATGGAATAAAATGTACAAAAATAGTTGCTCTTAAAATAAATATTACAAAATAAAATTTTCTCTGTAATTTCTAGAAAACATTTTCACTCCTTAAAAATACAATCAATCCCTTTTTCTGAAATACTGTAATGTTACATATAAATCTTTTTTTTTTCATTTTTTTATTAAAATCTTTTTTTTTTCAATGAAAATAATACTTGTTTACTCTCAGAGACATTCGCTACAATGAACTAGCATTTATATTTGTAGTATGATATTACCTTTAAGTAGATTGTCTTAGAAGAAACTTAACATATTGATTTCACTATTCAATGACACTCTATAATTACATTGTACTTGTTTCATTATTTCTAAAATACTAACGTATTACAATTTAACTCTTCTATATTACTTAAAATAGTTCGATTACAAAAATAATTTATTTTTAATCATAAAAATTTTCTTCAATAGAAAACTAAAAAAAAATATATTTACAGCATTTTTAATTGATTTTTTGTAGATACGATAAACCAAATAAGTGTAGATTTTTACTGATATTTTTGAAAAACACATTTAAAACACTCGTTAGATACATAATACACAAATTATGAGTATGTCTGGACCGGTTAAAGGGTATGATTAACATTTTTACTGGCTTTCCGATGTGATGTTTATAATATGCTCATTGGTATTGATTACTTTAACTAGTTTATGTGACTTAATTTTAGTTTGTGTTTTGAATTTTAAATTTTTATCATTATTATTAAATTTGTTTAACAATTGTTTGTTACACTTTGTCAATGGTCTTACACAATATTATTTAATTAAATAATTTTGTGTGAAGAGTTGCAAATTGGTTTGCAATAATTTTGCCCTTTTGACTCAAAAAACAATACGTAAAAAATAAATACGTATCTCTTTATTGAAGATATTCACATTTCTATGTAGCTATAATCTTTTTATTTTACACAACCCATTTTTTTATAGTTTAATATTTTTACAAATTTCATATTTTTTGTAAAAAGTGTTATGACACATTTCGTGATTTTTCATTGTATTAAATATAATTTAAGTGAAATGATGGATTCAATTGGAAACATACATGTATTAAATCGTTGAAAAAGAGACTTCAATATAAAACATTTAATAAAAACCTTGTCTTACTTTAACATGGGTAATATCAGGTCTGGACAATCAAATTAACTTTCAATATGTCCTGTACAAGTATTTTTATTATATTTTATAAAACAATATTTTTGATGGATTTAACAGTTTTTTTAACATAAAAATTGAAATAAAAAACTACTCCATTTGTTATTGTCAAAAGGATAAATCAATTGTTTTTCTTATCACGTTATATAATCTGAAAGCTCTTCACGAAGACAGAAACACATATTTCAAATCCAAAGAATAACAAAAATATTGATTTAATTTTTTTTTCGATAGCATTTTTATATAAATAAACAGATTATGGGCCTCCGAGAAGTGAAGTGAGCCAACTAATAAAATTTTAAAACGTTTTTATATAACTTTTAAATACAATCATGTATCCATTTGGTGTTTTGCATATCTTTATTTTACGGAGATAACACTATTGCAATATTTATCAACTGAGGTTACTTCACTTTTACGACACTCCAAGACGTGTAGAATATTACAACGTATCTAAAAAAACTAAAATACCACTTGGCTCACTTCAACTCTAATGGACCCATTTATTTTCCCGGTGAGAAAAATCAATCCTGGTCTATTGGGGAAATTACATGATATGTTCAAAAGAACTTATTTTATGTTTATAAATATTACGTAAACAATGCTTTTTTCCGATAAATAAATTTACTACCATAAAATTGATTTAATACAGTATTGATTATTTTATTAAATAATAAATACTGTTACAGTAATTACACAAACAAAAAAAAGTAATTCAATTTATGGCAATATTTTATGACAGTTAAATTTTATTAAAGTGTACGGTTTCTTTAATAGTGGCATTTTTACTGTCAAAATATTTCATTTTCACACTAAATAAAACATAAATATTTAACTCGACCACTTTTGAATTTGAGTTTCACATTAATACTTTAATGTGAAAACCAAAATTTATTTTGCGAAATGAAATTTTAAAAAGTTCAAATCTACAAATGAATTTTTTGTACGATATGTTAACATACATTTTTTTGTTGGTGAAAATATTCTGGTATTTTTTTTCTGTTTGAAGACAATTTCTGCTCAATACGAACGAAATATATTTAACAGAAAAACTTTTTCTGTTCGTAGCACAATTTAAAAATTGGTAACATACTATTTTGTTTCCATTCCGGCAAAACAACGTTTATTCAAGTTTTTTTTACTTAGTTCAAAAATGTATTTGAACTCTATCGTCTAGTGAAACAAAAAAGTAATCTTATGTTGGTGTCAAATGTCCTTCGAAGACATACATTTGGTTGAAAGTGGAATAAAAACAATAAATTCCAGGAATATGTGTCGAGACATTCATATTAAAACACATTTAACTTTAACAATATGTTAATCATTTGCTGTTTGTATGTGATTGAACTGAAATAAAAAAATAACAATTGACAGTCATTACATGAATAGTATTCAAAATACAAGAGTGATTCTTTGGATTGTCATAACCTATGGCTTGAATAGACTTTATTGTTGAAAGTTTTCAACTATATATTTTTTTCATGTGTTATCAGGTGTAACACTATCCGAACCTGGCTGCGAAATAATGAGATCTGGTTCTGAAAATAAAATGAAAGATTTAATTAAATATTATTACACGTATCACATTTCATAAATATAATATTACTAGCTGTAAGCCCGTTGCCCAGCAACGTGAGATTTTTGTTGCATAGTATTTAATTTAATTTTATTTTATGTTATTTTATTTTATGGTATTTTATTTTATCTTATTTCATTTCATTTTATTTTATTTTATTTTATTTTATTTTATTGAATTTAATTTAATTTAATTATATTTTATTTTAATATATTTTATTTTTATAGTTAGCAGATATTTCGTAAATTATTTAATATTTGGAATAATGTTTAAGTTTGCTAACAACAATTTTTCGTATTAGCAGAAACTTCGTAAATTACTTAATTTTTAGAATAATGTTCAAGTTTGCTGACAACTATTTTTCGTAGTAGCAGAAATTTCGTGAATTATTGAATTTTTGGAAAAAAAAAGTTTGATAACAACCATTTTTCGTAGTAGCCGAAATTTCGTAAATGATTTAATATTTGGAATAATGTTCAAGTTTGCTAACAACCATTTTTCGTAGTAGCATAAATTTCGTAAAATATTGATTTTTTGGAATAAAGTTTAAGTTTGCTAACAACCATTTTTCGTAGTAGCAGAAATTTCGTAAATTATTTAATATTTGGAATAATGTTCAAGTTTGCTAACAACCATTTTTCGCAGTAGCATAAATTTCGTAAAATATTTAATTTTTGGAATAAAGTTAAAGTTTGCTAACAACCAATTTTCGTAGTAGCCGAAATTTCGTAAATTATTGAATTTTTGGAATAAAGTTTAAGTTTGCTAACAACCATTTTTCGTAGTAGCAGAAATTTCGTAAATTATTGAATTTTTGGAATAATGTTCAAGTTTGCTAACAGCCATTTTTCGTAGTAGCAGAAATTTCGTAAATTATTTAATATTTGGAATAATGTTTAAGTTTGCTAACAACCATTTTTCGTAGTAGCAGAAATTTCGTAAAATATTTAATTTTTAGAATAATGTTTAAGTTTGCTAACAACCATTTTTCGTAGGAGCAGAAATTTCGTAAATTATTTAATATTTGGAATAATGTCCAAGTTTGCTAACAACCATTTTTCGTAGGAGCAGAAATTTCGTAAATTATTTAATTTTTGGAATAATGTTGAAGTTTGCTAACAACCATTTTTCGTAGTAGCAGAAATTTAGTAAATTATTCAATTTTTGGAATAAAGTTTAAGTTTGCTAACAACCATTTTTCGTAGTAGCAGAAATTTCGTAAATTATTGAATTTTTGGAATAATGTTCAAGTTTGCTAACAACCATTTTTCGTTGGAGCAGAAATTTCGTAAATTATTTAATATTTGGAATAATGTCCAAGTTTGCTAACAACCATTTTTCGTAGTAGCAGAAATTTCGTAAATTATTGAATTTTTGGAATAATGTTTAAATTTGCTAACAACCATTTTTCGTAGTAGCAGAAATTTCCTAAATTACTTAATTTTTGGAATAATGTTTAAGTTTGCTAACAACCATTTTTCGTAGTAGCATAAATTTCGTAAAATATTGATTTTTTGGAACAAAGTTTAAGTTTGCTAACAACCATTTTTCGTAGTAGCAGAAATTTCGTAAATTATTTAATATTTGGAATAATGTTCAAGTTTGCTAACAACCATTTTTCGCAGTAGCATAAATTTCGTAAAATATTTAATTTTTGGAATAAAGTTAAAGTTTGCTAACAACCAATTTTCGTAGTAGCCGAAATTTCGTAAATTATTGAATTTTTGGAATAAAGTTTAAGTTTGCTAACAACCATTTTTCGTAGTAGCAGAAATTTCGTAAATTATTGAATTTTTGGAATAATGTTCAAGTTTGCTAACAGCCATTTTTCGTAGTAGCAGAAATTTCGTAAATTATTTAATATTTGGAATAATGTTTAAGTTTGCTAACAACCATTTTTCGTAGTAGCAGAAATTTCGTAAAATATTTAATTTTTAGAATAATGTTTAAGTTTGCTAACAACCATTTTTCGTAGGAGCAGAAATTTCGTAAATTATTTAATATTTGGAATAATGTCCAAGTTTGCTAACAACCATTTTTCGTAGGAGCAGAAATTTCGTAAATTATTTAATTTTTGGAATAATGTTGAAGTTTGCTAACAACCATTTTTCGTAGTAGCAGAAATTTAGTAAATTATTCAATTTTTGGAATAAAGTTTAAGTTTGCTAACAACCATTTTTCGTAGTAGCAGAAATTTCGTAAATTATTGAATTTTTGGAATAATGTTCAAGTTTGCTAACAACCATTTTTCGTTGGAGCAGAAATTTCGTAAATTATTTAATATTTGGAATAATGTCCAAGTTTGCTAACAACCATTTTTCGTAGTAGCAGAAATTTCGTAAATTATTGAATTTTTGGAATAATGTTTAAATTTGCTAACAACCATTTTTCGTAGTAGCAGAAATTTCCTAAATTACTTAATTTTTGGAATAATGTTTAAGTTTGCTAACAACCATTTTTCGTAGAAGCAGAAATTTCGTAAATTATTGAATTTTTGGAATAATGTTTAAATTTGCTAACCATTTTTCGTAGTAGCAGAAATTTCCTAAATTACTTAATTTTTGGAATAATGTTTAAGTTTGCTAACAACCATTTTTCGTAGAAGCAGAAATTTCGTAAATTATTGATTTTTTAGAATAATGTTTAAGTTTGCTAACAACCATTTTTCGTAGTAGCAGAAATTTCGTAAATTATTGAAATTATTGAATTTTTGGAATAATGTTTAAGTTTGCTAACAACCATTTTTCGTAGAAGCAGAAATTTCGTAAATTATTGATTTTTTAGAATAATGTTTAAGTTTGCTAACAACCATTTTTCGTAGTAGCAGAAATTTCGTAAATTATTGATTTTTTGGAATAATGTTTAAGTTTGCTAACAACCATTTTTCGTAGTAGCAGAAATTTCGTAAATTATTGAATTTTTGGAATAAAGTTTATGTTTGCTAACAACCATTTTTCGTAGTAGCAGAAATTACGTAAATTATTTAATTGTTGGAATAATGATTAAGTTTGCTAACAACCATTTTTCGTAGTAGCAGAAATTTCGTAAATTATTTAATTTTTGGAATAATGTTAAAGTTTGCTAACAATCATCTTTCGTAGTAGCAGAAATTTTGTAAATTACTTAAATTTTGGAATAATGTTTAAGTTTGCCAACAATTATTTTTCGGATTTTAAATTATTTAACAATTATTTCCAATAAAAATCAAAAGATCAAATCCAATTTTTCAATAAAAAATCAGTTGCACATTTTGTCCAAGTGTATGAAAAAAGCAAAATATTATTCTATCATATATCCATATCATAATTTGAATATTCTTAATGTATTAAAGAATTCTAACAGATTTTCAAGGTCAGACGTGAAAAGATTCATCATTATGATTCAATTGATCAAATCCGCTCCAAAAAATATTAGTCTCACATCGACTCACACGATCAGACGATTCATTTCGATAGCCCTATAATCATAGTTTGCAATAGTCGAATTAAAGTCTTTGATTATTCGAATATTATGATGTATGGTGATACAATACTTTAGCTCTACACCAAGAAATATCGAATTTTCAAACGTGGCGATATCAGAACATTCACGCCCGGTTTAAAATAAGCCGCTCCCATTGGATAGAACAACATTTCAAAAATGTGCTGTTCAGAATAAATCGAAATCATTGGTCTGTACCTTACTGCGGACGTCCTTACAGACGGACCTTATCGGCTATTAATGTTAAGATATTACTAATTATAAAATCAACTACGTAGTCGAATGGTCAATGTTGTAAGCTTCTGTTACGGGTTTGAATCTCAGTACAAAAAGTTTTATAAATTGTTAGATTTATGAATTTCTGTTGGAAGACATGGATATAATATGTAATTCCTCGAATTCCTCTCTTTAAACCATTACATTCTGAAAAACGAAGCGTAGTGAAAGCGATTAACTAACTACTTTTTCTGGTTTAGCCTTATTCTTTTATTCCTATTTTCTTTTAAAAAAAAAGAGGTTGAGCAACTGAGTATCAATCAGTTCTCGTAGAAACACTTCTGTTAAGATAATTTTGATTATAAGTCTATATGCTACACGCTTAGAGGAGAGATAGGTAAAAAACTATACACAACATATATGTATATGGAAACTAAAAGGCTTTAAAATTCTAATTATAAAATTCATATCTGCAACATATAATTAAGTATTTCGACTGAGGGTGCTTGATGGAATTTCAACATCAAATTTGAATTGCTTGAATTTTGTACTTTTCCATGAGTTTTGTCGCTAACGACCCGGTTTTCGCCTTTCGGCATCTTCAGGCATTCCAAGTGAACGGATGTACTTTAACTGACGCGTAGTAAACAGTTTGTATCGTTTATAAACAAAAATATAAGTAGATCACTAAGTTAAAAGGCTATAAAAATGTAAATTAGCGAAACTTGAATGTATACAAGTTTCAATGAATTAAGTGGGTTTGTTATAATTATGGGGATTTTTTGAAAATATTAATGACCAGATAATAACATAGGAATATTTAAAATAAATCTATTTTTAAGGGTTTTATCCGACCTATTATTAATGAGTTGATTGATTTTAAGCATTTGAATTAATATTTAATGATAGCAAGTGCTTGAATTATTAATAATTATTAACCCTAGATTTATTTTAAATATTCCTATGTTATTATCTGGTCATTAATATTTTCAAAAAATCCCCGTAATCATAACAAACCCACTTAATTCATTGAAACTGGTATATTAATTGATTTGGCATTTACTTGGTAGAACTCCATTATAACAGATTTAAAATATCAAAGTATTTTAGTTCTACAGTTTTTAATAATTTTATGCGTTGATAGCTATTACGGCTTGCGCCATCGTCAGAACTATGTTTAAACTTATATTTTGCTCAGCTATATATACTGGCTCTGAAGAGATACTTGTATACATTCAATTTTCGCTAATTTACATTTTAATAGCCTTTTAACTTAGTGATCTACTTATATTTTTGTATATAAACGATACAAACTGTTTACTACGCGTCAGTTCGAGTACATCCGTGCACTTGGAATGCCTGAAGATGCCGATAGGCGAAACCCGGGTCGTTAGCGACAAAACTCATGGAAAAGTACAAAATTCAAACAATTCAAATCTGCAACATATATTGGACGTTTTGAAATTATAATTCCCACAGAAAATATTTTACGATTTCTATCATTTGGCATTACATATGTTTGTCTGAATATAGAAATATCTTTTACCAGCTGCTGAGAAAAAATAAAGAATGCAAACAAAACTTGAATTTGTTCATACTTACTGTCTAATTCAAACCGAACTACATGATGCGATGCGGTTACTTTCTCTTGAGGCACTTCACTTGGACATGGACTCGAAAGACTCGCTGCTGATCTAGTCTGATTTTCGAGCAAAGGCTGAGTCAAATCAGCCGCTCTGTTTATCAGTTCCATGTCTTGAGTATTTACTCCAACACTTTCCTGCTTGTTCGCACTTCTATCGGGATATTCGGTGCCTCCTTTTAAAATATCCAAACCTTGAAGTGCAACACCCATACCCCTATAACTGACGCCACTATCAAACGACCCTCTAATTCTTTGGTCTAATGAACTTCTTCTCGAATCATCAATGAACATTTCTCTTGAGTCTCTGCTCATTGGATGAAGCCCAGCATGTGACATCATAATTTCATAGTCGTTTCTTGAGATTGGTTCAGTTCGCATACCTTGCGGGTGAGCCATAAAGTCTTGAGGTTGCATTCTAGGTATTTGGGGAAGTGGACCTAGCTGTCTGTAATTTGACATCCCTGGCCATGCAGAATTTGTGTGATAATTTTGTAGGATCTCTTCGTAATTATTCATGGGACTTCTGCTCATTCTGTAGCCTGCTTGTTGAGGATTTAAGTACCCCTTATTGACCTGTGCGTATATGTCCATCTCTTGTGGAAGTAAATTCATCCTCTGTGGTAAGAAATCTTTTTCTACTCCGTATTGAGATGAATCGTGTATTTCGAATGGCCCAATCTGTCTATTCAGTGTTCCCATTGGTATTTCTTCTTCTCGTCCAGGTTTCAAAGCTTGAGATTCAATTTCTAAAGCCTCTAATGAAGATATCGCTCTTGAAGCTCGTCTTCCGTCACGTCTTATATCAGCGCAGGGTCGAATCATGACGTTTGGTGCTCCAAAATGAGAGCCAAACCCGTTTTCATCATCAGGAGATGCGTACATTGAAGGGCCGGATCTGAAAAAAACGATATCAAATTTGAGAAAGTGTGCATTACTTGAGTGCTAGATAATAACGACTCAGGAACAGGTGTTTTGTTTCACGTTTTTACTATGAGGTCGCATAATGTTAAAAAAACACATAATTTAAAAAAAGATACTTTGAAATTCTGAAGCATGTTTTTGTGCTTAATTAGTAAATGAAAATAATTCCAGTGGTGTTCTTAAAATATTTATAAATCAATATTCAAATATTCATGAACAATACCGCTATCGTCAAATCCATCTAAACGAGAGTATGAATGAGTTTCAGTACGTAGAGTACTGGCTTAACACAAATCCGTACATACGATTGAATGATTTTCCAAATCATTTTACTACCTAACGCATTGATCAGCATTCGATATAATGGCAATTTTTAATGGATAAGTTGAGCAATCCAACGAAACATTAACATCGAAACTTGGCCGAATCGAAATGAAGTTTATGGAATTCTCGTTAAACGAAATTGAATTGTGCAAATGATATATTTAGTATTGAGTACCGTTAACTTGGTTCACATAACTATTTTGGGGCCGGAAAATTTGGGCAATAAATTTTACAATACTATATTATGATTATTTGAATATTGTTGCTGACACAACAGTCTTTGTTCGAATACCACTGTGTCGAGGAAATAGTTTGGTTAAGTGATTCTCAAACTTTCGAAATACTCAAATGCCATAAATATTTTAAAATATTATGAATATATTTTTTTTAATTCTATAAAAAGATTATTTATCAGCTTAACGACCGTGGACGCGTATTTGAGTCTTTGGAAACAAAGGTTGCTGGCCGGCGGACACGTATATGCGTATTGCGTATAGGTGAAGTATCTAGAAGCTATGAAAATTAAATTTTGTAAAGATATCTCAATTTGCTTACAAATTATTGTGAATTTAGTAAAATTATAATTTTTGCGAATTTATCGCAAAATTTTATTTCGCCAGGTGAAATTTTATAAAAAAAAACGTGCGGTCGTTAAGCTGTTGAAGAATTTAAAGTATTTATTTTCCCATTTAGGGAAAACAATTATAGCGGTGTCATTGGACGTTTTTTTGTTCATATATTTTTTTAAAGATACAGTGTCATTATTAACTAACAAACTTACATTTTTTGGAAAAATAAAAAAATTGCGTTGGCAAATTATGATAAAAAAAACATTATTTTATGCAACCGTTTAATAGTTATTTGACTTAATACGCTCAATTATTTTTTTTCAAACAATAAACAAAAAGCTAGAAGGATGATTTCACTCTCAGTGAAAAATAAAATAACATAATTTAGTACACTAGTTGTCAATAAAAAAATGAATTACACATAGCTGTCAGCATATTTTGATTACATGATTACATGATTAATGATTTTTTAATATGTTGCCATTTTCTAAGCGTCATTATTTTACTTGGGCTTCAGCACATCGTACTCACAGCAGCTCAAAATATTTCAAAGACTGTGTTGTATTGAAAGAAATAAAAAAAATCACTAAGGAAACTCAAAAAACTAATTTCAAATAATATGTACATAACATATAACGCCTAATAAATTAGCTTTACTAAGATAAAGAACAATTCCGTTACGAAAAGGAAAACCTATTGTAATAATTCTTGATAGTATCAAATAATTAAGCACTTAACAAGCAATAATTCTTAGTTTTTTTTATCCGTGTCCGCTACCAATGTGGTATCTGAAGAGAAGTTTTTTTTCTACGAGAACTGTTTGTTGGTCAGTCGCTCAACCTCTCTTTTTCAATGAAAGTAGTAGGGATAAAAGGATTAAAGACTAGTGGTTAACTAATCGCTCTCACTACGCCCAGTTGGTAAATGATCGGAAATGGTGGGAAGGACGACATCACAATTTATTTAACAAACAAAAAATGACTGAAGCTTAGTTATAACTATTTTTTAAAAAACTTAAATGAATCAGCCGAATACTTCAATCGGAACCGCTGGGCCAGTCAATTCGTATTAGAATTTCTAGGGCGTGAGGTGGGATACTTGTGGCTTGCGACCATCAGGCCATTGCGAACGTTCCTTCTCTGAAGTGGGTCCATTTGTCCACAGTACAAACACACATCCCATGAAAACCGCAGCTTGTCTGACACAGTATTATTGTATCAGAGTAAGATATATTGTATCGATCGATCAAAATGATTCCCGCGCGAAAGAATAAATAAAAAATCTTAAAACATACCATTTCAGTAAACAATCAAGACTAAAATCAATTTTGAATCGTTCAAATCTTGTGTACTTACATTAAAACCCTCCAGAGACGAGAGCTTTTTTCTGATAAAAAAATATTTTCTAAGCCATATTGAAGTCACGGATAACTTTTATTCCTATCCAAAATTAAAAAAAAAAAAACGCAAAGTCGTTGTATAGAAACTCCGCATGACTATATAGTCATGCTCATCCTTTTATTACCGTGTAATATTGAGTACGGACAGTAGTAAGGACAAAAGTGACCGTATGGGCTTGCAAACATTCGGGGTTGAAATATAGCTAAACGTGATTTTTTTAAAAATATTTACAATTTGACCTCTTTAGATCAACATAATTTCAAAACAAATATATTAGCAAAATAACTGTAAATAATGTTATGTTTTTATAAAAAAATATCTAACAGTTTCAAAAAGTAAATTAAAAATAACGGAAATTCAAAAAATCACATGTGCTTTTGGAGACCGTTCCTGTTCCTACGGCTGATGGCTAACTGTAGTCCGTACCCTTCTTAACCAAATATGAGCAAAAGCAACGATATTCAGGTAGAAAAAGTATGAATAGTGGGATCAATAGACAACGGTGTTTTGTGTGACCATATGGTGACACTCGTCCTTGGAGGGTTAATTTTATCACTACCGATTCGAGTTTTGAGTTTTTACTTCTTCATACATCTTAGTGCGTTAATAAACTTGAACTAACATTTATTTAGAAAAACGTATATAACTGTATTATAATTTTAAATAAAGGAAGAATTAATAAATTTAGACAACATTATTTATAATATCTACATAAACGTCTCATCTTGTGATTCTTTAAAACGGGATAATAACAATTATATACGAAACAAATCATTAATTCAAAACATCAAACTAGAACTATACAATTACTCTCATGACATTTAACTTTTGTATTATCATAGCTTTATAATCTTGAATGAAAAAAGAAATGAATTCTTACGCTGATTCTCTTTTGTTTTTACTCGTGCACCCGAATCCAGAACCTTCACCATTGCTTCTTCGTCTTTTGCAGATCACCACAGCCGAAGCGCTGATGATGGCTAGGATTATGAGTAGCGCTGCTGCCCCTAGAGCTCCGATTATCATCGCCATAGACTGACTACCTGACATCGTAATAATTCCATCTTCTCCGGAAAGTGTTTTTCCTTCTTGATTGTTGGAATATAGATCTGAAAAAATAATCACATTTTTACTGACAACATTTATTTTTTACTTCAAAATAAAGATTTTTTTTCTAATATTCTATTCATTAGAACTATGTGAACAAAGCATGTCCATTCATGCAACAAGAAACTCACAACGTTCGTAATTATTTGAGAAAGCTCTCTTATTTTTTATAAAAAAATGTGATTAAAGCCATCACACCATTTATTAAACAAATGTAAAATAATTGAAGATTTCAACTGAAAGTGCATAATCTTTTGTTCAAGTACTGTACGCATTGGAAATAAATTATATATACACCATACATTTATTTACCAAGCCTTAGTTCAAATTCATCCGTACACATGAACACCCTATGATGTTGAAAGGTAAAATCTGGGTCGTTAGTAAAAAAGAAAGTGGAACAGTACAAAATTTAAGCTATTCAAATATATAATAATATCGAAGTATCTCACTGACAAAAAAATATTATGTGAGAAATAATATTTTTTAATAAACTTATGTTAAATATTTGTATCATACAATATAGCCGATACAATTATTTTTTTTTTGGATATCAAATTTATGGAGCTTCAAGTACCAGGACGCGCTAACGTCAAGGTTCTTCTAGTCTCCTTCATCGATAAAGTTTTTGAAGAATTGTAAGTTGCATCCCCTTACCATCGTTTGCAGACAGAAGGGCGCGATCGCTACAGAGATAAGAAGTTCACGGGAACTCCATATGCACTATTTTGCAAATCACATTCTATATGCTTCCCCATACTGCATCCGTACATGTACACACACATACGCATAGATACATACACACATACATAACACTTACCGCCATTTTATCGACGGTAAAAACTGAGGAGGTATATTTAAAAAAAAAACATGCTTTTCATTTGGTTCCTAAAGGGCCAGCAAAATATCGGAAGTACTTTTAACACCGAAGTGTTAAACAATCAATGCATTTATTTTTATTATCAAAAAACGATTTTTAATGAAAATCTTGAATTCAAATAATCATAGTTTCATGTCAAAGTATTGCGTCCGTGTCACATAATGAGTTGAAATATTTTAATATTGACTAAATTTCAGTTGCTTGATACTCAAATATTTTAATATATATGATATGTTGAGAATTCCAGCACGAGCCTATCGTAAGTAACAATGTTAGTTCAGTTCTGCTAAAGCGAAAAATCCAAGCTATTCCTCAAGGACTAAAAATGTTACGGCGTGATAGATCTGTGAAAATACTATGTATAAAAAATTTCTACCTTTGAAGTTCTTTTGGCAAAAAAATATTTGTGAAAATCTGAAATACCGACGCAAAATCAATCACTTTTCACATCAAAGCCCGAAAACGTCTGAAAAAGGTAAAAGCACAAGAGTTTGATGTTGCGCGAAGGGAAAAATGTCTATTGAAACATGATTATCACAGAAAAACAACAAGCCAAAACATATTGGACAGCCGAATTTCTATTGACATCTTGGTAAAATCCTTCTTATTTGGGTGTATGAAAGCTTTTTTACCATCACATTTTATAATGCCAGTCATTCAATTTAGGCAATAAAACATCAGCAATCTACATATGACCGGCATATCTCTTGACTGTTTTATTAAAATTCTTCTAACAAAGGAAGTAACACTGGCTGCTTTTGCTAAGAAAAGAATATTACACTGCTTAAAACTGAGAGCCAAATCAATAAATATGTTTCCAAAAAAAAAACTAACCTATTGCATATGCCCACGAAATCAATATAAGTCAATAAATAGAAAAAATATTCAATTCTTCTTCTGAGAGAAACTCTATTAGAAGTCCATATTTAAAAAAAAACAAATTAATAAAATATGTTTTGCTTCATGTGAAACAAGTAACTTTTCGTAAAAAAATCTTCTGTATGAACAGTTTACTATTTCAGAATATTATTTCACCCGTTTCCACAAAATAGCTGACTGATCATGGGTTCAAGGTTTACCGTGTTCTAAGCCCGCAGTAGTTCTAGCAGAGTCTTATAAATTATGTAAGCCTAATATCAAAACAAAATCTTATCATTTATACATTAAGCCAATGACGGAGAAGTTGAAATACCTAATCAATTAAATGGAGCGATAAGTTTATACAGCCCATCATAATAATAAGTTCCATCTACTCCAACTCTATTTAGTTTACAACTTCCATTTACTGCTAACTGCTAACCCACTTTCTTAGATATCCTACATTATACAATATTATCCTCAATTTACTTGCCTTACGAGAAAACCAAAAATTGACGTTAACCTTTAATGAATGCAGTAAAAGCAGTGTTATCTCTTGTTATTCTAACAAGCTACTATAAATGCACTTCAAAAATATTTCCGTAATAGACGAAAAGGGTGAAAACCCAAAGTATAAGTTATTTTGTATTATGTATCAACAAATTTAATGTCAATACTAGCTTTTTTAATGAAACATATTTTTTTAAACCCTATTACCTTCAGTTTGGCGATGAATCGGCGTGTCGTGGTAATGTTTAAATGTTTTTCAGGTTTGATTTATCGCAAAATAACTGTTCAAACTTTTTTATTTCATATAAAACATTATATAGAAATTCATTTCATTAGTTGATGCTATTTTTTTCATAAGATATATCAAAGTAATACAAAATGATATAACACTAGTATATCAATAAAAAAATTAAATTAACTTTGATTATTCCAAGTATTGTGATACTAACTGTGACACGTGTTTTGCCTCTTTCAGAGGCATCTTCAGACTTACTATCGCAAAGTTTGCTTAAGTAATGAAGCAAGATTGATTCTAACATTTTAAAATTATGAAATTACAAAATTTTAAGACGAGCAAGGAGGGGGGTTTAGAATCGAAATAAAGCAAACAAATAATGATACTAATGAGTTGCAATCAATCAGATTGGGATTTTTCCTTTTTAAGGGAAGCAAAGAGGGGATTATAAAATCGAAACAGAGCAAACAAATTTAATCTAGTATATCAACTCTGTAAAACTTAGTACAATTACAATGCTTCAATATACTTTCACTAATTATTTTTTTTTCAAAGAAGTAAAAAAAATATATTAAAAAGAAGTGAATGCATGTAGTATTTTTTTTTTTATTCGAGTGTTTTGTAGTACTTTTTAAGTTATATTTAATATGAGCTGTACTATTAACAAAATGTATTGTTCCATATAATATATGCAATGTATGCATTTAAAAAATCACCCAATAAGCAAAATTGTCAAATTTTGAGTGGAGAAAATCTACAAGTCATTAAAAAGATTCCGTTACATCTAAAAAGCCACTATTTGGTGTGTTTTATGGGCTGATGGAATCAATGGTCCTTATTTCTTAAAAAATGTTGCAAACCAGAACGTCAGTGGGCAGAAGTCAATGGAAAGCTCTATAGATATATTGTTAATCTAAATTACCCTTCCAATAAAGATAATATCATGGCCAGTACGACGATGTTTATATTTAATTTGATTTTAAATTTAGATATCTCTTAAAAAACAACTTTACCTACGTGATTATTATAAAACAATGATAATATTTTGAATATCAATTGAGGTTAAAAAAATAACAAACTTTGTGTTATTACAATAAAACAAAAAAGGACATTTAATTAATTGACTCTTCTGCTTAAATGCCAAAGAACACAATACTTGTATATATCAAAACAATATTAATAATTGAGCATTAGTTCAAATAATTCTGCTTTAAATGTAATGAATGTGCTAATCTGCAGTAAAAGTTTATCAATAAAAATAAAATACACGATAAATTTTACGTGCAAAAGTTTTTCTCATATTTCATTTTGAAAGACGTTTAATTATACTATATAACAAGGTTGGTTTGAAAGGATCAAGTTTAGTATAGAAAGTACACGAAAGTGATTTGTTAAAAATGTTGGCCGGCCATTGTGAGCACGATCGTTTGATGGAGTGGCGAGACTTTTTGGACATTTCAATAGTAGTAATGCATCACTTCTGAAGCAATCTATGCTGCTTTGGATTTAGATTCTTGAAGTTAAATACAGACAAATATAAAAAAAAAACAATTATTTTCTATAATTTAAAGGAAACAAAATTATATTGATTGAATATAATGTGTCTGTAGGGTATGTTGTTTCCAATTTAATATATAATATGAGACCGAGTTAATCGGTATTTGTTATACTGTTTTTTAGTTAATACTTAGAAAAATAATTCACTAACTATTACAATGTTTTAAACATATGGACCAATAGTTTATGTTAGGTGACCTTAATGTACGACTTAAAAATCGTTACTTTAATATTAAAAAAAACGAATAACATTGCTTATAAATTTGGAAGGAAACAAAGCTATATGTAGCAATAAAAATGACATTCTTGATCCATTTATATAATTGTATAGCGGCTTACAAAATATTATCAGTACCCAATAAAGTTTGAATAACAGTAATTCAAAATGGTTATCAATCAGACCCACTACTTTCTGTTTGAAAAACTAAAAAGAAATTAGGCTGAGGTAAGTATTTATTTGAGTGTATTTTTAGTTCCGTTTTAGGATTTCCGTGGCTTAATACCTCTTAATATTTGATTTTAAAGCATAAGATTGTTTTATATTCAATACCACCGTTTACGAAAATTTACCATCTAAATCAGTGCTTTCTAACCTGGCGTCCGCAGACCCCTGGGAGTCCCCAGATTTTTCACGGGGGTCCGCGAAAATTTTCATTTTTTCAACTTTCTTTGTGATAAAGTATGAAAAAAAATCTGGGGTCCGCAGATTATTGTTTTCAGATTTAGGGGTCCGTGGCATAAAAAGGTTAAGAAGCACTGATTTAAATGATAAAAACCTAACAAAGAATGAAAGTTAAATAAAAAAACTAACTATGAAATTCATTCGCTCAAAGCAACTTATGACCATCCATACGATAAGCAGAGCAGAGCGTCAGGATGCTGATATGATTTTATTGAACAAATGGAAAAGGTTAAAAAATATTTTTATCTACTAAATTACATTCATGTTTCAACAACTTTGTAACAAGCCGTGTATGCAAGTAATACCATCAATTATGACAGATTTATATTCCGAATAATAAAATAAAAGGAACATTCTAAAGTCAGAATAAAAACTTCTACAAAAAATCGCTATAGTATAGCGATTTTGTAAAAGTACACAAAAACCTTCAACCAAACCCTTATACAAAATTAATAATGCAATCCCAATAATACACACTATAAAATTGTCTTCTATTGACTTTGTTGAGCTTTGCAGTCACGCTTTGAAATCGCGTTGTCGATAAGTAAAGAAATCCAGTTTGCTGTATTTTTTTTATCTCCGGTGAAATTATGTTTAAACACTAGAAAATTCATTCGAAACTAAATGGAAACTTACCAGCAGACGCGTAATGCTCGGGAACGGCTATATCTTTCAGCGTAGCAGGCGGCGACCTACCCCTCGCGTTTACGGCGTAGACCATGACGCCGTAGCGACGGCCTGGTCGTAGACCACGTAGAGAAAAATGTGGGACGCCTCCAGATTCACGGTACAGCGGACGAACCTCTGGCCCAGTACCCTACAAATAGTTCAACGTTTAAGTTTATGTAATATAAACTAACACGTATAAAAAATAAATAGGTAACGCGTTTTCGTCTGGATGATAAAAAATAAATACATATTTTTAATATTATTATATTTTGTTCCACCCTTTTTTTAATATGACTATTTTCATGAATTGTATATTTTTTTTCAATTATTCAGTTAAAAATTCAATCGATGGGTGATATTTATTAGTAGTAGATTTTTTTATAAATTTGTAAAATCAGTATTTATAAATAATGCCTTTACACCAACCTAAGCACTATCAAGCAACATTGAGCACTATTTAAATGATCTTTCTGTTTATTGAACAAAATAGTTTTTCATCTTTTAGTAGTCAAACTTAAGGAATGCAAAATTCGATTATATCGACTATGCCTTGTTTGGTGTATTTATTAAAACTAGCTGTAAGCCCATTGACCTCAACGGGGGATTTTTGTTGCATTTTAAAGTAGTCAGAAAATTTGCTGGCGTGAAAAATAAATTACAAACCTATTTATTGAATAAGCCAGAAATTCTGATAGTAAAAGAAATATATCTCAGGGCATATATCGATAGCCCTGCCCTGCAGTATTTAAATTGTAAATTTATTAATTTTTGAAATAATGCTTAAGTTTACTAACAATTATTTTTCGTAGTAGCAGAAATCGACCTCGGCGCATATATCGACAGCCCTGCAGTATTTAAATTGTAAATTGTTTAATTTTTGGAATAATGTTTAAGTTTGCTAACAATCATTTTTCGTAGAAGCAGAAATAGACCTCGTAAATTACTTAATTTTTGGATAATGTTTAAGTTTGCTAACAATCATTTTTCGTAGAAGCAGAAATAGACCTCGTAAATTACTTCATTTTTGAATAATATTTAAGTTTAATAACAATTATTTTTCGAATTTTCAAATATTTAACAATTATTTCGAATAAAAATCAAAAAATCAAATGCAATTTTTCAATAAAAAATCAGTTGCAAATTTCATCAAAGTGTATGAAAAAAAGCAAAATATTATTTTATGATATTTCCATATCATAATTCGAATATTCTTCATGTATTAAAGAATTCAAAAAGATATCATCATTATGATTCAATTGATCAAATCCGCTCCAAAGAATATTAGTGTCACGTCGACTCACACGATCAAACGATTCATTTCGATAGCCATAGTTTAATAACCTCTAATTTTATAGCCTCTGACAGTATTGGATTTGCCCCAGAGGTAGCGTGTTTCGCTCATAATCCAAAATTATGGGATCGATCCACGGTCGTGGCGCTTTTTTGTACACGAAATTTGTTCCGTCAAAAAACAGTGTATTGGAAAAATATGTCTTTAGTATGAATAAAAAAATGGCGACAGCAGGGCTGGGCTGGAGGAGGAAGAGAGGCAGGGGGGGGGGGGAATTGAGGACAATCGGACTATCAGACAATCGGACGGACATTATCGACTATTAATATATAGATTTATTCAATCCATGGTTTTACTTGTAATATAAAAAGTGAGTAACATTTCAAGTGGCTTATTGAAATGGAGTTTGAATCACGAAGTTTTGTCAATACGCAAAAAATGGATGGAAGTTTTCATAAGTAAACCAATGAAACATCAAACTAGCTAAAACTATATGAGTGTACTACAATAACATATTATATGAATTAGGATTAAGAAAACTTTAGTTCACCAAAAAGTGTTACAAGATATGATCGAATTATTTTTTGATTTCATTACCTGGTCATTCATTGTCGATATTTCGTTTTCGATATCCAACGGTGGCTCTACAGTTGTGACCGGAATAACACCAGGTAAAACTTCCAGTACAAAATGCTGTGGGATTCCACCGTCAGCACCTGCTCTGCAGGAAACTTCGAGGACCAGACTTCCGTTCACCAAAACGCATTCTTGCGGTGGCTCTGGAACCTCTGAAAGTTCACAAAAAACAACAAATTTAACTAACCAATAAACTAAAAATGGCAAATTCTTTTCTGGATATATTTCTGGTGGTATTGTAAAGGCAGAATATTTTTATTTTATTTTTACATGTCAATAATCGTGTTCATATTCATCCTGACACAAATTCCATGATTTAATTAATCAATACAATTGCAGTCCTTACTTATTTTACCATAATAAACTAGTATTAAATGTTTTATTATCCACGTAATGTTCTTAACAGTTCCGCAAGTCTGAGCCAGATGAACCAAACAATTATTTAAAAAACAAAACATTTAAATAAAAAAATATTCAACAGTGATAAACACAATTCTGTTAGTTGGTATATATTAATATATAGAAAGTAAGTAATTGAGAAGTCACAACGCTCTCGCGATGGGTGTCTCATGTGCTCGGCATGAAAAATTAATTGTAAACAAAAACACCGTCATAATATGATTTGCCAAAAACAAAAAGTTGTAAAGAATTAATGATGACAATTCTGGAGGATTGAAACATTTTCTTGTTTCATAAAACCTTCAATGCACTTAACTAAGGCTATTTTAATACTTTCGATGGTTTCGGCGGTAACTTTGTGGAAGTTCATTTTAATAGAAAATTTATAATCCCCTCTTTGCTTCCATTAAAAAGGAAAAATCCCATTCTGATTGTTTACAACTCATTAGTAAAATTAGTATCATTATCTGTTTGCTTTATTTCGATTCTACACCCCCCTCCTTGCTCCTCTTAAAAGGAAAAAAAAACCCAATTCATTTTGTAATTTTATAATTTTAAAATGTTAGAATCAATCTTGCTTCATTACTTAAGCAAACTTTGCGATAGTAAGTCTGAAGATGCCTCTGAAAGAGGCGAAACACGTGTCACAGTTAGTTACACAATACGTGGAATAATCAAAGTTAATTTAAATTTTCTATTAAGGCTATTTTAAGCGTGTTTTTGTTTAGCTTTTCAATTGTTTAATGATTGCAGTATATAAACAATCTAGAGCAGCGTTTCCCAAACTTGTTTCCCCGCGACCTGGTCATTTTAATATTTCTCCATCGTGAACCACTAAATTTGTTATGGCCTATAGGTAAAATAAAACAGTATATTTATGTCCATACATTATTTATATGTTATAACACGAAGTATAAAAAAAATATTTTAGGAAATTGGCGGCCTGGCATTTTGTTTTCTGTGACCCGGTACCGGGTCGCGACCCATCATTTGGAAAATTTTTGTCTACATAATATTTTTTAAGTCAGATATTAATTTATGCATTTTCATAAAATCTGTTTCAGTAAATGCTTTTAGATAGGATTAAAGTAGGATGGAAATTTGACAAAAATTTGATACCCGATGTGTGCATCGGGATGCGGACAAGTTAATAAGTAATATGTCGTTTTAGCGGCTACTAATCAAAGAGAGAAGTTTACTCCTCTTTTGGATAATACAGATTATATTTATTATGTACTGCTATAGTATAAATTTAAAATGATCGTTGGCATGAAAACGGCCGAACTTTAGATATCCCTGTTCTAACCTGTATAAACTGATTGGTAAACCATAAAACGTCATTTGACCGATAATGAACTGTTTTATTTAGCTTTTTGATTTAACAGACGTCAGGTAATTGATCGGTTATAGTTGAGTTGTAAAAACAGCCTATAAAACACACCAGTGAAACTGAGACTCATCGATTCTTTGTTCGCATTTTATATGTATCGTATTTCAAATCTAGGATAATTTTATGGTCGACCGGTAATAAAAATGATTTAATTTAATTGATTATAAATAACAAATGACCTTTTTAGACTTTTAAATAAATTTTAAATGATTAATCAGGAGTAATTTTATTGCTTTTCGGTATTTGGTTTTATTATGATAAAAATACACTATCGTTTAATGATTTTACTTTATTACCACTGTTGGAATCAAAATTACATTAATATTATTGTTATTTAACACTAAGCCAGAATTTAGCGTTCTCATAAGAGTCATTAAACCACTAATGAGAGATAAAAATTCAAATTTCATTCCTGGCTTTTATTAGCTGTAACTTACTTTTCAAAAAATTCTACATAAGATATGCATTTAATAATAGTGATATTTCACTATTCGATTCGTTTTGAATTAGTGTTTTAATAAGTTCTAAGTAAAAACTATTTAATTTATAATGAGTCAACCCATATTATGCGAGTGTGGATAATTTTCGTGTGGAATATTTGCTTGTGTCAAGCGATGCATCGCTAAAAGCTTTTGTTCAATAAAATGCCTATTGTCATTATTGCGAAACAGATAATGAAATGCAAATTACATGCTAGAAATGACATCATCAGCGGGTTGATTGTTAAAATGAGGAACGGTTGAAAAGTTTTATAAAATGTTATTCTTTGATAATATATGTTTTTTGTAATAATGAAACAAAATTATAATATTAAGGTGACATTGTTATATTACTGTAATATCACGGTCACGTTAAAAACAACCAAATAAATGTGTCTTTATCTATGTCACTGTTTTTTATAGGTATCTATTACTATTTTTCTTCGTTTTTTGCCAGATCCTCTCCATATTTAAAGCACGTCATCACTACTCTGGCAAAAGTTAGTAAGTAATAGATTGATTGTTTTAAATAAACAGCATATGAAAATTTTCAGCTTTTGTGAAGAACCCTTTAGCATCGATATTTTATGTAACATAGATAATTATAATATCAAAATATATGTATATTTATTTACTTTTACCATCTCCACTCCAAATTTGGAGCATATGGACCCCTAATGGTGTTTATCTCAACAGAAGTTTTTCTACGAGAACTGCTTGTTACTCAGTTGCTCAACCTCTCTTTTTCCAAAGAGAGTAGGGAATATAAGTAAAGGGCTAAGAAAGGACTAGTGGTTAGCTAATAGCTCTCGGTACGCCCCAGGATAGGATGGGTGTGAGGGGGGGATTCAAGACGTCACATACATCCATGCCTTTGAACAGAAATTCATAAATCAGTTGAAAAATCAATTTATAAAAATGCCCGTATTGGGATTCAAACCCGTGACCTCCATAGCGGTAGCCAATGACGTTGACCACTCAACCACACAGGTGGTATAAAATATATAGATGCATTAATATCAATTAATAGAAATAGACATTCGCCTGCTTTTAAACTAGCATTAATAATAAATGCCTGTACAAACAAACACCTTTTTTTGGCAAACTGGAATGATTAATGCGCCAATTGAGTTACTTCACACAAAGAATTGATTTCAAAGAATTACTCTGTATACTTAACTTATTTTAGTCAATTTAAATGTGACGATATGGCCGCCATGATTTCGTCTATCACCAATTGCTTTGCTTGTTTATATTACAACGAATAACTATTCTGTAAAATATTTCGTTCAGATCAAAACAACAACAAATCACCAAAGCTATAGATATGTCTGAATTTCAACTAAGTGTGAGAATCCAAAAAAGTGTCTCGAAAAGAAAATGAACATTTAGAGTGAATATTTACTTCTTTATTAAACAGCAAATTTGTTTAGCCCGCTAATACCGAATTTCGACTTCTTTTAATTTCGCATATATGAAAAACACTTTTTACAGTAGCTTATAGAAAGAGCCTCGATAACAGGATGTGATATTTTCATAATGGTAGGATAGAAAACTTTATTCCAGGCTCATCATAGCTATCAATTTAGTGTGCTGACAGGAGCATTATGAAACTGATTCTCGTCTACTGCAATTGTATTGCATATTTTATATTATTATAATAATTTTCTGCAATACGCTTAAATTAATGGTTTTTATTCTAAACTCATCAAAAGAATAGTATCATCTAGGAGCATGGTATTAATATGGTAAGATTTATGTTATAAATCTTCAATAAAACCCAGAAGAAGATTACTCTTAAGATCTATGTACATACATTTAAAAAAATATATTGTAAATAAAATTTTAAACGTTCAAATTATGTTCATTCACACAAGTTTTGACACTAACGTGCCGGGTTTCACCTTTTGGCGTTGTGGGAATGTACATAATTTGAACGATTCAAATTTAATATTGAAATTCCACCAAGTACCTTCAGTTGAAATCTTAAAATATTTAATAAAATAATAAATCCAGAAATGATTTATTGCATAGTATTTTTAGAATATTTCTTTTGAGATTAGTATGCATCAAATCTGAATAACTCTCCGTGAGAATTTTTTTAAATTTAAATTTTCAGAAACTGTTAAGTTGCTAAAAAAACAAAATTTTGCCACAAGATTTTACAGTCACACAATCATAATAAATCAATTGTTTTTTTTCTGTTTAATGATAACACTACTAAATAAACATTTTTTCATACTGTCCTTCCATTACTTATTGATCTTATAAACTATGAGAAAACATAACATTGTATAAGTCTTTTCGTTTCATTAAAAAATAATTTCTTCGTTACAATATTAGCCTAATATTATTTTATAACAAAACAAAACAAATATGTATACAAGTAAAGGAAATATTTTTTTAAAAAAGTAACATTTTCCATAAACTTCTCTGCTCCAATTGTGAAAAACCTTTGGAGCAGTATAGCATAACGAGTTCCATATATTTTCATAGAACATTGCATATTTTCTTGGTTTTCTTGCTAAAAATTTGTCACCAACTATCTCATATGCGCATGAAAGAAAAGGATACTCATAATCTTGAACACTTTTATTTTCAGGGGAGTTCACTTCATGCCGAAGTATCAATAACAAAAAAAATGCCAAAAACATAATATTTTTCGTACTCTCTGCTAAAATCGTTTATATACGCATGTTTGGATTATATTTTTCTTCAATTAAACCTTATTGGAAAATAAAAATAAATATTGACACTAGGCATGACGCAATGACACTGTACAATGATATACTGAATTACAAATAGAGACAGATATGAATGACGTTATGAATTTAAACGAAAGTAAATAATTAACTTTTTAAAATAATACGAATAGATGTAAAGTTTTTGAATTTTCTAAATTAACACGTTTTTAAGAAAGTGTATTTTTTTTTAAATTCGTGTAACAAACAGTAAAATTTCGGTACAATTTTTTTATTTATTCATTAAATAAAATATGGTTTAGTATAGAAATAATAAATATAACTTTTTTTAAAGAGATGAGGATACATTTCAAGTAATAAAAAACAATACAATTTCCACCAGGGTGTATTTGTGGTGTTTTGAAGTGGATTACAATATTTATAGTTATAATAAAAAACAAATGCTACACTATTTTAAATAAATGTACAGCTGTTTACGCGATTCATATATAATATAATAAAAAAATTAAAAAAAATCGATTTAAAATCAGATAAATAGTTAACCGAGAAATTTATTCTGTTCGTCAGAATTTATTAGCTTCACAAAATACTGACTTAAAAACAGTATTCAATATTATAACATTTAATAATGAATTTGTCTATCACTTATCATGATGAGGTAATATGGTTTAAATGCTCAATTCACACCAACGAAAAACACCAAAATGTTAAAAGAATGATTTTAAAAAATATTATTTTTAGTGAAAAAAAAAATATGGCGCACGGTACTGGACTTTTGTACCCAGTGCGAAAAAGAGCGAATGTGAAAACACTTCAGAAATGCGGATAATCGCTTCACATCCAGAATGACGCAATAAATATAAACTGGATGTTTAACATGGATTACAATCGCGACTAACTGAGAATGGAAAGTGTGGGATCCCTCGTTCGCCGTTTTCTGATTCCCCAGTGAACATTCTAGCCAATTATTATAGTGAATTTTTTCACCCATATAAAAAAGCGTTGACAGAAATATTCGAAAAGGTAAACTGTGTTTATACAAAAAATACCTCACGGTTTTTGGTATATTGAAACCTCAATCGAATTTTAGCGGACGCTATGTATTCATACTTATTTAAACTATGTATTTTTGAAAGATTCAGCAGTAATTTTGAATAATAATAATAATCTTTAATATAAAATTAAATTAATAACTTTTGTATTCCACAGGTTTTTTTAAAAAAAATTGAAAATTTGTTTTGCCTCTTCAAAAATTCTTTGGTAATTATACAACATGTAGCTACTAAGCGTAGCGAGAGCGATTGATTAACCACTAGTCCTGTTTTAATCTTATCCTTCTATCCCTTCTTCTCTCTTCGAAAAAGGGAGCTTGAGCGATTGAATAACAACAAATTCTCGTAGAAAAATGTTTGTTGAGATACCTCCATAAGAAGGCCATATGCTCCACATTGGGGGTGGACATATTTATAAAGTTAATATTGATTCTAATTCTTTGCCAATAAACTACAAAGTTAATGATTTTTTTTAATTTATCCACATTTTGAAAATCTAAATACACATTACTTTTATTTTTAAAAAAGAAGATATACATGTACTTTGATTCATACGTATATTGGTTGAAAATTATAACGTAACAATTGGTTGAATAATTATTATTTCAACCGGCCTATCTATTGCTGACACTGTATCTTTTATATATCATTGTCTACACTCCACATAATCACCTTTTAGTCTGGACTAGGGCATCCAATCCCGAGATCCCTCCAAATTTATGATGGCACTAATCCAAGGATTGAGGATAACAACTCCACGACTACCGACTCCGACTCCACAGCCCTGAAAGTCTCTAACACGTCTCGACATGCCAATAGAGTTACGCAAATGTGCAAGGGACAAATTAATTGTATTCATTATCGGCTCAATGAACGATTAATAAAAATCTACAATGTAACCTGTACATATAATTAGTTTTATAAGGAATTATGACAAAATTACTTAACTGATGATTAAAAACGAACTTACTTCTGCGATGTGCACTTTCAGAGAAACAGAAAGTTATTTGAGACTAATTTTAAAATTAACGCAATCCGGAAGTCGCTGGAGTTATTGGTGGATGTTTTTCCTCACAAAAAACACTTGTTACTAAAGAATTCTGCCTGCCGCTTCGTTGCACTTATAAAATTTAATTTGATTAAGCTCGCACTGTAGCCTGAATAGAGATAGCGATTCTCTCGTCCGTAACAAGTTTCATTTTGACAGGTGTATTAAAATAAAAAAACTTGAGGATCTTAGGATTTCCTTTAAAACAAACAATAACAATTCAATTTTTTATTCCTCATTTCATTTTTCTGCGTGTATGAGATAATTTCTGAGACGACAGTGACACTTTGAATAATAATTTTACAAATAAGTTTAAATGATAGTAAAAAAAATATTAGAATTTAAAAAAAACTGAGTTGATTATGACATTTTTTATAACACATATCTACTGAACGTCTTCTCTATATGTTGGATTAACTACAGTATTGTCCTTAGTATAGCTGTACCAAAAACAATACGTTAATTTAAAAATACCATTAAAGTTTAATCCCCGTAAATATAAGGCTCATATTTTTCTGGTCATAATTTAAATAACATTGGTCAGAATTCATATTAAATGGTCATAATATATCGGTCAGAGTAAATAGTCTTATATTTAAATGAAATTTTAAAAAAAACCTAACCTAACTTACTTACCAAAATTGTTATTAAATATTCTGACCGTATAATATTTTTACTTTGACCGTTCATATTTTTATTCTGACCAAAAATTGATTTAAATTCTGAACATTTAGTTTGTTTCCTTAATATAGTGATGTTGACAAGTAACCAAATAAAAAATATTCTTGAAACTGATCAAAAGCATTAAAACTCTCTATCCACGCAATATGTATGTATACTTGTGATTCATAAATTTAAAAGAACTAAACCAAGTCTAATCATTTTGTTTTTTTGTGTTTATCAATGCGTAAATTATTCCTAAATCAAGTTTTGCAAGCCTGACTTACGTGATCCTCCATTTTCTTTTTCCAAAGTCGGAGGAGGACAGTCCGGAAAAACTTGCGAGCGTTGAAAACTTTTGGTTTATCTGAATGCAAACTAAAAAATATGAATGAGAGTAAGAAAATTTAAGGAGCACTCTGTAAATTTTAAGAAACGTTATCGTAGTACAAATTACTGTTTTTCTGTTGAAATATTTGTAATAGTTACTTTTGGGCAAGAATTTTGTTCACTATTAAAATGAGCTCAACATAAACGTTGTGCTCGCAAAGTAAGGATTGAATGTCAAAAAAAAAAATCTTTTTTAGTAAACGATATTGTATTGTTTATCATTTCGAGTAAAGAAATACTTGTTTTATTTTTAGATACCCTTTGGAGAAGGTAAGAGAAAGGTACCTTTATACGTATTCTTATGTATCAGCAAAATAAACCTAATTGAGACTATTTATACATTTTAACAGTAAATTCATTAAAGAGTTTAATTTTCAACGATTTTTCTTAAAAATATTATAAAAATAAGTTTTATTTTAGCTGACGCTGAAGCATATTACACATGGTTTCCTAATATATATATTTTTTTTTAAATATTTGACATTAAATCTTACGCCAATGCGTCAAATATTTGAATGTTTTTAAGTTGAAAGATCATACGAGATATTCTCGATGAAAAAATTTTGTAAGTCACATGAGATTAACTCATGGAGAATTGACGTCACAAACACCCATGTCTTAGATCTCAATTGAAAAATTTAAAAAAACCAATTTGATATTGACCTTGCTGGGATTCGAACCCAGACCCACCTGATCGGTAGAGCAAGCTCTAACCAACTAGACCACAGAGGTAATATATGTATACAGTAATAAATTTGACTTATATTTATTGCTGGGCTGCCGAGTCAAAAATATCTTACAACTCTGACATATTAAAAAAAATATATCTGTATTCAAACTACAAGAGTTCATAGTGTTGTTAGTGCATTCTAGGCCGACTAAAATGATCTGATGGTACCTATATATAAAATATTATGTGTTAACTAAGTGGTAATTATTAAAAAACTCAATTCTGAGGCGAAATCGTTTTTTACCCGACATCACAACCTTGATCACTTTTAGGGTGTTCATTGTCAATACTTGGTGGAAAGGCATTATATTAATAAAAACACAATAATCCTTTGTACTTCATTCCACTTTATTTAATATGTTAGGACCGGTTTCGCTCATTGCGATCATTGTCAACTGATAAGAAATATAATTTAACAATGCTATTTATACAAAATTGAAAAGTTATACACAACAATTGGCATTGAAAAGAAATTGCCAATTACATTAAAGTGATTCTAAAATAACACAAAATTAAAATGTTCAACACATCTAACATATAATTAAAAAGTCATCTCAGATTAATCAATTCAGAATGCGATTGAAAGTAATTACAAACATAATTAAAATTTGGGAAATTTTTGACAAAGTGATAACATGCTTGAAGATAAATTTCTTTTCAATGCCAATTGTTGTGTATAACTTTTCAATTTTGTATAAATAGCATTGTTAAATCATATTTCTTATCAGTTGACAATGCTCGCAATGAGCGAAACCGGTCTTGACATATTAAATAAAGTGGAATGAAGTACAAAGGATTATTGTGTTTTTATTAATCACAACCTTGGTTTATGTGTTACACAGAGATGATTTAAATTAAGAAAAAAATCTTTATTCCCACTTCAATTTGATAATGTCTAAGCAAAACATGAACGTTAAACTTTGTGGAAATTCAATTTGAATACAAAATTAGTAATTATATGTATGTATATTTTACAGTTTTTATTTAGATACCTGCTTTCAAACATGAGTCCTCTTATTTCTCAAAGTGACATATTTTTATAGTTCTCCACGTTCAGTCGGCAACAATTTTACGTATTTTTTAATTCTTCTATTTATTGAACTTTTGTTTTTAATATGACACAAAATATTCAAACCATTTAAACGACCCAAGGTATCACTGTAAGATGCAAGATGTACGTACTTTTATTTAAGAAGATGATTACTCGAATTAAATTTGCCATTTCAGAGACAGCCAGTCGAGTTGCCTACTTCAAGTTACTCTTAATCTAAAACTAACTTTTGCTTGAATTAATTTTTATTTTTATTCTTTTCAAAACTTAATGTTTATAGCTTTAAATGGTTACATCCTTCCAGAAACTCGAAATAACACAAACAAGTTTATGACTATTTAAAAAATGTCTAAAGACAAAAAATCTTATTTCTTTTAGGGTAAACATAAATTTACTTAGAATTACATATACATGAAATAATAACAAATGGAGAAGCTTTTTTTTGTCAAAGAAATAAGTTTCTTCAGTGTCTTTAACGGCTGGAGAGTTTATGTCTCGGCAATTTAAGCTTAAAGTGATCTGTAGAATAAAAGTGACGTATTAAAAAAATATGTTTTTTTAAACAATATATCGTATTTAATTTCTAGCCAAGTTGTTTTTATCATATTTTAAAATTTTAGAGTACATTTTTCCTATAGAATAATTTACGTTATCATAGTGGTATAATAGTGGTTTTGTCACCTGCTGTGGCCCAGTTAGTTACAGCTTTCTCTATCGATCACGCAGGTCTGGGCTTGATTCCCGATAAGATTTTATTTATTTATTTAATTAACATTGTACAAGGTTGACAAATTATAAATTTAAATTTTTTACAATGGAGAAAAAAAAAGTATAATTTTGTATTAAAAGCAGTAAAAAAAAAAGTGGCAAGGAAGTCAACTGAGTAAGCTCCGACGAACTCTACTTTAATACATAAAAAATAGTATTCGTCGGAACTCACCCACGTCTACGTGGAATATGTCGACATCCGAAGCAATATTGTTGAACACCGTTAAAGCTCTCCCCAGTGGCATCCCCATTGGCAGGTTGGTTCTACACCTTGCGAGAACCAACAATTCATGTCCACGATTTCTCAAAAAATAATCAGGAACATTTAGATTCACATTCTCAAGAATGGTGGAATTCTCATTTTGGCCTCGTATAAGTCGAAAGAAATATATGGCCAGATACATTTCTCTTCGAACATTCAAGCTATTGAAGTTAAGCATGCCTAAGAGAAAGTCAGTTGGATCACAAAGATCACAATGTTGTGATCAAAGACTGGGTGTTTGTGATGTCAATTCACACTATTTCCTCTCCTCCCATCTTTCTGATACCTTTATAACTAGGTGTAGCAATAGCGATTGGTTAACCACTAGTCCTGTTCTAGCCTTATCATTCTTTCTTTTTCACTTTGAAAAAAGTAAGGTTGAGCGACTGAGTAACAAACAGTTCTCGTAGAAAAAACTTCTGTTGAGATACTTCTATTAGAAGGCCATATGTTCCAAATTTAGAGCGGACTTGGGTAAAAAAAAATATGGTGATTTGAACTGTTGTTATAGAGATATTTCAAATCTATATTATATTTCCATCTCCTCTGGTGTCCATCTAAAATTGTCTAATATTTATAATAGCCGGAATTATTTATTTCAAGATATCAAATAAATTTAGTACAAGCGAACAAAGCCTAGCGGTAGAAGATCACGTCTCAAGTAGGAATGCGCAATTACGCCATAATGTGAACAATAAAATTTTAGTCGCATAATGAAAATAAAATGACACCCTGCCCAGCCTTTAGAAACAGCCGATTGTAAATTTCATGTGAAACAGGATGAAGAGAAACAAGTTGTCAAAAAGATTCGACCGTCGGTTCAACTTAACTTCAGTCCACTGATATGGTACATCTTAAAGATAGTCACCATTTTTTTTATTCGTCTTAGACTAAGCTTTAGACCAGAAGCATTATTCAAAACTAACTAAAACATATATTTTTTTTAAAGATTTCGACTGAAGGTGCTTGGTGTTATTTCAATATTAAATTTGAATCGTTCAAACAATGTACATTCTCACAGATTTTGTCACTAACGACTCGGGTTTCGCCTTTCGGCATCGTCGGGCGTTCAAGTGCACGCATGAACTTGAACTCAGTCAAGTTCAAGAACTTGAGTCAAGTCAAGAACTTGAGTCAGTTCAAGTTCATCGGTGCACTTGAACGCATGAAGATACCGAAAGGCGAAACCCGGGTCGTTAGTGACAAAATCTGTGATAATGTACATAATTTGAACGATCCGATCGTTCGAATCGTTCGATCGATTGAAGTATTTACAGTAAAATTATTATCAAATAACATAATAAATAAGAAAAATATAATAATGTACATAGTTTGAACGATTCAAATTTAATAATTCATCACGAAGAATTTTTTCAGCGAGTTGATATTGAGTGACAATTAAAATTGTCATCGAGCATATACCGTGTGATAGATATTTTTTAAACATTTTGCATGTAAGCTTAAATGTTTTGTTCTGAAGTTACATGAAATACAATAATACTTATATAACATGTGGCTGTAACGTGATTCAAACACTGTTGTGTTAACAAATTGACTTTAGGTTGTTCGAAATGTATACTGAAGGAGAATCGAGTTCGCAAATTCTTCCTACAAAATCACATTTTCTGTTTTACTCTGCCCATGAAAGTTACCGAAAATTAAAAAAGTATTTGAAAACGTACACGATTTGAACAATCCCATTATTATTTTTGGATAAACGAATTGATTATAATAATTTTTTTTTTTTTTACTTCAATAAAGTATAAGTTGGTTAATTGGCATAGTATCACCTCTTCTGTATGAAATCTACGATTATTCTGAAATTACATACATACATTCTTTTATTTAATGAAAAAAAATCTTAAATTTGAATCGTTCAAACTATGTACATTCTCACAGATTTTGTCACTAACGACCCGAGTTTTGCCTTTCTGCATCTTCAGGCATTCAAGTGCACGGATGAACTTGAACTGACGCTTAGCAAATGAAAGTTTCGTGTTTATATAAGATATAAATGCATCACTGAGTCCAAAGCCATTGCTGGCGAAAAGGATGAGCCCATGGGAATGCCAACAGATTTGAGTAGTGAGCAGTTTCAAGAATTATATAATTTGTTTGTCGGCAAAGGTTTTATGATTATATGATTTTATGATTATATAGGGTATAGAAGTGGAGATGTGGGAAAGTTTGATATTTCATTTAAAATCGGAAGACTTTGCAGCTGTGCTTTGTTGATTTCTAAAATTTCTTGGAAAAAGAGCTTATGACTGTCCGTATTTGGGTGTTACATTTTTATCCCTTGTTCCTGATTAATCAGGAACGTGTTTAATCTGACGTTGAAATTCCACCAAGCACCTTCAGTCGAAATCTTAAATTGAACAAAATTCTGTTCGAGTATGTTTCGTGTTTTTTACATGAGTACATGACTGAAATACTCATTATCTTTGTTTTAGAATTCTAATGAAACAAAACAATCTGCTTGTTTTAGTATATATTTTTTATGTGTAATTTTCAAGTTATCACAATGACACGCAACATTTATTACAAATAGACAATAATTAATGACAACTCGCTTATCTGCCATTCAAAAGTGCAGCGTAAATATACACAATTAACGTAAAAAAATCGAAATTAACAAAAAAAATCATCTAAGATAAGTAAAATACATTATTAAATTAGCGTTCAGGCAATGAATACGCGGCATTGTTGAGAACAACGTTAAATACCTCCGGGGGTAAAATGTACTACAGAAAATAAAATACATTTAAAATAAGGTTGGTTTTCGGTTCGACCAAAAAGTTTCATCTTTATGTCGCAAATGTCTGAGATTTTAAATACTGAACAGACTGATTACAGGGATTACGAGGGAGGGGTGTTGGGTGGAAAGGTTTAAAAACCGCGAATAATTTCCAGTCGGGTTGGGACGGCGAAACTGTTATCTAAAACTTTAAACAGTTTTAATGTGACTTGGCGCTTCTTTCTTTGTAAAATAACACAATCTTTAGCGGCGTAATGGCCTTTACGCTGGATAATTGCGCATAAGTCCGAAGATTTACGTACACCGTCTTCGAGGAGAGTATTTAAGAAAAAAATAAACAGATAATATATTCGCTCTGTGTAATTTTTCGGTCAAAAAAGGTGAAACTTACGGCAACATATTTTGATTTTATTGGCATAAGAAATTATAAAGCTAAACTAATGCCGAGACGTAGACGATACAGTGCAGGGTAGTTCGGATTGAAGAAACACAGACCCGCGTGCGCTGCCACGCAGGAAACTGTTTTTTTCAGTGCTCGTTTCCAATGTGGATCATATGGTTTTCAAATGGAAATATCTCAACGTTTTGAAAGAGTGGGAAGGAGTTTTTTTATATAGACATCACAAACACCCATGCTTTCAAACAGTGTTTTTTGAACATTTTTTTTAACTGTAGATGTAGTGTAGTTTTACGTGTACATGTCGTTTGTGGGTATCTCAAAACAAATCAAAATAGACAAGGAGGTACAATTTAAACTGTGGGGTATGCTTTTCAGTTTCGTAGCAATTCATATTTCAAGGATAAGTACAAAAGAAGTAATCATATCCTTTTTTTGCATGTTCACTTGGTAAATACTGTATTACTCAAGGCTCTGTTAGCCAAGGGCTGTTAAATGGTAAAAAATATATTTAAAACTTCAACGCATAAATGACAAATTCAAATGAATTTTCATTATATTTAGAAATTCATTTTCAACGTGCAAGATTTACGAATAATATTTTTTATTTTCTATATTTATTACATATACTTCACTCACTTGCAGGAACGATGCTGAATAGACAGGGATGTTTTTGATGCCCAGCTGCATTCGTTGCCCAGCACGCCAACGTTCCAAAATCAGCAGAGGAATGAGGAGTGTAAATCAAATCGCTGACTGTTCCTTCGCTGGACACCAAAGATGTTGGTATCTACGAAAAAGACGCATGGATTATAAATAAATAGTTCAGAATAAGTCGTTCTTTCCAATGCTGACAGCATAGTCGTAAAATTTGCTTCGAAATTGTTACATGTAACAATTGTAACATACAGGAAAAATGGTTACATAAAAAAAAGAGTACTTTTTTCATGATTAAAGTGTCTCCATATTTAATACAGTAATCATTATACAAAGTACATCATTATACAAAGTGACATAATAAGCCCTCGTAGATCTTAAGGTGTTAAGATTTACATGACCAAACGAATACATCAATGCCAGTATTACTTTGTAGTTAAAATCAACAAAAATTGAGATTAGAAATAATGTCAATTACTGGCTGAATTCACAACAAAATAATACAATTAAATAAATTTTCACTTTAAGGGTGTTCACAGTCAATACTTGGTGGAATGGCATTATTACTTGATCTTGCTAAATAAAAATGGAAGTATAACAAAGGAATATTGTATTTCTTTTTAAATATATGTTTAACAATGTATTTGAACAGCACAAACTTGTAATAGAATTTAGGATTACAGGTTTGTAGACTGGTCTAATAATTTCTTTCTAGTTTCGAGACATTTTCAAAGAATGCGATTAGCATAAAGCAGCTCTTCGCCATATACTATATAACTGTAAGAGCTTACTAAAGTTAACCTGAGAAAATTTGAAATGTCATTAAATTAATATAATCCAATGATGAAAGACCACTCACGGGCAAAACGTCTCTAGTTTTGTTATATGTCCATGAAAATTTGACGGGTCCAGCTTCTGGCGGCGAATCGATCTCGCAGCGTAGTGATAAAGGTGAATGACGTATCGCAGCCGTCTCTTTGGGTTCGGGACTCTGACAGACTGGCACATCTGTAATCAATGAATCATGCATTAAATTCCATAACAGACAAAAATAACAAAAGATAAAACAGAAATATGTACACGAAAACAATTCAGTGAAATCGGCAAGGAAGTTTACCCAACGACCTTCAACTAAATATATAATACCAGTTATTCACCGTCAAAAGATATCAACTGAAACAATACGGCGCTTGACAGCTGCCGGGTGGAGAAAAAAAACAAAAATTATCGTCGGGATTCGCTCTCTAAATAAAATTGTGTTATTTTTTCAGAATATTTTTTTTTTTAAATGAATGTACAAAAAATCGTGACATTTATAATGAATCTTCTTACGATCGATTTTTATTCTCATCAGTAAATGGTTGTCCTGTTTCAAATTTCATCAAATTATTTTTAAACTAGTTTTGAATTTTATACGTAGCGCAGTGGTCAGCGTCGTTGGCTTCCGGGTCAGAGCTCACGAGTTCGAATCCCAGTACGCATTAATTCAATTTAAAACTAAACAACAAAAAAAATCCTTCTACGATTCCAATCCTAAAATAACGGGGTGTAGTAAGTGCAATTAGCTAACTATTATACTAATTATGTCCTTATCGAATCCTTTCTATTCATATTCAAATAAAATAGAGGCAACTGATTAACAATCAGTTCTCGTAGAAAAACTTAATAGACAACCAATTTATAAAAGAATTAAAATAAGATTATTTTTAACATTTCAATTCTTAAAAATCAAAATTTTTGCGTTACAAAAAAAATAAACTCTAAGATACAGTGGAAAGTAATTCCGTCTTTTTTCTTTTTTTATGCACTTTAAACTTCAGCTTCCATTTTTTTTGTTAAATATAGAATTGAAATGTATTTAGCATCTAAGTCTTAATTTATACTTTTTGTTTAAAATAAAATATTATTGAATTTTAATGTGAAAAAGACAGTTATCACGTATAAAATCAAAAACGCCAAGGTGAACTAAATTTTGTTTCCGATGAAATTAATGTGACTGTGTAAAGTGACTCTGTAATAAGTAAGTATTATGTTTATAATGCAGAGTGAGATCGCAGCTACCCCAAGCGCATTCCATACCAGAAGATAAGACTAATATGAGAAATGGTTTTAGCCCGCAACCCCTTCAAGCTGCTGCAGTAAATTTAAACGAGAAGCAGCCAAACCTTTGTCGCAAGACACAATTCCTTACCATGCGCAATTAAATTTTTAACCGCAAGAAATATTATTTCGTCTTATATATAGAATAACAAACCCAATAAGATAAAATGAAAAAGCATGTGGGTTATGGAATGTGATATCGGCCAATTTATAATACGTCTTGACATTTCGATGAACTAAAAATCGGTCTGACGTAAAAAATGTTCTTTCACTGAATATCACTTACCATAACATAATATATATAGCAAACTTGTCGCCTCTGCTGAAGATATTCTACCCTTTATATTTTCAAATATCGATTTTTAAATCGAATCGTGTGATCTGTAAAACTTTCAACCTTTTTAAATCTGGGCCATCTAAATTAAAATATTATCTTAATATCTGTTTTTGAAACTCGACATTAAATTATTTGAATATAAAACAAGCATTATTTTGGAGAAATTCGATTTTGATCAAGTATCCTTTTGATAAACAGAAAGAAAATATCGTTTCTGTCTAAGTACATTCCCAAACCTAACTGAAAGAAAATCTTAGATTTCATTTATAAAATAAGAATATGAATCAATGTCTACCTACACCATTACTAGAAATGTTAGAATATAGTTATCCAAAGACACTTTTTAAAAATAATATGGATATAAGTATTTGACTAGGACACGACTAGTGGTTAGTTAATCGCTCTCGCAACGCCATGCGATCACATACAGCCATGTCTTTGGACAGTAATCCATAAATTGATTGAAAAATCAATCGTACAGGGATTCAAGCCCGCGACGTCCGTGTTCTAATATAACGACGTGTTGTATCGTATTGCACAGGTATCAATTTAATGGGTAATTAACTTATTATTTATAATTAATGTGTAGTCAAATTTTATCATAAAATAAGATGAAGGGCATTAAACAATATTTATTATTAAAGGGAAATAAAAATGTGTTCAAAAGAAACAAATGGGTCTTTGTGCCAATTGTTCATTCTTTAATTCAATAATATTAAAGTATAAAACCTATTAGTCACCTTTAATACCCGGGCAAGTCAAATTCATACTTCGAAAAAGTAGACCTTTTAAATTGCCTCGGTGAAAAAAAACACGAAGATTACACCCTCGGCTACGTACTTACGCACCCCGTGAGCTCTACATCCAACCCCCGACCACCGGGCCCAAGTATAAACTAAGAAAACGTTTCGGATTGCTCAAGACAGCTGAAAAATTATGACTTCTTTTTGGTTAACTTTGAAAAATTCGTATTGTTTCGCGCAAAAAAGTGAGTGGTCGTAATTGTGAAGTGGGCAGGAAAATTTGGGCGTGGGGATTTTTATCTTCATCCCGTATCAAATATAAACTGCGCAAAGCTATTAAACAGGAAAATTTCGAAGAAAAAAAAACCAAGAAAATGTATGTGTTAATTGTCATGTTTCACTGTGCTACCAGGAGCTTAAAATTACACATGTTTCTAATTAAAATATAATAGAATCAATGTCTACTTCACCGAAGCAAAAACAAGTGATTTGATAGCATAGTTATTGTATTATTTATAAGAGTACCAAAACAACGCGTTCTTCTTTCATTTGTTTTTTTTTTTTATTTATCATTTTGTTTATCAATGATTTCAGGATATCGAGAAAAATATGAGTGTCTTTTGATTGCAAATTGGTTAAATGTATTTAAAATAGAAAGACAACACACTTACGAATACATCTTTCAATTTCTAGATCGACTGATAATATATTCTTAATATTGATATAATATAACCAATGTCGTTAAATAAACACATATTTCTCGTCAATAAATTCTCATATATTGTGTTATTTGATTACGTTTGTTGAAAGGCTGCTAGTTATTTATTAACTTATCGATAGCAAATCGAATGAGCAATAAGCCGCTTATTTTTGGTAGCTGCATCTTTTTTTTTCGTGTCACACCTCAAAGAATGACAACAGTTATTTTCAATCATATTGAGTTTAAAAAAATGGAAAGAGGTTTACCTCACCATGAAAACTCACTAGAAGGATGTGAGATAAAAATTACATTCTTATTCAATTTCAACTTGAAATATCCTTAATGAAAAAAATTTCTTCTACATGTAAAAAGGTTTCTATCCAACAAATTAAATATGCAAGAATTTATATTGTATCCCAAAAATCTGACACTCTTAATGGTTTACAAGCCAGAATAATATTTAATATAGAAAACACTGGCTTACATAATATATTTAGCGCCAACAGTTGACTTCTGGTGCTTCCTTCAGAATTAGCAGCTTTGCAAGAGTAGTTTCCTGTGTCAGCTCTAGTTAGGTTTCTGATCCTCATAGTTCGACCCAGCACGACAAGGCCATCACTGGGATTGTGGAGAAGTTGCTCGCCCTGAAAATAAACATCAAATAAATAATTAGGATTAAAAACTTGTGGTCATTTAAAAATAACTCAAATTTTTAATTCAAAAGAAGTACTAATTTCATAATATTTTCGATCATTCATACATGATTAAATAGATAAAACAAGACTATTCACACATTATCTTAAAACTTAAGAAAATAATTGAGAATACTATTAGAATAATGGATTGTTAATTTGAGCAATTATGATACTATATTATTATATATGTGAGAAAGAAACATAAAATTAATTAATCCATTTTTAAAGAATATAGTATTTACATTCTATTTTTTAATACTTCACATATGGTCAAAAAATAAATCAGTTTAAATCACTCAAAAATATGCTTACTTTTACACCTTTATGTCATCGCACTATATTCGTATGTATAATAAATATTCTATGTATTTAAACTTCAACCAAAATAAAAGAACTCTTTTAGTTATAGTTTAAGATTTTGACTGAAGATGTTAGGTGGAATTTCAATATTAAATTTAAATAGTTCAAATTTAACTTTCTTAGTGGCAATTTTCTTCAACAATAAATAAGGTTTAGTATAAAACGTTACTAGAAGTAATAAAAAAAAACTGTATATTTAAAATCCAGACCGTTTTTTTTTGCAATTTCAAGCTGATAAAAATGATAGTAGGGGAAAATATAAAATGATAATTAGCTGAGCAAAATCAGTATCGACTATTTTTATAAAGTAAATGGAACAATTTTCTTATTCATTTGTAATATATTTAGTTTTTTTTATCAATTTATCATAAATATTATCTGTGTATTTTCCCGTAACTGGTATTTATCTTATCATAAAACAGCAAGTTCTAAAGTTATAAAATTATTATTTTCTCTTGCAAAATGTACATAATAATACAAATTCCTCTGCAAGAAATGTAGAAGCCAACGTAAAATGAAAAATCAAAATAAGTAGGTACCTCAGTGCTCCCATTCTTATAACAGGAAAGGAGAAGAGGCGTTGTTCACGGGTTGTTTTATTGTAAAGTAAGCGATTGCCAAACTTTTAATTTATATTACAATATTTTTTGATATTTAAAATTGTCTTATTATTTTTTAAGCATGTCCACTCCAGGACCTTCTAAGATTACATTTTTTTAAATTTTCAACGAGACATAACTAGTGCTAAGCAAATCGCTTTCATTGCATTCCGTTTGTATGGGGTGGAATTTCAGACATTACAGACAGCCATGCATGTGATAAAAAAATAAATCGTAAATCCATAAAGTGTCCATAAAGGGTTTGATTCCTTGAGTACCGTAACCGAAATCGACGACGTTGATCATTCTACCACGGAGCCGGAAACTTGTCAGAAGATAAAGTGAAATTGTAAATTACGAGTTTGATTATATCAAAAATATAATAACAAATTTTATTTGATTGTTTTTAAATTTATCCGATTGGGTTTTTTATATTTGATATTATGACAAGTCAAATCTTTCTTCAAACAACTTTTACAGATCTTTTTCAGATTTGAACGAAGGCCGTTGCGAACAGATCACAATTCGATATTACTGTTTTTAAAATAATTAAAAAAATATATATTTAAATTATTAAACTTTGGATACGTGTGAATGTTAAACGGTCTCACCAACTTTCAATCCTAAAATTAAATTGGCAGATAAATATTTAATCCTAAGACATTTTGGTTGACAGATATTAAGATTTATTTATTATATACACTAATTGTTGGTTTTTACTTTGTTAATGATAATACATACCTAATTGGTTCTTGTTGTAATAGTTTTCATTGCTCATTGCTATTGGTCTTCAACTTTTTATTTATAGTTTATTTTCCTTATATTTTGCTTCAATTCTTTTGCTAGGTTGTAATATCAATTGTTTGTCATACCTTGTTTTTATCACTTAACTTTTGTATAAATGTCACTGTTTATTGTTTTTATTATCAGTTGACAATGCTCATCATGAGCGAAACTGGTCCTGATCTAATAAATTGTATGTGGGAAAAGTACTAAATATGTTTTATTATTTTTATCCTAAGACATTTATTTTAAAACATTTATTATGATTATATCTCTAGCTAAGATGGCGTTGAGAAATAGGCTTACAATCTATACTGAAAATATATTTTATTACAATACACATTTATAATTTATTGATATTTAAAAATAAAATGAAGATTACTTTAACCGCTTAGTAAACATTCTACGAGCAGTATTTTATTATTAATACCGATATCAATTAGGAATATAAAAGAAAAAATAGTCAACACTTTGTCATGAAAGCTTAATAAATCATTTTAAATATAACTGCTTGATGTTTTAAAGATTCTAAAAGAGTATTTTCACTGGTTAATAAAAATTGTTTATACGTTCGTAATCCATCACTTCCGCTGCCCTGGTGAACTGAGATTCAAAGCTAACGAGCAACGAGTCGGACACTTGTCACAAAGGTGATTTTACCTGCCACCCTTTCTGTATAAAGCCTCCTTGAATCATCCCCTACCTAGTACTCCATAGAAACGATATTGTTATCGATACTTGAGTGTTTACTTAACCCAGGGGTATGTCAACTGCTGTGCCGAGGCACTGATAAAATAACAAAAACTCTTCAAGATGACGGGAATGAGGTCACTCGTGTTTATACTTTCATAGTAGCAAAATTTAAGACTTCTCAACGACAGATCATAATTCATTATCGATCACTTTTAAAAGGAATCAAGAAGTATTAATATCAACATCTACCTTCATAACGGAAGGCATGACATTTTTTAGTTTTTAGATGCATTATAATTTTTACTTTAAATATAAACATTACAATAGTTAATAGAAAATTTAAATTAACTTTGATTATTCCACGTATTGTGTTACTAATTTTGACACGTGTTTTGCCTCTTTCAGAGGCATCTTCAGACTTACTATCGCAAAGTTTGCTTAAGTAATGAAGCAAGATTGATTCTAACATTTTAAAATTATAAAATTACAAAATGGAGGTTTGGGTTTTTTTCCTTTTAAAAGTAGCAAGGAGGGATAGTAAGTCTGAAGATGCCTCTGAAAGAGGCGAAACACGTGTCACAATTAGTAACACAATACGTGGAATAATCAAAGTTAATTTAAATTTTCTATTAAAATGAACTTCCACAAATTTACCGCCGAAACCATCGAAAGTATTAAAATAGTTCTAACAATAGCGTGACACACTTTTAAAACTGATTTTTTTACATTATTGTCATGGACTTCTATCAATAATACATTAAATTTAATAAAAACTAACATCACAAACACCTAGTCTGTCGCCTGCTGTGGCCCAGTTGGTTAGATCTTGCTCTACCGATAACGCAGATCTGAGTTCGACTCTCGGTAAGATCACAGTGAATTTGAGAATTATTAAATTCAAAGTTTTATTCGAAGACTCGGTGTGTGTGATGTCAATTCACATTATTTCCTCTCCTCCCATCCTTGCTTTAATACCTGTGTGTACCAATAGCGATTAGTTAACCACTAGTCATGTTCTAGCCTAATCCTTCTTTACTTACTACTCACTTTAAAAAAAAAACAGTTTTCGCAGAAAAAAAACTTCTGTTTTGACACCTTCGTAAGGAAGCCATTTGCTCCTCATTGGGATCGGATATGGATAAACAACAATAAAAATTGACTGCAAAGCGCCATACGATACACAAAAAAATATAGACTCTATAAGTTCATATGAATGTTTCGATTTACATTGTAATTTATGTGGAATGATTACTGGTCGATTTTTTTATTTTTGTCCAAGAAAACAGCCGATCAACATCTACAAGAATAATTTGACAGAAACACTAGCAGACGGCGAGTATTTTAAGAAAGACCATGAGTTTTGGAGGCACCGTGATCCAATAAACTCCAGACAGTTATCAGACGCCGAAGAATAAAGCTTGGTTCAAGACTACAGGTTCCAAGAATGATTGCCATAATATATCTGTTTTTTTTTTCAAATATTTCTTTTTGTGTGTAGTTTTTAGGGACCGCAATCTACATCGTCGCGTCCCCTGATACCCGCTGTTGAATTTGCTTTGTGACGCCTAAGAATCTTCAAAGCTATCGTTATCGCGATAGTAATGAGGCAAGGTGCCTGCCAAGAATAATAATTGTCGTCTTCTTCCGCGGCTTCAAATGAAACCTCAATGACACAACAGGTAAGCCTCCATTGTTGCAACGAATGACATTGATAATTGTTGCTCATTTCCGGAGCGGAAATAACATTTCATTTGGAATTGCAAAGAAGTTTCGATACTCCAATAGAAATTAAGTATTTTTTAATCAAACAAGGTCAATCAGTTATCATTACAGCAAGAGTTATATTAGAACTGTCATATTGTTAAATAACTTCACTTAAGCAATTATTAGTGAAAATGTGTATCATTTTTGTTTATGAAAATAATTTGAATAGTCAATTTATTTTATATCTGATATTTGCTATATAGATTTCATAAAAGTTGATAGTTCATTAAGAATAATAACTTAATACTTTCGACGGATTCGGCGGTAGCTTTTTATTTAAATTTATTTTTGTATAAATAGCACTGTTTAAATATTTTTCTTATCAGTTGATAATGCTCGCAATGAGCAAAAGCGATCCTGACCTTTTAAATAAAGTGGTATTAAATTCAAAGGAATATTGTGTCTTTATTAATAGTTTTGTGGAAGTTCATTTCAATTTAAAATAACTTAGATTATTCCACGTATTGTGCTACTAACTGTGACACGTGTTTCGCCTCTTTCAGAGGCATCTTCAGACAAACTTTAGATAAAAAAGAACCATTGTAAATAATAATTTTCAATATAATAATATGTACATATATGTCTATAATAAATACAAAAATATTTCAATTAACCCCCATTGCTTTTTTTCATTATGCATGCATGTAATAAATCAATATTAGATTTAACTTGTACATATTTTTAGTCAGTGATTGTACTATATTTTAGATATTTTTTTATGCCAATGCGCCAAATATTTTAAAGTTGAAAGATCGATGAGAATTTTAGTAATATAAGTCACTCGATATAAGCTTACATAAATTTACATCACAAACACCCATGTCTTCAGTATCAAATTTAAATTAAAAAATCTAAAATTGTCATTGACCTTACCGGGAACCGAGCCCAGACCCACTTGTTTGCTAGAACAAGCTCTAACCAACTAGACTCAATATTAGTTTATTTCAAATAATAATATAATTTAATTTTAAGTTAAATAAATGTCTTTAACAATATTCGTGAGAAAGTAGAATAACTTATCACATTGTGATATTGCTCACATAGGTAATTCCCTTTCTTATGGCAACAAAAAATCTTCATTTCCGCAACACTAAGTAAAATTGAAAATTCACCTAGATTCCGTTTCCGCAAGGTCCGGCATCTGGGGAATCCCGTAACCGACAGACTTAACTTTGGTCTCTCCTAACTTTACATACTAAAGAGAATAACTCAAAGTGTGGCTCAGAGCCGGGTCTTTATTGAATTTTCACTATCTTCGACGCTAACGTTGCGAGAAAACGGAGAGCTTGTTATGCTATTACCAACTTAACGGAAATTGTGCTTTAAAAATACCAAGATTAAAGATTTTTAAACATAAATAGTTATACTTGTTTATATTATAAACTAAACGGTTCCCGGCAAGCATTGCAATACCACTCAAAGAAAGAAATTGCTCAATTGTGTTTGTTGAAGTGCATGTTTTCTTACTTTCGATGGTTTCGGCGGTAACTTTGTGGAAGTTCATTTTAATAGAAAATTTAAATTAACTTTGATTATTCCACGTATTGTGTTACTAACTGTGACACGTGTTTCGCCTCTTTCAGAGGCATCTTCAGACTTACTATCGCAAAGTTTGCTTAAGTAAACTTTGCGATTTGTTTCCGATTTGTTTGCGATTTGTTAAATTTCCTATTTGCATGTTTTCTTTTTCTGTCCGTTTGACGTTTGCTACCGATATTCTATAGCACGACACACGTGCTACTTTAATTGTACTATAAGCTGTAAGTTAATTGTACTATAAACTTCGCACAAGTGCAAGCATACGTTGTCAAAAAGAAACTTTATGACAGACATTTTTTTATATATAAGACCTACTGTAACTTTACTTTGTCTATAACCTTCCCGGAAGTGCAAACAAAAAGTTTGTCAAAGTTTTATTGCAATCAGATAAGCGGTGTAACAACGCATTACGTACAAACAAACAAACCTTCATTTTTATATATAAGATTAAATCTATAAAATAAACATGTCTGGAAAAAAAGGATACAATAATCATTCGAATGTCTAGCAGAGCCAATGGTAGTACAATTTGATATCATACGGCCCCAATATGTCATACTAATTTGATTGCAGCCAAAACAACATTCACAGCATTTATAATATTTCCTTATTTATGTATTAAGAATACTAAAGATATTTTTTTTAGAATTTATTTTCAGTGGAATTTTCCCTTCCAACCGCGAATCATTGGTTTTGTTGCTGTTTGTGCATAACTTTTCCTACAACTAGTAAATATAAAAATGAACCACATCTATCATTTATAAGATAAGAATCTTAACAAAAAAATCTTAGAGAAGATGAGTCTGAAAATGAGTATCAGTGAGACGAAGCACGTGTTTAATATACTCACTCAACCAGTTGAATAATAAATTTATCAATTTTAATTTTATAAAAAATATATTCATAATTGCTAACAAATAATTAAGAAAAAACACAATATTCCTTTTTACTTAATTTCCACTTTTATTTATCAAGATCATGACCGGTTTCGCTGAAACTTTAACTTTATTATTCTTTGATGATTTTTTAATTACATGTTATAGGTGTTAAGCATTTTAATTTGTGTTATTTTAGAGCCACTTTTGGATAATTTCTAGTGTAATTTTTAAATTCTTTTCAATGTCAATTGTTTTTGTGTAAATAGCACTGTTTAATTGTATTCTTTATCATTTGACAATGCCCACCATGAGCGAAACCGGTCGTGACCTTGATGTAACCTTAAAAGTGGTAATTAAGTACAAATTAATATTGTTGTGTTTTTTCTTAATATTATGCTTTTCCACCAAGTGTTGACAGTGAACACCCTAAAAGTGCTAATAAATAAATCAAAGTTTTTGGTTTATACCGGAGGAACGTAAGACATTGCAATTCTCTGAGGATACGTAATATGTCAATCCTTTCGCTGGGATAAGGATTATTTGGGTAAAGTCCTAGAGTCACCGGTGTCTCTCGTGGTTTTGTTGGTTACACCCCAAGCAAGATGCTTTATCAAGCTGAATGTACACAGTCTCTGCTCGGGCTGTATTTAATACATGTATGAACACATACGCACGCCTTCGAGTTGCCACCCCTTCCTGTGGCGCATACTTTATGGTGTCGATATGCCACACCATATAGAATATGTTTAATAAATTACTTCAAGAAAACGTTCCTAAATAATTTTAGTTAACGAATTCACTAACTCGCCCGGTAGATTAATCATTTTTCATAACTGAAAAAATGAAAATTACCTTCACTTAAAGACTCACATACTGAACAAATCTCAATACATTTTTGTGAAGTTACGTAACACTATCGTGGATACAAGCTACAATGTGTCGAGTTACTGAATGGTTATTGTCATACTTGTATACTTACGTTTTGATGACTTGGCAAGAAGAAAGAAAACTTCGAAGCAGGCACCGTGTAGTGGCCATATAATCTCCACAGAAGAGAGTAGGTATCATAAAAAAACCAACGTATATTGTAAATAATCTATTTATTTTTATGTTCAACAAAACGACAATTTTTAATTGTGTTTTATATCTTTACATAAACGTTTAAGCCTGATAACAGTTCTACTCGACGACCCTACCATAGGTTTGATTTTTCTTTTAAAAAATAATACGACTCTTCTCAGTTTACATAGTTTTGTATATTTAATATAATTTACATATATATGGCATCTAGGTGAACTGGGTTCACTATGGATTGTTCACATCTAAAAGGATCACACCCTTCCATCAGCAAAGTTGGAAGAAAAGATCAGCGATTAAGGAGAACTTTCACTCCAACTGACAGTAGCTAAATTGTCGTTTAATTATTTATTTTATTGTATTCATTTTTAATTATTTTGTGAAAATTTCCGAGATTATAATTATTCCATTCGAAGAAATCGTTAGTCTACACTTTGGCTAAAATTGTCATTTATTTTTTGATACATATTAACAGTTTTAAGAAAAAATCATTCATAAAAATTCAATGCACCCATTTTCTTATAAATTAGCCGCTTTTCATTCAGAAATTCATAGACTTGTGAGTGTTCCTTTAAATGAAATAAACTTTATTATTATCAACAATGTATACGATATGTCTCTTATAAACAGTCTTTAATAAAAAAAACAAACTAAACTTGCAGAAAAAATGTTATTTAAAGGAAAATTGGCAAAGGACATGGAACATACTAGGTATTGGCGTAGAATCATTTATTTAGGAAATACAAGTTATAAAATTAAAAACAGCTAGCTGATAGTGTTGACCAGCTTTTTATTGTAAAAACTCTTTAGGCAAATTATTAGTTAACAATAAAGATAGAATACACTACTTGTGATTGCTTACACTTACAGATTGCAATACTTTTGTTGTACAAAATTTTATATCGGGAAAACCGAAAGGACATTAAAGACCAGAGTATCGGAACATATGACAGCTTTTAGATTGAGAAAAGACACGTCTAATTTTTCTAATCACTTAATTTCGGAAAGACACGCGTTCAATCACGAACAAGGGATAAAAATGTTGCACCCAAATACGGACGCCCATAAGCTTTTTTTCCAGGAAATTTTGGAAATAAACAGAGCGCAATTGAACAGCCTTCCGATTTTAAGTGAAATACTAAACATGTCGTGGTGTCCACTCCTATACCTTGTATAAGTATAATCATAAAACTTTTTCCGACAGACAAACAAATATTATTCTTAAAACTACTCACTACTCAATTCTGTGGGCATTCCCACGGGCTTATCCTTTTCGCCAGCAATGGCTTTAAACTCAATGATACATTTATTTATTATATAAACACGAAACATTCATTTACTAAGCGTTAGTTCAGGTTCATCCGTGCACTTGAACTCCTGAATATGCCGAAATGTGAAACCCGGGTCGTTAGTGACAGAATCTGTGTGAATGTACATAATTTGAACGATCCGATCGTTCGAATCGTTCGATCAATTGAAGTATTTACAGTAAAATTATTATCAAATATCAAAATAAATAAGAAAAATACCACAAATATTCTAACAATAATATATGAGATGCCTTTTTTACTGAAATCGATTAAACTTAATTTACTTTTTCATCGAGAATAAACTAAGAGAAACTTTACTTTTGTGAAATTGTTTAGAAGGCAACCATAACAAATTATTTCGTACGAGTATCAAGTACCGACTCCCTGGATAACAATTATGTAAATTGATTTAACTTCAGCGTAACGTAATTTATCAAATTTATTCCTAACGTATTCGTTTTTTTTTGTTGGAAATTCAAATCCATCGTAGGAAATGTATTTCAAAATAACAGTGAATTGTTTTTTAAAAATTGCCGAAAAAATATTAAGAATTTGTTATTGTCAGAATAATTACAAAACAAAACTTGGAATGTTTCTCGACCCACGGTCGCACCAATCTAACATAATACGTAGAGGAGTTTTCTGAAACATTTCAACACAAATAATTCAAAGACAACTATGTGTAAGTCAGTCATTAGACGACACTATTCGCTTCTAGTACAGAGAGAATTGTTATATAATGCCATGTTCGCTCCGTATGCATTTTATTTTAACAAAAAAAAAATCTACGACAACTCTTTGGTGTTCAATTTCTCTATCTTTTTCTAAGTTAGTAGTAACAGCACGATAGAACTAGCGATTAACTAATTATTTTTGATATGCCCTATTTAGTGGGATTGGATGGGTAGGAGAGAACTTCAACCGTCACAGACTTAATAATATTTTTGACAAGATAATAAATAATTCATTGTTAATTTGAAGGTTATCATAATTTTTTTAAGATGTCCTAAGCATTTCGATTTTAGACAATTTTATCCACGCTTCATTCATGTATAATTTTCGTAATTATTTGTAAATAGTTGTTATTTTTTTTAATATACTTTATCATTAACTTCATTCAATTTTATATAAATAGCCGTGGATCGATTTAAATTTTCTAACAAGCAGATCCAAATAAGTATTTTAAATATGTGTATTAAGTACAATTTTTTGTTTAATATAATCAACAAAACAATATTTTCATTACATCAAACATATAGTCATTAAAAATAATAACTTATAGTTATCCATTATTTTGAGAATACGTGCACTGTATTCTTTTTTTACTTGATATTATTTACAACAATGAAAGCTTTGAATTTATCGACAAAAATATTGTTACACGCAATAAAAAGCGTCAGTGAAATGTTATAAAACAATTTTTCACATTTTTTTATTATAGTTTTACAGCATAAAAGCGGACACTATTCATCGAGGGTTACATTAAATTCCCAGAGGTAGAGTGTGATGTAAAAGCACACTCGGCTTGTGTAGCTAGTTTATTGCTATAGCACCTGACGCGTGTATAATTTATAAAGGGACACTAGATGGCAAGCTGTTTTGAATATTTTCAAAAGGTCCCTTCGCGGACCATTTCTAAGCCCCCTTCCCATCGTACGCCTCTGAACGTTGGAATCATAATAATTAGAAACCGCACGGGACTTGGCGTAACATAAATATAATAGTGATAATATTTAGACGAATATTATTACTAGAACTTCAGTAACAATTTCAATAAATTATTAATAAACCTAAATTTCAATAAACTGTTTCCCTATTGTGTAAGAGTCATTCTTCTTATTTTGTCGTCGAAATAGTTACTCGATTCTATGTTATGATAAAATTAATATTGTGATATCAAATGATAATGTTTTGACAATTCATTATCTTCAAACAATTAAATGAACATATTTCTTAAAAAATAAAAGCGGTAAATCAAATTTTCACAAATAGCATCATTTTGGAAAACCTTATTTTTGCGCGTTAGATTAATAAATGGATAAGTGAAGTTACATTATGACAAAATTAAGAAGTCGTTCGGTTTAGCTAAGTATTTTGATACCGTTAATAAAACTACTAAACTGGAAACTGGTACAAGTAAAACGTTTCAAATTTGAAATTGTATGCATCATACACGTATCATAATAAATACCAATCATCTCCGATGTAAACCATATGGACATAAAATAGTGATAACTGTCAATCTGTATGCTAACTTTTCTTTTTGTAATGAAGAAAGAACAATAAATTTTAAGGGAAAATTACAATAAGTTAGCCAATTGTTCTGACTACACCCTGTTTTTTTGTGTTGGAGTAAATATTAATATTACAGACTGAATTTGATTGGTAAATGAAACATTTTTAGTAAATGAATTCAAACAGGTAAATACCCAAGACTGTTCGACAAAATATAAAATTATGTTAAAAATATTACAATACTATAATTGAAACATTATAACAGAGGTCTCACTGATTCAGATATTACAGTAAAAGTGTTAGTTATTACTATTCCAGATGTGTTGATTTTACACAGGCAATAAAGACATCCAAAGTGCGCCAGCAAAACTACCCTCTCCTTATTAAGGGTTTCCAATTAAATAATTCCAGAGGAGAAGGGGCTCACTTGATTCTTGTTACGAACAACTTCATCTTGGTATTTAGATTTAGAATTACTAATGAGGTGTGATGTTTATTTGTTTTTCATTAATTCACATTACAAAGATACCAATTTAACATATATAAGTGGTGAAAGGACACAAATAAATAATATCGATTGTAGCTATATAAATATATAAATCAAGCTTATAAATAGTTCAAATATATTTTGTTTCTATTCTCTTTGAATGTTTGAAAGAACACATCAATTAAATTAATAATTATATTTATCTTTAAGAAGTTATATTTTTGCTTTAATTATATCGGATATAAAAACTCTGTATCGATAAATCCAATTCCAAGTTTGAATCGTTAAAATTTTTTAGACTTTTAAATTTTCAACACAAACGATGCGGATTGTACTTTTTGGCACGTTAGTATTGTTTTTATAATGCGTATAGACTAAAATAAAGTTTATTTACCTAAAATATTTATTTTGAAGCCAAGCTTGAATATTAAAATTAATTAAAAAATGTATAACATTTTTTAATGTTTTCATATATTTTAAAAAAATATCTAAATTCTTTACTTTTAGGGTGTTCTCTCTTAATGCATTGTGAAAAGGTATTATATTTTTTAAAAAATACTTTTCCAATTTCAAAAATATTCAATATACTCCGGTTCAGTTTTCGAGGAGATTTATCAACTGATAAGATAATACAATATTACAGTGCTATTTATACGGAACAAAATAAAATTATTATTTGTATTATGCTCGTCATGGGTGAACCCGTCCAGATCTTTTTAGATTAGACCGTAAAGTTAGTACAAATGGGTATTTTTTTTTTAATGTACACCATTAGTGGAATAATATTAAAATCAAATTAAATACATATTGTTTATATCCAGGGAAAATTCGTTCTCACTAACCGTTTAGTCAAATCTATAAACAAGGCGTAGACTAAGCGATTGGCTAATAATTATTCCTTTCCTAGTCTCATCCATGTAGCCATGTAAAAAAAACTTTAGCAACTAAATAAAAACCGGTGTTCAGTTTGTGTGTATATGATTCAAATTAGAAGAAGACATTGTTAAAAAATACAACAAACAGTAAACATTGTGGAGTTACCGTGATCACAAAAAACAATCTTGAACCGTTATTAGAAGTGCAAAATATTGTCCTGCCAAACTTGCGAAAGGACTCCCCAACACATAACCGATTAGACGGCATCAATTGTTGACACGTGTTTCTCAGAGGTCAGTTGTGGAGTGTCGAATTAGGAGCGGAGAAAACGGCCATTTTCTCACCTAACGCTCCGGTCAAAGACACGTGCCAAGTCGCTCGAGTACACGTGCAAAGGTTAATCTACGTAAGATCAATTGGCTATTAAAACTGCAAACTGTTGACATAAACATTACTCTGCTGACGACTTGAAAAACAAAACTAGTTAATATTTCAATTCAGTTTTTAAAAATAATACACATAAAATAAAATGCAACGGTACACATTTTCTTAGATCTAACTTATTCTTAAATACGTTTGTAATTATTCGTGCATGTAATATAATTGATAAAATTTAAATTAGAATAATGTCCCAATTCATTAACATAGAATATTTTGCAAAACATATTTCGCTAACCTTCTTTTTATAGAGCAGCATTGGCGTCCATAAACTGTCACATATAAATTCTTTTCAACTCATATGGCAATTTATTTTTACTTTTGACTATATATTTAAATAAATATTTTAGTATCAGATACCAAACAGCATTACCAATCAATTAAGAACGTCTGGCAAACCTATGACAAATTGCTAAGCGTATTATTTTGTATTGAAATAGTTTTCCGTTTTTTTTTACCCTTTTTCTTACAAACGATATATCATTTATTAATGCTAGCGAAACCACTCTTGAAAATTGCACGAAATTGTATAGTCACAACTTTTTATTATAAATCCATGTCCGTTCCTAATGTAAAGTATAAAGTCTCCTAATGAAGGTATCTCAACATAAGTTTTTTACGAGAACTGTTATTTAGTTGCTCAACTTTCCTTTAATTTCGAAGAAAGAATTAACAGAAATAATATAGTTAGAGCAAGAATTGTGGTTAGCTAATCGCTCTCGCTTTGCCCCGATAGTTTATGATTGGAAGATAATGCTAGCGAAACCACTCTTTAAAATTGCATGAAATTGTATAGTCACATTTTTTTATGAATCCATGTCCACTCTTAATGTGAAGCTTATGGTGTCTTAAAAGAGGAATCCCAACAGAAAGTTTTTTACGAGAACTGTTTGTTATTCAGTTGTTTATTTTTTCGAAGAGAGTAGGAATATAAAGGGCATAGTTAGAACAAGACTTTTGGTTAGCTAATCGCACTCGCTTTGCCCCGACGTTTTAGGATGGTACAGAATTTATCATAAAAATCGTTAGTACTAGATGACGAACTCGTGAGATCCGTCAAGGAAGCCAGACGTTGACCACTGGGCTACGGACCTGACACTAGTATAAACACATAATGTAAGAAAAAATAATATAACATTTGACACGTATCATTTTACAAAATAAGTTGTTTGAGAAGATTAAAAATGTGTAATTTTTCTCATTTCAAGAGTGTTCATTTTAAGAGGTTTACTATGGAAGTGATACAAAAATGTTGCCTTTATTCAGTAGGATATTTTGATCCATCATCGCTTTATGAATATTACAATAGAAATACATCACCTTATTGATAAACCTCCTCGAAAAGCTTCTAGTGTGATTGACTGGCATAACAATACACGTACCATCATACCTACTTACGCCTGTTTGTTTTGTTGCTAATACAATGAAAAATGAAAACAGATACGAGCTTTGACATTTTCAAAGATAAATTATTATTTATTTTTACGAAAAAAAAGTATGTACATTACTTTTTTTTTACTTTTGACAGAAACTTATGACGGGTTTAGCTGTAAAAATTTCGCCAAGGCAAATATGAAAAATAAAATCGTCGATTTGATTTATAAATATAGAAATATTTACTTTTCCAACAATATTTTTCTCAAATTTATTGTCCTTTGTAATTATATTTTAACGAGGATTGATGTTAGTGAGTGAGAAGTATCTTGAATTTAGAGAGTTATGCTAATGATTCGTGAACTACAGATAAGAATTATTGTAATTATTTATTTTGCCGGCTGCGTGACCGGCGTCGTTTTCTTCAGCTACCGAGTTCACGGGTTTGAATCTCAATGTATTTGATGCCTTGAAATCCACCCTCCCCTCATCATTGCCTTAAAACAGGACGAAGCGTGAGCTTACTACTTGTCTTTTCGTAGTAATATCGATGCATTTCTACTTTATTGTAAAAAGGAAAAGATCAGCAACTGACTAACAAGCATTTATCATTGAAACACTTATGTTGGAATAGATTTCATAAGGAGTTCATATGCTACATATTGGGATAGTATATTGTAAATATATATTATATAAAATGTTTTACCACTCGGTGACATTCTTTAGAAATATCTCGATAGGAATATTGTATAATTTAAGATTTCGACTGAAGGTGCTTGATGGAATTTCAATATTAAATTTGAAACTTTTTAGCAGCAGAAATTACAAATTTTCCTCATCCTTTAATAAATAAAGCGAAAGATATTTTTCAGGTGTACCAATTCGTTAGAGTTCTCTATTGTGATAATTTCTATAGCCACGTATAATTGCAACAAAGCTCCAGAATTTCCGAAAATGAAAAAAAATACGTCTCGCGTTCGCCGGCTTCACTGATACTGCGTATCATATTGTCACGCTGTCATCTCGAAAATAAAAAGTATTTTTTTCACCCTCCTAGTAGACTTTAAAATAAATATTTTATTTGTTTGCACACCCTGTCGCTGTTATTTCCTTTGAGGGGTTATCAAAGAAATTATGAAATATGAACGAACGAGTATCAGGCTCTGGGTTATTTTACCAAACAGAGATTTTAAAAACGAAACATTCTTTTAGACTTAGAGTTTTTTTTTCTAAAAACATAGATTTTAATCGATGGATAAGAGTTATTCTACAATAGTATTTGCATATATTCAAACGATGTGCTTATGTCTATGTTGTTTTGTTTCATTGTTCTAGTTGAATAGAGATTATCTCAACTAATCATCCAAGTGATTTTGATGTCGATTCTCATTGAATTTTTTTTTCTCTCTCTTCATATTTTGTGAGTCGACATTAGTTGTAATGCCATTCATTATGATCTCAAGATTAAAGCTTATTATTTTTGCTATTATTTATTACAAAAATACTATCAATGTGGCTTATTCATTTCCGACTGCTGTCATTCGGTAGCTTACGTATTATCCTAAAAGAATCGGATGCATTGATTTTTTTATTAGAAAATTTCACTTATTTGCCAATCGTTATTTAATAATAAAAAACGAAACCAACATGACTCTACAAGAGCTTTTTTATGTGACCATTTAAAAACGTTTCAAGTTACAAAACCTTAAGTAATCATCTATTAAGAGTTGATTAGAATGTTTTGATAAAGTCAAAAATAATGAATCAAGAAATCTACGCTTAAAATTACAATAAGACAAAGTTTTGCTTTTTTAAGTGATATTCACAAGAAAATGGCTATTATTCAAATGATATTACCGTTATCAAGTAAGATTTCCTATGAATGAAAAACTTCTTTTGCAGATCGAGAAAATTTTCAATGAAATAAAGTTATTTCTATAAAATTATCATACAATGAATGCGATTGCTTACAAACATTTTGCTTAATACAAAGAATTAAAATTAATAATCTATTCAATCCTGGAAAAATCTTTTATTTTTTTTTGTTATCTTTCAATAAAATTTCTTTTCAGTCATTGATAATTCCTCAGTCATCAGTTTTTAATGCTCGTGATGAGAGAAACTGACACTGAGTTTTTTTGTTAAAAAAACAATACCTTTCAGATACACCAGATCCTTACATTAATGTTTAAATCAGATCATATTATAAAAGCTTCCAAAAGCAGAACTTCTATTCTTCGTGTATGCTTAAATCTAAATCGATTGTTCAAACTTCATAAGAGATCGCATATTGTATGTCAACAATCTTACAATAGATTAAACGTTTATAACGTTTATTTACTATCGGCAATAAGTTTCATTCTAAATTTTCGCAAACCTCGAAGTTTTCCATTCGGAATATTTAACACCTCAAATATAACTGGCTCCAATTTCTCCGAGCATTGAAAACTTACAATTTCAAATGAAACGCTTTATTGGGAACACATTTGATTTCATATTCCAACTCTAACTGACTGAAAACGCTGACTTTTCGCTTATAATACATTCCACTTACGGACATAAGTTTTCGAATAATTTCGACTGAATACAAACTTGTTCACTCGTTACAATTGAAGATAACATTTTTTGTCATTACTATTCTGCACACGGCAAATATAAAATGGAATAAGATTCATTGCTCCCTCAACATAGCGATAATTTAAAGTTAATAAATTTGTATTATATATATCTAATATATAAAAAAAAACCTTTGTTTGTTCGTATTTTATGCGTTGGCACACCGCTCATCCTATTGCAATAAAACTTTGACAAACAAATGTTATAGGCGTAGTAAAATTATTTAACTTCTTATAAATAAAAATCAATATTTTTATGTCTACCATACAGCTCATTTTGACAACGTACGCTTGCACTTGCGTGAAGATTATAGTACAATTATCTTACATTAGATAGCGCGTGTGTTGCACCATAGACAATCGGCAGCAAACGTCAAACAGAAAAAAAGAAAACATGCTCTTCAATAAACACAAACTTTTTCTTTCTTTGAGTGGCATTGCAAAGATTGCAGTGAACCGGCTAGTCTATTATATTATTTACCGAAATATGCATTTTGACTCGAATACAATTTACAAGTAAAGCAAATTTTAAAATGCTGAATGCCAAATTTCACACATACGTATATAAACAAAAAAAAGGAAAAATTCCAATCTGATTGATTGCAACTCATTAGTATCATTATTTGTTTGCTTTATTTCAATTCTATCACCCCCCTCCTTGCTTCCCATAAAAGGAAAAAAACCCAAACTCCATTTTGTAATTTCATAATTTTAAAATGTTAGAATCAATCTTGCTTCATTACTTGAGCAAACTTTGCGATAGTAAGTCTGAAGATGCCTCTGAAAGAGGCGAAACACGTGTCACAGTTAGTAACACAATACGTGGAATAATCAAAGTTAATTTAAATTTTCTATCAAATCTTAACATTTCTCACTCAACGAGGAACACAATAGTTTTTACCGCTTCTCTCTTTCAAAACAATAATAATTTAGAACTTGCCAACACAACATGGAAAGCTTAATCGAAAGCAAGTATTGCTCTGCATTATTTTCAATATAACGTTCGTTCCTAGTCAGGATTATCTGTCGTGGCGCAAGAAAGCTCTGACACTTTACGTAGAGCTTTTGGGATACCGTGCAATTTGTTGCAGCCCGCCAACCTCCGGGGGAGGGGGTCCTGTTGCACCTGATGCGCTTTCCAACACCATAACACTTACCCACTGCCACCCTTACAGTGTCACCATCGCATTTTTACATACCACCTACCCAGTCCGCTAGTCTTAAGATGGGATTTCACTGATCGCTTACACAAATTATATATTAATTTTATTATTTAAAAATACTTTAAGTTTTAGTATTTTTTTCACGTAACACTATGATTAAATTTTAATTATTTTGATTCTGTACTCTTCCATAAGTTTTGTCAATAACGACCCAGGTTTCGTCTTTCGGCATTTTCAGGTTTTATCGAATGCACGAATGCACTTGAACTGACGAGCAGCAAACGGTTTGTATCGTTTATAAAAGTGAATCGCACAGTATAATTATTGTTAACCTAATTGATATGACTTTGCGAGAATATATGACATTAATTAAAACCTGAAGATGCCGAAAGGAGAAACCCGGGTCTTTATCGACAAAATTTATGGAAGAGTAGAGTCAAAAGAATTCAAATTTGATATTGAGGTTCCATTAAGCACCTTCAGTCGAAGTTCTAAATTATGATTAAAATTGGCCACGAAAATTCTTTAAATGTAAATAATCCAAACATTAATATTTTATTTATCTGATGTTAAATTATATGTCATGTGTCCAAGCATGCAACTTCAATACTTTTTTTTTAAACATTATTTTTTTTTTTCACACTGTGGATTTTTTACACGAAAACCGTGTAAAAAAAGTTTAGATTATTTCCCTAAATTTTAAAAATCGTGTTATTTGAAAAAATAACAATGGTGTGTGGTATAGAAAATCGTGTATAAATCTTTTTTCATAATATGTATCTTGATTATTAAGAAAAACATTATAGTATTCATCGGTAGTTGATCAAATAAAAACTTCTTATGAATGAATAGACAAAAATTAATTTCATTGCTAGAAATGATGGAAAAATTGCTTTAAAGTAAACTTTTCATATCATTCATTTCCTATGCGTATGTTTCATGCTTTAGAGATTTTTACCTGATGTGCCAAAATTAATTCGTATTTTAATCACAATACTCATACTACAATAAGTCAATGACAATTGAGAATGGTCATGTTTACACTAACCATAAAACAGGTTTAAAAAAGTTTTCCCATAGTTGTATCGAGTTCTTGCATGCTACCCTTAAATATACGCATAATGATTTTGTTTATGAAATCCGACGCTATATATTTTTTAATTATATTTTCCCAACACTTAGTATTTGTGTTTAATAAATATTTTTTCTCTGTTATTTATAAATTTGCATCTGTATTTTTTAGTCAATACTCTTATCCTCCGATATAAATTCAAGACAATAGAAGCCAATCGCTTGTTAAATCTTTGCATTCCTATAGTTATTTTTTACATTCCAAAAAATGATTGTCAGTAATACCACCTCCAACATTATTGTCCATAATTTTGTATCCATCACGAATATCCGCCTTCTTTCATGACAAAGCGGCCATCACAAAATATCGGTACTAAACAGATTAATATTTGATATTTTTTAATATACATTTTTTTGTCTGGAGTAAATCGAGCAATAGATTATCATTCAGTATAGCAGTGCGCTTATATAATATATTCAATTCACTGAAGATAGCCTGTATTTCATATGGGCCGTTCTTACCAATACTGGTGGGATGCGTTTCCGATAACTTCGAATATACGTTATGTGCATACTTTCAAGAAGTGTCAAGAATGTTTCCAACTCTTCAGAAAATACATAACTTGATGCAACATTCTTTTAAAGTTTTAAGTTAAGGGAAAAAAATAGTTCATTTGAAGATTGTTAAGAATAGTTTGTACAATTACGAATGTGCGTAGTTTTAATTGTACAATAATAACTTTAAAACATTTTTCATATCAAATTAAATCAATACTTTCAGCACTGCAAAAAGGGAATTACTTTATATTTAGTTAACTTGTCTTATTATTTATACCTGCCACCTGCCTGCTGTGCAGTTCATGGGTAAGAGTTCAAATCCTTGAAATATTTCATTCATTGCTTTTTCAATCGATTTACTTATATCGAAAGGGAGTCTGTGATGATGTTTTTCTATCTACCCACTCTATCCAATATAAGAAAACAATAATTTACTTTTTAAACATAATCTATCTGAAAGGATAGATTGAGTCACCAGGTTTCATCGAATATTTTCCCACGTAAGAATTAGACATACGTATGTATGCATTTCTCTAATTTATAGATTTTAAGAAGAATGAGGGGTTTTGATTGCTGGATTAAGTTTAATAAAAGGGCAAAAATTCATTATACATTACATCTATCGTAGTTATATATTTACATGTAAAATATAAAAAATAATACTGTAGATAATAAATAGTTTTTAATGGAACAGATGAGAATAAATTGATTTATGTGCCAATTAAAAATGAAAAATTTGTTTACCGAAATAGTATAGCCAAGGCTGTATGATTTAGGTAATATAATTTATTCTACATTAGAAAATACAAATTTATCATTAAACGATAAAATTATTGAGAATCTAAAACTTGTGAAAATTGATTTAATATAAAAGTGTTTCTCTCCCAAATATTTGGTAACAATGTTTTTCATTTATGTAAGAGACAATTGATTCCGATGGATACGAGAGAAACGTAGATGAAGTTGCTAAATAAACGGGAACATTGTACAGACCGCAGCCTTTCAAATTCAAAACGTTGTAGTTGCCATTCATCTGAATATATAAAAATATATAAATTCTTCGAATTTTAAAAACATCTCTGCCAACAAGTTTTAGGGAAAGGTATTTTTTTTTATAATGTACTAGTTCGTTGAAGTAGTTTTATTCATCAATTAATCAAAATATAATTATTTGATTGAGTCGCGCAGATGTTTTTTATATGTTTTGGACTGGAAGTTATTGTTATTCAACCAAAAAATACTAACTTATTTAAAAAATTAAATTACGTTACAAAAATTAGAACCAAATATTGTATGTATTGTATAGATGTAAAAGTAAAATTATCTAAAACAAAACAAATGAAGTGATTAAATATTTATTTTAAATGCAGACGGAAGGGCGTGATCGCTACAGAGATAAGAAGTTCACGGTAACTCCATATGCAATTTTTTTGCAAATCACATTCTATATGCTTCCCCTCATACTATACCCATGCATGTAAACACACATGCGCATACATACATACACAGCCCTGTTTAATACCCATTTACAAATAATTTGCTAGAAACTTAGAAAATTAACAAGCCGTACTGGGACAATTCATTTTGTTAACAAAAACAACGTTGATTACTAGATTTTATTATAATATATTCAATTCATGTAATAATAGTTAAAAACAAAAATGGTGCTTACGGTGCTGTGAATTTGAAATGCCACCCGTATCCTATATCTTCTATTCATGGCGTAGATACATATAACGTGAAGTACTTTTACATTCTCTTCACATTGCCTTCCGATTGTTACCTCTCAACGTATTACGTGTTTGCTAAAACGTACACGTAACTGGAAATATAATATTATTCTACGTACTTGTTTCCCTTCACATTAAGAAACGTAAATAGATTCTGATTTCAAATCTTGGCTTAACACAGTGGGTTAACTGAAATTGGTTTGATATAAACGGTCGAATTATTGATCAAGGCCGAATAACATGTTAAAATATTTAATAGTTATATCGACATCGAAACTAGAGCCAGTGACGGCCGGTCAATGTGGCATTGGATCAATGCACCCCTTGTATATGCAGGGGTGCTTATATCTCATTCATTTAAAATTCTTCATGTATTTATTGTCTATAATAAATATTTTTATAATTTATAATGAGTGAATGGTATAAATGTTAGTTTCGAATATTATTTCATGAAATATAACCACCCCTGCATATACAAGGGGTGCATTGATCCAATGCCACATTGACTGGCCGCCACTGACTAGAACGCTTAGCTCCCGGTCCCAAAATACTTTTAAATTGTTCTTGAAAGAAAACTATATCAAAAGTGGTATAGTAATATATTTGAATGCTTTTTTTTTAGTTTAGTTTATAATTATTTTAGCTTTACGCCCTCGACAAGACGTTTGATATTTTTTAGAGCTAAGATACATTTATATATTTGATCTTATTATAATGGAGTTTAACCAATTCAATCAATTAAGCAAAAACATTCACTTCGATACAAGAATCGACACGACAACAATAATTAATGGTTATGCAAGGTTTTGCTAGAAATTAGAGATACCGAATAACTAGCAAGACTAGATTATTTGAAAACTCATCAACACAATATTTCTTAGATAAATCAAAATAAAAATGAGAGTCACTCAAGAGAATATAATACCATGTTTAATGCATTCGAGGCGGCAGCATTTCATTTGAGACGTGGTCGCACTCCATCTTACGGCGTGTCAGTGAACTAACATATTCCATTCATAGCGAAGACGCAAACCGCTATTCTATTGTAGGTCTCGAGCCCGACGCGTCAAGGTATGAATTACAAAAATATTAGAAGCCTCAATCATCCGTTGGCTCGGCCAATAGCAATACGCCGATAAAGGGATGAGGGATGATGACGTGAGGCTCATTATTTATTGGCCCTGAAGGTGTTCGGTGGAACGGTCAATGGCCGGAAGTGGTTAGAACGGAAACGGCAAGGGTTGTGCAAAAATACTACACTATACAGGGTTGTCATATTGACCACAAAGCTGGTGTTTGACAGTCGAAAGCTTCGCCGGACGTAACTCCAGTGTAACATATTTCTTATTTATCTTATTACATACTGAAGTTTGCTGCACTCTGCATTAAGAAATACGTTGGGAAAATGAACTGTCACAATTTATTCATTCGGTGTTAAAAGACAATTTAATAGCTTTGTTTGGTATTTGTTCTAAAATTACATCTTAAAAGATTGTTACTTCTTTAAGAATTTGTTCACTTTTAATTTGTTAGCTATCTATGCTTAGTGGAGAGGCATTATTTAAAAATAGATTAGGATAGGTTTTACTTATCGGGAGCATTAGATGATTTTTTTCTAAATTTATTTTGACACCATATCATTTAGCGTTTATACAACGAGAATCTTTTATAAACAATATTTTTTTATAAATTTTCACTCCCAATGTAGAGCATTGAGCCTCTCAATGAAGGAATTTTAACAGATTTTTTTTCTACGAAAACTGCTTGTTTCTCAGTTGTACAACCTCAGTTCTTTTTAGAGAGGGTATAGATAAAAATAATATAGTTATAAAAATATTTTTTGTTTTCTAATAACTCTTACAGGATTATTTTAGGATTGGAATGGTGGGGAGGGAGGATTTTCGAACATTACAAAATTTTCATTTCAAATGAACATTTCCAACAGAAATCGACAAATCAATTGAATAATTGGTGTTTGTATTGGGATTCAAACCCGTAAGGCTCGGCATGGAAGCCAACAACGTTGACCAATGTGCCATGGAACCGATTAAATTAAATAATAAATATTTAAAAATACTTTTAAAGTGTTAACTGACAAATATGAGTAGAATGCATTGTATTAAAAAAAATCGCAATGTTTTATCCCTATTCACTATCAAAAACAATATATTGCTTACTACAAATAACTAAAAAAAATTAGCAGTAGTTTAAAAAAAATACCAAACTGGTAGGCGAGTAATCTCACAGGATGCCCAAGTCAAAAAAAAATATACCGGACGGCGTTGATAATTTGTGATTCTTCACGCTCTGCCAGGCCTCTGCATTGTTTTTATTTAATCAATTCAACACAAAAGAAACGATATGCTTATCATCACGTTAGTAAAATTATTTGAAGGGTCTATCCTACCGCCTTTCACGTCCATTCAATCCGGACTCATTGTTTAATCGAATACGTATTTAAAGGCGAAACCATAAAAGGTTTGATTGACTTCGCCGTAATATTTTATGAAGTATTTCATTCTTTTGATCACAATGACTCCTTTAATAGAGTATACCAAAAAATCTGGAAATCAATTATTTTTGTGCTTATTTATTTGTTTTATTTCGCATGTTCTCAGACAATTGATATGGGTCTATTATAGGTGGAGTGAGCCAACTAGTAAAAAAGTATAACTTTTTCTTGGCCTTTTAAGTATTATCACGTCTTTGCTACTTTGGTGGATTGCAAATTTTTATTTTACGGAAATAACACTATTGCAATGTGTATTAACTGAGGTTACTTCACTTTTACGATACTTTAAAACGTGTAGAATATTATAATGCTACTTACTTTTTTTTTCTAAAATACCACTTTGGTCACTTTACCCATAATGGGCTTATATGCTATTGTACTAAGAAATCAATTCGCAAACTTTTCTCCTATGTTACGTCAAATACGAATTCTGTGTTTGTTTTTTCTATTAAAATAGATTCAATCATTTTTTTTTGCTTATAAGACATTGTAAGCCTGGTTCATTTTTGGTTCTAATTTAAAATTACTTGATACGAAAAAACGGACAAATAATGTTTTGATATAACACGATTATTTTAAACTTTAAGTTAACATTACCAATTAATATATATTGCCAGACAATGATTCGAATCAAAAACCACTGCTAAAGTATTATTTTGTTTATGAATCACCTAATGCAAATATTGAGTGTAAAAACCTTCAAAGACTTTTTAAGTTTTGTTTAAGTTTTCAATTGATACGGTTCAATGTTTCTTTTTCAGCTTAACAATTTTGACGATGGCATGAAGCCTCAACAGGAATCGAGTATAGTTTCAACAACAGAACCAAAATTTACAATAATAAGGTATCTTAAGTTGATGCTTGTGAAAAAAAATAAAAAATCATTGCGTCAGTCAAAAGCCACGCTAAAATTGTATTAAATTAGGTTTATCGTGTATGCACTACCGATATTAAGGTAAAAAACGTATTTTAGTTCTAATTTTTTTAAATTAAAATGATAGTCCTTTTGGTTTTAAGCCCTCTAAATTTTTCTGAGGAGGGTGTGAAATCGAAATGCTATAGGTAACATAAGAACAATTTCGTATAAATGAAATACATTGCTATTTGTTTTATCTTATTATAATGGAGTTCTACCAAGTAAATGCCAAATCAATCGTAATGTTTTATTTTTACATAATTATTTTATAAAAATCATGACCGGTTTCGACCTATGTTAATAATGCTCGCGAAATTGATTCTTATCTTAAATTAATTATGTAGAATTAGTAAAAATGAATTTTAACAAAAATATTAAAGCTTTGTTAAGTTAACTTTTTGGTTATTTTTTAGTTTAATTAGTTTAAACTCTCATTTTGAATACTTACAATGATTCAATTACAAATAATTACATGGATTGAATAAAAAGTCAGTATTAGCATTTTTCTTAATGGTAATTAAATTTAATTAATGCACGTAATTGCATTTAGGTTACTGAATCTCGAATAACGTTTCCTATAATCACTCTTTCAAATGGTTTAGAATTATCTTTATCTCGAATAACGATAATATTAATTATCCCATTCAATCCTTTGCAGAAACAAAGAACCATCGGGTAGCGAGCTGGAGAAACATTATGCCAGTCTTTTCGTCCTTTATATATTATCTCAACCGGATTTTTCGTGGCCTCACTATTGTTTAGCGTATCGCAAATAAATGGACCGCATTTGTCCGTCTGTCTCTGTGAGCCCCGGGCCGCGCCGGGAGGCGACACGAATCGAGGGGCGGGATAACCAAACGTGGCCATCTCCATACAACGAAAAAGTGTTTTTTACTATCACAGATGAAGACAGTACTCTAAGTTATTTAGAATTTAAGAAAGGTAGTAATAGTTAATTTTGTTGGCGTATATAGCTTACCAAGCGATAATAAAGATCGAAAGATTTGAGGTCAATATAAAATTGTAATTTGTTTAATTGTAACTGTAATTGTAATTTTTTTCTAAGTAAACATTAAATATTTTTGTCAGCGCATAAATATGTAGTTCTTTATTCAAATAATGCGTTGTATAGAGCAGTGCTTCCCAATTTTTCGTTCCACGGCCCCCTAAATCTAAAAAAAGAATCCGCGGCCCTCCTCAATTGTCACAGAAACTCGTTTTTTTTAGCTCACAGACAAATTCGAAATTCTCGATTTGCTATACTTTTCCCCATAATTCAATTTTCAATCCAATAAGGCGGCCCCCTTAAGAAATTCCGCGGCCCCCAATAAGGCGAACACCGATTTGATAGACAAATATATAGATTTTTGTACTTTCTACTGAATTTCGCGGCCTATGGGTTGGAAAGCACTAGAATAGAGTTTCCCGAACTGGGGGACAGCGGGTTTTCTTTGAGGATTCATAGAATTTTTCAGTAGAAAGTAAACATATTTAATACATAACTTTGTGAAGCAGCACTTTCGTAATTACCTATAATTAAAAATAAGCACAAACCATGCCTTTCAGGGATTAAAGAAGATTTCAAGCGAATTAACATTTCTGAAATTAAAAGAGATATTGATTTGTTTAATAAAAAAATTTCACCCCATCCTCTTCATTAAATTGATTTGTGTATAAATTCGTTTTATAAGTCATATTTTTCATCCATGTCAGCTCCTTATGTAGAGCATATGGCTTCCTAATGGAGGAATGTCAACAAAAGTTTTTCTACGAGAAATGTTTTTTACTCGATCGCACAACCTCTCTTTTTTCAATAGGAGGGATAGAGAGATTGGAACAGGACTAGTGGTTAACTAATCACTCTCGCTACACCCAGTGCTTAAAGAATTGGAAAGGGTGAGATAGAATTTTTAAACAATACAAACACCCATGCCTTTGAACAGAAATCGATTGAGAAAATGCTGTTCGTAATGGGACTCGAACTCGTAAGATCTGGCATGGAAGCCCACAACGTAACCGCTGTGCCATATGACCCGGCTCAGTAATAATTAATGCTTAATATGTTAAATATTTTGACGAATAAAAAAAAAAAAATTGGGGGGCCTTGGCATGAAAATTTTTGGGAAGCACTGTTATACATGACAGAGGCCATTGCAAATAATCAAAACGCATTCGTTACGTTAAAAATTACGTCAGTTACTTTGAAAAAAATTATATTGCATTGCAGCTTAACTGCATATTCTAAATACAAAGTTGTTATAACGAAGTTGTCACAATATTTATTTTTCAATGTGGTACTGAAATATCAACTTACTTCTACAAAATCTTGAATTGATATTCAGTGAGCATGGCCAAGTTTTAGTTTTCACGACCCAATTGCAGGGTGGGAAAATCAGCATGAAAATCTTATTTGTAGGAATTGTATCAACACTCTTTTATTTTCAATTCTCTGCAAGAATATTTATAGCTCGACTGATTTATTACACGGTATTTACTTCTCGATGAAGATCTCTATTTGAATAGTTTATTTCATTTTTTTTCTAACACGAAATCTTTGCTGATTTTTTATTTACCCTTAATAGATTCGGTGGTAACGTTTTGAGAACTTTTTTTTAAATATAAAATTAAATGTCACAACTGTATTACTTCACTTGTTGTGTCTATAATTCTGTATGAAATGCATTGTATGACAAATAACGTAATCTTATGTGCCACTAACATATAAAACAACAATAAATAAATATATCAACACCATATTTTCAATGGATTCGACGGTAGCTTTGTGGAAGTTAATTTTGAATATAAATTTAACTCGTTCCACTCGTTGTATTACAACATGTGACATGCGTTTTTCTTATTTGAGGAAGATCATCAGACATAATATCGTAATGTTTACGAATAAACAAACAATTGATTCTAATTATTATAAGTTTTTTGTCCGTTTCAAGTCGGCTTGGAATCCATTTGTTAATAACATTGAAAATATGATAGACGGATCACTATTGTTGAATTTATTTACTTTACCTGATGTAAGTAATTAATTTGTAATAAGTACTATCAATGTTTGTATCTTACCGCCTCCTTGCGTCCAGTAGAAAAAGACAAAACCACGACTTTTATTTCTGTAATTTATAACTTAAGAATTATAATAAAGTTTAAGTTAAATTAGTAAACGTTGCGATGTTACACCTGATAATACTTCTCAAAGTGGCGAAACACGTGTCACATTTTTAACACACGACGTTAAATAAAAATGTTATTAAATTAACTTTATATCAATACCAAGTTGTTGGTTCAAAGACATTATAATTACGTCATGAACGTCGGCAAGTCGAGTGATTGTTCTTGAGTCTGGTAGGGTGGTTAGCGCATAGTTGTGTGCAATGTCCCGTAACCGAAACAACATTCCGTACGGCGAGGCGCAACACATCCGGAACCGCAAATCGCCCGTTCACTCTGCCAACCCTCGCCACGGGGTGACCTTACCAGGTTCACACCTTTCCTTCCCTTTGCGATTGTGCCCGCAGGAATTGGGCAGGTCGTTGAGGAATATGAATAGGGTGTTCGGGTTATGAAAATTATTTTTTGTCAATAATTGAAGAGCTACAATACTCAACGGTAGAGAGCTTGATCGATATTTCAATTATTTCGGCTCATTGCTGGTATTCAGATATTCGGATTTCGGATGTCAATCATTGACATTTTCAAACAAAAACGTAAGCTTTCCAAATACTCATTTGATTCATTTACTAGAATGCTTTGAAAATTCGGTAAATTTACGAATACCGGACGATTGAGATTGTCTATATATTTGGATATAAGTAAAAGAAAGACTGAATTTATTTTTATTTACAGTAAAAAAATATATTTTTTTAAATATTTTCAGATTTCTGTATTCGATATGCTAATAATGAATAAAGCCAAAATCTTTAATTCCCCGTTTCAAAACCCATAGTAAAAACAAAAAAAAATCTGGCAAGAGTTCGAAAAATTACTTTACATGTAAAAACGTCGAAATTTACATGTATATATTTACAAAACTACATGAAAAAATAAAACATATATTTTCTCTAATACAATGCCAAAACAACGAAGAACATCACATTCGTTAATTGCCCAACGGCTTTTTCGTTATTTGGGCAAAAGTAAACAAAATTTCAGCAAAAGTTTATTTAAGAGTAGTATTTTTGATTGAAAGTTTTTTTACAGTTAACGATGTATAATTAAAATGGGATATGTTTTTTAAATGCTGTTAAAAATATTCACAAAAATGAGATGCAACTACTTGTTCGACATTATGAAAAAGCTCTTTTGGTGAGCCAAACTGAACTGTTTTTAAAATATTAAATATATTTTTGTAATTATATGTGTTATGGTGTAATTCCACCACTAGTAGACAGTTAGCTCCATACAAGTGATTTGAAGATTTTATTAGTACCGATGAAATGTTTTGCTTTACATTGTTTTTAACTCAATACCATAAAATTTGAAAGAAAATAATATTCAATATTGTACCATTAAAATCGATCGTTTGGTATTTTATTTGGTCAGGCGCATGCAATCTTAATAAAATGATAAACATAAAAAGGAGAATATTGCTTCGTATATGCTAGAAATATTGCATTTTCATCAATCAAAAAATAACGGGTTCGCTACCCAAATCAAAACTACAAGAGTGGCATAATTTTCTGTCAGGATTTTTTAAAATCTGTCATCTGTCACATCACGCTCACGAAGGCGGCCAATTTCATAGGTCCCTACACCACATGTACGAGCTGCCACGAGGTTTAGGTGACACGGGGACTCCAAGAAGTATCATTAATCATCTCAAACGAACTGAAAACGGCTAAGCCATACTTCATATCGCCGAGAAAATATAATTCATATATCCACCTATGAGAGGGAGCAGCGAATAGTTTATTAGGTATCTGACAATTAGCTTAGGAAAAAACTGACTACTAATTTTAACATACACAAAACTGAGTGATCAATGCTTTTGGTCTAAAATGTCCTACTCGTAGGGCAATTGAAGTTTTTGTGAGACTCTTTCGAATTTTCCCTTTTTTCATACATGTTGCATAAAAAAAACTTGTAAGTGAAGAATTATAACCAGAGTCGTCGCATGCCGTGGCCAAACATTCGTTTGTGGCAATGTAAGTGCTATGCGGGACAGCGCTAGCCATCTGAGCAAGGCAACGAATGTAGTGCGGTCCTATTACATGGTCATGGTACATGCCGATTGCTATCACGCTCTAATGAAAAGAGTTAGAGCGAGAGAGATTATTTTTTAAAATCTGAAGAAATTGGTTCAGTATGCGCATGCATAAGTGTGAAAAGGAATCACGTGACTATAAAAAACGTATTGTTTACACGAGTTAGTACAATTATTTGATCTTCTTTTGGATAAAGGATACATTTATTTTTTACATTGATCAAAGGTTTCGATCCCCGAATCAATGCTTTACGCCCAGTTTTCTCATTAAAAGAATCAGTAGCTGTTATAATTCAGCCTCTTTATGTCACCATTTCATCATTTATGACGCTTTTCAGATGTCACCAGTCGATTTCAATCCACTGGCTAATGAGTGACAAAAAACATCACACAGAAAAAAGCGGCAGTAGCATTTGGATAAAAAATCTGGGGAAATTGAACAAAAAAGTGCCTATTTTGAACAATCTGCTATTATCTTCGTTTGTTAATTTATAGTTTTCAAAATATTTTAATTTTTTTATTTTTAAAATAACAGTGTAATTTATAACACAAAAGACCCTCTCAAATATTGCGATGATTTTTTATTTAAATTAAATAAATAATAATAATGAATGAATGAAAACGAAAATTCTATCAAGTCCCAGACTAATGTCCCATATGGATGACTTGTATTTTTCACCATAAAAGCCCGCGGAAATTTCGCGCGCACTTTGCATTTTTCCACACATTTTAAAAAGGCCACTTGATAAATTGAATATCATTTTTATATAAATGGTTCGGATATATCATACGAGGAAAAAGTTTTCGGTGCGTCTGAAAGCAGCTTCCACAGTTGGTGGGAGGGGGTAGGCTACGGGGGCAACAGAACACATTTGCAATGCACAGAAAGCTTCAGATCTTGATGGAAAAACTTACAAGTGTTCTGAGGGATTTTCTTGTAATTTAGCTTGTATGAAATATACCCACACGAAAAACAAAACTATACGTTGGTGCCTAATGCCTATACTGCTATACTGCATATAAGAGTAAATTGTTGTCGTAAAAAAAATACTTGACTAGTCAATCAGGCATTTCCGCGGCTTCGAATAAATACGATTTCAAAACAAATATTAAAACCGACATTTAATTTTAAAAAAAGACTTTGAAATCAAACAGAATTTTCAGTCATAATGATTTCATAAAAATATGAATATAAAACAAAAAAGTTACCTGTGTGAATGTACATAATTTGAACGATTCAAATTTTAAAATGTTAATCTTAGAAAGAGGTGGAAGATAGTGGGTAAAAAAAGAGAAACGAAAACACCACACATTTCAATTTGCTCACAACATCGTATCTTAACTTTGTGAAATAGGTGTTTGTCTAGATTTTCTTTTGAATAAGTGCAGTACATCTTGAAAACATATGTATATACTGAAATCGTTTTTTATAAAGATCTAGCTGGTTCCTGGCAAGCGTTGCAATGCCACTCAAAAAAAGAAAGTGTGTTTTTATTGTGTTTATTGAAGTGCGTGTTCTTTTTCTGTCTGTTTGACGAATGACGTTTCCTGCCGATTGTCTATGGTACGACACACGTGCCACTTACTGTAAGTTAATTTTACCATAACCTTCGCGCAAGTGCAAGCATACGTTGTCGAAATTAACTGTATGGCAGACATAGCTAATTTTACTATGCCTATAACCTCCCGGAAGTGCAAGCAAAAAGTTTGTTAAAATTTTATTACAATCGGATGAGCGGTGTGGTAACGCATAAAGTACGAACAAACATTCATTTTTATTTATTAGAAAGCACATTTTTCCTTAAACCAATTGAAATCGGAGCAGATTTACTTTCTCATTATATTTTTATGTAGAATAATTAATTAATGTAATATCGAAAATTCGGAAGTAAATAAGACTAATAGAAAATTTAAATTAACTTTGATTATTCCACGTATTGTGTTACTAACTGTGACACGTGTTTCGCCTCTTTAAAAGGCATCTTCAGACTTACTATCGCAAAGTTTGCTTAAGTAATGAAGCAAGATTGATTCTAACATTTTAAAATTATAAAATTACAGAGGCGAAACACGTGTCACAGTTAGTAACACAATACGTGGAATAATCAAAGTTAATTTAAATTTTCTATTAAAATGAACTTCCACAAAGTTACCGCCGAAACCATCGAAAGTATTAAATAAGACTATTTTTATCTTTTTTTCACACTCTCTAACTTTATGTGAAAGAGATTATCGATTGAGAAATCTTATTAAAAAAAATGCTATTCTCTTAGATGTCGAATGGCAAACATAGTAATTTCCAACGTAGTCATATAACTATGACATTACAAACAAAAGCTCGTTATAAATATATTTTCATAACGGATACTCGATTTATTCTAGCAAAAATCTTTTCGAGCCTGCTATTTATATTCCTTTGAACGTCTTACTCTGGAAAGAAAAAAATCACATTCTTTGAGCATTTTTTCGCGCTCTTAAGACCTCGTTGCTAAAATAATGAAATGATGAATACAATATTTCTTTAACTGATCATATGGAAAAATGGGTTCGACATTCTTCAGACGTGTCGCTTCAACCATTTGTGTCACATATGTTTTTTTATTAAAGATGACGTATTTGAGATATGTAATGAAATGAACAGAAACAAAAGCTTATGCGTACAAAGAAAGGTAAGTTTTTCCATAGAAAATTTCGACACGAGGCTTCCAAAACTAGCTATTCGTGACATATAATAATTTATCCGAAACAGCAACAAATTTTTGCTTAGTCTTTCATTTTGTATAAAAGTGGGGATAGAATTAAGGAAAATATTAACATTAAGCTTATTTACTCCCACTGTTTTAATTAGTTTTCAGTATTAAATAATATAAGTATAAATTGATAAAAACTGACCAACATTCGTGAAATTGTATACAACTAATAAATATATAGAACAATCAGTACATGAAAGTATTCATACTAACAATTAAAATTAATTAACAGTTTGATTTATCTAATTAATCAAAATAAAAATATTATTTAATGTTCCATTAGAAGAACTAGATACTCAAACCAGAAGCTCTCTTTTATTCAGACTTATGACTGAAGATCTATGACTTTCATCTAGGATGACCGATGGCATAATTTAAATGAAAAACAAAAAAATACTTTATTTACCTATTTTATTAAAAACTGTGTAAAAATATCTTAGATTTTCACCGATCTTATTTAACTTTCACTTAAAAAAATGATAAATATAAAAAAATATTCATAAAATATATATGTGCCTGAAAAGAAAGCTATGGGCCCATTTCTACAAGTTTCTCAGTAAAGATACCAGACAAAGATAGTAGAACAATAATGAAAAGCAAAAAGGAAAATATAGATTTTTGAATAATTTTTCATATTTTTCACTAACGATACTATAACTCCTCATCTATTATAATGGTTTCTTTTTGTAAATTTTCTTTATTTAACTAACTTTTGACCATAAGATTATGCATATAATTATTTGCTCTATTCGGTATTTGAAATAAAAATATAGTAGATTTTTTCTGTACTCAGTCCAATTGTAACTTGTTTGAATTTTTCTTGGCTTTAAATAATATATCCACATTCAGGTATACATAATCAAAACCAAAGAAAAATTAAGATTGTGAAACATAATACGGTTTTCAAATAGATTTTCTTTCACCCCATACGTCTAAAAGTTTGCTATTATCCAGAGATAATAGAAGCTGTATGCAAATTGAATATTAATAATATGAATGTTGAATTGCTTCGTTATAGAAAGTCTATTTAAAACCTTTATCTTATAGAAATAATACCTATATAATACCAAATACAGCCAACATACGTAAAGTAAACCCAAATCTTTTCTAAAATAGTCTGAAATAAATACAATACAACTAAAACAATTAAATAACATTCGGTAACGGTAAAAAACAAACGAATTAATTTAATGGGCGTAATAAAATACGGTAATAAAATCCATTTTATTAAAAAATGAGATATTTAAAAATAGTGAACGTTTTAATTTCTACTAGTTGCAATTCTAGGCATTCGTAAAATCGGTTGTTCTAAGCTTTGCCGGGTGAAATATTGACTAACTTTAAAGCAAGGCCTGGCCGCTTCTCGTGGAACAAAAGCGGATTAGCGAATATTTATACGGGGGCCACTCCGGTCCTGGAAAAGCTGGGGGTATGTAAGTAATTCAGACTGTGCCGGACTAGGTAATTGGACATCGATATTATGGGATTAACAGCGTTATACCTGGAGGCAAAAGTGTATTGATAAAATGCAATCATTCTCTTAGAGAGTTAGTTACAAATAACACAAATATTATGTTCCCAGCGGTATTCAACACTGTTTCTAATAAAAGCCAACTTAACACGTTTTTTACATGATGAATATTGCAACGTCACAATGGCAACTGTTCAAAATACTCATCAAGAGCTAGTTGCACGCACCATAGTTTGCAGAAATTAAAAGGAAAAACTTATATGAGTTGAGGTATACTTGCTCTCCATTAAACATCAAGATTAAGGCCAAGAGATCGCTGAATTAGTTCAAAAACCAGTAGTCCCTAACAGGCAGTTTAATTAACGTTAAATCGTGACACTGAAATTGGAGATGCTTCAACTTATCAATACATGAATCTATGATGGTTGGCGATGTCCATGATTTTCTAGATATTATTATGTATCGACTGTAATCAAGAAAAAGTAAGTTATCTTCAGTTTTGTGACTTCGAATAATTTAGTACACTTTCTATCATAATAATGGTAGTCTTTACAAAATGTTTTGTTGCGCAATTTATTAAATTACTTTATGATTTAGTTAATAAAACACCACTTTATAAGTCTTCTTGCACTTCAAGGTTGTGTTTATTTAATATTTTGACTTTGGCCCGAAGTTATTAAACAACGTTTTCCGCCCTTTTTATAAAAAAAATGTGCTGTACCGGCTACATTCCTTTGCCTTTCTATAATTAATATATACTAAACGCACTGATAAAGTTTTCAGCGTGGCTTCAAAGGTAGTTAGAAAAATTCAAACTGATTCAACAATTTTATCAAAGGATCGGGATTCGGGACATAAGCATTCAGATGAAACTTATCACGAGCCAAAACTAATTGTTCACTATTTTTTTAACAACTGTAATGTTAATTTGAATTATATTTAAATAATATGGCAATATTCGTTGAATATTCGGGCTTGCAAGGACGGTCCTGTCGCTGTTTAAAAGCTGCGCTATTATGGTTGGGCTGGGATTACTGAGGAATTGTTAATTTATCTTTTTAATTGAGTTACGATTCAGAGCCGGGCAAGGCTAATTTGAAAAAGACGCCAGAGCCCTGTTAGGCCTTTGTTCGAGTTGACGTCATCTTCCAATTATTCCCTTGTCCCGGAGTACATTCGATGCCCGATACTTTCAGCGAGCCTTGCATCCCCCGGCATGCTTATTACGCCCATTACATCAACTTGATTAAGAATACGGCCCTATGTAATGATGACCACATTAAAAAATGAGGGTCAGTAGTTTTAAAAAGCATTAGACTCTCAAACGAACATAATACATCTACCATTTTTATTGAAAAGTTTTAGACAATTGTATACTGCACCTGATACCGATTTAATTTATCATATACTTGTAATGATGCATAAAAAATCAATTACTTAATGAAAATTGATAATAACAATTTTCTAATCTTCCATTTGCAGGGTTTAATCATGAAAGAATGGTATAAAAGGTATATTAGGAAGCCTTTGTCCATCTCTCTGGTTTCAAAATGGGTAGCATCACACAAATACATGTTTTTGGGATAAAGATAGGCTTAAAATATAAGCAAAGAGTGTCCATTTAGAATCCGTACTTAATTTATCAACGAAAAAACATCTGCACATCAGTCAAAAATAAAAAATAAGTATTATTACTGAATTCAACTAATGAAATTGAAATAATTGGATTGAGTGAAACTGGCCGTGTTCCTTAGATAAAACTTTTTTTATAAAAAAATTGCCTTGACACCGTTTCATCTTAAAAAAATCAAAATTAATTTATCACCTAAAATAATTTATACATTAATCAAAAAAAGTATTTTATCATATCATGTCTTTTAACTAAGTGTATGGACAAATTTGAATTATTTTGTGCATTCGCGTACTAGATAAAGCCAGAAGATGCCGAAAGACGAAACCCGGGACGTTATCGAACAAAATTTATGGAAGTGTAAAGAATAAAAGTAATTCAAATTAGACATTAAATTTCCATCAAGCACCTTCAGTCGAAAGTCTAAATTATAAGTTTATAGTGGTTATCAAAAATACCATTAAGCTGAGACTATCTGACGATAGCTTTTTTTTATAACTGTTCGTAAAAGTTAGTATGTATGTTTTTCTTGCAACCAAGAAAAGTGAAGCTGCTTCATTTACGCAATGACCGCTTCTGAGAGAGATATTTTCATCCAGGGATTCGAAGCGCCGGGTAGTAGAGTGTTAGGCACTGAACTATAGCGGTGAGTTCGTCGATACAAAAAAGAAAGAATCGTTTTCGGCCGCTATCCGTTACGCGGCGTTAGGCGTACGTGGTTAACGATTCCAGCGGCCGTAAAGCTCCCCGATCCGGCGTGTTGTTATAACAAATAATTAGATAATCCTGCAAAGTTTCGTCGAAAAAGCCCGCGAAAAGCTTGCAAAGCACTTTCAAACTCCCCTTTCCCCCGCCCACCAATACGCAACCTTCGAAGCCTTCGTTTTAATTCAATCGCCGAACGCATCGAGGAGGCTGTGTTTTATTTTATTTATTCTTTTCTCCTCACGTATTGGTAATACGAAAAGTTGAAACGTCTTGGGATTTTATTTTTCCATAGCGAATTTTTTCGCGAAATAAAAAAAACGAATGCTCGGTAACAACATTATTTGTGAAAACAAAGCAGCTTTTTTGCGTGTCTGGTACACAAAAATACGTATATTTGAATAATTCCGTTCTTGGGCTCATTAAAACATTTTTTTTTCCAAGAAAAACTTATGCTTTTTGCGAAAACATTTTCCACTATATTTTCTAGAACACTTTATTTTAAAATGAATATTTTAAAAACGTCGTTTATCATAAAAACGAGCATAATTTTTTTATGTAAAATATTGAGATTTCCAACAATTGTATTTGGTGCTATTATGAGGGACACGTGTTTCCTTTCTTGCAGACGAATATTAAAATAATCTGATTCATAAAAATATGAATGGTTTGTTTTAAAAAAACTGATAAACATAATCCACTTTTAATTTGTTCACTGTCAATTCTTGGTGGAAAGGTATTGTATTAAAAATAATATACTTTCCGTTCTTATTTATTAAGTATCATCATTTGATAAAGCTGGCGATTATCAAAACCGTTATTAACTATTTTTTTCCATCAGATGACAAGTAGATTTTTGTAGAAACATTACTTTTCCTAGCGTCGTAGTTATGTGTATACTTTTGCTGCTGAGTAGTAACGATCAAGACTATCAATAGCTGATCAAGGTTTTATTTCCAGTATAAGAAATCTGTTATGGATACGCTAAATCAACCACTGTGAAATGTTGATTGCCCCTGAAATAAAACAATTAAAGTTTGTCCTATTTGATATCTATGTATCTATAATTCTATGCAATAATAACTTTTCAATGAACAAATAGATACATTTGATTCCTTCTACTTCAGTTCAAATCAACGTTCAAATCGAAAAGTCGTCAAGACATAGTAGAGACCTCTTGAAACTCACGTCGTATTAATTTAAATTATATTTTGTGATTTGTGAAAGTGTAATAATTATGTATATGGAATAAAAGTTGAACCAACATTGAAAAGTGTTTCAGTAAAAATTAATCCGTAACAAATCTCATAAGTTTTCGATGAATTTATATTTAAATAAATATACTTATTTTTCATTTTTTTTCATAAAAACGAAACACAAAACGATTTTTTTATATTAAGTTTTACGCGTCGTTTGCTTAATATTTTCTGTCCATACGGGGAAAACTGTGAATGGATACATTTTAAAACATTCTTCAAATAAAGATAAGCACAAAAATTTCACGTTGTTTCCTGGATTATTATGGACTCTCTGGAATTCTTTAAGTATGTAAATATAATAATAACGAGATAAGAATAATCCCCACATTATCCGCCTTTCACATATTTTTCACAGATGCCGTACATTCATCTGGCGTATATTTGTGTTAAAACTTTTGTTTGCTTAATTCCCAAGAAGGATTTTAATAATTATTAAAGTAAACAGAAAAGTTTCTTCTGCAAAATTAATTACAAGTATCAAAACTTTTCACGGATTTCTTTGGGAGAATTTAATATTCTTAAAAAAAAAATATGCCGAAACGAAATCTTGTAACGGATATCTCGCAACTTTGGCGTTTATTTAGTAGATATTGTTTTTTTTTTGCTTTCGCATTTTTAAAGTAGGCAATAAAACTCTCCCGTTGAACATAATAATAAAAGAAGTACGTCTCAGAAAATAAAGTCAAATAATAATTAAACAATCTACGCTTATGATCAACAATTTTACAATTATATTATTGCAATTTAAGATTTCGACTGAAGGTGCTTGGTGGAATTTCAATATTATTCTCGGATCGTTCAAATTATGTACATTCACACAAGTTTTGTCACTAACGACGAAGGTTTTTTCCTTTCGACACCTTCAGGTGTTCAAGTGCACGGATGAACTTGAATTGACGCTTAGTAAGTTAATGTATCGTGTTTATATAAGAAGTTAATGTATCACTAAGCTTAAAGCCATTGCTGGCAAAATGGATTAACCCGTGAGAATGCCTACATATTTGAATGGTGAGTATTTTCAGGAATTATATTTATTTTTGTTTGCCAGAAAATTTATAATTGTATTTAATTACCTGTAGAGATACTCCAATATATACTAACAGGCTATATATCAATAAAAAAAAACATTCATAAATAATATTTAAAATGGGATTTTCGATAATATAAAATTTTCAAGTACAACTGTCGCTTACCATTTACCAATAGTCATTTTAAAAATTAGTGTAATGATTCATCGTGGACGTCTGAAATTTAAAAAAGCTCTTCTTTGTATTTAAGTGACATATCGTAAAGGGGTATTTGGATATCAACTATATTAAATTGAATTGATTGTAGAAATATCTACATTGTTATTTCAACTTTTTATCGTTATCATTACCTCGAATTAAAGATTTCTACTATACAGTTTTTACACTTCAAATTGGACTTTCTACGAACCAAATTGGACATTTTACAAATCAAATTGGAAGTTTTACAATTCAAATCGGCCGTTTTACAAATCAACTTGGACATTTCACAAAAAAACTATTTTTAAACAATTGGATAATTTATTTATTAGGTCAGGGGCTACCAACCCCGTGCCCACGGTACTTATTCTGTAAGTAGGTACATTAATATTTCATTAAAATGTGCGTAAACAAACCTAATTCAGGAGTTACCAACCTTTTTTGACCGTAGAGTGCATTCTAAAGTTAGGGCGGCGGGCACCACATTTTTTTCTGTTATTTATAATTCGGGAATTTACCGATTTGCCTAAATTATCAACGTGACTCTTTTGTTTTTTTTTTAGTTCTTCCAAGAATTTTGAAATTCAAAATCCCAGAAATTTAACGATTTGCCCAAAATTAGTAAGCGGATGCACCGGAATCGGTCGGCACGGGGTTGGTAACCCTTAACCTAAATAATAAATTATCCAAGTCCAATTTGATTTGTAAAGTGTCCAATTTGGTTTGAAAAAGTCCAATTTGGTTTTCAAAATGTCTAATTTGGAGTGTAAAAACTGTATTTAGGCATAGTGTTTCGATTACTCAAATTGCCATCAATACCTTTAAACATAATATTTTGTTTTTAAATATACATTTTGAATTGCATGTTAGTATAAAACAACAAGTCTAAGTGAAATTAACCACATATTTACGAGCGCTAGTTCAGGCGAAAGTTTAATTGAAAAGCTTTAAGTTTTGCTTAGTTATTAAATACTGGTCAGTTTAATACTAAAATTAGCTTCTACTCTACGGCGTTAAGTACGCGCACTCAAATGTTTGAACCTACGAGGAATAAAAAGTAATTAAAACTTTGGCAGAGCAAATAAATAGTATATTTGCATAAGGAGAGAATTCGTAAAGATTGAATTTATTGTGAACAAAATTACATTCGTATTGAAAATAGTAGTGAATGTTTAAAAAAATCCTTTTAGAATTTAAGCAATTTACGAGAAACATAATGATTAAAAAAACAACCAATATTTTCTCATTTTCACAATAAGTAAAAATGTTTTTTTTATAAAAATCAATGATTGTGATGATTATTTAAGATTTCGACTGAAGTTGCTTGGTGGAATTTTAATATTAAATTTGAATCGTTCAAATTATGTACATTAACACATATTTTGTCACTAACAACCGGGTTTCGTCTTTCGGCATCTTCAGGTGCGTCAAGTGCATTAACGTTTAGTAAATGAAGTCAATTAAATAAAGTCGTTAGTGACAAAATTTGTGTGAATGTATATACATAATTTGAACGATTCAAATGTGATGATTATTACTGATTAAACGAGCGTTTTCGAGTTTCAGATTTCTGTTGAAAGTCATGGGTGTTTGTGATGTCATAAAATTCCCTGTTACCTTACCGATCCTTCAATAAGTGGGCGTAGAGAGAACGATTAGTTTACCACTAGTCCTATCCTATCTTAACCTTATCCTTCTATCCCTACTGCTCTCTTTGGAAAAAAGAGTAACAGACAGTTTTCGTAGAATTGTTTTTTGTTGAGATACCTCCATTAGTAGGACATACGCTCCACATTGGGAGCTGACATGGATAAAAAAAAAATAAGGTTAATTTATTACATTTTCATATTATCCTTTTTTCATTAACGACCCGGGATTTGCCTTTTAGCATCTTTATGCATTCAAAAGACCGGATTTACTTTGAGTGACGTTTGTTGATTAGTTGTATGTATTGTAAACTGGTGTGTCGTTTATATATATTAATAAAATATATTGACACATAAGAGTACCTCACGGGTTCAAATTAAGTTCAAAAAGCATTTTTTCAATCGATTTATCGATATTTATTCGAATGTATGTGATGTCTAAAAATAATCTCTTCCACCCTTCCAATCCTAAAATAACGTAGCAAAGCGTTTAGCTTACCTCTATTCATTTTATATCCTTATTCATTATATCTCTACTTTCTGTGAAAAAAAGAGAGGTTAAACAACTGAGTAACAAGCAGTTCACGTAGAAAACTTTTATTGAAATACTTCTATTAGGAGGCCATACACTCGGCAGATAATCAGTCATGGTAAAAAAACATCTTATAAACGAACAAGTAATAAATATTAAAATTGTTAAGAAATGTTTCCATAATTACAATACGATATTAATTAAAAACTCTTTTTTAGTTTTAAAAAAACAACCGATAATTGCTTGTTTAAATTGTTATTTTAATCTATTTCAATTTCTTAGTACTAGCAACACCTGACCGATCTTGACGTTTGTAGATTTTACTTTTATGCACGATGTTATATCTTATCTAATATATAAATGACCATTTGTTTGTTCGTACTTTGTGCGTTGTCACACCGCTCATCCGATTGCAATAAAACTTTCACAAACGTTTTGCTTGCACTTCCGGGAAGGTTATAGGCATATTAAAATTGAGTTACAATAAGTCTTATATATAAAAATCAATGTTTTTATTTCTGCCATACAGTTCATTATGACAACGTATACTTGCACTTGCGCGAAGGTTATAGTACAATTAACTCTCAGTAGGTGGAGTGTGTGTCGTACTATAGACAATTGGCAGCGAACGTCAGACAGACAGAAAAAGAAAACACGCAAAAGCTTTCTTTCTTTGAGTGGCATTGCAACGCTTGCCGGGAACTGTCTAGTATTACATAATATTTGATTTGTAAAAAAAAAACTATATTTACCGCAATCTCAAAAATTATCACACATGCCACTTTTAAAAGTTTATATTAAATAAAAATAACACTCTATCTTCTATTGTGATGAACAAACTACGTCGCAAAATCAATTTTACTTTAATTTTAGAATTTCGTGTAAACATTTGAATACGAAATTAAAGCCAACTTCAAATTACCCCAAACCACAACCCATTATCGTATGTAAGCAAGCCACTATTGTAAGATTGCAGGGGATGGCAATAAGTCATATAATCCGTGAGATAGTGGGGTGGGTTTTACCCCAGAATGGTTTTCGTTCGACGCTTTCCGTCGTGTTACAAATGTGTATAACTTCTACATCGCTAGGAACTCCTTTAACATTGATGTATTAAATTTGATAATACAGTCTAGGGAATCGCAGCCGTTAATAATTTATCGATATTGTTCCGCTTTGAAACTATTTACCTTTGTTTGACACCTGCCGTGTTTATCTCAAATCATTTAATCGCTGATGGTGTAACCTGCTTATCGTTTGTTCCTCTAACAACAAAAAAACATAATAGGGTGTAATATAAGCCGCGAATATAATAATCTATCCGAATTTTCCAACAATTAAAATTCGCATAGTTAACTAACCGGTGACTCGAGAAGAGAGACGTGTCGAGTTGAAAATAGTGAAGTCTGTCGTGACAACTTGCGGCTATATGGCATTTCATGGAGGTATATTAACAGAAGTTTTTCTACGAGAACCGTTTGTTACTCAATCTTTCTTAACCTAACCTATCTTTTTCCAGAGAGAGTGGTAGGGATAGAAGGATAAGGTTAGGACAGGACTTGTGGTAAACTAATCGCTCTCGCTACGCCAATTTATTGATAAATCGGAAAGGTGGGAGAGCATCGAAAAATTTTAATTCAATTTTGACTTCATCAAACAACGTTACGTATCTATTTATAAATTTCTATTTTTTCTCTGTTCTCTTACAATTTGGAGCATTTGGTCTCCTATTGAAGGTATCTCTAGGAGAACTGCTTATTACCCAGTTACTCAACCTCACTTCTTTTCGAAGAATGTAAGGATATAAAGGATATGGTTAGGACAGTACTAGTGGTAAAATAATCGCTCTCATTACTCCCCTTTATGTTAGAATTGAAAGTGTATGAGGGAATTTTCAGATATCACAAACACCCATGCCTTCGAACATGAATCGATCGAAAAAATTCCGTTTGTACTGGAACTCGAACCCGTGAGGTCTGGCACGGAAGCCAACAACGCTAACCGCTGCGAGGATTTTTTTCAGATTTTTTAAAGTTTAAGAGTTTTAAAGTAAGACTAGCTTCTCTGGTAACCGAGTAGTAAACACTTTTGAGTTTCATTCTGCTTTCATGAATCAATCGTCAAAAACTGCTTCTTTCATTCTATCTTATTCACCGTAAATTATATTATTTATCTCACTCTTTCTGTGCTCAATTGAGTGAGCGTGTATTCTTTATCAAATGTTATTATACATTTATTATTATGTCGAGTCAGTAGCGTAGTGGTCAACGTCTTTGGCTTCTAGGGGTTATCTCAAGGTTCAAGGTCAAATGACAAATAGTATTATGTTCAGTCGATCAAGCGATTTCCGAAAAGTATGTTAAAAATCCCCTTCTAACAATAACAATCCTCAAACTAGCGTTAATCGTTAGTTAATCACTAGTGTTGTTCTAGCCGTATCCTTTTATCCTTACTACTCTTTAAAAATAAGAATTTGAGTGACTCAGTTTAAAAAAACTGCCAAAATACCTCTATTAGAAAGCCATATACGCCACATTGGAAGCGGACATGATTTAACAAAATAAATACTCTTTTAATCATTTTCGTTAGTCGTACTGCGTGTTGATATCTAGAATCTAAAAGAACCCACTTCAAATAGATCTGTTACAATCGGTGTTCACACAATTGACCATCGAATCAGTTTTAACGAAATGTACAAATAATCACCTTGAATATGCAGCACCATACTGACTTGAAAGAAGGTTAACAAACATTATTCATTATCAGACTTTCAAATAGAAAACCTATATTGGATGTTTATTTAACTGAATGGCTGCCACAGACGAGACATCTCGTCGAATTTGTCATGCTCAACACGCCAGACACGAGTTACCTTGTCAATAACTAACTAAATTTATAATTGCAAAATATAACCGGCGTACTGGGTAAAAACGTATACTACGGCAACTAATAGGTTAAATATTAATCAGTTTTTCAGAATTTATAATGCGAAACTAGTTTTATTAAATAAAAGCTTATATTCTCATATATAATTTAAATAACGTTTTAGAAAAATATATTTATAATAGTATTTTATTCTTGATAGTATGCATTTTTATATTCAGTTACAGATTCTTTATATATTGTCATTTATTCCATACAGTATTGGACGACCACTAAAATATGAAGTGAGACCCCTTCATACCCAAACAAGAAGTTTTCGACCCCTGCTTGATATATGAGCGAAATCAAACCGACTTCTATGGCGTGGAAAAGATGAATGTCTGGCGCGTGCCGACCACTGTTCAGTGCTTAAACCGATAAGGTTTGCCATAACTGCCGACTCGGGAACTATCACGTCATGATCGGCCATGTTCGGGAATCTACGATCGCATTCTTGGGCGCTTTTTTACCTGTGGGGTTTATAAATCCGTATGATTTATAATCAGGATTTTTCCGTAAATTTACTGCTCACTTTATCCATATACTATCTTGACCTATGTGGTCTAGCGATAAATGCTTTACACTAGCGATCAGATGGTTCTGGGTTCAACTGCCAGCAAAGTTAATATTGATATTTTTAAACTAATTATTTAAGAACTTGAGCATGGGTGTCATAATATCTTTTCTGCTTTAAACGATTTCAAGAGGTCTTAAAAAAACACCCACACTGAATTTAATATGATGCAATTTTAAAGTATTTGACGATTTTTGTTAGGTCCTATAGCCCAGCGGTTAACGTTGTTGGCTTCCGTGCCCGACCTCACAGGTTCGAGTAACAGTACGAACATTATTTTTACGATCGGTTGATCGATTTCTGTTCGAAGGCATGAGTGTTTGTGATGTCTGAAAATTCATAGGATAGGATGGGTGAGAGGGAAGAATTCAAGACATCTCATACATCCATGCATTTGAACAGAAATTCATAAATAGATTGAAAAATCAATTTGTAAACTGTCCGTATTGGGATTCGAACCCGTGACCTCCGTAGCCGAAGCCAACGACGTTGGCCACTCGACTACACAGGCGGCTATTTTAACCCTGTAATAACGGAGTTCTACCAAGTAAATGCCAATTCAATCAAACAATTATTTACGAATTACGATATATATAATTTTTTTCATATCTTAAATATTTACTGTTAGACATTGTGGTTTTCTTTTCTTCAAGTTTTATACTAACGCCGTTCTGTGTAGATTTGCTTGGCGATGCCTTCATGGGCACGGCTAGTTTCCCCCGCCCACGTTACACCCCGCTTGCGTAACAATCGGCCGCATTCATAATGAGGGAATTATTCAGCGGCAAAGTTTTAACGTGAAAGCAAAGTTTCGGCCCATTCCAAGCGGGCATCCTTGCCGATCGACCTCACGCCCCGCGCCTGGAATGGGAGCGGACTTATAAATCTCGACGAGAAAAAAAGTAATCACGGCCCCCGCTAACGCAATTTAAACTTTCCTCTGCGCCGAATGCAATATCAAGACTATGGGAAAATATATTTTTTTAGAGGAATTTGTTATTTTTTTCTTCTTTTGGGTGTACTTTCTATCAATCTATAATATATCTGCTTAAATAAATAACTAAAATCGAATTCAATATTGTATTGGCAATCTTTTAAACACTTTTTTATGTATTACTTTATTGGTGGAATTATGGGAAAATGAACTATTAATCTTTACTTCACATGAAAACAGATGCAAACATATGGTTTCAAATAAATAGCTTCGGTTACAATCAGGGGTGGGCTGGAGGAGTCTTAAAGAGGCTCCCGCGAGCCCCTTGTTAAATTTTATAAAAAAACAATAATCTCAGATCAAATTAGACATAACTGCAATTTCTAAATTATATATATTATCTACGACAGCTTCAGTATACACAGTGGTACATTTTTAGCCATTTACATTGATTATTTTACGGTAAATTGCATATTGTTTCATATTATAAGTGTATTAAGTAACAACCGATTGCTTATTGCATATAATTGCATAGAAAAGTTTAAAATATTACTCCTTTCCCGGAACACTGAGAATTGCTTGGAGATTAAGCGAGCCCCTTGTTAATGTATTGGCAGCCCACTGCTGGTAACAATCTATGAATTTATTGACAAATAATCCAGGTATCAACCTATTTATCTTATGATCGTGCAACCGAGTAAAAATAAGGGAACAAATTAAATGGTCAGAATTTAAATCAATTTTTGGTCAGAATAAAAATAGTATATGGTTAGAATATTTTATAACCATTTTTTTAGGTAAGGTTTTCTTAATTTCATTTAGGTTATGACTATTAATTCTGACCGATAATTTATGACCATTTAATATAAATTCTGATCGGAAAAATTCGAGCTTAAAAATAGTGCCCAAAATCAATTAGCGTTCGAACGAATCGACAAGCGATACTATATATATTAGCATCAGGCTGTATCTTATTTTAGTCAAAATCAAATCTAAGCGCAAAATCTTTCCTAAAGAAATAGTTTCTCCTTACGATACAAAATAATTGAAAAGAAATACCCAAATTGGATCAATATGGAAAAGCAACCTTCCCGATACGGCAATCAATTGGCGGATCGACCACAGGGTCGTGCGCGACCGCAGGGGGTTGATAAATTGCCCAGCATCTGCCCGAAGGGGTTGAATTATAAGGCGGCAAAGGTCAACGATAGCGTTTTGTCTTGATCATTTTCAACTTGGTGCCGTTGGGGTCGAGGCGTAGAAGAAGCTATTCGGTATAATATTCTACGAATAACCATTATACTGACGATATTTTTAATCGATTCGCCTTACAGAGTTCAGAGCTCTCCATGGTCCAGTATGTACATTAAAATGTGTTTTTATATGGTTTTCAAAGTGTGTTTGTGGTTTAATTGTGTTTATTTGAAGTGCACGTTTTCTTTTTCTGTCTGTTTGACTTTGCTGCCAATTGTCTATGGTACAACACAACACACGCGCCGCCTACTGTAAATTAATTGTACTATAACCTTTGTGCAAGTGCAAGCATACGTTGTCAAAATGAACTGTATAGTAGACATACAAACATTGATTTTTATATAAGACCTACTGTTAGTTACTATGCCTATAACCTTTCCGAAAGTGCAAGCAAAAGGTTTTTCAAATATTTATTGCAATCGGATGAGCGGTGTGGCAACGCACAAAGTACGAACAAACAAACATTCATTTTTATATATTAGATGACTTGGTAACTAGGGCATCCAATCCCGGGATCCCGTTTAATTTTCTGATTCCGAAATCCCGGGATTGAGATGGCAGCGATCCCGGGATTTCGGGATTGAGAAATTTTGAGGAAATTCCGTAAATTTACACGAAATTGGCAAATTCAGGATTTAAAAATCGTTGGTGAGCTAAAAAAAAAAAACGAGTTTCTGTGAGATTCTGGGAAAAAGTATACCAAATCGGAGATTTTAAATTCGTCGGTGAGCTAAAAAAAAAAAACGAGTTTCTATGAGATTCCGGGAAAAAGTATACCAAATCGGAGATTTCAAATTTGTCGGTGAGCTAAAAAAAAAAACGAGTTTCTGTGAGATTCCGGGAAAAAACATACCAAATCGGAGATTTCAAATTCGTCGGTGAGCTAAAAAAAAAAAAAACGAGGTTCTGCGAGAATCCATGGAAAAAGTATAGCGAATTGAGGGAATTGAATCAAACATCATAGTTCTGACGATAGAATAAGCCGTAATAGCTGTAAACTGATTTAAAAAAAATTGAACTGATTACTTTATGTTTTACCGCATTATAATTGTACAAGATTCGCGAGCTCGTCATCAGGAGTTGTATTGTTTCCTATACATATAGAGATAAAACACAACGATGATGTTGACATAAAACCTGGAATAAAGCAGCAAAGGAATTTAAACATAATATAGACTTACCCCTCTAAACCAAGCATATTTATCGACCGTCGGTCTGCCTTCGGCATTACAAATGATCTGGACATCACCTCCTTCTTTGAGAGTCTCAGGATCGTCGCTGGACCCAACAGTTATCGTCACGCGAGGTGGATCTGAAATAAAAATATAACGAAATAAAACGCAAATTTATCGAAATTATGTCTTTAAATTCACATAGTTCATACTAAATTATTTTGTCCCAAGCTTATACTTATGTAATAAGTTTTTTACTATCCATATCTGCTCTTAAAGTGGAGTATATGATCTCTGGTATCTCTACAGAAATTTTCTGTTTTTTACTCACTTACTTAACTACTATTTATTCAAAGAGAGTGGCGATAGAAAATACATGTCTAATACACGACTATTTGTTAGTTAATCGCTTTTGCTACCCACCGTTATTTTAAGATTAGAAGAGTGGGAAGAAATTGAAACACAAACATTCATACATTCGATCGGAAATTGAAAAATTGATTAAATAAATGAAGTTCGTACTGGAACGAAGCCCCGTGAGATCCGTGTTGACCAATGTACCACAAACCCGACAAACTACGTTCAAGTAATTTTCATCTTACTTTATTACAGGAATTTGTAGCGAGATCTATTATCTCAATCTCAGTGGTGAATATCACATATATGTGTAACTTATATATAATTTAACGTCTTGCGCCTTATCAATAGATTTGTATAAATAAAAATTATATTTTACTAAAAAAATTGATATAATAATGGGCAAGGTCTACGTGATATGCCCTGACAAAAGGAAGAAGATGAGAAATAATAACGCGGAGAAAGGAGGGGCATATTTTATCGAAGTTATTAAAAAAGTTTTTACTGTATTTTTTGATCAGATGTATTTCCAGACTTTGACTTTAATAAACAACATTAAAAATGTCAAATTTAATGATTACCGATCAAAAGTGAGAATTGCCCGCTGGAGCGTGCACAAGGAATCAATGGGAAACTCGTTAAATTATCCCCAACTCGAACAAAAATAATTTTGTAATATCAGAAAACAATTTTCGATGAATAAAAGTTTGCCTCGGCCATTTGATTTGGCGTTTCGAGTATGGTGGTATATACATACTGTTCATTCGGTGCAAATTAACGTGTTAAGCTTCTGTTAAATTCAAAATCATTCATGACCTCTTTTACGCCGTAATAAAAACTATGATTTCGACAATTTTCAAAAAAATCAAATGAACTTTTTAGAATAGTTGTAAATGGCTTCACAAACGATACACAAAATAAATATTTTTTGGATACTTAGAATAATATGCTATATAACAGTTGTTATGTATACACAACATTAACCTCTGTGCTATGTTAATTCTCTATGACATAACTCGTAACAATAAATCTTTAAACGGACTAAACCAATATCCAATTCCTTCTCTTCAGCTACAATCGAGAGTTCAAATCGAAACGTCGAACAGCTTAGTAGAAACTCCTCAATACTCACATAGGTATTATTTCGATTTAAGTGATTTATTATGAAGTGTATAAACTATGTTATAGAATAAAATTGAAACACCATTTAAATAATAATAAAGTGGTTTAGTAAAAATATATCCATAACACAGTTTTGATCGTGCCTTTTTTAATATTGATTCACACTGATAATAAAAAGTTAGTATACACGAACACAGTGTGTTCATAAATGAATGACTTTTAGGGTGTTCACTGTCAATACTTTATGGAAAGTCATTATATGAAAAAAATGATATATGTACTCATTTTTATTCATTCCTACTAATATTTAATAATATCAGAATAAGATGTAACCATGACGAGCATCGTCAGTTGATAATGCTCGATAATGAGTGAAACCTTACCTGATGTTATGAAATAAAACTGTGAATATAAGCAAACGAGTATATTATTTTTAGAATTTAAATGAATAAGCATAAAGGTAATGAATGATCCTGCAAGCTCAAAATTAAACAGCATCTATCAGAAAATCTTATAATCGTAAGCACAGACGAGAATTACACGATTTCCAATGATTGAAAAAGCGAAACACGTGTCACAATTTTGTAACACAACAACTGGAATAAAAAAGTTAAGCGGTTAAAGACATTTTCGTAACAATCCAATAATGAATGGCAATATATTAAACATAAAACAAAACTATTATTGTACCCCAAAACAACAGTTCAATGGACCACAATAATTACGAATGCTATTCAAAACTTTTGCAACTTTCCAGCATTTTTAATGAAATAAATGATTAGACAGCAAATGAATTAATTTCCCAATTCACCAGTTTTCATTTGCCAAATTGGGAATTCATTAAAACTGGTTTGATTCAATGATAATTTTGCTGCTATACCCACCCCACCGCAAAAATATGTTGGACGTCAATGTTTTAGTTTATTTGCATTGCCAGCAGCGTACTAAAGTTTAGATATTTTTTTTGTTTTTGTAAATTTTTTAATTGAATTATTCAATAAAACACTGACAATGAATGGATGAATAAAGAAAAATGAAATGAAGGATAATTTCAACATTAATTAAAAACCACTGAATTACTTACGTTGTTAGTATTTTTTTTAAAATTAAATAACAAAAAAATCTTTAAGAGTAAACGATACTCTCAAAAAAGACTGTTCAATTTTGTTTATTTTGTTTTTTAAAAAAATCCTTTTTTAGTTTACATAAATATTATTATTTCTGACAATTACTATATCGAATGTGGAAAGGAAAAAGCACGTAACCCGCACATAGCAAATTTTACAGAAGGCACAAAAAACATGTTTTGATTATTTTGGGCCATATGCAAATTATGAAATATACACAACCTGGAAGTGCACGAAGATTTCTATACTGTTGCTTAATTGACATAATCTAATATTAATTTTAAAAATTGTCTAGGAAAATTTTTTTTTTCAGTCTTTTATCTAGGCTTTAATTTTCACAAGCTCATTTTTTTCAAACAGTAAATCTAAATTTAGATACTAATTCGGGATTTGCAGCTTACATCCTTTTTACAGAACGTGTATCAAGTTTGATATATTGTGATTATAGAAAAAAAGCTATTTTGAAAAAACTGTGGATAAAGTCCTTTTTCCATTTCACAGTCGATATGGTTGTTTAATTTCGAGATAAAACTATTCACTTCTACATACAATAAAACAACATTATCAAACAGGAGCTCTTAGTTTTCATAATGATATCAATTATTGTAATCAATTCAATCAATATCAATTATTGTAATTATCATCAGTCACATATTGTTTAATTTTGTTTTTCAATTGACCTCGCTGATATTTTCTCCACACCAGTGAAAAGTTAATTTGCTAGGCATCTATTAGTTTTTCAAATCAAATAAAAGCTCACTTTAACGTGAAAAATATTCATTGGATCGCTGTCAAATTAAAAATACGTAAAAATATCCGGACCGAGGTAAAAATAGTCGATGGAATTTTAAAATGCATGTATTTATTTTTCGAATTATCGATAGGCAAATATATTTATGGCGAGCGCGTGAAAAAATATTACTCCATGCTTGCTTTTTTTATTGCCATATTAAAACACCAAAGTACGATATATTGAGAGAATAACAAAAATAAAAATATTTTTGTGATTCCATTCGAATTTCTTCCACTCATGACAGTTAACACATTATGTTTCTTAAAATTGTCGAAAAATATGTGGTTGTGAGTTGCTTCCTCTTACAGGGTGAATAACAAACATACCTTTGGAAAAAGTTTTAATACTCCTTAAAAATAGCTTGATTAGTCCATTTGAAATTTACTAAAGAATATTTATTTTTTTTATATAAAATTGAAATTAAAAACTTGTACAAGAGCTGTGTTTATGAACACAATATTAAATATTTATTTCAACTCTTTGATCTTTAGACTTAAATGAGAACTGTTTTTTTTTTGTTTAATCCATGTCTGCTCCCAATGTGGAGCATATGGCTTCCTAATACAGGTATCTCAACAGAAGTTTTTCCACTGTTTGTTACTCTTATTGAAGGATAAGGCTAGGACAGGACTAGCGGTTAACTTATCGCTCTTATCTAAGGGTCGTCAAGGGAGGCAGGGAATTTTCGGGAATCACAAACACAAATTCTTTCAAACAGAAATCGATTGAAAAAAATGCTGTTCGTACTAGGACTTGAATTCGTGAGATCCAAAATGGAAGCCCAAAACGCTAACCGCTGTGCCATAGGACATGACAAACTAGAACTTTGACTTGGATTTAGACGAGTTTAACCTTTGAGTTCTTAGTGGGGTTCATAAACAAGCAAAATTCTACTTATTTCAATCATTCACCAAAATACCAATAAAATCTAGCTGATATTTACTGTAATCTTTAATGATACTTTAATTAATGCATGTCTAGGGTCACTTTGTACTAGGGTATCCAATCCCAGAGCTTTTTTGTAATCCCGGGATTTCGGAATTGATTATTTTTCAATATCGGGATTGGGCGCTCGACGTGATATCGTGTATAATTTGTGAAAAGTTTTGGTGACTCGTTTTTTTTTAGCTCTTCCAAATGCAAAATGCTATAGATTTTCTGGAGTTGCTAAAAATTTCTCAATCCCGAAATCCCGGGATCGCGAAATTGAACGGGGTCCTGGGATTACAGGATTCGGGATCTCTGGATTGGAGACCCTACTTTGTACCCCGTCACTTCACGGTCCTATTTTCAACGATTCAGTTATTAAGTATTAACCAGTGGAATATCAAAGATATATTTTTTTACATAACAAATAAAGTTACCACCAAATGCATACAAAAAAATGAAAGGGTACAAAACCGTCATAAGTGGTTATGGGTTCAAAGAAAAACAACTTTGAACTTGTCTTCGCAGGAAATTTACTTGATATCTTTAAAGCGTATATAATCAAAGCAAACAACATTGCAATTGCTATGAATATAATATTATATATGCAGTAGCATCTCCTCACCATCGCGTCAAAGAGAAGAAGGAAGGGCATATTATATAAATGTGACATAACTTGTGGAAGAGTTAACACGTTGTGATAAACACTCTTTCTCATTACATAACATAGCGTACACTTTGCACAAGAACAATGCGAGGCTCCGGGCTAAAATAATCCTAGCTCACCTCCTGAAACGCAAGCTATACCTTAAACGTTGTCCATTAAAGTGTCACTATACTGTCAAAATATTGGTTCCAGTGATAACGTGATGTGAAAATAACTGTCTTTTGTATAAATCCATTCTTTTTGATTTACACACTACTCCCAAACATTTTTTTATGACAGTTGAGAATTCCATTGAAGTTGTGTCGAAATGCACATGTTCTAAGAGGCTCAAATAGAAATGGACTAATTAAAAGCCTCTTTGATGTAAAATTCGCACCGCTAAAACAACACCACTACAACCCTAAATATCATGTTCTGAGGAAATCGGAGTTTTCAAGTTTCTTAATTTTTTTGTGCACGCTTTATATCATGCTTTTTGAATCTTATAAATAAAACCATATATTTAGTATTGTAGTGGTATTCAATATATTATAAAACTATTTAAGATTTCAATACGGCAATAGTTCATATAATTTACAAATAACACTAGCTAAAGTATTATTGCCAAGTTCTTCACTGTCAATACTTTGTGTTAATCACTATACAATGATATTCATAGCATAAATTTCACTCTTTTAATGTGTACCTAATCTTCTTTTTACACTGTTTCTGAATTGCACGGTACAATCTATTGAAACGTTTTTTCAATTTTTCTATTTACACTTTTTTTTGCACAGATTTTTCGCATGAAACGTATACCCCGTTATAAATGCTCATCATGAGCGAAAACGGTCCTAATCACAATAAATAAATTGAGAAATAAGAACTAAAGAGTGCTTAATTTACTATTAATATAAGTAATACTACTTGTATATGGTAGTATCACGATTTATAAATTCTGAACATCCAATTGATTTGGCATTCGATACAAATGTAAAACCAGCAATTTTCGGTTTGTGGTGGTGTTATTTAGATGTGAAACATATTCATTACATGAAGAAACAATTGATAGCAGCTTAATCAAAATTATACCAAATGACATTGAGTGGTCGCTTTCTGAAAGTCATAACAAAGGGTTTTTCATTGCAAGTATAGGCATCTTGTTAGACTTGGCATAAGCTATAAAGCAGGGCAGTAGTTAGAGGAGCGGGGACGTTGTGAGGCCGGCATTTTGTCTGGGAAAAGCGAAATTCAGTTAGCTCAGTACGAGACCTGCTTAAGAAAAGAGGTTTACTATGCAGGGCTTGCCAAAATCACTTGTGAATATTCTTGATAGCAAAAATGATTTTGTCTCGCAACACACCGTTCAATGAAAAGTCTAGGCTTAAAAAAGGGGTTTGTATAGTAAACAATGGCAAACTATTAGATAAGATTAGACGACTAAGCTTTTTGAGCTTTAAAATTACTGGTCAATTAAGGTTATTGTCTACGGCCACAACGTTGACAGTTCAATTCTTAGCATTCAAAAAAGTCAATTATCTCAAAATAACGTTTTCTGGCAGCATAACGACGATGTATTTTAACAGCTTAAGTGCAGTGTCGAAAATTTTATTTTATATTATTCATTCAAATATTTTATTATAATGTATATACAATAATATGTATACAAAAGATTCTTCGATAAGATTTTTATTTTAAATTTCTTTACAGGGTTACTACTTTGTGTCTCTTTTTATTTACCCCTCTGTACTAATAAAAGATTTTTCTAATCTTTTTAGCAATTCATTTCCCTTTTATTCAACAGTAAATACATTTTTTTTTACCATGTCCTCTCCCAATGTGGAATATATTTACTCCTAATGGAGTTTATCTCAACAGAAGTGTTTATACGAGAACTGCTTGTTACTCCTTTCGATGGTTTTGGCGGTAACTTTGTGGAAATTCATTTTAATAGAAAATTTAAATTAACTTTTAAAATTATGAAATTACAAAATGGAGTTTTGGGTTTTTTTCCTTTTAAGAGGAGCAAGGAGGGGGGTGTAGAATCGAAATAAAGCAAACAAATAATGATACTAATGAGTTGCAATCAATCAGATTGGAATTTTTCCTTTTTAACTTTTGATTTTTGATTTTTGCTTTTTACTTAGTTGCTCAATCTCTATATTTCCAAAGAGAGTAGGAATAGAAGGATAAGGCTAGGACAGGACTAGTGGTTAGGAAATCGCTCTTGGTACGACCCGTTAATAGGATAGGATGGGTGGGAGGAGGGAATTCAAGACATCACATACATCCATGCCTTCAAATAGAAATTCATAAATCGATTGAAAAATCAATTTATAAAACTGTTCGTACTGAAATTCGAACCCGTGACCTCCGTAGCCGAAGCCAACGATGTTGACCACTTGACCACACAGGCGGAAAACATATGTTTAGCTAAATGAAAATCAATAAAAGTGTTGGTCAAAAATGATTTGCGGCAGCCCTGGTTTTCCTAATTGCGGTGTATTGCGCACGTCTTTGTACGTTATTGTTTGCGCCTCAAAAGTCGCAAACTCTCCAAGACTCTCCATCCCCACTCCACCGACCCCTTCACTTGACAACCCTCATCCTATGTTTCAGACATGACAAACCATTCAAAAGTATCAACATACCATAAGAAGTTCTTGTTCAACTTAATCCTTTTTTTTCACTTGAGATCTTTTTTATGTTTTGATAAAAATCACATCGAGTTTAACGAAGTTTGTATACTAGACAAGCCTTGCCTTTGAAACATTAGTTATTTTATTACCCTACCCAGTAGAAGGGTCACGGGTTTGAATCTAGAAATTTAAACTTTCATAGATTGACTTTCAATACGACTTAAGAATATATTTAGAACTGGAATTCACATATTTTTTTCATAGTATCAAATTTATTATTCAATGCTACAATGCTTTGAGAACTAAAATGTTTTATTTTATAAATTAAAAAGAATACGTTTATGATAACATGCTGTTAGAATAATATTTATAAAGTTAAACTACTTAAGTATTTAATTCTAAAAGAATCAAAGGGAGTTGATAGCTATTTTAACTCTACGACGCCATAGTCAGAACAATGTATTTATTACACAGAATTTTATTTTATTTATACATATGTACTTACTTAAAAAAGATACTTATAGATAGGTAATAGGAACATAATATTATATTTAAACAATTCATAAGCAACTGCGTTTATTAAATGTGCTTCTTTTAATAGTTTAAGTCATGGCTGTACATTTATTTTTTAGTTTATTCATTACAGAGACGATTCTTTGATAATTGCAATGCTCTAATAATTTTAAAAAACGTTTGAAAAATTTAGGCACACATCAAATCATTAAATGTAGAATTAAAATAAAAAGTGTTTTATTTTATTCATTTTCTTTTCAAGGCTGGGGGATAAAGGGGGCAAAAGGAAGACGACTTCAACTCCGGCTTCAAATAAAAAAACCGACTCCGAATTGATTGTTCCAAATGTTTCCGCCTAACCTACATATATGTTTACCATCAGATCATTCTAGTTACTAGTCTATTTCACTAATCATGATGATAATATGATGAATAGAATATTAATTTTTCAATAGTCATTCCGACTCCACAGCCCTGATGTTTTTATTGTGCTGTGGGGTGATTTGTGGAGCATTTTTTTCAATATTTAATGAAAATATACAAATATTATTTGCAAGCCCGGCTCATTCCGAAATTGTTGAAACATGAGCCATGAATGTAATTTAGTAGATAAAAATAAATTTTGAAAGTATTTTTAGAAACCAGTCTCAAACATGGCTTGAAAACATACAAAATATCTTTCCAAAGTAAGGTAAAACTAAAAATACTTTTAAAATGTACTTTGTTTTTCAAAATGAAATTCGAGTTTATTATTTTATAACCATTTTGGAATGAGCCGTGTTTGCAAATAATAGCCTCATATGAGATCGTATCGCCAGCTGTTAATAATTTTTAAAAATATATCATTCAGGCTCTCTTGCTATTGGTTCACTATACCTGTTACACAACCGTCAACTCCTTCCTGTACAACAAAATGGTGCGTTTACACAAAAACAATCGTTTAATGATACAGCCGACATTTATTACAGAGTGGCAAATTTAATTAGAAATTTCCAACAATATCTAGCAAATCTATTGTCCTCCAGACGATGTGATTATATTATAATTTAATTATTTTATATTTATTGTCATCGATGTTATTCATTTATGACTATTTTATAATATAATTTGAGATTTCAACAGAAGGTGCTTGTGGGATTTCAAGATTGAATTTAAATCTTACATATTTTTGTCAATAACGACTTGGTATTTGCCTTTCAGCATCTTCAGGAGATTAAGTGTACGGATAAACCTGTACTGACGCTTGTTTAATAAGTGCACCGTGTATATATAAAAAAAAAAATAGGTTAAAAGCTATTAATGGCGATATTTATTAATTTTACTAATGGTTTGACATTAATGACTTTCCATTAGTTGGGGAAGTATTTATGAACAAATGCAATCACTGTTAGTCTTTCAAATTACGTGTATTATCTTTGAAACGTTAAAAAATGGAAACGTCTGCCTATGTACTGATTTTAAATTGTGGATAATTTTAATTATAATATTATCACCGGAAAATTTGTAACTATTTTACGAAAGTTAATAATATTTTCACCCATTTTAAGGATATTAGAAGTGTGAATAAGGGAGATTCAAATGCTCATTTAATATTTGCAAACTATTTAGTTATGCCTTATTAATTTCTAGAATTTCTTTGAAAAACAATTTATTCTGCCAACATTTGGATATAAATATATATATTTTAAGATCAAATATACGAATATATTCCGGAACGTCTTTTCAATATTTTCTTTGAGATCTTTTTGGAATCTGGATTCATCTAACGGAATCAATAAAAAGTGTTTTTATTTTACTTACATGCTACATTAATTGTTCTTGTATCCTCCATTATGCCTCCTGGAAACCAAGGGTTTGTCGCTCTGCAAGTCAGTCCTTTCCCGTCATCCGATGCGGCCATTACCAATGTCACGACACTGGATGTAGTGTTACCAGTAGTTTTTACCTATAAAAATAAATGAATTGTTTACGCTAAACTTGATAATTACACCGGTAAAGGTGGCCATACATCAAGGAACAAATGGTTCCAGAACATGTTCTGGAACACAGAATGTACGTGTAGACGCAATATCGTGGAACATTTCACGTGACCCGAGATAGGTTCCCATGTCCACGCTCTGGGATCGAGCGCAAACAGGGAACATGGGGAACATGCATCCGCGTGCCGGATTCATCATGACGTATTATGGGATACATCTCATTATAATTATCAAACCCGACCTACAAAATAAGCTGTGTTCCGGTAACATTTCCAGACATGCGAAGTGTTCCATTGCACAATACGTTTGAGAAACCCTAAGTTATTTAATCGTTTTTGCTACGACATTTTGTATGTCGGTGGGAGGCAGGTAATTCATGCATCATAGACATCCATGCTATCAAACACAAATTGTAAGCACTGGCATTAGCTTCCGTGGAAACTGCAGCCGATGAGCACTCAGTTGACCACTCGACAACAACCAAGGAAAAGCTATGTTTTATTGGACCTCCAAAACAATTCATTATTGAAAAAAAGTCATAATATTGGGTGTCTGTACGCACAGCTGCTTTCGTCTATGAATTTTAACACAATTCTTACAAGTAAAATTACTTAACCTGCTAAAAATGATTCGATATCGAAAATAAACGTTCACGATCCAAGTGATCTTGAAATAATTCCTTCACAAAGTATAACCATATAAACATTAATTTAACATGGATTCTAGTGTCGTTTATTCTCACCGTCACTGGTTGCGATCGTATGGCCTCCCCATCCAAGAGCCAGGAGAGTCTTGCAACAGGATGCGAACCAATAGTCTCGCATCGGAAGGTGTGAGGCTTGGATGCTGCCACCAGGTCGCTCGAAGTCACAATGTGGACCATCAGTGGCTTTACTGAAATGAATAAAGACATACGATAAACTATACATTTTCCATCACTCATTGCCTTCGTATCGTTTATACAGATCTTTAAATAAATTAATAATTGTCGAACAATAAAGCTATTTATACCGCAAAATCAAAAGTCAAAATTAAAAGACTGTTGTTTTCAATTAAAAAAATAATATGCATTGAAGCATGTCTCAGTTTGGGGACTCAAACCGTTTATCGCGAAACTAAGAACAAATTTAACCCCGATGGTCTTCTACAAACAATATTTTATAGCTTTTTCCATAATTGTCCAATTTTGCCAACAAAGAATAGTCTTAAAATGATTAAAACTGGCATAAAACGTGTATTTTTGTAAAGCTTTTCCCTCAATCAAATTTATATTTAAAAATACTTTTATTATTGCGTTTATGTAACGCTGATTGCGTTGCAAATAATTATCAAGGCGTTTTTATATAATGTTAATACTTTAAAACACAGTTCATTATATTTTTTAGCTTTTTTCTAGCGCAATTTTCAATTCATTAACCCGGTTTACCAAATTCGTGAGGTTACATTGTTTTCTTTTATTTAATTAAAACTCTTATTTCCTTTTCCTAAAACCAGAATGGTTCAATTCTCCGTATTCATCAATGAATGCGTTGAAAACATTATATTATATTTAGGTAATCGAAAATACTTTTGCTGTGAATTTTGTTTTGTGTAAAACATATTTGCTGGCGAGAAATAAGGAATAAAATTGTAGTATTTTTAAGAAGTTTTCTGTTAAACGGTTTAGACATAAATAAATATACGAAATAATAAAAAAAAACCTTTTTTCGTCACTTTTAATTCGAAAACAGGTTTTTTCAAAAGTCACCTTTTGTATACACAACAAACGGACAGCTTTAATATCATGTATTCAAAGATAAGTGGCCGTTAGTCATAAGCACATTCATCATGGGAATGTCATAGATAATGAACAGAAAGATAGATTTAAAGAGAAAAAGTCATTTACATCTAATACTTTAGTCCAGGCATGGGGAACCTGCATCCTTTTGGCTACTCTGGTGCGGCCTTCTGGCCAAATCTGTAATAAAGTAAATTCGTAAATTCCTGACATATTCTGACCGTAAATTCCTGTTTCCGGACAAAGATTCTCTAGTCAATGTTTACTGCGGCCTTATGTCGAATCAGACAAATGAATGCGACCTTAAGAGAAGAAAAGGTTCCCCACCCCTGCTTTAGTTATTAATATGTATATTATATTTTTATTATATTATAGCGTTGACGTCATTATCACTTCCCCTACGGTGCTAAAAATACTTCCGATAGGTTACTAACCCTTAAAGAAACAAGTAAAAAGAACATGCTTTAAGACTTAAAAATCATGCTTTTCACTTGGTTCCTAAAGGACCAGCAACGTATCGGAAGTATTTTTAGCACCGTAAGGGAAGTTTTAAGCATTCAAACTAAACCTGGCATACATGACCCTTCAACTTCACTATTATATCGTCAGTTTTCACATAGTAAAAAAATATTTTTCTGTACAAAGCTTTATTTCCACGATGTACGACACGTTATAGGGTAAATCGACACACAAATATCGTCGTACATTTCTTTCCAACGTGAAAAAAGCACTAAGAAATATTAAATGAATGATCATCTACTTATATAAAATACTAATCAAATATAAGGTGGATAAGTTAGGTTGTGCTGTCTAAATGAAGAGTGAAAGATGCTTATTTAAATTTAATATCGTGTAAAAGCTTTTTTTTAACAAAAAAAAACAATATCTATCTTTTTTTTAATTTAAAAAAATCTTCATCAAATTATTTCGCGTATCATTTATTTTCATAAAAAAAATGTAAAATAGTTTTGGCAAATTTTTAGCAGCAAAAGGTGTGACTTATCATAAATCATCGGAGCGTAAATTTCATCCCTTGAAGTGAACCAACCTGAATGTAGCCCCACCGCCACCCACCCATCCCAGCGCCCCGACGCTTTTCTCCCCCCCCCCCCCTACCCATTCGTCCGTCTGTGAATTTTCCCTAATCAAACAAAAAAGCAACTTTTTCTCGAGACAAAAAAACATTAATTACAGTCAAAGCGACGCGAATTATGTAAAGGTAGTGGTTCGGGACCGAGAGCTATATCAACTCAGAGCGAAGAAAACTTGCTTTCAATATTATCAGCTGCCATCTTAATCGAATGGTACATATAATATTACGACAAAATGTCTCGCTAAAGTCATGGTATAGATGAAATAGCATTAATATAACTAAACATAAAAAAAATGAGACGTTTTCCCCTCACAATTTTGTGTACCATTTTTTTTTACCAAACCGTTGTCTTTCTCATGTTTAACATTCTTACCACTTTATCAGCTATCATTTCCTTGTTGAGGGGTGTACATTATTTGATGAGATTAAGATCAAACACGTCAAATTCCAGTTTCGATAAAAAATGAGATATCTCTATGATATTGCAGTACTACTTCAAAACAACAGAATTTCATTTTCAAACCTAGTTGTTTTCATGCAATTAAGTGTCAAAATATGACCACATAAGTTTTTATAAGTCGAGCGTGTTTTTTTGTATTCAGGAAAATGTGGATCAGACATTTTTTTGATCCCAAGTTCCTTATTTGTTTATTACAGTAACTAATGTCTTTAGATTGTGAGCAATACATTTCTTTTATACTCTCTATTTGCATTCTTTCTGTTTCTCATCGTCACAACTACCAGGAAACAATCTTCTCGTTCTTCATTACAATCGTATAATCATCACCACTTTCATTAAATAAAGCAGCTTACAGCGCCTTTATAAGATGATTAATGACTGTTGCAGATTTACAAAACACTATTGTTTTACTAAACTTCAGATTTTACTAAATTTCAAGCAGTTAACAGCTGGCCGCGGAAGGCAATTGAGCATACAATGATACCCAATAGATTATTGGATTATTGGTCACCAGAGGCTGCAAATTGAGGTATGATTTATGATAACCTAACCTTTATCATTTCAATGACGAACTTTTAGCGAAAACATATTGGTTTGGATTGCGCGTAAAGTTATTAAGAAGATCAAGAGAAACTTAGAAGAAAATATTTACTTTTAATGTATTTCTTACATTTATTTGTAAAAATCAAGACAGGCGTTGCTCAACGGAAAAATTCTCAACAATGGTTGCGATGAACGAAACCGGTAATGATGATTAAAAACAATGTTAAAATAGTACAAAAAATGTGCTTTATTTGCATACACATATTTCATATTTTGTTTCAATAGATAAATGCAATTGTATTTTTTCTTTTATATTTTTTTCTTCTAGCAATATAATATATCAAATTTTAAGCACAGATTTAACTATAAAAAATTATTAACTTCGAAAATATTTTACTATTCAGTAAAACTCAATACGGAAGGCTTTCGTGTTAGTTTTTTAAATACAATAAAAAGTTGACTTTCTCGGCAGTCCAATCTTGTAAAGGTACAAGGGGATGAGGAGACGTAGGGAGCATTCATCCCTTTTGCTGAAGTTTCTTGATTAGTCAGAGATAGCGGAGTGCTTCCATTAGATGTTCTTTATTAACTCTCTTCCTGGCTTGGTCCGCGTTTAATTGAGTTGAAAGTTGTTATCATAATACAAAAAAGCTTCGAGTGAGCATCTCAAATTCAAAAAACACCTCTACGTTGCTTGGAGTGAACTTTTTTACGAAAAGAATAAATCAAATTTCTATGAAGGTGAAAAATTATACTTACTGCTGAAATCTTTAACACAATTTACAATATAGAAATATTCTCGCGAAACTTTTTTACTCACAATGACAACTAGCAAAAATTAACCGACAAAAAGTCTTGCAAAAAACTTCTAGAAATATTATAATAAAAGGGCTTATTATATAAAGGCATATTATTAAACTAGATAAAAACGCTTACTCGACGAATAAAAACAGTATCGATACTTTATAATGCGTCGTTACATATAATATTTTTGATTAATAAAAACAATAATCCTTTGTACTTCATTCCACTTTATTTAATATGTCAAGACCGGTTTCGCTCATTGCGAGCATTGTCAACTGATAAGAAATATAATTTAACAATGCTATTTATACAAAATTGAAAAGTTATACACAACAGTTGGCATTGAAAAGAAATTGCCAATTACATTAAAGTGATTCTAAAATAACACAAAATTAAAATGTTCAACACATCTAACATATAATTAAAAAGTCATCCCAGATTCATAAATTCAGAATGCGATTGAAAGTAATTACAAACATAATTAAAATTTGGGAAATTTTTGACAAAGTGATAAAATGCTACATTAATAAAGTGAATATGCTTAATTTTATTAATATAATGCCTTTCCACCAAGTATTGACAGTGAACACTCTAAAAGTAATATTTTTGATATTAAAACTTGTAAAATTCGCATATTATTTTTTTATTTGTTGTTTCTATAAATATATTTAAACAAGCCGAGAGCTATATTTTTATCAGTTTTCTTGTACAAAAATATGATGATAATAATCAACTCTAATCATGTAAGCACACAAATTGTGTATGTAATATTATAACATAAAAATAGAACCAGTGTTCTAGAAAAAGTAAGTAATGTTTTATATACGTATATCGTTTTAAATGAAAGGTTTTTTTTACAGACAAAGATGGAAGAATCAAACATATTTAAAAATATGCATATTTTTTTAACGAGGTTGAATAATTTCAGTATTGATTGAATTTGTATTAACTTGTGGGAACTCCGTTGTAATTGAGCATAACCCGAAATAGCTATCAACCATATTTAAAATAATATCTGTGGCACTTAAATACTTTGATATTTGTTCACCTTTATAAATAACTATCTATTTTTTAGCAGGGGAAAATCGGATACGTATTGTAGTCGTAAAATCATTTGCTTAAGATTTTAATGAAACTGTTGACATTATTAATTGTACTGTACATATCTTGTAGTATGCAATAATGCTATTTAAGTGAAAGCAACGAAATAGTTTATACTATACACGAATGTTTGTTTTCAACAAAAAAACTGTATCCGTAACTAACGTTTTCCAAAATTGTCTTCCGGTTTACAAACAAGCAGCAATTAATTTATCCATATAATCGACAACAGATCCCAAGAATAATCATTCTTAAGAAAATGAAAGTTATAATATTATTTTGTCTACGTTATGTAATTTTAATTTTGTCTTCGCCTCAGACTAGAGCGGTTTTGAATTCTAAGTTAATATATTAACGAATTTGCGATATAGAATTCCACTTTAAATGAATTTTAACATTCAATATAGTTCAATACTACATATATTGTGCTATAACTCCTGCTACACAGAATTGAACTCGGTTAAAATAAGGTAAAACAAATTATTTAGATTCATTACAATAATTATTAATTAAATTCAATAAGTATATTTTAAGAAATTTAATATAGATATTTCGGGATTATGCCATCGTCATAACTATGGTTCATTTATACATTATAATACTTACATAAAACAGATACACCCTATATCAGGGATGGTGAACCTATGGCACGCGTGCCCGAGGTGGCACGTTTGAGAATTTGGATGGCACGCGAACGATTTCCAAGTTCAAAAACAAACAAAAAAATAAGGGTAAAAATTAAAATTTGATTAAGTAATCCGTGAATTAAGAATTTATTTCATTTTATTAATTTTAAAATGTTTTCCAAGATAAACGACTCGTTTTTTTTTGATATTTATTTTGATATTCTTTTTGCTGCTTGGGCACGCCACACAATCGAGAAATAATATTTGAGGATTTTTGGCACGCGGACCCAAAAAAGGTTTGCCATCCCTGCCCTATATTATATTACTTTCTTTGTACTTACTACTTTTCTTATAACATCGTATATTTACTCATAACTTTCGGGTCAGTAGCGCAGTGTCAAAACAGCATTTTTTGTTTGAATGCGTGGATGTTTTTGTGATGTCTAAAAATTCCCTTCCATTTTGTCAATTTTAGAACAGTTAACTAACCAATAGTCCTATCTCACTTCTATCCTTTATATTCCTACATTCTTTGAAAAAATGAGATGATGAGCATCTGAGTTACAACGAGTTCTCTTCAAAAAGATCTTAACACCAAAGAAAGTTTGTGTACAGTAACTGCTTTTTTGTTCATCGATCGTAATCCATTTCATAAACAATTTATAAAATTGTTCGTATTGGGATACAAACCTATGAATACTGCAACGTAAGCCAATGAAATTGATCTTTCAGTTCCAGGTCTGACAATAATTATATGTACTTCAATTTTACTGCATAATGGCAAGTCTCACTGTGGGCCAAAACTGCTCCTATACTAACCAATAGCTGGCAACAAACGTAATAATTTTGGACATCACAAATAAATTGATTTTTTTAAGCAGAAAAGACTATTTGAAACCTAATTGAAGAAGTAGAGTATTATATTCAATATGTGTTCCAGTGTTCTTGAAATCAGATCGCCAACTTCAAACAAATACACCTTACATTTTCTATCCGTCAGTTCCTAAGGGGCGCAGCTGCCTTCAGACAAGGTAGGCAGCGTGAAATTGTCGAAATGGCTTATATTTAACAACAGAGCACCATCGTGCGACGCCCATCCACTTGGCAAACTTTTCAGTGCACACAAAGTAAATGCAAACTTGTTCACCGTATCCGTCGCACAGTGCACATTTCCCGGTGCATTTTGTTTGTCTTTGTTCGCGTGGCCAAACTCCGGGGTCCGGTTGACCAGACGCTACCAGCCGGCCAAAAAGCCCCGACTCGCATTTGACTGATTCACTTCTCGGTGGGATAATTGCAAAACAGGGGTGCCATTTTTACAAACGGTTATTACATTCGTCTTCGTTTTTTTTCTCTCCTATTCAACTTTAATTAAACAAACCATCATCAACGGCATCAGTTTTTAAATGTATAAAAATCTATTTCAAATTCTTATTTGTATATTTCTTTTTTAACCAATTGATGAACGTGTACCCTAAGACTTAATTATTTGTAATATTAAAGTCATTCATCTACTTAAACACCATTTTAGTCGTTCAAGTGTGTTTTAAGCTGCACTAGATTAGATCTTGGGTGTTCATTTTTCTTGATTGCGTGGTCAGGGAATCTCCAAACGATCAACTTCATAAATTGCTTCAAACCTAATTGAAGAAGTAGCTTATTATATTCAATATGTGTTCCAGTGACCTTAAAATCAGATCGCCAACTTCAAACAACCAAAATATTCAAACAATTCAAATTCCATAAATTGATACTGCTAAAATGTTAAATGATGTCTTACGACATAAAGTTGTTTTCACATTCCAATTAAGATGCATATTATCTCATATTTGACTAAAAACGTGACGTTAAGACCAGGGTTGTGGAGACGGGGAAAAAAAGAAGACTCCAACTCTGGCTTTAAATAAAAAACCGACTCCGAATTATTTTTTTCAAATATTTCCGTTTAACTAACATATCTGTAAACTATCAAATTACTCTAGTTACTAGAATAGATTCTGGAAGATTTCATTAATAATAATTTGATGAATAATTTTTCAATGTCTTTAATTTATTTTTCTCCTGTTTTTTCGACTCGGACTCCACAGCCCTACCTAGTTGAGACAGCGTTTATCTAACAAAAAGTTCATCTTACAAACTTTACTTACAAATAAAATCCTTCGAAAATAACAAATAGTCTTTTCCCTAATTTTATAATTCTTTTTACGCTGTCTTCGAAATAAATGAATGATTGTTTAAATTACTATCAATTCTGGTTAATTTGATTTTTTGTAATATTCTATAGCAAATCTTTGTTCAAAAAGGGTAAAATTTTCATTGCTAAATTTATCAAAGAGTTTCATCCCTGTTTAACTTAATGGCAAAACAATAATTGAAACTTCAGACGTTGACTTTGAGTGACTAAAATATGTTGTTTTCCTAATAATAACTGCCATCCCTTATTGTGAGCACTTGTTCAGGGGAAGGTTTCGCTGTCTAGCTCATTACTCACCTTTGAGTTGGAAGAGCAAATAAGCTTAACAAACACACCTTGCCAATAATTTCCTCGACCGCATTACCAACTAGTTACTGTCTTGTTTGCCATGAGAGCTGAAGTTACATCGCTCCTATGTTACGTTTATTTTATTCACATAATATGGTATCGTACATTTAAATAGTTTAGTACAAAATGTTCAAATTTATTCCAAAAATTAATACAAATTATTAATTTTATCAGCATCAGCATAATCATACACATACAACAAAACTAACATATTCCCGTTGTAAGAGAAAAAAATCAAAGGAACATTTGTTCGTGAAGCAGTTTTGAGCTATTTGTGCTCAATTTGTTGATCATATCCGCTTTTTTGCAGTTTCCTGTCACTTTTCAATTGATTTCCTCGCATTCTTGACATACCAGAATTCTTCAGTTTCACCGAATAATACTCATGAAAAGTACTTGATGTTTATCTGGTAGGCATCCGAATCACGTCACCCAATTTTATTTTCCAGCATCTTCACTCCGAAGCATTTTAGGGTGACGAATTTTTCCTTAAATTAATCAAAGCTCTCTCGCCACAGAAACTTAAGTTATAATGAAGGGGTTTCAGAAAATTATAGAATTTACCTTGCTGTAACTTAACCCAGTTGCAAACTATCGTGGTACAATGAAGGCATTTTCCCTAATAAGGGAAACTTTCGTGAGGACAGTGGTTCACCTTGATGATGTATAAGCGCTAGTTCCAAAATAAAGGTAAACTCATTTATTGTTTTTATTTCCAAATACACGCAGTATAATAAATGATTATTTATGTGGTTTAGATATACCATGCAGAAGATTTCCGTTCTTTAAAGTATAAGTAAAAAGCTATTGTTGCATTTTACAATACGTAGAATTAAGTGAATTGCTAGCGTCGAAGATACGAAAAGAACTAGGAAAAGATTTATTGTGAAAATACTAAGTCTGGTTAAAAAAATCAAATATAATTCTCTTCTCAACTTTGTGCTGTAACACTGATTAGATTCATTTTAAACAAACACAAAAGATAAAATAAAACAAAATTTAGCAACTCATTAAAAAAAATACTCACAGTATACTTGCAGTTGAACTTCCTTCACGACTGGTGGCAAAAGTTCGGAAACCTGGGCTCTGCACTGTAACCTGGCTGCGTACAGCTTCCTGGTGACAGTACCGATGAAGAGCTGACTGGTTACGGTCCCTAATGGACTGGTCGTATCGTCGATGCTCTCCAGCATCGTAGAGTTGTGCCACCACGTTACGTCTGGCGGTGGACGACCTTTAATGAGAATATAACATCGTGACTATAATAATTTGTCCACCGACTCGTGTGATGATTATGCAATTTCAGCTATGTATTTATGCACAATCACTTTTAATAAATCATTTTTCAACAAATTTACACGAGCTTAAAAAAAACCTTAAATGAATATGTAGATTCCATCGTATGTCGTAATTTTAGGACCCACTAATATGAGACTCAACGGTATATATTATACAATTACAAGATCATCGTCTGGATTGTAGAATGTGGACCATAAGATCATAGTGTGTACATCATATTTTAAGCAACAGGGGATGGTCGGAAATCAGTTTTTATGAGACGTGTATTATAATACACTTATATAATAATAATAGTATTTTAAAAAAAAAAACACACCTCCAGTAACTTGACACGAAAGGTAAAGATCGTATTCTTCTCTAAAAGGACCAGCAACGCCAGCAATCTCTCTTCCTTGACCATCAAATATTCTTGGCTCATTTGGAGAGACTGAAACAAAAAAAATAGTAAATCAATTAACACCTACTAAAACAGATTCCTACTTTAACAATGTACTTGAACTTGTTAAGAAATAAATTTTCTCCTATCAACAAAAATAATTATTTAAATATTCATTAAATAAGACACGTCCATGAAAAATGGTGGTGAAACGAAAATTTCATTTCCGATAAAAAAAAATGTGCCATAATATAACATAATTCAAGATTTTATTCGATGTTATTTCAATATCAAAGTTGAATGTTATAAATTTTGAACACAGTTATAAGTTTTGTAACTAACGGCCTGAGATGCGTCTTTCCTTATCCTACAGAACTCAAGTGCACGAATAAACTCAAACTTTTTTAATGTAATCATTTTTTATCGAATTAATTTGAATGCTTATTTAATATTCATGAAGTCCAATCATAATTGGGAAAATCTTCAAAAGAAAAAATGTTTGCAATAAGTAGTCGATTACAGTATGCGACGCGTATTTCCATAAGGATTGCATCATTTTGATAGCTCAAGAAATTTATGCTTATCTTACAGTTTCGATTGATGTCTTATTCAACGTAAAAAGCAGTTAAAAAGCTTATGAGACTGTACACAATTTAAACGATTCGATCCAGAAAGTGTTAGCATTTGTTAGGGTTTATACGACAACTATTGGTATGGGAAACCTGAATAACAGTTTCCGTTATACTCACCAAGTATCGACAAGTTCACTTTCTGGTTCCGCGTGGGAGAGTCTGTGAAATCCACTCTGCACCTGAAGACACCCTCATCCATCAGACTGACTTTCTTTACCGCCAAATGCGCGCTGTCGGGCCTGGATTCTTCGAGTACGAAGTGGGTTCGACTCCCCAGGTCGTCAGTCATTGCCCAGTGAATCAATGGACCGTTCCGGAAGTCCAAACTGTAAAGACGAAAACATTGTTTATGGTAACTCAAATTTTATATGTAATGTAACTTAATACATGTTCAGTTTCAGTAACTATTCAAAAAATATCAAATGATCCAACAAAAACAACTACAAATTTAATAAAATTCGTATTGTAGAAATACTCTTTTTGATACACTCAATACACTGCGTAACACAACTAGTGGAATAGCAAATTTATCAATTTTAATATAATAAGAAAATATACTTTACATAAAGTTTCCAGCGAATTCATCGAATACGAATACGAAAAACCATATATTTATAAACCTTTTCCCTCATTTCTACATAAGTCTTACATTTTTTTAAATTGTGTAAAATGATTGCTCTTGCAGATAGTTGGCTATGAAAACTATAATAAAACTTATCAATCGTTACTTCTCAGTAGATAATAATATATTAAGATAAAGTATTATTGGATATTTTATTAACAACTTTAAATAAAGCTTATATAATACATTCAACAGTGGCGCTGTTAAATTAACGTTTAGCATATCCAAATAAAATCTTGAAGTTACTATCTGCAGGGTTTGAAAACATTTTCATTGGATACAATAAAACGAATTTCATTACTGAAGAATATCACTGATTTAATTTTTTTTAATTTAATATAATAATCAATACCAAAAATATCTGAGATTTTAAATGAAGACATACGTTACACGATATTCATATTTTTATCAGAGTGTTGCATAATCTTTTTGCAGTCAATGTTTTTGTATTCGTAAATAAGTTACAAAAAATAGATATCGTGTAAAAAAATGAATGCTCTCTAGAGTCTAGAGGAAGAAAGAGTGTAGAAATCACTTTTCTATTTGTCGACTGCAAATATCAACAATAAGGTGTTGTCTTCTCAAAGTATCAGTATGAAATTGCAACGGCCTTAGATTAGTCAATGTTTGTCTATTGCAGCTAATAAATTGTTATGATATAGGGAAAAGCTGTAATAAAAAAATATGTTTACACAAAAGTGTCTTAATTAAATATTCTGATATTTACATAAAGATTATCTCTGATTAAAGTAAATGACTTGACCCGCAAAACTAACTATTTTGAAAAAACAAATTTCTTTCTGATACAGCTGTAACGTTCAGTTTATGATGATGTGGATACTAAAACACTTAAATAAAGAAATAATTTAAAGGAATTAAATAATTCTTATAACACAATTGCGCCAATTTTAAAGTTGTATCAACATCAATCTATAATATTTCCTGATGTTAATGCTTCCTCAATATATTTAATCATCCCGTAAAATAATTCTAAAAAAAAACTTGCCATTAACTAACGAGTTAGTTTCTTCGAAATTAATATAGTCATTTATATAAAGGAAACATTACTTATTCAGATAGGTAAATCACTATTGGTGAATTTATTTCTGTTGAAATTTACCACACCTAAAGTAGATAATTAGTTTATATTTAGTACCATCAAATTTTGTATCTAACCCTCTCCCTTCGTCTAGAAGAAAAGGACAAACACCTTCATTAATTTATAACTTAAAAATAAGAATCATTTTTTTATCGTTAACAAGTGGAATAACAAAGTAATCAATTTTAATTTTGTACGTGTTAGTTATTTAAAAACAATCCAATGGTGTGCGATTCCTGGCCTACGCAAACTGCGCAGTTATTTCAAATCTAAGTGCACTCATGTCTTATTGAAGATTGTTCCCCCGTGCCCCCAAACATTTAATGCGAAAATTTATGACCCGAGTCAAAGATATGTCGAAGTTGTTCGCATATTCAAACTCTGATATCTGTGTGTATTATGCTCACTTACATGATTTCTATGAATTTTATTACGTGCCTGAAATCCGTCCGTGGTTTAAATTGAAAACGATGATTACATGATATAAAATATCGAGTTGTTTTGTCATCATCGTTTAGGATTAATCATTTACTTACAGACCTTATGTGTTCATTTTAATAGACAATTTAAGATACACAATAATTCGTCCAATGTTATATTAATTTACTATGCTTTAGACGAAGTAAAGCAAATTGACTTTCAATAAGAATGAGTTACGGTTGAGGTCGTGGCGCAGTGGTCAACGTCGTTGGCTTTTGTGACATATATTGCGGATTCGAGTACTATTACAAACTATACTCATACAAAATGTGATAATCCTTGTTACCATGCGGGCTTTCATCTTTCCGCCTTGCACGCATTTTTATATTGATATTTCAATTTTTTCTTTCTATGTTATTCTATTTCCATTTCTGCTTATTCATTAAAATCCTAAAAACTGAGCGTAGAGAAAGTGATTATATACCATCAATCATTTGCGAAATTTCAGGTAAACCGACTGATTTACGATTATTTATAGTAAAAATAGATTTTGTCGGTATACTCATTAATAAGTTCATATATTATGTTCCAATAAAGCGGCATGCTTTCGATATATTTATTGATTATCTAAATATTTCCTACCACACATAAAATCCTTAAATAACGGGGTGTAGCGATATCGATTAGTCAATCACTAGTCCTGCCTTACCCCTATCTTTCTTTACCCACTACTCTATTTAAAAAAGAGAGTTTAAGCAACTGAGTAACAAACTCTTAGGAAAAAGTTGTTGATATCTCCATTAGGAGGTCATATGCTACTCATTGGAAGCGAACATGAGTTAAAAAAAACAATAGAATGAACTAATCGATATTATTAAGGTTTAGTTGAATATAAATTCGAAATTATGACAGCTGACATAAGCCATCCGTTTAAATAAATATTTTGATTGAATAGATGGAACGAAACAGTATACAAACAGTATAATTGCAACTGAGTTATAATTTGACTTAACAGTAATATCGACATCCGTGCTCTAGTGGTAACCCTAGGGATCAAATGGTTACGGGTTCAACTACCAACATAGGCAATATCTAATTGAGATTTTTATAAGTTTAACTTTTGTTATCTATTTTCTTTTAGAGCGAGTGCCTTTTATAGTGTTAATTTCATGATAAATCATTATTTGATAAATAATTATTTAAAAAAATGAATTGTGTGAAATTAACAAATAGTTAAATTGGAAATACCACTTCAATAAAGTTTCTACAGAATAACTAACCAAAAAAAAACGTCACCAAATAAATTGACCACATTTTATGAAAAAAATTACATAAAGATTCTTACTTGCCACATGACGATGTGATTGATAAATACAATAATAATTCATACTTTCAAAACATTGCCTCAGAAATTATTAATTTTTTCAGATTCACATTTCAAAGACTTAACTAAAAACCACACTTCAACTAATTATGTTATCAGATTTGATGGTACGATTTCTATATTTTTTATTTTCATACATCTTTTATAAAGTGAAAAACAGTATGTCAAAATTTTCAAATCATTTGTTTCAGGGAAAAATATTTTTTCAAAAATAGAATACTTTTACAAAAAGCATAAGCAAACAACGAAATATTTATTTAATTCAATTCTTAAAGTAAATTTACACTAAGCTCTGATTTAATCCTAGTAACCGAGTGGGTTTTCATCCACCCGCTTTGCATACGTATGCACATTTGCAGATTGATTTTTCAATAGTTCTTTTGTCAATATGGATATTATACAATACTATGTCGATTTCCGCATATTCATTCCAATTTTGATAGCCAGGCATATAAAGAGAAACAATCTACATGCAATCCTTTGCGAAAAAATGTGTAAAGCGACTGCGTTACAATCAGTTATCGTAAACATAAATCTTGTTGGTATACCTATTGAAAAGTTTATAATATATGACAGCATTTTTTCAATTGATTTATCGATTTTCGTTCGAAAGCATGGGTTTTTGTGAAGTTTGAAAATTTCCCCTCACAATTCCAATCCTTAAATAACGAGCCACAGCGAGAGTGACAAGTTAACCACTGGTCTTATCCTAACCCTAAAATTTCAATCGCTATTCTCTGCAACTAAGTAACAAGCAGTTCTCATGGAAAAACTCGTGTTACGAGTAATCTTAATTAAGAAGACGTATACAATACACTCCATTGGCAGTGAACATGGATTTGAATAAAAAATGTTATCACTTTTAGGGTGTTCACTGTCACTGTCGATTTTGTTTAAGTGATGAATGAACACACCAACTACTTGGAAGCGGGGAAAACATAAAACTATCATTAAGCATATTCATATCATTAAGCATATTCACTTTATTAATGTAGCATTTTATCACTTTGTCAAAAATTTCCCAAATTTTAATTATGTTTGTAATTACTTTCAATCGCATTCTGAATTAATGAATCTGGGATGACTTTTTAATTATATGTTAGATGTGTTGAACATTTTAATTTTGTGTTATTTTAGAATCACTTTAATGTAATTGGCAATTTCTTTTCAATGCCAACTGTTGTGTATAACTTTTCAATTTTGTATAAATAGCATTGTTAAATTATATTTCTTATCAGTTAACAATGCTCGCAATGAGTGAAACCGGTCCTGACATATTAAATAAAGTGGAATGAAGTACAAAGGATTATTGTTTTTATTAATAAAAAATGTTATGTTCCGCATTGAAATTGGGTTAATTTTTTTTTATAATAAGGTGAATTATTATTTTAAACAATGAATTTAAGCAATAAGCAGTTGTATAATACAGGGCTATAGAGTCAGAATCGTGAGTCATGGAGTCAAGTATTTTTGTCGGAGTCAGGAAATCAGAGAAAAATAATTTAAAGATATTAATATACTCATCATATTGATTGGTAAAATTTACTAAATTATTCAAGTATATAGAAAGACAGTATGCAAATATTTAAGTTAAACGGAAATTATTGAAACAATCAAGTCAGAGTTGGAGTCGGTTTTTAATTTTAACTCAATATTTTTTTACCCAACTCCACCAACGCTGGTATAATACAAACACAAACCATCACAAATATGGTTTTATTGTATTTGCCTTAAAGCCCATATACAATATATTATATTATGATACTGAGCCTTGCTAAAATAAAATAATGTAAAAACGGTACGGAAAAAAGAAGAACCATCATTCACACGTAGAAAATTGCCGTTTAAAAAAACACATTACGAATGGCAACATTAAACTTAATCCACACGTGAAAATATACACCCACCTTTAATACATGATCTCTTATGGTTCATACGGCAACACTTCAAAAAGCAAATAACATTCCTAGCTTATTTGCATTCCTTCATGTGTGCCTACATTATGTGTAGACATATATTTAAACACCTCAAATATATGAGCCATTGGGATAAGGCAATTTTTATGTTTTCGGTGGAGCCTGAAGGAAACGTTTTTTTAATGTTGATTAAACTAGAATAACCTTTTAAGAATTCCATTGTAATAGCATATAAAACAGTTTATTTATTTACAACAGAAGAGCTGTGCGATAAAAAGATATCACATTCAGTACAAAGCCACCATCAGAACTATCCAAAAACTATATTCTCGGAGAATTTAAGACATTGATCTTTTTAATTCATTGTAAACAATAATATTTTTTACTTTTTCATTGACATATTATATATTTGTGCTTTGTTTTTTATTAGACGCTTAAATTGGGTTTATAAGTGTTATTTTTTTAACATTAACTGGTTATAAGTCAGCCACGGAAAGTTCAATTGAAGATAATCAAAAACAGATGTAGCTGGAAACATTCGAATCTGCGGGCATTTCCATGGGCTAGTCCTTTTCGCCAGCAATGGCTTTAAATTCGATGATGCATTTATTTCTTATATAAACACGAGGCATTCATTTACTATGCCTCAGTTCAAGTTCATCCGTGTACTTGAACGCATGAAGATGCCGAAAGGCGAAACCCAGGTCGTTAGTGACAAAATTTGTGTGAATGTACATAATTTGAACGATTCAAATTTAGTATGTAGTTGGAAAAGACTTACCAAATATCTATAAACTAAGGGCACTCAACGTTACACCCGCTAGATATTTTTTAGCTTTTACTGGGCATACCCCGTAACACAATAGCTTTACGTATATTTAAACGATCACAGAGATATTTCGTTTTACTTAATTTCCACTTATATTTTAGGAGCGGTTTCACTCATGGCGAGCTTTGTCAAATGATAAGAAATAAAATTTAACTGTGCTATTTATACAAAAACGTATTGAAATGAAAAGAATTACAGTAGAAATTATCTATAAAGACACTTATTAAAATTAAAATAATAATACGGCTAGGACAGGACTAGTGGTTAACTAATCCAAGTCCAGCAATTGAGAGATCGGAAGTGCAGGAGGAAATTTTTAGGCATTACAAAAGCGCATACTCTCGAACAGAAATGTAAAATAATTATATGCAATATGCACACATTAATTTAAAACGTTTTCTTTACGTAATATTGTTATCTTTTTTATGTATGAGCAGTTGTTTACAATATTAAACATATAATTAATATTTTGTGTTGGATATGGTGTACAATGAGTCTATAATTTGGTCATATTGACAGCGAAGTTGGATTGTTAAAATGACTTTGAGGATTTATGCCGAATCTCTGCATTTTTACAACGAGACAGACCCATATTCATCTACTATGCTGGTTTCAGTATGTGTGAATTTGTAAGCATGTGAGATCACGTAGCAAATTCCAATTCTCAGTTGCCACTTTCAGGAAAATTTACTGTACACGTTTTACTTAGAGACCTCGCCCGACGCAAAGGCGCTGCGAAAATAAAAATTAGTTTGTCGCCGCTATATTTAATATGATAGTTTTTAAAATGTTTCCGATTGGCGTTTGTATGCTTTGTATTCATTCAAATGCTATAAAAATTACTTATTTTTATTGGACAATCAAAAGTATATTTTATAAACATTGTCGACCCACTTTTTTATCAATCAGTTGAAACGTTGTAAACTTTTTAGGTATCATCTCGCACACAAAACACACAACTCCTAGTTTCTAATACAGTAAATGTAACAACTGCCCTGGCTCTACTATTTTGATTGTTTTATATAAATAACAGTCTAAAATTGCATTTTTTTATCAGTCGATAATGCTCATCATGATCGATACCGGCTCTGATCTTTTAAATAAAAGTGGAAGTAGTACAAAGGAAAATTGTGTTTTTTTAAGACATATTATTTTAGTATTATAACCTAATCGGTCTGGTTCCCGGTAAATTGCTCGAAGAGAACAAGATTATCAATTTGTTTCCATTTGTTCTGTCCGTTTGTTCTGTCTTAGCCTTAGTCTTCTATGTTTTCTGGAAATATATAGAAACAGTTTGAGTAACTAATTAATAAGCAGTTCTCGTAGAAACACTTCTGTTGAGATAAACTCCATTAAAAGATCATATGTTCCGCATTTGGAGCGAACACGGTTAAAATAAATACTTACGAAAATTATTTTTATATTTCTGTCTCTAAAAAAGTGTCGTACAAGATAAAAATGAAATTCGTAGAAAAAGTCGTGAAAAATCGTTTAAATAACCAAGCAATTCGAGCAATTTACCTGCTCCCAATCGGTCTTGCTATTTTTTTTATATTTAGTAAAATAATAAATATCAAAAAAGTATTCTCAATGGTATAAATATTAAGTTGTTCTATGCAGGCTGCGTGGTCCAGTGTTCAACCTCGTTGGCTTTGGTAACGGTACTGAATCAAATCCCAGTTCGGATAGTGTTTTTTATAAATTGGTTTATGAATTTATGTCCAAAAGCATGGATGTACATATTATGTGTATTCTCTTCCACTCATTTTATCCTAAAAACAGGCGTAGTAAAAGCGATTAGTTAACCACTTATCCTGTTCTAGTACCATCCTTCTACCCAAAAGGTTGACCAATTGAGTAACCATAAGTTTTCATAGAAACACTCTATTGAGATGAGCTCCACATCGGAGTTCACATACTCTACATTGAAAATGGACAACGTTAAAAAATAAATTTCTTATAGCTATGTCTGCAAATAAAACAATCGATTTATTCCACGTCGTAAGCGGGCAAGACAAAAAAAATATTAAAAACTTAATAAAATTAGTCTTATCACATGTTCTAAAAAAAATGTTCTTTTTATACATATGTCTGCTATAATTAGTTGGTAGTGCGTATTTCTATTGATAGTGCCAACTATTTTAATCCATTGAAATATCGTGTCTGGTTTTTATCAAAATAACATATTCAACACTTTTATGTATTTGAAGTTCGTGAAACGTTTTTTTATAATTCATATCAAGAGCAAGCCAACTTTTTTCATTGAGGAACACGTTAGTTGAAACTTTAATGATGTACGTATTTTAATTATCTCAAACGTTTTCTTTCTTTTAATGTTTACCTATCCAAATCCATCAGTGTATTATTTTACTGTTCTGAATTATAACAAATTTCGCTTTTCGAGAAATAACTTAACACATCTACACTGTTATATGAACTCCACATAATAATATAATATACATTAGTTATCTATTGTATCGATATTTCGTCATTGATTCGAACCAATATGGCTTTGATTTTTTATTTACGATCTATTGAATTTATTATTGTTTTTAAATATTACAATTGCAATCCTGTTTCTTAATAATTGTAAATTTGAATCGTTCAAACTATGTACATTCGTCAATAAATGTTTCGTGTACATATGAGAAATAAATGTATCATTGAGTTTAAGGCTCATTATTATACCCAAATACGGACAGTCATAAGCTCTTCTCCAGGAAATTTTGGAAATAAATAGAGCACAATTGCATAGTCTTCCGATTTTAAATGAAATATTAAACCTTCCGGGATCTCCACTTCTATTTTTTTTTTAAACCATGTCCGCTCCCAATGTGGAGCATATGGACTCCTAATGGAGTTTATCTCAACAGAAGTGTTTCTACGAGAACTGCTTGTTACTCAGTTGCTCAACCTCTCTTTTTCCAAAGAGAGTAGGGATAGAAGGATAAGGCGAGGACAGGATTAGTGGTAAGCTAATCGCTCTCGATACGCCCCGTTCATAGGATAGGATGGGTGAGAGGGGGGAATTCAAGACATCACATACATCCATGACTTTGAACAGAAGTTCATAAATTGATTAAAAAATCAATTTATAAAACTGTCCGTACCGGGATTTGAACCCGGGCCCTCCGTAGCCGAAGCCAACAACGTCGACCACTCGACCACACAGGCGGCACTTCTACCACTTCTATACCCTATATCAGTGCTCCGCAACCTTTTCTCACCTACGACACACCAAAATTCTTCCTAGAATTCCGCGGCACACCAAAAGCAAAAATATATAGGTATTAAATTGATACACAAATTTTCGTTTTTTATTTGAAAAGTATACATACATAAAACTATAATATATTTACTTTGATGCAATCTTAATAATTATTATAAATAATAAGTAATTAACGTGATACCTGCGCTTGTTTCAACGAACACAGAGGTTTTAATAATAATTCAATTCAAATAATTTTTCATAATGTATTTGACCGCGGCACACCTGTATCCGGCTCACAGCACACCAGTGTGCCGCGGCACACCGGTTGCGGAGCACTGCCCTATATAAATATAATCATAAAACCTTTGCCAAACAAACAAATAAATATAATTCTTGAAACTACTTACTACTCAAATCTGTGGGCATTCCCATGAGCTTATCCTTTTCGCCAGCAATGGCTTTAAACTCGATGATACATTTTTTTTACATGAACACGAAACATTTATTTACTAAGCGTCAGTTCAAGTTCATCCGTGCACTTGAACGCCTGAAGATGCTGAAAGGCGAAACCCGGGTCGTTAGTGACAAAATCTGTGAGAATGTACATAGTTTGAACGATTTAAATTTAATATTGAAATTCCACCAAGCACCTTCAGTCGAAATCTTAAATTAATAATTGTAACTTATGTTTTAGAAGTTGGTTTAATTTTACCACTCTAATTGTTTGAAGGGCGGTCGTAATTCATTGCTTATTTAAGAAAACACCAGAAGTTTTTGTTTAAATAACGAATAAGTAGCTGCGTGGAGGAATACAGGGGGTAGGTAGCAGGAGAGCCTGGACAGAAAATAGGGCGGTGGTAACGAGGAGACAACGGAGGGTAGTCGTGGAGAAGGCTTATTCCGGATATCCAGTGACTAGGAGATTACATACCCAATTGCTGACTATATTTAATTTGGAAAATATCTTACTACTTAATTTTTTGTTTGTAATAAAAAAATCACTGCATAAAATTTTGAGGCGTTCTAAAATCTAAATAATGGTGGATTTTCATAAATATCACTTTTAAGGTCCACTGTCAATATTAATATTAAAGTCATGGGTTGTAAATACTCGCGATGAGTTAAACTGGTCTTGATCCCAATAAATATAAGTGTAATTATTATAAACAGTGTATTAGTTTTTAAAATCACTGTATTAATTAGTATCAATATTATAGATATAGTTTTTGCCGCCAGGTTCATCCTTTAGTTTGACCATAGTATTTGCAAATGTATAAAATATCCGTGGTGCAATTGTGAGGTTATAATACAAAACGTACTGTTTTCAAAACTCGAACATTTCAGTAGAGTCAAATAATATAACAAATAACATTAACAAAATAACATTAGCATAAAAATATGATTTCCAATTTGAAAACGAAAGTCTTGTAGACATTTTATATTGAAACTAATAGGATCAGTCGATTCCTTAGGCTTGAATTACTCTGTCTGCATACCTGACTCAATATTGCTCAAATTATCAACGTCGTTGGCTTTCGTGATGGATTTCGTGTTTTTTTTTTATTTTAAATTTATCGATTTCTGTTTCGAAAGCATGAGTATTTGACATTTGTGATGTCTCAAAATTCTTTACCACCCTTGAGTTCTAAAATAGTTTGGGGCGTAGCAAGAGTGATTAGCTGACAACTGTCTTAATCTTACCTTTTGTATCCTTATTCCAAACATCAAAAAAGTGGAGGTGAAGCAACTGGGTACAAAACCTTATTAGTAAGCCATACGTGATAAAACGTTTGTTTTTGAAATCTATTCTAGGGAAAAGGACAATACAAATACTCCATAAATGACTTTAACTCTATATGATAGGATGAAGGTTTTTATCGCTTTGGTACAGACGTCTAAAAACGGACTGCATATATGTACATATAATTATAATACTGACTATGGTGTGATATAGAAAAAAAAACTATCGAAGTCGTTCCTATTTTTGCTTTTAAAAATTGGGTAAAAAAATTACTACTCGGTCAGAGGACCCAAAATATTATATGTTTATAAAAAAATATTTTGCTTGTTGGTTCTTTTTATAAAAAAAATAATTACTTTATTTTATGCTACAGACGCTCGTACGTTTTTTACTAAAATAAAAAATATCGTCCCTCATTTAAAACAATATTACAGTAATAACCATATAATGTATTACGCAGGCAATACACATTTAGCATTGTACCAAATTTTCAAAAGCATATACAAAGGTAGGCTTCAGACGCTATGTAAAAACAAGAATTATGGCTTCGCCACCTCGTCAAGGCTTCGCGAGAATTGTAGGCTTCGCGGCGCACGTTCATAACTTGCGCGCATTTTAAACTTGCAGATGACGACACTCTGGAGGGTCGTCTTCCAATAAAAGTCCAACTCGAGAACTGGCTTAACTTTTCTCAAGCCCCTTATGCTATGATTATAAAGCTCCACACTTTGAGACTTTATACGGAAAGCTTGCTTGGAACTTTATTGATACAAGGTATATTAAGCTTCATGTGACATTTTTGAGATTTCTCATCATTTAAATGTATGTCAGTAAACCAGTTCTAAATAAAACATCATTCACATTGTTTATAAAAGATTTCCAACATTTTTTACTGACAGTTAATATTATAATTTTGAAAAATAAAACATCCTTTTTTGCTAATTTCATATTAATTGAATATGATCAGCACTGGTTTCACTCATTTAAAACATCGTTGAAAATGTTCGTGACATATAATACTTTTCCACTATTTTATACAAAATCTGATTTTCTAATTCCAATAATTTTTAAAACTAGTTTAACCCTGTTTTTGAAGTTTACAAAAAAGGATAATTCAATTAAAATATTAAATACAAAAAAAATGTCGCTCCCCTTCTGATAAAAAAAATCGTTTTCCCTAAAGAATTATCACATGGTAATGAATGATCAATAGTGACGACAATAGTGAATTTACCTCGAGTTTTTCTCGTATGATCTTTCATCTTTAAAATATTTGGCGCATTGGCATTAGCTGTATTGCCAAATATATTTTTTAATTAAAATAAAAAAATAATTAAAACATAAATAGCTGATTTCTAATTGTAAGCCATCCTAATTGTAAATAAATAAAAACATATTTTCGATGGTTTCGGCGGTAATTTTGTGAAAAGATAGTAAGTCTGAAGATGCCTCTGAAAGAGGCGAAACACGTCTCACAGTTAGTAACACAATACGTGGAATAATCAAAGTTAATTTAAATTTTATATTAATTACTTAAGCAAACTTTGCGATAGTAAGTCTGAAGATGCCTCTGAAAGAGGCAAAACACGTGTCACAGTTAGTAACACAATACTTGGAATAATCAAAGTTAATTTAAATTTTCTATTAAAAACATATTTTTTGAATTGCTTTTTGTTTATCAAAAACTAGGGCGATAAATAAATAATATCAATATTACTAACATTTTAACAAAAATCACGTTTCCGTTTTTTATTACGTCTTTGAGTTATTGCATACATTTTATCATTTTCCATAAACATTAACAAAGCATACTAACTAAGTATCCCGAATATTTTATGCCGCATAAATTTGAATATTTAATACTAAATTAGCATTTTGTATCGTTGATGCACTTACAATTTAACGCGAAACCCAATAAAAGCTGCAAGTGTTCTGCATAGACAGAAGCAGGTGCACTTAAGAGTTATTCACTTGCTTTCATCGAGGAAGGAATATTACTTTTAGTCTAGTTTTACACTGCACATGATCAATAACTCTAAGTATCACGTTTCTTACTAAATATCACATACTATAAGAGAGAAGCGTGCATCGACATTGACAACGTTGTACGAAGAAATGGAATTTATATTCAAAAGTTATTACAATACTCATTATATTTTAATCATGTAACTTTTTATGGATTTTATCCTAACTAAAAGTGATTTCTACAAATACATAGCTTTTGTTATTCAATCACTCAATCTCTCTTTTTTGGAGAGAGTCATAATTGATGGATAGGGATAAGATCGTGTAGTAAACTAATCACTCTCGCTACTCTCCTTTTTTAAGATCAAATTGCTGAGAGTGAATTGAGAAGCTGCAAAAAAAATGATATTTTACAGGAGTATCGATTGTAAAACCAATAGACAAACCCTCAGTGATAGAATTTGAACCTGAAGACGCCGTGACCAAACACTCATATATGTTGATTTTGCTACTGATAGTTATCAAATTCAGTTTAAATTAACGCTACAACAAAGCGTATTACTAAAATTATCAATTGAAACAAACAAATAATAAATTTCCGGACATGTAGACAAAGACAAACGGTCAATGTTGTTTACTTTGGACAAGGTGTTAATGGCCACAGTTCATGACAAGTACAGACAGTTTCATCAGTTATTTTTTTAATTGATCTATCATCACATGTTCGTATATATAGATGTCTATGAAATATAAATTCCACTTCACCTATCTGATTCTAAATACGGGGTGTAGCGAAAATAGTGATTTGTACATTAAACTTTTCCTAAACATATCAGTACATTTGGTGACTGAATTAGCATCGGTTCTAGTACAATAACTTTTATTTAATAATTCATATTAAGTATCAACATTCTGTATACTAAAAACGGACACCGGACAATATTTGATTTATTTATATCAAATTGGCCCACTTAAGATGAGGTGTACCAAGTGGTATATTAGAAAAAGATGTTAGATGCATTGTAATATTCTACACGTCTTAAAGTATCGTAAAAGTGAAGTGACTCCAGTTTATACACATTTCAACAGTGTGATATTCGTAAAATAAAAATATGCAATCCACGAAAACATCAAATAAAGAGGTAATTGTACTTAATGTTCAAGACAAAGGTTTTACCATTTTATTAGTTGGCTCACTTCATCACTAGATGTTTTTAATCAACACACAGAAAAAGAATTAGTTAGTGTTAGTAGTAAGAACCAGAATTTGTGTAAAATCAACTTTTTAAAATAATTGATAAAAAAAAAACTTTTTTGAGCGCAGAGTTAAAAAAAATATATAATTTAAATTTTTATTTTTTAAGCCATGTCCGTTCCCAATGTGGAGCATATAGACTCCTAATGGAGTTTATATCAACAGAAGTCTTTCTACGAGAACTATAAATCGATTGGAAAATCAATTTATAAAACTATCCGTACCGGGATTTGAACCCGTGCCCTCTGTAACCGAAGCCAACGACGTTAACCACTCGACCACACAGGCGGCATATTTAAATACTGAAATAAAATATCATTATATTTTTCACATAATGTAGTAATAAAAGATGATTCGCGACTTTCTTAAATATTGACGTGAAAGAGAAGGGGAGACATAATAAATTCACTAAATTTTCTTAGCAGTTAATGACCGTCATCAATCAATCATTCATTTCGTTCACTTTTCTTCGTCAATTTGCACTTTTGACAGATTTCGCGAGTATTTTGTTCATTTAATTTATTCAGCAATGTCATAATATGTAGCTTTTATTAAAATAAAATGGCCACGAAAATATATGATTTATCACTCGTTATGTATATTTTTTACAGAGAATTATAATATGTTATTTTGTTCAATTTTGGTGGTGGATTCAAAAATGTATATATACTACGATTAAAAATGGAGATTTTACTAAAAAATGTTTTTGGAAGAAGTAGGATAATATATTGCACTCCATAAATTATTTAACATAGTGATCGCTAACGGTCGCTCTCGAGCTACCGGTAGCTCGCGTAGGATATTTTATCATATTTATAAATTTGCCTTTAAAAAATATTATTGAACTTGGAAAATAAATTTTAAAAAATTAAGATAAATTTCAAGGAAATGCTTAAAAGGTTGCCGTTGTAATATTATTTTTTCAGCTTATCGTCGAAATTTTGATGGCCCTTCATCAGAAATGGAATTGGTAGAATTTCAATGTGATTTGTTGCTTAATAATGTTGCCTCAACTACAGAAACTGTATGGCATTTCGTCCCAAAAGAAAAGTATCCAATTTTAGTTCGAATTGCGCTCAAACTTAAAGCATTGTTCTGTTCTACTTTCTTATAATAATATTATGTATGGTACGTGATAAAAAAAAACAATTAATAAGAAATATGTATAGGTAGCTAGACAATTTATATTTCTGAAAGTAGCTCACATTCTTATTGAGTTTGGAGACCACTGATTTAACACCACTTCTGCTGAATAATGTATTATCAATTGATGGTCATTTTTTTAAATTGATATTTGCCTTTTTATTAGTCCAGAAATCAAATTATCTCTAAAAACTATCCATACTGGGATTCGAACCCGTGACCTCTATGTTATTAGCCAACGACATTAACCACTCGACCACAAATATATTTTTCTAAAGTCGTAATTTTTGTGAATTTATTTTTGTCATCACACATAAATTTTAAAATATATGTGAAACTTTAAAATAAGCTGAATCCGCTTAGATAATGCAATATAAAGTAATATTTTTCGGTATTTTCTCAAACACGCGTATTGAATATTTTAAAATACAAGATCATATATTTTATACTATATGAGAGGAAAATTTTAAACCGAGAAAACTTGTAGCATAAATCATTCAAAACTTCGATTCAAATTTCAACACAACCAGTGCCGATTTTATATTAAAATTTTGCCGTTATTATCTATATATTAATAACCGATAATGTCCGTCTGAGTGTAAGGACGTCCTCGACCTTCCAGTCTCCACTTTTTTAAATAAAATAAAATCTATAATAATCACTTTTCACTTTTCACAAATGTGTGCGTACTGATGTCATCGGGTCTTTTTCTTCTTTTACGAAATTTATTTGTTAGCGTATTTGAAAATTATTTGAATAAAATATATATACTACGAAAAATGATTGTTAGCAAACGTGAACATTATTCCAAAAATTCAATAATTTGCAATTTAAAAACTGCAGGGCTGTCGATATATGCGCCGAGGTCGATTTATGGTACTATGAAAAATGATTGTTAGCAAACTTGAACATTATTCCAAAGATTTAATAATTTACGAAATTTCTGCTACTACGAAAAATGGTTGTTAGCAAACTTCAACATTATTCCAAAAATTAAATAATTTACGAAATTTCTGCTACTACGAAAAATGGTTGTTAGCAAACTTGAACATTATTCCAAATATTAAATAATTTACAATTAAAAAACTGCAGGGCTGTCGATATATGCGCAAAATTAAATAATTTACGAAATTTCTGCTCCTACGAAAAATGGTTGTTAGCAAACTTGAACATTATTCCAAATATTAAATAATTTACGAAATTTCTGCTCCAACGAAAAATGGTTGTTAGCAAACTTGAACATTATTCCAAAAATTCAATAATTTACGAAATTTCTGCTACTACGAAAAATGGTTGTTAGCAAACTTCAACATTATTCCAAAAATTCAATAATTTACGAAATTTCTGCTACTAAGAAAAATGGTTGTTAGCAAACTTTGACATTATTCCGAAAATTCAATAATTTACGAAATTTCTGCTACTACGAAAAATGGTTGTTAAACTTTATTCCAAAAATTGAATATTTTACGAAATTTATGCTACTACGAAAAATGGTTGTTAGCAAACTTAAACATTATTCCAAATATTGAATAATTTACGAAATTTATGCTACTACGAAAAATGGTTGTTAGCAAACTTAAACATTATTCTAAAAATTAAATATTTTACGAAATTTCTGCTACTACGAAAAATGGTTGTTAGCAAACTTAAACTTTATTCCAAAAATTCAATAATTTACGAAATTTCTGCTCCTACGAAAAATGGTTGTTAGCAAACTTAAACTTTATTCCAAAAATTGAATATTTTACGAAATTTATGCTACTACGAAAAATGGTTGTTAGCAAACTTGAACATTATTCCAAAAATTCAATAATTTACGAAATTTCTGCTACTACGAAAAATGGTTGTTAGCAAACTTGAACATTATTCCAAATATTAAATAATTTACAATTAAAAAACTGCAGGGCTGTCGATATATGCGCAAAATTAAATAATTTACGAAATTTCTGCTCCTACGAAAAATGGTTGTTAGCAAACTTGAACATTATTCCAAATATTAAATAATTTACGAAATTTCTGCTCCAACGAAAAATGGTTGTTAGCAAACTTGAACATTATTCCAAAAATTCAATAATTTACGAAATTTCTGCTACTACGAAAAATGGTTGTTAGCAAACTTCAACATTATTCCAAAAATTCAATAATTTACGAAATTTCTGCTACTAAGAAAAATGGTTGTTAGCAAACTTTGACATTATTCCGAAAATTCAATAATTTACGAAATTTCTGCTACTACGAAAAATGGTTGTTAAACTTTATTCCAAAAATTGAATATTTTACGAAATTTATGCTACTACGAAAAATGGTTGTTAGCAAACTTAAACATTATTCCAAATATTGAATAATTTACGAAATTTATGCTACTACGAAAAATGGTTGTTAGCAAACTTAAACATTATTCTAAAAATTAAATATTTTACGAAATTTCTGCTACTACGAAAAATGGTTGTTAGCAAACTTAAACTTTATTCCAAAAATTCAATAATTTACGAAATTTCTGCTCCTACGAAAAATGGTTGTTAGCAAACTTAAACTTTATTCCAAAAATTGAATATTTTACGAAATTTATGCTACTACGAAAAATGGTTGTTAGCAAACTTAAAAATTATTCCAAAAATTAAATATTTTACGAAATTTCTGCTCCTACGAAAAATGGTTGTTAGCAAACTTGAACATTATTCCAAAAATTCAATAATTTACGAAATTCCTGCTACTACGAAAAATGGTTGTTAGCAAACTTGAACATTATTCCAAAAATTCAATAATTTACGAAATTTCTGCTCCTACGAAAAATGGTTGTTAGCAAACTTGAACATTATTCCAAAAATTCAATAATTTACGAAATTTCTGCTCCTACGAAAAATGGTTGTTAGCAAACTTGAACATTATTCCAAAAATTCAATAATTTACGAAATTCCTGCTACTACGAAAAATGGTTGTTAGCAAACTTGAACATTATTCCAAAAATTCAATAATTTACGAAATTTCTGCTCCTACGAAAAATGGTTGTTAGCAAACTTGAACATTATTCCAAAAATTCAATAATTTACGAAATTTCTGCTACTACGAAAAATGGTTGTTAGCAAACTTGAACATTATTCCAAATATTAAATAATTTACGAAATTTCTGCTCCTACGAAAAATGGTTGTTAGCAAACTTGAACATTATTCCAAAAATTCAATAATTTACGAAATTTCTGCTACTACGAAAAATGGTTGTTAGCAAACTTGAACATTATTCCAAATATTAAATAATTTACGAAATTTCTGCTCCTACGAAAAATGGTTGTTAGCAAACTTGAACATTATTCCAAAAATTCAATAATTTACGAAATTTCTGCTACTACGAAAAATGGTTGTTAGCAAACTTAAACTTTATTCCAAAAATTCAATAATTTACGAAATTTCGGCTACTACGAAAAATGGTTGTTAGCAAACTTAAACTTTATTCCAAAAATTGAATATTTTACGAAATTTATGCTACTACGAAAAATGGTTGTTAGCAAACTTAAAAATTATTCCAAAAATTAAATATTTTACGAAATTTATGCTACTACGAAAAATGGTTGTTAGCAAACTTTAAAAATTATTCCAAAAATTAAATATTTTACGAAATTTCTGCTCCTACGAAAAATGGTTGTTAGCAAACTTGAACTTTATTCCAAAAATTCAATTATTTACGAAATTTCGGCTACTACGAAAAATGGTTGTTAGCAAACTTAAACTTTATACCAAAAATTGAATATTTTACGAAATTTATGCAACTACGAAAAATGGTTGTTAGCAAACTTAAAAATTATTCCAAAAATTAAATATTTTACGAAATTTCTGCTCCTACGAAAAATGGTTGTTAGCAAACTTGAACATTATTCCAAAAATTCAATAATTTACGAAATTCCTGCTACTACGAAAAATTGTTGTTAGCAAACTTAAACTTTATTCCAAAAATTCAATAATTTACGAAATTTCGGCTACTACGAAAAACGGTTGTTAGCAAACTTAAACTTTATTCCAAAAATTGAATATTTTACGAAATTTATGCTACTACGAAAAATGGTTGTTAGCAAACTTGAACATTATTCCAAATATTAAATAATTTACGAAATTTCTGCTCCTACGAAAAATGGTTGTTAGCAAACTTTTTTTTTTATTCCAAAAATTCAATAATTCACGAAATTTCTGCTCCTACGAAAAATGGTTGTTAGCAAACTTGAACATTATTCCAAAAATTAAATATTTTACGAAATTTATGCTACTACGAAAAATGGTTGTTAGCAAACTTGAACATTATTCCAAATATTAAATAATTTACGAAATTTCTGCTCCTACGAAAAATGGTTGTTAGCAAACTTGAACATTATTCCAAAAATTCAATAATTTACGAAATTTCTGCTACTACGAAAAATGGTTGTTAGCAAACTTGAACATTATTCCAAATATTAAATAATTTACGAAATTTCTGCTCCTACGAAAAATGGTTGTTAGCAAACTTGAACATTATTCCAAAAATTCAATAATTTACGAAATTTCTGCTCCTACGAAAAATGGTTGTTAGCAAACTTGAACATTATTCCAAAAATTCAATAATTTACGAAATTCCTGCTACTACGAAAAATGGTTGTTAGCAAACTTGAACATTATTCCAAAAATTCAATAATTTACGAAATTTCTGCTCCTACGAAAAATGGTTGTTAGCAAACTTGAACATTATTCCAAAAATTCAATAATTTACGAAATTTCTGCTACTACGAAAAATGGTTGTTAGCAAACTTGAACATTATTCCAAATATTAAATAATTTACGAAATTTCTGCTCCTACGAAAAATGGTTGTTAGCAAACTTGAACATTATTCCAAAAATTCAATAATTTACGAAATTTCTGCTACTACGAAAAATGGTTGTTAGCAAACTTGAACATTATTCCAAATATTAAATAATTTACGAAATTTCTGCTCCTACGAAAAATGGTTGTTAGCAAACTTGAACATTATTCCAAAAATTCAATAATTTACGAAATTTCTGCTACTACGAAAAATGGTTGTTAGCAAACTTAAACTTTATTCCAAAAATTCAATAATTTACGAAATTTCGGCTACTACGAAAAATGGTTGTTAGCAAACTTAAACTTTATTCCAAAAATTGAATATTTTACGAAATTTATGCTACTACGAAAAATGGTTGTTAGCAAACTTAAAAATTATTCCAAAAATTAAATATTTTACGAAATTTATGCTACTACGAAAAATGGTTGTTAGCAAACTTTAAAAATTATTCCAAAAATTAAATATTTTACGAAATTTCTGCTCCTACGAAAAATGGTTGTTAGCAAACTTGAACTTTATTCCAAAAATTCAATTATTTACGAAATTTCGGCTACTACGAAAAATGGTTGTTAGCAAACTTAAACTTTATACCAAAAATTGAATATTTTACGAAATTTATGCAACTACGAAAAATGGTTGTTAGCAAACTTAAAAATTATTCCAAAAATTAAATATTTTACGAAATTTCTGCTCCTACGAAAAATGGTTGTTAGCAAACTTGAACATTATTCCAAAAATTCAATAATTTACGAAATTCCTGCTACTACGAAAAATTGTTGTTAGCAAACTTAAACTTTATTCCAAAAATTCAATAATTTACGAAATTTCGGCTACTACGAAAAACGGTTGTTAGCAAACTTAAACTTTATTCCAAAAATTGAATATTTTACGAAATTTATGCTACTACGAAAAATGGTTGTTAGCAAACTTGAACATTATTCCAAATATTAAATAATTTACGAAATTTCTGCTCCTACGAAAAATGGTTGTTAGCAAACTTTTTTTTTTATTCCAAAAATTCAATAATTCACGAAATTTCTGCTCCTACGAAAAATGGTTGTTAGCAAACTTGAACATTATTCCAAAAATTAAATATTTTACGAAATTTATGCTACTACGAAAAATGGTTGTTAGCAAACTTAAACTTTATTCCAAAAAATCAATAATTTACGAAATTTCTGCTACTACGAAAAATAGTTGGTCAGCAAACTTGAACATTATTCTAAAAATTAAGTAATTTCCGAAGTTTCTGCTACTACGAAAAATTGTTGTTAGCAAACTTAAACATTATTCCAAATATTAAATAATTTACGAAATTTCTGCTCCTACGAAAAATGGTTGTTAGCAAACTTGAACATTATTCCAAAAATTCAATAATTTACGAAATTTCTGCTACTACGAAAAATGGTTGTTAGCAAACTTAAACTTTATTCCAAAAAATCAATAATTTACGAAATTTCTGCTACTACGAAAAATAGTTGTCAGCAAACTTGAACATTATTCTAAAAATTAAGTAATTTCCGAAGTTTCTGCTACTACGAAAAATTGTTGTTAGCAAACTTAAACATTATTCCAAATATTAAATAATTTACGAAATTTCTGCTAACTATAAAAATAAAATAAGTTAAAATAAAATAAAATAAAATAAAATAAAATAAAATAAAATAAAATAAAATAAAATAAAATAAAATAAAATAAAATAAAATAAAATAAAATAAAATAAAATAAAATAAAATAAAATAAAATAAAATAAAATAAAATAAAATAAAATAAAATAAAATAAAATAAAATAAAATAAAATAAAATAAAATAAAATAAAATAACATAAAATTAAATTAAATTAAATTAAATTAAATTAAATACCATAAAATAAAATAACATAAAATTAAATTAAATTAAATACTATGCAACAAAAATCTCACGTTGCTGAGCAACGGGCTTACAGCTAGTAAATATTATTTTCACATTATATTATATAAATATCTATATTTTTGATTATTTACCCTTTGCGGAAAGGTGTTATTCAATAAAATTAATAATAAAAAAAACTATGCAAATCACATATTTTAAGGTGTTTTTATTTAAAGACACTTATTTAAATGCAAATGATAAAAAAACATACAGCCATCTGACTCATTATAATTACTTGTAACGGATTAATAAGGTAGCTCCAATAAAAAATGACAAATTTCATCAATGCTTATATTGACTTCTCAGGTCTGGGAAGCATTTGATTTCTGCTGCAACTTATGTCTTCACTGTTAATTTATTCTTGGTCATCAATGGGAAAAAAAACAAAATTTAAATATATAAAATATGAAAATGTAAAAATTTGAATCGTTCAAACTATGTACATTCTCACAAATTTTGTCATTAACGACCCGGGTTTCGCCTTTCGGCATCTTCAGGCATTCAAGTGCACGGATGAACTTGAACTGACGCTTAGTAAATGAAAGTTTCGTGTTTATAACCCTATATAACCATAAAATCATATAATCATAAAACCTTTGCCGACAAACAAATTACATAATTCTTGAAACTGCTCACTAGTCAAATCTGTTGGCATTCCCATGGGCTTATCCTTTTTGCCAGCAGTGGCTTTGGACTCAGTGATGCATTTATATCTTATATAAACACGAAACTTTCATTTACTAAGCGTCAGTTCAAGTTCATCCGTGCACTTGAATGCCTGAAGATGCCGAAAGGCGAAACCCGGGTCGTTAATGACAAAATTTGTGAGAATGTACATAGTTTGAACGATTCAAATTTAATATTGAAATTCCACCAAGCACCTTCAGTCGAAATCTTAAATTATGAAAATGTAAATTTATACATATAACATCTTTGGTAAGATTTAAAACTATTGACGAGTGACCTACGAGCTTGAACTGTAATTAAAACGCGATTATACTTAATGTGTCGCCTGCTGTGGCCCAGTTGGTTAGAGCTTGCTATACCGATCACTCAGGTCTGGGTTCGATTCCCGGTCAGATCACAGTGAATTAGAGAATTATTCAATTCAAAGTTGTGATCGAAGACTGGGTGTTTGTGATGTCAATTCACATCATTTCCTCCCCTCTCATCCTTATGATTCTTCTAATAACTGGGTGTAGCAATAGCGATTAGCCAACCACTAGTCCTGTTCTAACCGTATCCTTCTTTCCCTACTACTCACTTTAAAAAAAGTGAGGTTGAGCGACTGGGTTACAAACGGTTACCATAGAAAAAAAAACTTTTGTTGAGATACCTCCATTAGGAGGCCATATGCTCTACATTGGGAGTGGACATGAATAAAAAAATACTAAATATAAAACTATTCCTAAAACATAGATGTTATTTTATTTTTTAAAATTCAGCTAAGTAGTGAATAGCTTCATGATCAGAGATTTGAGTTGATAAAGCCACAGAATCGCTTTGTGGTTATACTTCTCAAGAATCAATCAAAAATTTATGACGAAACATACTTAAATTCACAGTTGACGCGTGGCTTGAAAGTGTTGAAAACACAACGCACCTCAACCGAGGAACCCCCCCCCGAATATCCCGATCGTGTCACGCTATTTATGTTTTAACTTATTTCGGAAGAGACTGTTTTTGGACGGAGTTGGCGCGCTGCCGAAAAAATTCCAGCTTCCTGTCCCCTATCTCCGCCGGCGGACGCGGCGTCGCGAGGGGATGGCGACAGCCGAAGTCCGCAAACACGACGCCCGCCGCCCGCCATTGTACACTGCGCGCCAAAAGACATCTTGTACTCGCCGAGGTAATTGCTTCGTGTTTTACCGCCGTCGGTACACTGTAATTTACGTAATGCTGCCTCCAAAGTAAATTAACGGGGTATTTGAAGATGTCAAAGGGCTTGGTGGGCGTAAAATTGTCTCATTTTTACGTCATATAACAATGAAAAAACGATGTCATGTCTTTTTTTCTCAAATGTATCACATTTATATATAACATAAAATACATTTTGACAAAGCTCTTGCAGGATGTGTATTGATATCAACAATGTCAATATATTATGTTAAGACTAGAAAAACAATAACGGCAGGTTTCATTATCCTAAAATGTTGACAAATCAATTAAGACGTATTTTTTTCCTATATGTAAAAAGCATCTTAAAAAACTATTTCAATATTTTTATATATTATTATGTTAATATTTCAATAATATTTACATTTATATGTAAAATCCGTTTAATAAGCGCCACGTTTTTCATACAGGACTATGCTGTACTATAAACTGCCGCTTTTGTTATAAGCTCGAATTTAACTCTTCATTTTTTTATATTATACGCGGATTTGCTGGCTTTATGCGATGACATATCTAATTCATTTTCGACAATGCATGAAAACTGCCGTTTTTGTTTACAGACACTTCATATGTTTATACAGTGGAACCTCGATTTTACGTTTTTCAAGGGACCGTAATAAATGAACGAATAATGCGGGAAATCTTCAAATAATACCAACAAATCTTTATTTAAAAAAAAACTTTTTTTATGTAACTAAATGCGATGTAAAACTATTTGAGCGAAAAAAAAAATATTCTGCAAAAACCGTCATTCGGGATAATAATTGGGACGGGACGATAATATTTAGATGATAAATCGAGGAAATCAGTAAATAGGAGAATGATCAAGTGGAATTATTAAATATTGTTATGACGGGGTCTTGGTCGAGTAAAAAATAAACGATCCATCGAAGATAGCGAGAACGGTAGATCGGGGTTCCAATGAAAAAAACGCGAAACGAAATGCGAGACAAAACTATTTATGAAAAATATTCAACGAAAACGGTCAATCGGGATTATATTCGCGACGGGACTAAAATATTTAAACGATAGATCGAGGAAAACGGAAATTCGAAGGGATTCTTTTACATTGTTCTTATGGGTTTTTGGCCGCCGGGACTATGAAAAATAAACGATCCATGCGGGAAAACGAACAATGCGAGAATGGTAGATCGAGGCTCCACTGTTCCACATTATTCATTTCGAAATGTACTACAATTAAAGAGTCATACATACCACAGTAACGGCGATTTATAACATTTTACATCGGATTAAACTCTCATAAAATTACAAAAACAAAAAAGCATATTTATGAAAACTAAGTAATAATATTTACTGGCAGTGTGGCAAAAAATACATTTTTACGCATAGTTTAGTGTTTTTAGTATCTACGCACAAAATACTTAAGATTCATTTTAATGGGGATCCTGAAACCGTTGCCAAATTTTAATTTACTGTTCCTCTTTCACCTCCACATTGAAACTAACTATCAAAGACATTAAATAGTTTTTAAAAATAAACTTTTTCTCAGAATAAATACGTCCTTCCTACACAATTTGGAACATCTGTCACTAAATTTGTTTGTGAGAAGAATTTTCTGTTTTTGATTAATCTATATCTTGAAACATTTAGTCTGTAAATTTATTTAAAAAAAACAAGAAAGAGATAAAGCAAATAAAATTCATCCAGACTGAAATTTTATTCAGAAATAAAACATTTAATAATACATCAATACTAAGGCAAATAGACGGACCCATGAAAGAGGATGTGGTGATGATCATTACACAGATACCAAAAATGTTCTTGACGCAATATCAACAAAAAGATCTCGGTAGAAAAGCCACAGAATCGACGGCGTGGTAAAAGATGCCGGAAAAAATATCTATAGATCTACAATTGAAAAATGATTTCTTATGACTGGGCTGAATGTTTGAAAGCAACGGATGACGGCCATTGCTTGAGTTCACCTGTGGCGCAATTGGATACGAAGAATAATGAATAAGACGTTATGTATAAAATAGCACAAATTCGTTCAAAATAATATAAATTTATGTTCAATATTTCCAAGAGTTATAACAATAAGTGGTAGAAACTTTAATGTTTGAATTATAGAACATGTAAAACGTCTAAAAAGCAATATTTTTTTTAAGTTTGCGTATCATCAAGCGATGTGTTTCACAAAGAAGCGAAAAACGTCTCACATTTTGTCACTAACGACCCGGATTCTGCCTTTTGGCATCTTCAGATATTCAAGTGCATTAATGAAATAAAGCTGACTCGTTTATAGTGGTATCCTGTATATTTTATAAGATTACAATATCATTTATTATCAGTTATTGAATAGTTCAACCATTGGTTTGATTTTAATGACATTCAATTAATTGGAAAATTAATTGCATTAAAATTACTCGTTTCCATAGGCCTTTGAAATTATATGAAATATTATTAAAAGGCAATTTGAAAAGTTTCAAACATGGCAATGCCTGCTGTAGATTATCAAAAGTATCAAATTTAATAATATATCATATTTACGTATTAACATAAATAAATAAATTCATAAATTTCATAAAAACTAGATATTTACTCATACCATGGCTTTACAGTTATTGCATATTACTAAACTTTGTCTCAGTAAAAACTTTATTATATATCTTTGCCGTATCAGAATTTATTTTTATGAAATGCCCAGTGTGTCTAATCTGTTCCTTTGCGCATACATCTTAAAACACCGCATCCACAAATCGCAACGCAATTTGAATATATCTTTCAGATTTAGAGTTCGCTGGCTTGGTCTCGCAGGCCATACTCGTAACTTCAATATGCAACGCGGGACCGCGATGTATGTAAATCTTGCCAGCTCTGCGTCCACAGCGATACCCCACAACTGTTCTTCGAATTCAGACTGGGGAAGCTATCAATATTCACGCAGGTATTTTGATTTTTATTTACCGCTATTTTTATCAATAACAATATTTGAACATTTGTACTTTTTTTAACCCGAGCGGTTTCTTAATGTAAAGCATGATAAAAAAAAAATGATTATATGATAAATCCTTGTTATTCGGTTTGCTACACCTCTCTTTTATGGATAGTAGGATAGGACAAAGACAGGACTAGTAGTTAGCTTATCTCTCTCGCTAAGCCCATTTTTAGAATATAGTGGCGGAATTCAAGATATATCAAACATTCATGTTTTTGGAAATATATTCATAGATCAATTCAAGCCCATGACTTCTGTAACCGAAGCTAAAAAAGTTGAATACTCGACACCAGTTTATTTATACCGACTTTAAGATTGAAGCAACAAAATCTTTCGGTTGAAATAGTCGAATTTTCACTTGGGGAAGGTAACGAACTTACAGCAATTATAATAGTCGTTTCTAATGAAAATGAAAGACATTGACTGCTTTGTTACATGCTTAAGTTGTCGGTTGTGTGTTCATTGAGTTGACACGTTCTTGGTAGAAAACTATTAAAATTAGCAAAAAAGTAGCAAATTATTTAGCTCTACAATAATTATAGGAACTTGGCTGAATTCAGCTGCACACCATCGTAAAAACTAAGTTTAGACTATTTTTGTAAAGTTATATGCACATATACTTTCACTGGTAATAAAGAAACCATGCAACCTTACTTACTATATCATCCTTATTTTTTCTTTAATAAAGCAATCTGTTGTATGTATTAATTCAAAATGTATTTAATATCACGACTAGTTTTAACCATCGCTAGCATTTTTAACTGAATTTCAAGGAACGGTTTCAATCATAGCAGTGGAGCAATGAGGTTTTGCATTCAGCAAGAGTCCTTTCTGGAACACTAATAGTTTGTAGTCAATGTATCAAACTTGATACACATTCTATCAAAAGGATGTAAGCTGCAAATCCCGAATTAGTATCTAAATTTAGCTTTCAAGTTTGAAGAAAGATGAGCTTGTGAAAATTTAAATCAAGAAAAAAGACTGAAAAAAGGGTTTTCCTAGACAATTTATTTAATTGATATTAGATCATTTCAATTAAACACCAGTTTAGAAATCTCCGTATACTTCCAGGTAGTGTAAATTTAATAATTTACATATGGCCCAAAATCATCAAAACACGTTTTTTGTGCCTCCTGTAAAATTTTCTATGTGTGGGTTAAGTCTTTTTTCCTTTCCACAGTTGATATTAAATAAATATGAAATTTGTTAAAAAGAGTGTTTTATTTTTTTTATATAATGCTTTTCTACCAAGTGTTGACCTTAAATGTAGACTTCAATTCTTGCTTATTATTTGATTGTTGTGTACTTTAGTGTAATTCTCATTGGGAAATCTTTCTTAAGTATTTTTTTTACAACTCTTTGGATTTTTATATCGCTATCCAATAATACGGAATAAACAAATTATAAATATTTAAAAAATATTAATCAGTGTCTTTCTCCTAAATTCCTCCAAAAAGTTTATCATAAATACCTACATGCTCATGCCAAAAAGTGGCCGCAAAAATATTATTAACACGAAATATAAGAAGTTTGGAAACAACCCTTGCGAGAGGGTGATTTCGCTGAGCGCAAAATGTAAATGATTTGTAACCGTTATGGGGTTTGTTTCGATAGTGAAATGGATTCCTTGTTGATTTATCAAATGCACCCTGCTTTAAGGTTTTCATTTATATCAGCTGTTACTATATTAACTGGAATTGCTTAATGTGCTTTAGTGAACATTTTTTTTTACATTTAACGCACATGTTAATTTGTCTACGTCAAGAATCAACATTGTAATGTTTGTTGACTTAATCCATAATTTATTTATAACACAAATTATCATACCATGTGTGTGTATATTTAAAGAACTTATTTGATCTTCTTTGTTGACTTAATCAATTTTTAAATTTGAACTACTCAATTAGTGTATGCTGCGTCAAAAATCAACAATTACATCAGCTGTATATTATCACTTCCCGGTGAGATACGCCATATTTTTAGATGTCGTTTGTGCGCTACGCCAAAATATGCATTTAGTATTCAGATAGTATGACTGTCTATCAGGTTCATGGCACAGTGATCAACGTGGATGTTTGTGATGTCTGAAAATTCTTCCCTATCGTTCCAATCCAAAAATAAAAGGGTGTATCAAAAGTTATTAGTGCCCCATCCTTTCTATCTCTACTACCCTCTTTAAAAAATAGAGGTTGAGCGACTGAGTAAACAGTTCTCGTAGAAAAAAACTCATGTTAAGATACCTCCATAAGGAGGTCATATGCTTCATATTGGGAGTGGATGTAGATATAAAATGAATATGTAACGAGTCGCTTTCAAGGTGGAACTGTAAATTCTTGACAGAAAAGAATTAAATTACATAACTATGTTAATCTAATCAGCAGGCATTTCCTACGGATACTGATATTGTTTATGTGATTAATTTTCTAATTAATTGAATGTCATTAAGATCAAACCATTTGTAAAATTAATCAATAACAATTTTTTACTAAGATATTGTTATAATCTTATATAATACACACACTACAACAGGTCATTTCAATTTCTTTCTCGCACTTGAATAGCTGAAGATGCCAAAAGACAGAATCCGGGTTAATTCGGTGACAAAACGTGTGGAAATTTTAAGCATTCAAATTTTATATTTAAATGTCATCTAGCACCTTCAGTTAAAATTTTAGATAAAAGAAAAAACATCAGTTGATAATGCTCGTCGTGAGCTTAACCAGTCTACCGATCAAGCAGGTCTGGGTTCAATTCCTGGTCAGATCACAGTGAATTTGAGAATTATTCAATTCAAAGTTGTGATCGAAGACTGGGTGTTTGTGATGTCAATTCACATAATTTCGTCTCTTCCCATCCTTCTGATCTTTTAATAACTGGGTGTAGCAATAGCGATTAGCCGAACCACTAGTCCTGTTCTAGCCTTATCCTTCTTTCCGTACTAATCACTTTGAAAAAAGTGAGGTTGAGCGACTGAGTAACAAACAGTTCTCGTATAAAAATGCTCCACATTGGGAGCGGACATGGATTTAAAAAAAATACTTAAATGTTAATAAAATGTTATAATACAAAGGAATTATATTTATGAAAATAAAAAGCACATTTTTTCTACATTCATAAAACTACACAAATTCTGCTTTATGGTAGAAATGTAAAAATCTTTATACAAGTTGAAATCATGCTTTTTCATGCTCATTGTAAAAATATAGTAAATAAGACTAAGAAATTGATATTTTGTAAAACATATTCGTTTATTTGATTTGATTTTAAAAATACGTTTAAAGAGGTAAAATTAAAACATCTATTGTATCTTTGAGGACTTAATTAATTTAACAATCGTATTACATAGTTTTTTAAGCTGTGATGACTATTTGTTTTACTGTTGCCAAAAATATATACCATATTTAGTAAATATGAGGCTATTTTGAATTGGTACTTACCGTTTTTTTTCTTCTTAGATGCATTTAATTTCTTTCGAACATAAATCTGATATTGACAATATATCAAGTTCACGGGAACATTCATTTTTTGTTTTACTATCTTGTTGATACAGATAACCACAACGAGTATATTACAACGTAGTCGATACATAACTAGCGACACCGCACGCAAGGACCGCCTAATACTGTATGCATTTCCAATTTTCATCTCTGATTTAGTACCGCGGGGTTCGAATCCCAATAAGGGCTTTCGCTATATCAGCTTGCCGCAGCGAATGCACCCCTCTAAAGGTGGAAAATAAATCATACGAGCTGTATACGCAATAAATATATGCGCACTGTTGTAAGCTATCAGAATTTACAATCTCTGCAACTTCTGTCGGCAATGTAATTTTTAATATCGAAAAACATACATTTTAGCCACCTAATAAATACAATATTTTACTCAATTACTTTTTCTGCCGTTACAATATTATTTATTAAGCAAAAATTTTCAGTTAAATTATTTTAAATAAAACTAAAACGCTTAAATAAATGATAAACGTCTTGTAGAGTAGAGGGGCTTAGAAACGCATTTCTTGTTTTTTTTATTTAATATAAAAAAAAACATATTTGGCATGTCTATGCGCCAAATATTTAAGAAATAGAAAGATCATACGAGAAAAACTCGATAAGAATTTTAATGTAAGTCACTCGAGATAAACTTTAGGTGAATTGACATCACAAACACCCACATCTTAGGTCTCAAATTCAAATTGAAAAATATAAAATTGAGATTGACCTTACCGGGAACCGAACCCAGACCCACCTGGTCGGTAGAGCAAGCTGTAACCAACTAGACTACATCGGGTGACATTTCAACTCGTTCAAAGAACAAAAAAAAATACATACGTATTGTGATATTTTCCCAAGTGTAGATGGTTAATAATTTAATGCATTTTATGTGCAGAAGATATGGCGAATGTTTTAAAAATATTCTTTTAAATAATCTTATCATTTCATCCTTAATGAACGGAAATTGCTCAAAATGTTAGATGTGTTGAACATTTTAATTTTGTGTTATTTTAGAATCACTTTAATGTAATTGGCAATTTCTTTTCAATGCCAATTGTTGTGTATAACTTTTCAATTTTGTATAAATAGCATTGTTAAATTATATTTCTTATCAGTTGACAATGCTCGCAATGAGCGAAACCGGTCCTGACATATTAAATAAAGTGGAATGAAGTACAAAGGATTATTGTGTTTTTATTAATATAATGCCTTCCCACCAAGTATTGACAGTGAACACCCTAAAAGTGAAAAAGATTGATGCTTATTAAATGGCAAGTTTCAACATAGATGCTCGATAATAATAATTCATAGAAAATATAGTTTTTCACAAAGTATTTTGTGACGATGTAGATATGAATTATGTTATTATGGGCTACAACATATAAGTGTAGATGTTAGCTGTACTTTCGGCAGGCATGCTTTGACGTGATACTCTCAGTATCTACTCCACCTCAGCTGCTAATGTATTGCGTCCGAAAGTTTGGGCAATTTATATAGGAGGGGCAGGGAGGCCGAATGTTCAAAGCGAATGCACATCCAGAAGACTAATATGAAAGACTTTAAGTGCATTGCTACGGGAATAGTATAGGAGCGGTATAAATTTCTTCCAGTGAACACCGGAGCAGTTTTCTGTTTTCACAAAGAGGCGTTTAAGTAATCAATGGCGGTAAGGCCGGAATGCGCTTTAAAATTTGGCAGAAATCCATGTTATTTTAAACGTTTTTTTTTATTACGAAATCGCTTCTACTTATGTAAATTTTCTAGAATATTCGAGTGATTATAGAAAGGATAAGAACGTAGTATTAAAATTGGATTGAGAGAATAGAGAAAAAAATGGATGTCATTTTCAACGTCAAAATGCACAGAATAGAACAAGCACTCGTGATACTAGTGGCGCTATTCCTAATATTAACACAGAGCAGTTCCGAGTTCATTTCTCGTGTCTTAAATGTTTATAAAAAAAGAATTATTGAACTAAATTTCATAATACACTGTTTACGGTGTAAGGAATATGGTCATAAGGAGTCATTGATTTCAATACAGGAATGGAAACTTTCGTTCTTATATTTTTTAACGATTCATTGGTTTTGTATCTAAAGCAGTGGTTCTCACGTTAGATTTCACTGTGGCCGCATTATAAGCATCGGCCTATGGAAATGTCTCGTGGCCGCACCAAACGTGATAACAATAGCAGTTGCATTTACTTAAAAAAAAGGATTAATTTATATTGGTATTTATTTATTTAAAAGCAATTCGAATGGAAATTGTTCAACAGTTCTCTCTTCCAATGCAAGCCGCATCGCCGCTTCTAAGTTTGCATCTGTCAGCTGGTTTCGATATTTATTTTTTATAAAGTGCATTACACTGAATGATCTTTCACAGAATATACATAAATATGATACCTCTGTGAGTCATTTGGAGTAAACAACTCGACTAAATGCTCGATATGTCGGGTGCATTCAATCAATTTTAAAAAATAATAATTTTACAAATGAATTTGTAAAAATACATTTTTTATTTGATTTACTATGAAACTGTTGGTGGCCGCAGCAAAATCCTCTGGTGGCCGCACATGAGAACAGAGGCATATAGTTTGCATGATTCTCGTGACACATATCCGAACCATACAACAAAGCATAGGAATGGCGGTAGTTATAATTCAAAAAGTGAAAAGTTGAAACTGAAATAAATACTAAGAGAAACAAAGCTTTCATTTAAATCATTGTTGTTTGCAATAATAGGTACGTTATTAATATCATCAATTTAAATTTTCAGAACGTAAACATTTTTTTTTCTTCAAAATACTAATGGAATCTGATAATAATGAAACAAGGGATGAGGGGTAACAGATACACTTGTTTATTTTTCCCATTTTTCCTCAGGCTGTATTGTTTTGCACCCCACCTTCGCTTACATGAGTATTAAGCTGCGTCCATACTGAAGCATTTTCCGGATGTTTCTTCCAACTGACGTGGCAAAATATCTGTCATGAAAAGTTTTACTATCCGCCCACAAATATACCTATGTAAATATTTCAATAATAATCACTCATAAGCCGAAATTTTTGAAACCTCTTCTGAAATAGTAATTTAAGTGTTTTGATATTACTTATATCTTAACTATTAACTTCAAAAAAACGTAAAATTGGATGTTGGAGAATTTTAAGCAGTAAATAAATAATTAAACTCGAAAGTATTTTGCATTACAGCTAATGCCAACCTGCCAAATATTTTCAATTTCGACAATTTTTCTTTGAGAACATGTTTAATATGTTCAAAATTATCTCGAGAAAAAGAGATATAACAATGTTTTGGAAAATAAAAAAAATACTTTTAATAACCTTCTTATTCTAAAAATTTGAATTTTAATAATTTTTAATAATTACGTAAGCATCTTGTAACGGTCTTAGCAACGGTAATTGTTTGGTCCTTAAATACTTAATTTGCATGATTTTTTTACCTTATTACTATAGAGTTCTACCTAGTGCCAATTCAATCAATACATCGAATATTTTTGCTAACTGAACACCTTCAATCGATATTCGTAACGGCGTTTTAAAATTATTTTACCATTTAAAGCCTTCGTCGGACAGAACTTTAGCTTTTACTTTTATATTTAATGGTTATAAAGAGTTTCTTTAAAAATCGATATATCTAGTAAGCTTTGGTTTTACATAGTTTCACTAGAACAATTTTGGTAGAAAAAAACCATAAGTAAAATTCTACGCGTGGCGAAGCCAATAAAATATAAAGGTGAGGCTATATTTTTGGAAGATATGGTGATATGTGGACTACGCCGTTCAAGTTTGTTACCGCTGTGTGTACGACGCTTAAGCATCGGCGCATATTGTGTTACGGGGCATTGTGTGTAGCCTCGAGAGTCATTTGTCATTTCGAAGTAATTTGCTGCGAAACAAGACAATTCATTTGTATTGCCCCATCAACAAGTCGGCGTGTTGCCATTGTCTGGAAAAAATATATACCCAACGTCGTACAACGTGAGGAAACAACGCGGAAAATGATATCGATAGGGTTTTTAACGGCATGTTAGTATATTGTTCCCTTTAGATTGTTTGCAAATGATAAATAAACGTAGAGATAGTATAGTAGTTGCAAGACTTTTGCTCATCTTCGATATCAATTCGATTCTCGTAACATAAATGACTTTTCATATTTTTATATAAATGCAATCCTTCTCACTGTTAATTAATTAATGTGTTCACTTGACGGAAAGGCATTACATTAAAAAATAGATCATTATTTTATCGTAATCCTACATTTATTTAATTAAATTTGAACCGGTTTCACGTGAATGACGAGAATTTTTAACTGATTACAATAGACAATAATATAGTCAAGAGTGAGCTGGAGGGGGCTCAAATGGGCTCGCGTGAGCCCTTCATTAAAGTTGACTAAGGCTGGCGAGCCTCTTGCTAATTTAAGAGAAAACATATTCTCAGATCAAATTGAGGAGCAAACATTCAAAAAGTGTTTTGTCACACAAATACAAAGCTTGGAAAATGATGATTTAAGTGTTGCAAACGTGACGGTTTGTATAGATGTGTCAACTTTATGATTTCATTTTAATATGAAAAAAAACCTTTTTGAACACTAATTTTGATTTCCATTCATAGGTTTTATTATGGGCTATCAGAATTGATAAAAAACGCCATTTTTCAAAATTTGTGACAAAACACTTTTTGAATGTTTGCTCCTCAATTATAACTGTATATTACTGTAATTTCTGACTTATATATTATCTACGACAGCTTCAGTATACACAATAGTAAATTTTTAGCCATTTAGATTGATAATTTTAAGTTAAATTGCATACTGTTACGTATTATAAGTGTATAAAGTAAAAATTGATTGCTTGTTTAAGTATTGAATATAATAGCATAAGAGTGATAAAAAATATCGAAAATTGCATTAAGATTAAGTGAGCCCCTTGTTAACGTATTGGTAGCCCATTGCTGAATATAGCGTCTTAATCGTTTTACTTAGCTTATTATAAATAGCTGTGTATTCTTATCAGTTTCTTAACAAAATTTTCATTATAAGCGTTGATCATAATAAATAAATGTGGAATTCATACAAAAGAGTGTTTTATATTGTTTTAATGCTATGTGTAATTCCCAAAATATGCATCTTTCCTCAATATAATGCAAATAAATATATTGTGTTAATTTTTAACATTTTCAGACATCTTTCGATTCGAATGTTTAAAAATATTACTTCATGGTATTGAATGTTTGACTACATCTGAAAAGAAAATACAAAATAGACCCAAAGTTAAGTCACAATTACTATCACTAATATATCCCGTCAAAATATCTCTACTTAGTTAGTATTATATGTTTGATTGAATTTAAATACTGCAATTAGTAACCTGAATCCAACTATTCTGTGTTTGATTGATGACAGAAAAAGAGATTAATGTGTTTTTCACTGGAATCTGCAGTAACAAATGGATTTGCTTTATTTCTACTGCCTTGGGATAGGGATAAAATTTCTACAGATTGATTATCGCTATTTTACATCATGAGCCACATAAATTTAAAGTCATTTAGTTATGAATTTAAATCAGTTATGCCTTTGATACATCGATAGCGTATAATATGACACCTACTAATATATGAACACAAGGTTTTTTAATTAATGTTACAATTACATACTTAACATAATTAATAACACTACTTGAGTTGATCTTTGCGATTTGTTTTATTTTTTTATAACGGGAGTAATATTTTAATGAAAATAAAAAAAAATCCAGAAAAATACAAAAAAAAATATATGAAAAATCCAAGCAATTTATATTTATATTTTAAAATATTTAACCAATATCTTCAAATACAACATTTTGTTTTTACAGCTGCGTGGTCGGCGTCGTTGGCTTCGATTACGGAAGTCACGGGTTGGAATCCCAGTAGGGGGAGTTTTTTTGAATTGTTTATTCAACTAATTAATAAATATCAGTTACAATGCATGAGTTTACATTATACCTTGAAAACCCTCTTCCTACTCATTTTTTCCCTAAAAATGGGGCGTAGAGCGTTTAGCTAACTACACGTCCTGTCCTAGCCTTATCCTTCTGTTCTTCGTTTTCTAAGAAAAGGGTTGAGCAACTGAGTAACAAGCAGTTCTCGTAGAAACATTTCTGTCGAGATAAACTCTAGTATCATCCCATATGCTTGACATTGAGAGTAGGGTATCCAATCCCGGAGCCTTTTTCCAATCCCGGGATTTCGGATTGATTAATTTTGAATCCCGGGATCCCGGGATTGAGATTTTCTCATCAAGGAATTTGAAATCCTTAATTCGCTATACTTTTTCCCCGATTGTCACAGAACCTCGTTTTTTTTAGCTCACCGAGGAATTTGAAATCTTGAATCTGTAAAAACATTTTTTATTCCATGTTCGCTTTTAATTAAGGCATCCAATCCCGGAATTTCGGGATCAGAAAATTGAACGGGATTCCGGGATTGGATGCCCTAATTAAGAGCGAACATGGTATAAAAAATGTTTTTACAAATATAGTGTCGTTAAATACTTTAACTTATTAGTTAATGTTGAATAGTAATTGTTACAGAAATGGTAAAAATGTTCTTTGGCACAAAATAACACGATGTAATTTCAAGGCTACAACATCGACCGGTGCTGCTATAAAATGTCGACAAACAATAAATAAAAATACCGCACCACTTGTGAAGAGAGCAAGCCCTCTCACTAGAAAAAGGATGGCAAAAAATGCTAAGGACTTCCCCACATCACTCCAAAGGACTTAGGGACGACATTTTAATTAAGTGGTGACTCTTCTTAGCTACTGATATTCAGCTGTATCTTGGGGGAAAAGTCCTAGAGATCACATGATAATAACAGTTCTTTTTATAACGAATTTCTTAGTAGGTTTACATGAACTCGATTGAATTTTATATACTCTGTCTGAATGAATCGATTAACATTTAAGATAATATTATATTGACACTTTGCTTGTAGATGTTTTTTGTTTTCACATTTCCCTAAACTTAGACTTTCTTAATCGTGAGTCTGCTGGATCCTGAGCAGTTTGCGTGCGCCAAAATTAATTTGTATGTCATAAATATATATAATTTATATTGACATTTTTTAAAAAAGACGATGCAATTTAACTGTATTTTGTGTACACGTTTTTGTTTAAATTTGCATGTTTAATTCCCACGCAGGTCCCACATATTTTTTTGGTTTTAGTCTGCCACTATTTCCATCAATAAAGGATGCACTTACGACAACAATAAGGTTGAGCACCAGGCTTTTATTAACTTTTGGGAATCAAACTGATTAAAAAACTAATATATTACTGCTTTGAAAAAAACAAATAATCCGATTGAATAGTTTTAATGAGTCAAAAACAATGCGAAATGCAAAAAAGTAATCGCGTTCTTTGCACTCTGTTTTCAGAAATGGATAGATGTTTATGATGAACAAAATATATGCTTTTTGTTGATAAGTTTATTATTTAATATGGTGAGTAAATTTCTCGGTTGTTCAACCAACGAATACCATTTTGGTATAGGATCAACAAAACAAGAACATGAATGAACTCAATCTGACTGTCAGCAAATGGCTTAAAAACGTTTAAAATAATGTTATAAACTGTTTATTCTGATCACTGTCAACAATTTTGTTGCAATTTTAAATACATATTACTTACGTCATATCTGCCAGATATGCAAAGTTTGCATTTTTCCATACGAAGCTTCCGGCTGAAAAATTCGGGTAAATTGTCGAGTAACTTGATCGCAAGTCCAGGAACGTCCGACAACCTGGAAAGAGTCCAGGAAAACTACCCTGTAGTCAATGCACCTATTGCGTTTAAGTTTTGCCCAAACAATTTTCCCAAGACATCATAATTATGTTACAACATAACGTTAATCATGTTAACGTTCTTTGGTGTTTTATACTTTGTTATAGCGATGTTTTTATTAAAATCAAAGAATATATATTGCGAATAGTTTCTTTTAAATGAAGGCTAATCCATCTAGTATTTATCACTCATATAAAGATGCCATCAATCATTATTAATACTGCTATTGAAAGCAAATAAGATAAAACCTAAATAATGTGTGTTTATAACAAATTAAAATACCATACAAAATGATGAATTATATTTCTTATAATAACAATAAACGCAAATGTAATGGCTTTTCATTCACTTAATCTAAGTTAATTGGTGATAATTATATTATGTAAGATTTCGGTGGTGGATTTAGTGGAATTTCAATATTTAATTTTAAGCGCTCAAACATTCCAGCATGTTTAATAATGACTAAAATTAATAAAAAGCTCGCTAATTGCGTTAGATCGTTTTTTCAATTGTAAACGATCGTTAGGAAAATTATTGGTCAACAATAAAGATACGATAAATTATATGGTCATGGTCAACTTTGGATAAAAAAAGACACGTCAACTTTTGCCAACTACATGATTTCAAAGACCCGCGCGTTCAAAGCAAATGAAGGGCTTAAAATTTTACATCAAAACTCAGGTTAACATAAGTTAAATAAATAGATGAATCTTCAACACGCAGTAACAGACTGCGCTCTTAGCAGTATTGGAATGTTTATCGAAATTTAAGCGAAGCTCGAATTGTTCGCAGCATCTCCTTAAAGGTCTCAAATTTGGCAAAAAGGGGAACGAGTTTGAAGGGGCGGAAAAGATAAGGTGTCCGAAAACACCAAAAGCCTTGCGCCACACACTGCCAGCGGCAGTCGAGAAAATGAAACTAGTATTTCCGGCAAAATTACCGCTGCGAAATGCCACGCTGACATGTTTATTTGGCCTGCATTTTGTTTTGTGTTTACTTTATTTGGCTTGGCATGAAAACGCTTCACTAAGTATATATAATATTAATGGCGGACGTCGTGACCCCCTTGAATTTGATACCTTGGTAAATATGACAGCGAGCGCTTATTTATGAATCGAAAATTTCAAACTTTTGGACATTATGCAACAAATGACAATTGCACAAATTCTTTTATATATGTCATTGAAATTTACCATGATTGATGTTCTGTTGTTCTGGTGTTCTTTAGAAATCAATCAAAAACGATAGGGTCCGAAATGAATAATTAGAATTATTAAATTAACTTTTTTGGCATTACACATTAACGGCTTTGAAGATGGCGTGATTCGTTGCTATTATCTATTAACCTATATTGAATTTTTTTAATCCATGTCATCATAAGGCTAGAACAGGACTAGTAGTTGACTAATCGCTATCACTACAACCAGTTGTTGAAGAATCAAAAAGATGGGAGGAGAGGAAATAATTTGAATTGACATCATAAACACCCAGTCTTCGATCACAACTTTGAAATGAATAATTCTCAAATTCACTGTGATCTGACCGAGAATCGAAACCAGACCTGCGTAATCGGTAGAGCAAGCTCTAGCCAACTGTGCCACAGCAGGCGTCATTGAAATCAACCATAATGTTATATTCACATTATCTTTAAAAATCAATCAAAAACGCTAGTGTCCGAAATTAATAATTAGAATTATCAAATTAGCTTTTTTGACACCGTCATCAGAATTAAACGGCTTTGGCGATGGGATGATTTCTACATACCAACATAATTTGATAATTCGTTGCTGCTTTATCCTTTTATTACAGATTTCTTTAAAATAAATGCTTACTCTTACATGAAAGCTAACATTCATCTTTACTTAGCTTTTCAGTTGACATAAGCCTACTACAGACCATTGCTATCGTGATGATAGTTTTCTGAAAACCCATACGTCTTTGTAAATGTGAAGAACCTTATAATCAGCATTTCGATGGCAAATATTATATGTTTAAAAACATTTAAAGAATTTCATAAGAACAGACCAATTTTATCAGTCATTTTAAAACATCTACAAAACAGTTTGTTTGTAAATCTTAAAATGAACTATTTTAACAAATATGTAATCGCATAGCAGTTTTCTTCCGCGTCAAAAACGATTCATTCCAATATTTCCTAATAATAAATTAAGAGTACAAACACAGTATTCCTTTTTACTTTATTCCACTTTATTTAAAAAGTCAGTCAGTTTCGCTCATTGCGAGCATTATCAACTGGTGCTTGCAATGTGCAAAACCAGTCCTTACCTTACCATTTAAATAACATGGATTAAAGTACGAAGGAATATTGCGTTTTATTTAGATAATGCCTTTCCACCAAATATTGACAGTGAGCACCCTAAAAGTGATAAATTAAGATTGTTCTTAAATAGTGGAGAAGTCGTTTAAATTGTCTGCCTGTGTGGTTTAGTGGTCAACGTCGTTGGCTACCGCTACGGAGGGCACGGGCTCGAAACCCAGTACGGGCAGTTTTATAAATTGATTTTTCAATCGATTTATGAATTTCTGTTCCAAGGCATGGATGTATGTGATGTCTTGAATTCCACTTTTCTACCCATCCTATCCTAAGAACGGGGCGTATCGAGAGCGATTAGCTAACCACTAGTCCTGTCCTAAGCCTTTTCCTTATATTCCTACTCTCTTTGGAAAAAGAGAGGTTGAGCAACTGAGTAACAAGCAGTTTTCGTAGAAACACTTCTGTTAAGATATACTCCATTAGGAGTCCATATGCTCCATATTGGGAGCGGACATGGTAAAAAAAAACCGAAATCACTTGTATGGTGGTAAATGACAATTCTTGGTGGATAGATATTTTATTTATGACTACAAAACACCTTTTTCTTTTATTCATCATGACCAGTACACACTACAAAATGAAAAGGCAAAACTGCTTTGGTTGTTACATGTTTCATTTTATTCAGTTTAAATAAAATGTTTAAAACAACAATTTCTTATTTTTCGGTAAGTGTCATTTTTTTAAACAAAAAAAATCGTTCTACACACTTGTAATGTACTGTGACCATTGCAGAGATTACGTTGCAAAAAAAATCCCGTAGCTTGTTTTTTCAATTGTCTCAAATATTGACTGAGCAAATATTTGCCCAACTGTAAGGGTGCAAACACGCACAATATCATAAGGGTAGAAATATTTTTCAAAACACATTTTCCCAAATAAAAAAGCACAAAACAAATGACGGCGGCGCTCATTTTCACGGACGATAACCCGTCGGATTCCGGTAGGCTTTTTATTACAAAAATCGAAACAACAAAAAACGTGAGTCTTTCCGAGTACTGAACGGTCTCGGAAGTGTTAGCGTGCGGGTGTCGGTACTTTTTAAACCGGTCTCCTCTCATTTTTTTTCGCCTTTTTTGCCATTTTTTCCACCCCATTGATGTTTCCGCGCACACTCCGCCGGCTCTGACCGACGGATATTTAGTCTGTTGTGTTTTTTTTTATTTATTTAACCGCAATAGACGTATGCGTCGATGTATTTAATAAATAAAACAATAAATTGCAGTAGACTGTTTATCAATGTGTACCACTCACTACATTCAACTTCAGAATGACAATATCAAAAACACGTTAGAGGAATATAAATAATTTGTCATTTTAATCACAAAGAAAGATTTTTAAAGCTAAAATGACAGAGTCAGTTCAAGTTCATCCGTGCACTTGAACGCCTGAAGATGCCGAAAGGCGAAACCCGGGTCGTTAGTGACAAAATCTGTGAGAATGTACATAGTTTGAACAATTAAAATTTTAAAAATACTTATATTTAACATTGACCGTACTAGCTGTATGTCTTACGTGGACGAAATAAAAACGATTCAGTGCGACACGAATATTGCAAATGGTCTCCCCCGCTGTGTCTGTCCTATGTGGCAAAAAGCACGCCTTGATCAGTTTATTTGATATTTTGATTAGCTTTATTTCGCTTTAAACCGCGTTCTATTCTTGTTCGCGGTGACTTCGCACTCAATCCCAAAGTTTTCTTACTGCTAAAAGTTGCGTTTACTTACAAAAGTTGATAACTGAAGATTACTTTAAATTGCAAGGTGGTTTTTTGTTTTATATTAAGCTAAATGTTATTTTCAGATCTTTTGGAAAAGCAACGAAGAAGATGTAAGGTTACAAACCTACCTATGAGAGGGGATCTTAATCTCACTATGGCCACAGGGAATCCAATATTTTAGATAGTAGTAGCGGTTACATATTAGTTTTTTTTCGGGGATTGGGTTGTTGGCCCCAAGCCCAACCCTATTTACCTCGCTTCTCCATTAGCCCTGACCGTATGCGCTATCGTTTTTACGATCTTAAATATCGTTGCCCAGTGTTTGAGCGCAACACCCTGTGAAATATTTTCAGTGCTGTCGGCTAGGATGGCATTTGGAAACGTCGATACAACCATAAGCTTAATAGCCTCTAAGATGAGCCAGACATGGTCAGATTTGTAAAAACTCAACGCCAACGCTGGGTGGACATATATCACGTATGGATGAATTTAAACTAACAAAATGTTTCACAGTTACTAACCTTTAAAGAAAGACAAAGCTTTAAAATGTCGCAACTTCGGTGGGTGAATGGGGTGTCACAGGACATGTAAGTGCTGAAGGTTAGCAGCTGGCCTAGTAAGATGGATGATTAAGTGGAGTGAAGGAGATTAATCAAGGTAGCCTAGTTTCACCCCGGACAGTAGCGCAAAAAATTATAAGAAAAGAAGTGTCAGATAAAAAACAGATTTAAAAAATACCAAGATTGACATGGTTGAAAAGACTTAACAGAAGAATTCTTTCACATGCTTCCAATTTTGTTATATTCTTTCTTATTTGGTATATTTTATAAACATATAAGTGTGGGCTGCTTAATTTGTACCTATTTAGCTAGAATATCATATAATCTATGAATAATAACCTTAGCAATGCGATAACTAACGTAATGTATTTAATGATTGCATTTTATTAACGCTTGTTGAAACGAAAAAGGGAAAAGTAAATTGACGGCAAACGTTGCATGATTTTTATTTTTTTCTTCTATAATTTCATTTACATGTTTTCGGCGCAATAGTCTTATACGAGCATCCTTGTTCTACATAATACGAGTCTCACCAAAAGCGCCAAATATTGCTCGTAAAATAGCTACCATAAAAAACATAACGGACCATATCCAAACAGTAAGAAAAACACCATTCCTTTTCAAGCAAAAATGAAACTTGTGCCATAATCCGCGCAAGTGCCATTTTGACAAACCTACCCGCGGTCATGGCGTACAGATTTTTTCACACTGCGATATTACCTTATTCGTTTTGATACAAAAGAGGTTCTGGGTCTTCCCCCTTTTGCATTATTTTCCATTTAATTTGGTTTTGTTAACCCAAATGCACGACTTGAGCACTTTATTGAAACACTCTGTTTTATTTTCAACCGACCGCGAATATTGATTGGATTTGCAGAATAAATAACAATTGATTTTCATGGACACTTTTTTACTGTTTTTGTGTATTTTCAATTTTCTTCTCTGACAAAATACGAGACGGCCGGGTTTACGTTTTGCATTTTATTTGGACAAGAAAAAGCGCTGGAAAAATATTTGTTTGTAATTCTAACTCCAATTCTTACATGTAGCGACTATCTAAAATAACTTCAACTCACAAAAAAGTAACAATTATCTTTTTAGTGTGATGAGAACCTGTACTGTTCAATTGTTAATTATTATTTCATCATTATCTATCAAAACTTAACTGTGTCAAAATTAAATTAAATAGAAATACCATTTTTTTAATAAATCAATTTTCTCGCAATCCACTTCGACACTACTTGTCTTCTTACTGAGCACCTTACTCCAGACTCGGGCCGTTTTTTTGTGTTCCAGGGATTTCATGATTCACAATTTGTCGTTCTTGGAATCCCGGAATAGTTCTTATAGAATAATAATTTATATTATATATATCTCATAATTTAATCATTATTACAGTGAATAGCCTAACCACCAGCTATGTAATGCTTAAAATGTCATGAGATCAAATTAAAAGATAAATGGTTTTTTTCAAGTCACTCGAGATCAATTTGACGAGAAGAGACATCACAAACACACATGTAGAAGATGTCAAATTAAAATTAAAATGAATCTAAATTTAATGTTGACCTTTCCGTAAGTTTATCTCAATCTCACATGATTAAAGCATTCATCATTATACCAGGAGGCAGGGATCGGCAAGCTACCCCGTGAGGTAGTTTGACTTAGCATCGTATTCATAAATCATTTTATGATGAGCAATACTAGCTTCAAATCCCAGTTTGATAGAAAGACATTTTTATTATTATGTAACATTTATTTATCAATAATCTGAAATGAATTCCAGATCCTAATATACTAACATAATAAAAATAATAAAAGATTTTTAGTACTTTTTCTACATAAAATTTATTAGATCAGGACCGGTTTCGCTCATCGCGAGCATTATCAACTGATAAGAAAAATATATAAACAGTGATATTTATACAAATTTAAATTGAAATAAAAAGGTGTAAGCAATTAACAAGTTTAATTGAAATAAAAAGGTGCAAGTTGCTTACACTTTTTTATTTCATTTTAAATTTGTATAAATATCTCTGTTTATATATTTTTCTTATCAGTTGATAATGCTCGCGATGAGCGAAACCGGTCCTGATCTAATAAACTTTATGTGGAAAAAGTACTAAAAATCTTTTATTATTTTTATTATAATGCCTTTCCACCAAGTATTGACAGTGAACACCTTAAAAGTGATACAAACATAATCCTGACCCTTTTACAAATATTATCATAGCCTAGTTAAAAGATAAAACCTGTTTTTTACATATTAATAAAATCGTTCATAAAACAACTTTGAGGCTTCATCCTAATTCGCCAAGCATATTTTTATATAATCTGGCCTTTCGCCGACAAAAATATATATTTTAAATTCAATTGAAATACATATTCAATACACTTTTTGAGCATTAAAATTTTTTCTGTTTTTTAATTTATAATTTTCATGGGAACAAAATATAAGCACAATTATTCATTTATTAATAAAGGGAACTGTTATAGTATATTCTATCGATTAAAGCTTTTTATAGTGTGGTTTAATTATCTTGTATTAAAAGCAATCGTCAATTTGAAGACAGAAGATTCACTGGCAAGATTCCACTGGTCCTGTCTTTCAATGAAGTTGATTGTAAATTAAATCTGTCTAAATATAAAACGTAATAGGAATTAAAAACACACTTTATACATTTACTGTGTAGGTATTATAAAAAAGTGTGTACAAAACGAACTGGGGCACAATGGTGGTTGTTTTATTAATAATAAACATGGCAATAAATTGGAAGTATTTACATTTCAATATTGTTTATTCAACAATTTTCAATTATCTTCTGAATAGGTTTGGGATCCTCACTACATTTAATTCCGACCCTGGTTCTAATTCATGCACGGTCGATTTCTTCAATATACTTTTCAATAGATGTGTTGACTTGTAGTCGAAGTTGTGAATATCTGTGATGTATCTTTCTTAGCCTTACGCTCAATCCAAAAAAACTGAATAATTATTAAAACTTCCGTTGAAAATGTTGAGATGCTTCATAAAAATCTCCATGTTTCACACTGAGAGGGGTTATTTGTTTTTATATTGATGTTTATGTCGTGGTTCACCCTGACGCTTCTCTGGTAGACTTCGGCTGATATTGGTTAAGACTAATTAATCATGACTAAATAAGATTCTTTGCCAATCAATCTTTCTCTTAGCGTAATATTTTGTACGAAATAGATGATATGCAAACAAAGGGTGTAGAGTCGTACCGTACCGGACGAAATAAAGATGTCAACCGATTATTTAAAAGCACAGTCGTCCCGCAACGGACCCCGCCGTGTTTTGACTTTGATGCCAAAAAGCGAGCTTTCAAGCAGTTATCGAGGTGCTTTGATCTTTATGGCTGAGACCATAAACAAAAACTCCAGTCGGAGATAAAGCGGGAAAAGACTGACGGCTTACTTAAATGAACGTAAAGGGGGGATTGTAATTATTTTAAAACGCTGCTTAATTTATTATCCGGTCCTGTGCTTTGCGAGTTTGATACTTCATTGGTTTACGCGATATTTTAACAGGCGAAATTATGCATATCTGTCAGGACTGACCCATCTGTAAGCAGATGAGAACATTACCTCATTATACTTAAAATAATGATAATTATAGAGTAAATCTTTTCATTTGTATGGCGGAAAATTTATGTTTTTAATACAATTTCGTTTCAATATTTGAATCATCAGAAACTTCTACATATGTAGATTTAGTCATTTAAATTTTTGCCTTGTTGACATTTTCATACTAATATCATAATAAATTATTTAAAAATGCCACATATTTTATAAAATTAAATAACACTGATTTTGTGCAGATTTACAACGTAGCTCAACTCATTGAATATGGACTAGTTTTATTTTAAAATAAAATCACCAAGAACTATCAGCGATCATTTTTCTGAATGCTTGATAAAGTATTGCTTTTTAAAAAAATATATTAACATAAAACTGGCTGTACAATACGCTATCAAGTTTATATGCCATTTTTTAATCATATTTGAACGACAATTTTTTTTTTACTAACTTGAACTTTTTGAGGTAACCTGGTTAAACTTTGTGACCTTACAAAAATCTTAAATTTATCACCAAGTCACGCTATTGTAGCCCATTTGTCATCCAAAATATAACACTATTTTCAAATAGTTCATTGGCTACTCCAAGTCGCCACTCACAATAATAACTTAATTATTTTTTATTACTATTTATTTAATTCTGTTTATTCTGTTACAGACAGTTTTTGTTGATTCGACTGTAATTTATATAAAACAATACATACATTTTAAAACCAGCTTACCGTAATAGATGTTTAGAACCAGAGTTCATTTATTTCTAATATTTTTCAGATACTTTTCTCTAGCAAACTTGTCAATTTGTAACATATCTTCTGATATGTTTTCTTTGGCAGCCATTCAAGAATTTCTTTCCTGGCGCCAAGGTAAATTTAATCTGACTCTACGTGTGTCCTGGTAAGATGCAAGTTTGAGAGAATTCCCCTCAGGAATATTTCGTGATATATTTAGATCTAAATAATTATGATTAATTATTGCTCTACCGAGTGGGGGAGCGTTTGATCTGGTATTACTAATATACTTATTATATCGTACATCTTAATTTTCAGTCGTAAAAATTGAATGTTAAAATATTCAAAAAGCAATTAGCGTGGGTTCATTTTTCAATAAAGTATTGTATAAAAAGTTTTTTTGGCTTCTACTAACAAGTAGTTTTGATAAAATTATACAATATTTACCAACTAACATCCGTTATTTAATTGTAATGAAATACGAATATGGTGTCAAGTCTAAAATATAAATGAATAACAGCTTGATAAAAATATTATACCAGGGTTGTGGAGTTGTGTAAAAAAAGGACGACTCCAACTCCAGCTTCAATATAAAAAACGACTCCAAATCCGAAGAATTCTTTCAATAATTTCATTTTAACTTATGTATATATATCGACTGTGGAAAGGAAAAAGGACGTAACTCACAGTTTTTTCAAAACCGGTTTTTTCGATAATCACAACGTATCAAACTTGATACACGTTCTATCAAAAGGATGCAAGCTACGAATGCTGAATTAGTATCTTAATTTAGTTTTTAAGTTTGAAAAAGATGACGGTGTAAAAAATTAAGACCAAGAAAAAAGACTGGAATAAAAGTTTTTCCTAGACAGTTTCTTCAATTAATATTAGATTATGTCAATTAAACATCAGCTTAGAAGTCTCCGTGCACTTCAAGGTTGTGTATAATTCATAATTTGCATATGTGACAAAATCATCAAAACACGTTGTTAGCGCCTCCTGTAAAATTTGATATGTGTGGGTTACGTCCTTTTTCCTTTCCACAGTCGATATGTATTTCATCAGATCATATTTAGTCAGCCAAGCATGCAATGTCAACAATGTGGACTATTGTGGTTTGAATATTATACATATCATTCAATTTATTATTTTAATGTTTCGAGCCGCTCATTTTTCACGACTCCGGCCAAAACACCGTGACTTCTCGACTCCGACTCCGACTCTATACTCCTACATTGTACTGTAATGTTTACAAGACATGTAAATTTTATATAATTTCAGATTAAGCTGTATAGATAGGTTTAAATAAATATGGTTTATTTTCCACAAAAAAGGCCGGTCGTAAGATAGACGAAATTAACTTCATATTTTTTATTGTATTAGGCATTTGTGACTTATGGATGATCAATAAAACAGAAATTCAGTAAGTACTGATAAGATCTAAGATTTTATTTTTTTCGATTTAACAAGGGGATCGACTTTTAACGAAGGACCCTTTCTAGCCATTTTACTATGTGTAACATTCGAACGGTTTCTTGAGTTCATATTTTAATCAATTTATGGATTTGAATCAAATCCCTCTCACTCTTTCAATCATAAAAGCGGGGCGTAGTGAAAGCAATAAGCTAAGCTCTAGTCCTATTGAAGTCATATTTAAATATATAAATATTTATTCTCTTCAAAAAGGAGAGGTAAGTAACTGAGTAACAAGCAGTTCTAAAAAAACATGTGTTGAAATAAAGTCCATTCGGATGCCATTTATAGTATATAATAATATTTTATCACGTTTGCAATGTACGAATAAAAAAAATATATATACAAAATCTGATGGTTATTTATATTTAAAATGAAGTCATCGAGTAATAATTCAAATTGATAGCGGAAAATCTTAATACTAAATTCATTATCTCAAATACTGATGACGGATTGTAAACTCAACGCCAAGTATATACTTGGAGAGAAGGGCGGGCGGACACATTCCGCCCATGGTGTCTTCTCCACCGCATATAGTAACGTCCCGTCCGCCTATCGACATAGTTTCATTTGCTACCACACAACCCCAACCCCTCTAATATCTCTCCATTTCAAACAGTATTGTTTGTTCTAGTTCACTCAATTATTTTTATTTGGACAAAAAAAAATTATTTGCATTTCGATTTTTGTCAGCATCAGTTTGATGAACTCAATTTTAATCAGCATTCAACAACACCTAAAAAAATGTCTTCGTTATTATTTCACCTTTTCACCGTGAGTTGGCAGTGAACACTTTAAATATATATATTCTATACTATATTTTAAAATCAGTTAGTTTTTATTAATTAGTTAAATCCTAATTTTTCATACTACTCAGTTGCATGATTTAGACTTCGAAATATTTTTTCATTGATTCTTCAAGCAATTTATGTCATTTAATCCAAAAATATAGAAACAAAAAAAAAGTTTACCCTTATCGCCAAGTTTAACCAATAATATAATGAAATGAGAGCGATGAGCTCATTGGTAGATTTTTCTTACCATGTCATCTCTATTTTTGTGTCAGCAATGAGAAAATGGGAAAAATAATTGAAAATTTTGTTTTTCCAATCAAACTTCATTTTACTAGTTCAGTAAAATATTTAATTACTATTAAATAAAGTAAACTATTTTTGATTTACTTTTGTAAGATTTCAAAATGAAAATTTTCATAAAGAAACCGTATCTGCTTGTTAATATTACATCATGCCACAAAGAATTAGTTAGCTGTGGTCTAGTTGGTTAGAGCTTGCTTTACCGACCAGGTGGGTCTAGGTTCGAATCCCGGTAAGGTCAATGTCAAAATTGGATTTTTTCAATTTTAATTTGAGATCTAAGACTTGGGTGTTTGTGAAGTCAATTCTCCTTGAGTTTATCTCATGTGACTTTTAAACATTCTCATCGAGTATATCTCGTATGATCTTTCAACTTAAAAGTATTTGACGCATTGGCGTAAGCTGTAATGTCAAATATATATATTTTTTTTAAATTAAAAAAAATTATTAAAAAATTAATTAAAATTATTTCCATTTACACTGTTGGTGTATTTTGTTAATTATTAAATTAGTCAAATTTTTCAAGACTTGAAAACGTACCTATATCAAGCAAGCCTCAATTGTTGTGCTGCTTTTTCACCACTAGCCTACATCCGTCGACGAATGCGTATTCTACATCTGATAAAGCCAAAGCCAACCGCCCCTTGTCACAACTCACCCCCACCCAGCTAGTCGATTTATTGTTCAATCGACATTCCCGCAACGTATTTGGGATACAAAGCAATAGCGATTTTAAAAGCACCCACTGGTAACGACGCGTACGTCACGATTTCGCCACTTGGGCATTGTATATTTTTGAGGAGCCTGGCCGATTTGATAGCATAAAATACATTATTTTTTACACGAAATCATCTTTATCAAAGCTTTAGAAAACGTTTATTCTTTTACCAATATGCCTCAACGGTTCCAATACTAAATGCATATAATTGTAATAGTTGCACATTGTTGTTAATCGGTGTGCGCTACTTATATAGACGGAAACTAAATGTATTTTTTATGATTAATTAATAACAAATGGTTATCATTAGTAGTGCATCAAGCCAGAGTGGGTTTTGGCTGCTTCCACTCACGGTCTGTCCAAAGTGGTCGTCTTTCAGCTTTGCTTACCAACCAATTTAAATGCATTCACAGTTCCGCTGCGTCTTCTACGCCATATATAGTTACTATTTCATTCACTTTGTCGGATAATTTTGTTGATATGGTGTATGGACTGTTTTGCAAACTTCGTTTACACCGCAGAGCTAATTCTTCCCATAGCCATCTCTAATTGGTCTTTATAATTGACGTAAGTTTTGGCTTACTTGTTTTGTTAATTTAATTTCCAGGTTTCTGATGGATTGGTACGTCCAGGCTTTAGAAGTGGTTTGTTAATTATGATTTTATTTCGACAAGATGTGAGGTAAAACTTTTTTTTAGTAGACTGAAGTGACAGTTATTTGCAGCTAAAAAAACTTCATCTTCTAATTGAACAAAGCCAAACTGTTATTTAAATATGTAGCTATAAATTCCTAGTTCTAACATTATTGTTTTTTAAAGAATAAGCAAAAGGAATGTTTTCTTTATATATATTGAAAATTGACCTGCATTAATCTGTCCTTTTTTATTTCACGTATACCTAGGTTCTTTAATTCCTTTTTCGATAGCAATAAAATTGTCTGATTCGCGAAATTCGGTAAAGGACAAATAAACTTTGTTTTGTAAGCATAACAATTACTTCAGTAATGAAATTTCTCCATGAATTGTTAATAAAGATCTGTTTCACTAATTACGGGCGAACGACCGGAACTTCCTCTGTTTGGTTAATAAAACAAATTATTCAAAACGGCAATGTGCATAATAATTTGGCCGCCATGTTTTTCACGGAAAGAACTATAATTGTAACAGTTGTGTAAATTTTCGAACGCCCAAGTTTATTTTTCTTATAATTTTATAGTTTCTTATTATTGGAATGAGACAAAAGAACTTTAATTCATTACTATCTTTTATTGAGAAGATCTTCATTAAACTTTTCATTTAAATATTTTATTTATAATATTATCTGTACACAATGTTAAACGTTTGATACTGGTAAATGTCCGTGTCTTATTATTGTTAATGTTATCATTCTTTCCATATAAAATGATCATGTGCTCTGGTTGTAAGTTCAGCTCTTGTATGATGTTAGCTGTCAACTACAAATTTCAGTAGTTATTCTACATTTTTTTTAAATAACGCAAACGGATTTTATATTTATTATTTTTAAATATTTAAAAAACTTTATAGAGTATTATAATATATGATTAAGAGTGATGTAATTAAGTTACCACTTTCATATATAAGTACGAAAAATACTCGCGTATTTGTAAGCCAGCCGCCTGTGTGGTCGAGTGGTCAACGTTGTTGGCTTCGGCTACGGAGGGCCCGGGTTCAAATCCCGGTACGGACAGTTTTATAAATTGATTTTTCAATCGATTTATGAATTTCTGTTCAAAGGCATGGATGTATGTAATGTCTTGAATTCCTCCCTCTCACCCATCCTATCCTATTAACGGGGCATATCAAGAGCGATTAGCTTACCACTAATCCTGTCTTGGCCCTATCCTTCTATCCCTACTCTCTTTGGAAAAAGAGAGGTTGAGCAACTGAGTAACAAGCAGTTCTCGGAGAAACACTTCTGTTGAGATAAACTCCATTAGGAGTCCATATGCTCCACATTGGGAGCGCACATGGTTTAAAAAAATTGTAAAAAAAAAAAATTACAAATAACCAATCTGACTTAACTTAAAGTTTTGTAAATATTGCAGCTAAAATATAATAAAGCAGTCGTTTATATTTTGAGTGTTATAACACTTTTAACATAATCAACAAAATACATCAAATAATGAGCTTCAATGATGAATATTTACGTAGAGAAAAGAAAAAGCAGATGATTAATGATGACCAACCAAAGATCTGATGAAAACGCAAAAGAAAAACATTTTTTTTGTGGGTGAAAGTGTGGCGTAAAAAGCAGGGGCCGCAGGTAGTTGTTAAAAGCGCCCACTCCGGTATATCTGTATGTGTTTCTCATTAGCATTCTAAGTAAGCTGTAATTTATTTTTCATTTGTTTTTCTGCGCGGGCGAATCTAAAACATTCCTGATGCGTCCGGTTTCCGCTGACTCGAAAGATAACGACTATCTCAAAAATATCTCAAAAAGGTAGCATGGGAAACTAAGTGAAAAAAATAATTTAAATTAACTGTGGGTGCCTCGGCACAAAAAAAAATTGAGTTGTTTTTGTAAACAGAATTTCCATTTAGAGTTTGGTGAACTTTCCACGAAATAGAAACAAGATCAGGTCTCTTGAAACAGTATACCTAAGTAGATTATTTCATGTTCCCAGTATAATAATATAAATAACTGTGTTAGTGTCTTCAATATTATTTTTCATTGTTTACATTAAAACCATCTTGTAACGCGATACGTTTACACTTATAATTAATTTAACATAATTCAAGCACCAACTGTAACATGGCTTATATTCTTCAAAATTTAAATTGAAATTGTTTTTTCGACTTTAATATTTCTTATCAATTTAAATTGTCACTTAACTGAGTAAAACTGGATCAGATAAATATATTTTTATTAAATATATCCACCGAAAGCTTTTTTTATATTTTAATTTTGAAGTTTTGATGATTAAACGATATGGTCCTCCTGCGTGACGTAACCATTGCAGGCTTCATTCTCCGAAGTTGTGATAAAACAAAAACTTTATTCTCAGGTACTTAATTAAATGTTTATTAACCAAATCGCTTTTGCCATATGTTTTAATGTAAACATTGTTTCATTTGTTAGTTACTTAACACTAATTAATTTTGGTAAAAGAAGGAAATTAATTTAAGAAAAAATCATCAAAAACATACATATGTTTAGACCTTAGTTTATAAACGTAGAGTACATGAGCAAAAATTGTGTTTCAACTTATGCCACTCTCTAATTCAAATATAATTTTAATGTATGTATTAAATTCAAAATAAATCTCGAATGAAATTGAACTGTCAGCCAAGCCGATGCATACATCAATCAAAATTCAAATAAATCAGAGTTTACTGAAAATAGTGTTTGGCTGTTAAATCTCTAACTGCATCCAGTAACGAATTAAAATATACAGGCGCAAATAAGTGTAGAATCCAAAGTGAGTATAAAAAAAATAAACTAAATTATTTGCAGATATTTGTAAACTTTTTTCTTCTAAGAACCTTACATAATTATTTTTTAGTTGATATTTTATCTAAGGAAGCTGCATGAGACGGACGAAAACGTCATAAAATAAATAAATGACTGTTCCAACATAAAGAGTGTTCATTGCAAACATTTTAGTTTTTTGTAATTATAGAGTCACTTATATTTACTGTAATTTGAAAATTCTTTTCATTGTCAATTGTTGTTTAAACCTTTCGATGGCTTCGGCGGTAACTTTGTGGAAGTTCATTTTAATAGAAAATTTAAATTAACTTTGATTATTCCACGTATTGTGTTACTAACTGTGACACGTGTTTCCCCTCTTTGCTTCCCTTAAAAAGGAAAAATCCCAATCTGATTGATTACAACTCATTGGTATAATTAGTATCATTATCTCTTTGTTTTATTTCGATTCTACACCCCCCTCCTTGCTCCTCTTAAAAGGAAAAAAACCCAAACCTCCATTTTGTAATTTTATAATTTTAAAATGTTAGAATCAATCTTGCTTCATTACTTAAGCAAACTTTGCGATAGTAAGTCTGAAGATGCCTCTGAAAGAGGCGAAACACGTGTCACAGTTAGTAACACAATACGTGGAATAATCAAAGTTAATTTAAATTTTCTGTTGTTTAAACCTTTTATTTCAATTTAATTTTGTATAAATAGCACTGTTTATGTATTTTTCTTATCAGTTGACAATGCTCGCAATGAGCGAAAGCGTTCTTGACTTTTTTAATAAATTGGAATAAAGTACAAAGGAATATTGTGTTTTAATTAATATGAGGAATGTTCCAACCTATGAATTCCACGAAATATTATGACGTAAGTGCGTAAGATGAAAGCCTAAGAGCGTTACCAAATGAGTGCTCGTAAATGATAAATTGACTAATTATAATACAAATTAAATACCCACTTAATGATTTGGGATATTAAAACATTTTGTAACATTGTGGCTTTAGTGGAATATCCATTGAAGTATTCCGCCTTTAAACATATTTGGGAACATTTCAATTGCATAACTATTTCTTCGGAATAGAGCTTTAATGCTTCAAAAATTCATTCACCTTTGCTCTCACTGCCATCAGTTTAAAAAGAGGACGTGTACGAAGCGCGAGCTTTCGCACGTGTTCGGGGACACTTTGTTCCGTCGAGAGCTTCCTGTAAAGCTCGGAGCACGCGCACTGAATGTGGCGCGATGACGAGTGTGACGCAGCGCACCGGATGTCCTGTTGCGCCGAATGAGTCGAACATTTCGCTAATGATTCAGGTGTTGGGTGTTATCCGATGGATGTTGCCCTGACTATCGCAAGTAACGAATACTTTTTAACGAATGATTATTTCGTTGTCCGTTAGATTTTTAATGACTGATTCAAATTATTTATTTCATATTGACTGCAGGTGTTAGATAATGGCTGTGTATTCAAATATGTTCATATGAATGTCGATAACAAACATCGAATGAGAATTATCCGGAGATAATTGGTGTTTTTATTTAAAAAAAACATACTTCATGAATGATAATATAAAAATTAAAAGATATCATTTAAATGGTATCACTGTATTTTATTTCAACACGATAATCAATAATACTAGGATTATAAATACGAAATGGTATTTTGTATTTATGTATATTGTTGAGAAGACATTTTTTTTTATTAATTCTTGTAATTTCTCAATGTGTAGACTATAACCTCTTAATAGAGGTATCTCAACAGAAGTTTCCCAACCTTTTTCAGAGAATAGGGGTAGAAAGATAGTGGCTAGATCATTATTAGTGATTAACTAATTGCTCTCGACCGTGGTAGGGAATTTTTAAACATCAAATAATCAATTTTAAAATATGCTGTTCGTACTGGTACTTGAACACGTGAAGTCGTTGAAAACAGTGACAACTGCACGATATTACTCTTTTGAGAGATTATATTAAATAATTTTAAAAGAAATAATCTTTCTCATTCGCATATTTTTTTATTATTTATTGCACATGTATTAGTCTTATTTTTCACATCTCTTGTATGCATTTTTCATCGAAAGCTCGTGAGTTGAACCGGAAAACTCTATGAGCTTTTTAATTTGTCGTTGTGAATGTAAACACAACGAAAGAAATTTTATGATGTATTTTTTTATTTAAAGCTTGCATTGTTTGTTATTTTAACAACTTCAATTCAAAAAGCGAGGATTCAGAATATGAGGAAATAGACAAAAGTATTTTGACTTTGGCAATATTTATTCAACAAGAAATTTTTAATATGAATTTTATTTATGTTTCTGAAAATTCTTGTTTTTTGCAATATATTCTTTTGGGTGTTATGTGTATTAATTAAATCAACCATGCAGGGTTAAAATATTGGAACATAGTCATTAATTTTTTTAATTCATTAAAGGTCATAACTTTCTTCGATTGACCAGCGAGAGAAAGACTTATAAAAGTTTATCTTTAGCTTTGATGTCTGTTAATTTACTTCAATTACAATTTTTTAGTAAATGAAATTACTTATTCATTTATCGACTTAATACCACTAGCAAACTATCATAAATCGCATTGTTTCGATATATACCATGTATTTCCGTATGGTACGTGACACATTTACAACGTTTGAATGTACTTTGTTTTTTTTTTAAATATATATTTGTATATTCGTTTGTCCAATCGATGTTTCTTGTTAACATACATTACGTTCCGGTTTTCTTATTTATATGAATTTACAATTGATAAATTTCTCTGGTTGATAAGCGTGCAGAATCTCAGCAGAGATCATTATTACCTCAGCCACTGTGAAACGTATTTTTCCTTTTCAAATGTTTTATCAGCTTAAAACGATATATTTTTATTATTATCATAAACAGCAAATCTTTTTTAGTGTGGTTTTTATGCTTGTATTAATAAATATGCATCACATGCTTCCGCTAAGCGATCCTAGTCAAATATGAATACGTTTAGAGCGCTATTGGGGCATGGTCACGTTATCCTGATATTCGTCGACGATATTATGATGTTTCAATTGGTAATATACATCATGAGCGTTCTCCACCGGAGTCCGTAATAAGCTTCATAAACTCTGCTCACGATATCAATTACCGGAGCTGAGAGAACCTCTCAGCACCTGATCATGCTCCGACCGTAAAAGCGAGCCACGGATGAAAGTTCGGCGCAAATGTTTGATGTATCCATACGCTGAATAGTCGAAACGTGGATTTTTATTAGCACTAAACAGGAGCGCGTTTTATGCCTCGCCCTGTACGTGGCGAACGGCTATCTCGTAAAATGGCCGCCTCTCAATGATGCCACGGAATGGCGGATTTTCATTATGGACGCTCCTAATGACCGCCCAGATTAATTTGTTTTAATTATAATTGTTGCAATTTCTTAATTAAACATGTGCCTAAGCAGTGAAAGATGTTATTATTTGTCGATTCAAGTTTAATGTATATTAACTAAACGATCTTTTTTTACTTAAACTCGATGAAATACGTTAATAATAAACTGCATAATACATCGTTATTCTAACAAAGCTGTTGCTATAAGTATAAAATATGTTCCTCGAATATCTGTTTCAATAAAGAAACTGATATGTTCCTAATATACAACTTTAAGCATTTCGCATATATGTACATAAAAATATTTCACTTTTAATGTGTTCACTGTTCATACTTGGTAGAAAGGCATTATATTCAAAAAAATAAAAATCATTGGTATTATTTTTATTAAATTGATTGAAATATTATAAATTATTCTGTTAAAATTCAAAGAATTGGAAATACCTTGAAATCTATTGTTAGTGACTTTGACCTAGTGCGATTGCATATCAGTATAATTTATTTGTAAGAGTTAATAAACATTTTTGTTAAATTGTTTGTTAAAGTGTCATTTTTTTTTATTTTTCAATTCCTTTCCTTTATATTACCAATTGTTTCACCCTTAAAATTTTTACTTAGTTCTGAATAAATAGCACTGTATTTATATTCTTATCACCTTTAGGGTGCTCACTGTCAATACTTGGTGGAAAGTTATTATGTTCAAAAAAATATTCCTTTGTACTTATTTCCATTTTCGCTTTGTATAAACAAAAGTCACGAGATAACCAGTAGATAAAGAACCGTAGCTTTGTTGATAATCGTGTGCACGTGCACTGATTGCAACGTTTTTGACTAAAATTGATTAAAAAATGTGATTAAATACTAACCAGCTTAAACTCAGATTTATTTTCAAGAAATTAATTTTAGTTCTACACCTATCATTTTTTTTAAATATTGAAGGAGATAAAAAACATTTTTCTTACACAAATATGAACTAATATGTAGATTGCATAATAAAGTAAATTATCATTAAATTACCGAAATTAGACATTCGAACAACATTAAAATATAATTTATCAAATAATATTATAAACAATTGTTTTAAATATTTATACACTACATATTAACAGTATAATAAAAGCTTATGGTATTCTAGACGGAAAGAGATTTTTAGAGAACCTCGGTTAACCGTGCTAACTAAACCAGTTTTTTTTAAACACCAAATAAACTGGTTTTGGTTTAAGCCAGGTTAGATACCCTTACCCCACCACGCTGATTTTAATATTATATTTGTATTGATTGATAAAAAATTGGTAAATAAATATATTAGTAAGCGAGATGAAACAACCTTATATAAGTGATCATTAAAGGCATGACGAAATGATTGAATACAAAATCATTTTTTTAGTTCTAATATATATCAGAGTGGTATACGTTCATAGAAGTTATTTCTATTCTCCGGTCGATCGCTTCGATTTATTAATTTTCCAGTCGATTTATGTATCTATATTCATATATAAATGACACTTTATTTATACATGACCAGTTCTGGTCTATTGTGACTATTGCGAAAATTTTTGACCGATAGTTTTATTCAAGTTTTGCGCATTTTTACTCCACCTAATTAATGGTTTGTTTTATTTAAACGTGTTGCATTGAATCACATATGTCTCAAATCTAGAACCATTATATTATAATCTATGTATTGTTCGCTATCAAATCGTGAATCTCATTTGCTTTTTGATTGTCGCATTTTTTTGTATTTTTATTTGTAACACGTTATAACCCATATATATATAAAGACCACACGCCATGATATGATCCACTTGTTTACAAATCATTCTCAATGGTTAGCAAGTAAAATTTTACAGTAATTATTCACAGTTACTAGATTTGTCTTTAGACACCGCCGTCTTATTAAGGATGCTTACTTTATTATTTTTTTCGTTTTTACCAGTGATTTGCAGGTCGAATTTCATCGTAAGCGATTGTTTTTATTATTATTGATTCAAAATTTATATTTGCCGTTCCTTTGGTAGAGTGGAAAACTTCATTGGCTTCGGTTACGGAAAATTGCCAAAACTTCGGTAAAAGTCCTATTGGTTTCAAAAATTACAAAAAATGTAATATTACTATAAGTGCTTTATTCGGATTCTAATATAAAATTTAAAATATTATATATATTTTTTATAATATTTTACAATTAAATGATTATAAAATATTTAAATTTGAATTTTGTACTTTTCCATGAGTTTGTCGCTAACGAACCGGGCTTCGCCTTTCGGCATCTTCATGTGCATCCGTGCACTTGGAATGCCTGAAGATGCCGAAAGGCGAAACCCGGGTCGTTAGCGACAAAACTCATGGAAAAGTACAAAATTCAAACAATTCAAATTTGATATTAAAATTCCATCTAGCACCCTCAGTCGAAATACTTAATTATAAAATATTTGCTTGAAATAAGATTGAACTTTATATCTGGCCATACCATTAAGCTTTTACAATTCTTCTTGAAATATTTCTAGCTAATTTTGTAAAACAAAATATAAAAAAATCGTATCTTTAAATTGTCATACCGATAATGGTATGTCATATTTAAATAATAATTACATTTTTAAAAATTGGTTTCAGGGTCCTGCAACAGTTAAGATACAGCGGCTGGAAAAATGTGCAGAAGACGGACCAGATGTTTTTGTAAATTTTTCCATCCAAAGCTATAATAGAACCCATCAAGGAATCAACGTATTTGTCATCAGTCCTGTTGTGTTTGGGGAGGCCACTAAGGTATGAAATAACTTACGATTTGACTGGATTATTTTAATTTAAGATATAAATTATTTTTTTTGCGGCCTTCGAATTTTTTTTTCCCAAAACAAAACAAATAATACAATTTTTTTTAAGGAAACCATTACATTTAATAAATGTGAGTACTTTTCTTCGTCAATGAATGAGAATAAATTGGTTTATAGAAATAGGCTATAATAATGAAAAAATTGATTTGATTGTGCGGTTTAATATTACAAATAGTCGAACGAAGGACAAAGATCGTATTAATTTTTGAGTTACGTAATTATGAATAATTATATGTACCTAAATATGTATTGTTTTTAAGCAAGTAGACATAATGTTTTGCACGGTCTATTTTTTATCTAGCATGAAAATCAAACGAATAATAATAAATTTGAATCGTTCAAACTATGTACATTCTCACAGATTTTGTCACTAACGACCCGGGTTTCGCCTTTCGGCATTTTCAGGCATTCAAGTGCACGGATGAACTTGAACTGACGCTTAGCAAATGAAAGTTTCGTGTTTATATAAGATATAAATGCATCACTGAGTCCAAAGCCATTGCTGGCGAAAAGGATGAGCCCATGGGAATGCCAACAGATTTGAGTAGTGAGCAGTTTCAAGAATTATATAATTTGTTTGTCGGCAAAGGTTTTATGATTATATGATTTTATGATTATATAGGGTATAGAAGTGGAGATGTGGGAAAGTTTGATATTTCATTTAAAATAATAATAATTTTGCAGATGAATGGAACCGTAGCAAAATGGGGAGACGGAGGATGGAAGCCGCATGTTTTTGACGTATACGAAGAGAATACTTGTGAATTTTTCATGAAATATGCTAAAGCAAACTTTCATGCTTTCCTCAAAGACCATGGACAGCCACAACAATGTCCAGTAGCTAAGGTAAAGTTATATTATACCTAATTTTAGATATTTGTTTGTATTTTTTTTTGAGATACCGAACTTTAAAATGAACTAGAACACAAACATCGTCGTACCAGCCATGGTTTTGACCTATTTTGACCACTATTGGTAATTTTATATTTTTAGTGTTCAAATATGATTTTAGAGATATGGGCGTTGCGGCTGGCTAGGCTATCAACGCAATCTAGAATTCCAATTTACAACCATTTTGGGATACCTGGTGCTGTATGTTGACAATAACGCAGCAAATGTTGGGCTTAAAGCAGTCTATCGTATCTGGTATATCGGTGACTTGTTATTTCGCGGATCTCTTCTGAAAACAGTCCAAAAGTGTTAAATGACACGATGTTGGAGGCCAATTCACAGATCCATTACAGACAATAAATTGATTGTGACTCGCGCTCTGTGGCATGTTGCGCCGTCATATTGAAACCAAAGCTCTTCCACGTTAGTGAAATTCAATTTGGAAACGAAAATGCCAGTAATCATGAATCTAATCGCTCTTCATTGAATGTAACGTTCTAGCTGGCACCATTTTTGAAGAAATATGAACCAATGATTCTACTACTTCACAAAGGACACCAACCATTGACTTTTTATAGATTGAACGGCATTTCATTTGATTTTGTAATTCAGTATATTTTTATCTTTTACAATATGTTTAATAATTTTTTTCTTCGCGTTCCTGTTTATGACCGTTTTTCAGGAATCAAAATACACTTCATTTCAAAATTAGTCGATGTAATTTTAACCTTGCCTTAAATAGATTTAGTCAGCAATTGTATTTTAATTGCATTATTTGTTTATTTTTTTGTAGGGAACTTATCAGGTTAAGAACTACATATACGATGGCACTGTTGATGTACCAATAATGTTTGGAGATTTTAAGGTCGAAGTCATTTTGATCCAAGACGAAGCGACTTTGGCTTGCATCAGAATGTTTTTCCATAGTGACCCACAGAACAAATATGGGATGGGAATGGGGATGGGCTAAACACGATTACTGAATGTACCAAATAGTATTTTTCATTTTCTTTTTTAAAACTATAAATTTCGTATTATATTGAGTGATATTTTTTTATCAATCGTTGTTTAATAAATGCATTTTTTTCAAATAATCAAAACCTTTTTTTGATCCCTAATCCTCTATATTTTGTAATTAAAATCAACTAGTCAGTTAGTAATATGAGTAATACCGCGTATTTATTTTTATATACAGCTAATGACAGGTTCGTGTTACAGTGGTAAAAACATCATTTTTATCAACTCTTGTTCAAAGGCATAGATGTTAACGATGTGAAAAAATTCTTTCCCACCCTTTTTTTTCATAAAAAACGGGGCGTAGCGAGAGCGAATAGCTAACCACTTGCCTTGCCTTAACCCTATTCATTCTACCCCTACTCTTCTAAAAAAAGGCGAACTCTAGCAACTAAGTAACAAGCAGTTATCGTAATAAGTCTTCTACTGAGATACCTCTATTAGGAGGGCATATGCTCCTCCTTTATTGGGAGAAGACATGGATTTTTAAATACATATATCGACTGTGGAAAGGAAAAAGGACGTAACCCACACATATCAAATTTTACAGGAGGCGCTAACAACGTGTTTTGATGGTTTTGTGACATATGCAAATTATGAATTATACACAAACTTAAAGTGCACGGAGACTTTTAAACTGGTGTTTAATTGACATAACCTAATATTAATTAAAGAAATTGTCTCGGAAAAACCTTTGTTTCAGTGTTTTTTCTTGGTTTTATTTTTTTACAAGGTCATCTTTTTCAAACTTAAAAGCTAAATTTAGATAGTTATCCGGCATTTTCAGCTTCCATCCTTTTGATAGAATGTGTGTCCAGTTGTATACATTGTGATTATCGAAAAAAAGCTGTTTTGGAAAATTGAGGGTTACGTCCTTTTTCCTTTCCACAGTCGATATGTATATACATTAAAAAAACACAGTAATTCATGTCATATTTAACAATATTACGATAAATACAAGTTTAACTAAATTATAAAAAAATATATATTTATGAATAAGCTGAATTTGAAATGTGAGTGAATTAAATTCTATGAAAGTATAAATAATAATGTATTCAGTTTTTATTGATGAGTTGACAACTCTCTCGACATTTTTTCCGTCATTTATCTGAAATAGTTATCAACAAACTTACAATAAATTATAATTGCTGTGCAACTCAGCTCATTATTATTCTGTAAATTTTCAAAAAGGTAAACTGGATTAAAGTGTGATTAAACAAAGTATTTTTTATAATTTTTAATAGGCAGCCTATTTGCTATTCTGCAATGTACCCTCTACCCACCGCTTCCCGTTTTTCTTATTACATGATATTCCAGATCGTTTTATTATTGGATACCAAATTTATTGAGCATTAAGTACTAGGGCGTTAGCGTGAAAGTTCTTCAAGTTTCATTCATCGCTAATGTTTGGAAGTTTGTATTCTTTTATCATTGTTGCAAGCGGAAGTGCGTGATAGCTACAGAGTTGAGAAATTCTTAGTGAAACCATTTCACGAGGACTCCATATGCATTAATTTATAAATCACATAATACATGCCTCCCCTCATACTATATCCATACACGTACACATACATACATACAATACACAAGGTATCATACCAAGGAAAGTCATTTTCATGATGCTTAAGTCGTCCTGTCATAGTTTATTGATTTTACACGAAACATGTTGGGTCGTTGATCATAAACGCTCTCAGCCTAAAACGATTCTCAGGCATTGTCTCGTCATAGTTGTGAAGATGAGAAATCGTTGGGTTATAATGTTTTCCTATCTCGCTGTGAAACTTTTGAGCTATTTTACGAACAAACTCGTGGATGGTAAGTATTTTTAAGTCTCTGTGAAGCAGCGGGGCTTTATATATCGTTCTCAGTTCGTTAAGCGCTTTATAATTTGTATCAGTAATATCCGATGAAAAATCTTCGTGGCTTAGTTTTGTGCACTCATAGGGAGGTTCAATCTAATAGTTCATAAATTATTTGATACTATTAAATGAACAAGTTTAAATCTTTCTTGTCTACACAAGACATCGGAAAAATATTCAAATAGGACGCTAAGCCAACGTAGCCAATAGATCCGACCGGTGGCTGGATCAACTTGATTAGGGTATCAAATTCACCGTAAAAAGCAACTAACCACTTTTCGATTTTTTTTTCAAATAAAAAACCGATCTAGCAAATTAAGCCGGAATTGTTTCCAAAAAAACAAATTTAATACCATACATTATTTCCTCTCCTCCCATCCTTCTGATCCCTTAATAACTGGGTGTAGCAATAATGATTAGTCAACCACTAGTTCTTTTCTAGCCTTATCATTCTTTGTCTACTACTCACTTTGAAATAAGTAGCCATATGATCCACATTGGCAATGGACATGGATAAAAAATATATATTAACAAGAAATGAAATATATTTTACATGATCAGTATTAGACAGTTGCTGGCATTTTTGACGGATAGATTTTAAAAAATAAATGCGCACTCTACTTAATTTATGGTTTGTTTTTTTATACATGTTTTAATTAACCACATATGCTATGTTTCATATCAGCGAACACTATGGCTTAATCAATGCATTATTCGCTATCAAATCGTGCATCATATGGGTAATTTGATTGTTGGAATATGTTTTTGTTTTATTATTGATATTTGTGATACGTATCCACTCATCTATATAAAAACTGCGTGCCATGATATGGCGGTCGCTTGTTGGAAAATCATTCTCTATGGTTAGCAAGTGAAATTTTACAATAATCAATCACAGTTACTTGATTGATTTTTTGACACTGTCATTTTATCAAGCATGCATACTTTATTATTTTTTTCGTTTTTACCAGTGATATGCATGTCGAATTTCATCGTAAGCGATTGTTTTTATCATTTTTTTCTAAAGTTATATTTGACGTGCCTTTGATTTCGGTTTCGGTATTCAAATACTCGAATACTGTACGGGCAGTTTCATAAATTGATTTTTCTGTCGATATGAAGACATCTAATCAAAGGCACGGATGTCTGTGATGTGTAAAATTAAGATTAAATATAAAAACATCCAAAACAATTTATAAAATAAAAAAAATAGTGGGTACATATAGGTTATTATTTTGAGAAAATACAAAATATTCCTTTGTACTTAATTCCCGTTTTTGATTGCAGCATTGACAACTGACATTTTTAACTGTCAGTTCATCAAAAGTGAAATTGGTCATGATCTTCTTAAATAAAAAGTGAAAATTAAGTACAAAGGAATATTGTGTATTTTCTTAATATAATGCCTTTTCACCAAGTATTGACAGCGAACACCCTTAAAGTGATAGATTATTATTAGTATCATCAACTTAACTTAAAATTTACACTTAAAAAATGGTTAACTGACACTGATTATTATTTACATGCTTAAAAACTGTTTCAGGGTCCTGCAACAGTAAAAATACAGCGGATCGAAAAATGTGGAGAAGACGGACCGGGAGCTTTTTTAAATTTCTCCATCAAAAGCTTCAACAGAACCCATCAAGGAATTAACGTCTACCTCATCAGTCCTATTGTGTTTGGAGAAGACACCAAGGTCTGGATTATTTGCCTGGATTATTTAATTAAAAAAAAATAGTTTTAATAATACATAATATTGACTAAAAGAATAAATAAATTGTTTCAATTATGAACTACAAGCGAGTACATGGCATGCGTTGCAATGCCACTCAAAGAAAGAAAGTTTCTGTGTTTTAATTCTGCTTATCGAAGAACTTTTGGATACACAATATAGTATTGCATATAATTGCATAGAAAACATATGAAAAAAAACTCACTGCTTCCCCAGAACACCGAAAATTGCTTTGATATAAAGCGAGCCCCATTCTTAATGTATTGGCAGCCCACCACTGGTTCTTTTGATTTTAAAATCTTTGCGGGCATCCATACAATGACTCACAAAAGTTGTATTGCAATCGGATGAACGATTTAGGAACACATGCGTGGCAAACAAATAAACAAACATCATTATTATGTGTATAGATGTCACATGCTTTATACTTGCTGACAAATTTTCTTTAAAGTATTTCAAACCCGACTATGTTCCCGTTCTACCAAAAAATATTTTAACTTTATTAATACATTTTTTATGTGTACAATTAAAATATTGTGTTTTGTCTGTTTTGAAATGTATTCATCATACTTGAAGCTTTATATTGAGAAACCAAAAATATTGACAGGACACAAAAAATCTTGCAGGCGGCACAGGCTACGCATTCTGCCATTTTAGTATAATTTGTATCTTGCAATAAAATCAAATTAATAATGATAATTTGTAGATGAATGCAACCGTCGCAAAATGGGGAGACGGAGGATGGAAGCCGCATGTTTTAGACGTATACGAAACGAATACCTGTGAATTTTTCATGAAATATGCAAAGAGCAAATTTAATGCTCTCCTCAAAGACCATGGACAGCCAGAACAATGTCCAGTAGCTAAGGTAATGTTATATTAAATATTGTTTGTATATTAAAAAACCTTTCATGTGAAAAAAGTTTTACTGTTCTGTACCTTTCTGTGCTGCACGTTGTGGATATCACAATATAAAATTTCATTTTGTAAAATCGTCAAATGTATTTATGTCATCACCGGATGTGCGGGTTCGTTGCTGATGTATGCAAATTATGCTCACAGGTATCTCAGGGATGTTCTTTAGAGGGATATTTGATAGGCTCATCGAATTTTTCCGTCAACCAATTTATTTCTATTCAATTGGGGAACAAAAACTTCAGTAATCATGGATCTATAGCGCTCTATATTGACTGTTACTTTCTGGCTAGTATCATTTTTGGAGAAATAAATTTGCACAATTTCAAAGCGTTGTTCTGGCGTACTTTTATTAATGTTGAAATGGCAAACGAAACACAAATCAGCTGTCAGTTGTCAAATTTTATGGCGCTGGAAAAAGTGAACCTTATTTGAAAAACAAACCCAAAAAAACAACCTGTTTTATATAAGATAAACTCTTAAATTTGATTCGTTCAAATTTTGTAAATTCACTCAATTTTTGTCAATAACGACCCAGGTTTCGCCATTCGGCATCATGAGTCGTTCAAGTGCACGTATGAACTTGAACTGACGTTTAGTAAATAAATGATTCGTGTTTATAAAAGAAATAAATGTATCACTAAGTTTAAAGCTATTATTGATGGCGACATGGTTTAACTTTACTAATGATAAGATTTTAATGACGTTCGATTAGCTTGGGAAAATATTCTCAACAGATAGTTTTTAATTTAAGATTATATTCTTACGTCCATAATTTCTTCGAAAAAAACTTAAATGTAGCAAAGTTAAATAGTTTACCAATTTTAAATAAGCAGGTAAATCAGCCAAATTCCCCACTCTTGTATTCTATATGTAAACGCAAATAATAATAAAAAATCCAGCAAACAAAATAAATTTTATTCTTGAATTTTATTGAACCATTTAAATCTGTAGGCATTCCCATGGGTTAATCCATTTTGCCAGCAATGGCTTTAAACTTAGCGATACATTTTTTTGTCGAGATCGCTATAGATCCATTATAACTGACATTTTTCCTACTGAAATTCCACCGAGCACTTTCAGTTTATATCTTAAATTATAAGACAAACTCTTTTTGATCAACCGCATAAAAAAAAATATCGTGGAAAGAAATTTAAATAGATTACTAATGATTCTAACTTCTTTTAAATATCAAACAAAGATTGCAATGTATCCTCAAAATAATGCATTCAGGGTTTAGTTTAACAACAATATATAAGAATCAATAATAACCAAGTTAATGGCAGACTTAGAAACATACTAAATTTGGTTGTGTAAAAGGGTGCATTTATGGTATTTTTTGTCACTTTCAATATGTGCAATGTAGAAAAAGTATTATAATAAAAAAAAACTCTTTTACACTCCAAATTTTAAATTGCACTATTAAATATATTTTTTCGTTTGATAGGGAACTTATCAGGTTGTGGACTACATATACGATGGCACTGTTGATGTACCAATAATGTTTGGAGATTTTATGGTCGATATGACTTTAAGCCAAGATGGAGTGATTATGGCTTGCGTCAAAGTGTTTTTCCATAGTGACCCAAAGCACAAAATGGAAATGGCCTAAACATGATTACTCAAAGTACTAAATGGTTTTTTAAATTCATTTTTCTTGTTAATAAATTAAGTTTAATAATATTACAAGTTGTATTAAAATAAATTTATATTCATGCATCGCTGTTCATATTTTTTTTCATGTATTCAAAACCTTTTTTTTTGTTTCCGTCCCCACAATATTTCTAGTTACAATTAATCAAAATGTTAGTAAGGTGTGTAACCACGAGTATTGATTGTTGTATACAACTAACGTCGAGTACGTAGTGCAGTTGGCAACGTTGTTGGCTTCCGTGACAAACCTCACGGGTTCAAATCCCACTAAGATGAGCATATCTTCTTGAAGTTTCAATATTTGAATACCATTCAAAAAAATATTTTCTGGGATTTTAATCTTTTCTGGCGAACAATTATAATATGCTTTAAGTGTACTTTCGATGGATTCGGCGGTAGCTTTGTGGAAGTTCATTATAATATAAACAAAATATCTTAGATTATTCCACGTATTGTTTTACAAACTGTGACACGAGTTTCGCCTCTTTCAGAGGCATCCTCAGACAACGAATGACGTACTTACGCAAGCATTTGCGAAATTAGTTGTCTGAGGATGCTTCTTAAAGAGGCGAAACACCTGTCACAGTTTGTAACACAATACGTGGAATAATCTAAGTTATTTTATCTTATATCTTTTAAGTGGTTCTGGGGAAACACTTTCAACAGACATTAAGAAAAACACAATATTCCTTTGTACTTATTTCGACTTTTACTTACCAAAATCAGGACTGACGAAGAATAGAATTGAACAGTGTTATTTATACAAAAATCGAAATAAAAAAGTAGCCGGTTTCGGCTTGATAGGGTTGGAAACCCTAATTCAAAGTAATTTTTCGATTATAACGGAGTTACACATTTTTCTAGTTTCAGCGACGATCTTCAATGATGCCACGGAATGGCGGATTTTCACTATAGACGCTCCTAGTGACAGTCCAGATTATATTTCTATAATTATAAATGTTGTAATTTACTAATTAAGCGTGTTTCTAAGCGATTAAAAGTGTTATTATTTATCAATTTAAGTTGAATCGATAAGTACTATAGCATATATTACCAGGCGGTAAAAATGGTCGACTTTGGGACAAAAATTAACAATAAATATAACATGTTTTAACGCTATCCTGATATAGCCGTTGTTATTACATGTGTTCCTCGAAAAGCAGTTTTAATGTCAAATTAACAACATATCAAAATATCACGAAAACATTTTTCACTAAAAAGAAATATCAATAACCTCAAATCTCTAAATGTGAAAATATCATATTGTAATCTGCTCTTTCGTTCTTCATAGAGATTGATAAATACTTATGAAATTTCTCATAATTTTCACTGCGAAGTAGGAAAACATTATTACACAATGATCTTTTACCTTCATAATTATGACGAGAATGAGAATCTTTTCAGGTCGAAAGTAGTTCTGTTCAACAACACTCCATGGATTTAATTTTTCTTCCAAAAATTAAAACAACTTACAAGCACGACCCTTAGGCTAATCATATGCTGAGATGCTGTTGACAAAGCGCAGAGCAGCACAGAATTAGCAGGTTCAAGCAGGCGAAGCAGAACTGTGCGACCAGCGTATGCTGTGACAGCTGTATCTATCTGAACACTGTAAAGTGATGGTAACGCAAGTGCGATATATGAATGACACATTTTAATTCACAATTACTCTTAAATTTTTTTTAGAATAGTCTACATGAGTAGTGTTTTACAAAAAAAAACAGAAATAATTCGTAGTTTAGTTAATTAATAGTTTTTTTCTGTAATTATTGCGGTGTAATTTAACACGTTCAAACCTGGACTCGTCAAGCAGTTATCTGTGCCAGCTTCACAACGGAGCACAGCGCATGGCAGATGTACGCGTCTGTGTGGTATCGTACGCGGGTCTTTATTTTGTCATGTTATACAAAACCTGCGCTGCATCGCCAATGACTCTACAATACGTTTAGCCATAGCATTATGAAAATAACTGTATTTAGTTTACTTCTTTAAGTATAGTATGTATGCACATGTCTGTACTTCCTTGTTTAACGCCAGGTGGTGAAACCTTCCAATATGATACGCCACATTATATGAAATGTGATCATACTTCCCGTTTTTAGGTAGTCAATCGTGCTGTCCCCATGCAGAACTTAAAATGGCCCGTTTTCTGAAGGACGGCAACCTAATTAACAATTCAAAATCGCGGTAAATCAAAAAATCAGTGAACAATATTATAAGTAAGATTCAGAAGAATTTGATGAGTATTCCTTTTATTCTAACTACATTACACCGCAAAAAGTGACTGAATAGAAAACTAGGGATCTTTTATTATTTTCATTAATAAATGAAAAAAATATAAAGAAATATTCGTTTTCAAGAAAGCAAACTATTAACTAAAAATAATGCGATGTTCCGTTTTGAAGGAACAATGAATGGTCACGTTGCGACTAACGTGTGTATCACACAACTAACGCTTTGAAGTCGATGTTCGTGAACACACAAAAAAGGGCAAGTTCTAATTATTATAGATTATTTTTTACTAAAACACTTATTTTTAATTTAATGTTGTTTCATCTTTATTATATAACATAATTCACTTTATAATAAATCACTTAAATTTTATTAAATAATAATATCGATGTGAGTATTGAGGAGTTTCTACTTAGCTGTTTGGCCTTTCGATTTGAACTCTCAATTTAAACTGAAGAGAAGGGAATTGGATATTGGTTTAGTCCGTTGAAAGGTTTATTGTTACAAGTTATGTCACACAGAATTAACATAGCACAGAGGTTGATGTTGTGTATACATAACATAATGTTATTTTCATATTTTTAATTCGGTTATTTAACACCCCATCCGGACATGGAGGTACGCTTACGACCGTTGCATTTTTCAGTGCCTGGCGTTAAGCAAGGAAGTACCCACATTTGTTGGCAACGATGGAAAGAAAATACAAATCATGAAAATATCAGCATAAAGGAGACTCAAAAAACATTACTCTAACGTGCCCTAAAAATTAAAGCTTCATTAATATGAAATAAAGAAGACTTTTTCGTTACACATCAATAATAATACCGTCAAACTGCGGTTTAAATATAAAATTATCGAAAAACTGCTTTCTACCCGAGAAAAATTATAAACTTTTTGATCTGATATAGATTGCTTGTAACAGACAAATGAACATATGACATGTTAAATTGTAAAAAAATGCAAAAAACGCAAGTATTGTTCGGACATAATAACAATTGTTTATTTACTTTTGTATTGATTGTTTCATTGTGTCGTATACACAATGGTTGCAATCTATTAATATAAGATAACCAGTAGTTGGAAAACAGCGGCTTTGTAGCAGATCCTGTACACTCGGATTAATTGCAATGTATTTGACTAACGCTGGTTTAAATTGTTATAATTAGAGAAGTTGATTTTTTACTAGTATTTTTTAGTAATTTCTTAGATTGTTATTTATATGTAATATTGAGAATTTTTTTTTTCGTTTTCCCTACCTCGCCGATTCGAATAAAGCATTTTTAATAATTAATTAAAAAACCGTAACATAGTTTATAAAACATGTTATGAAGCAAGATGGAACAACTCCTCATTAAGCAACTTATATCTGTTCGTCAAAAGTATAACGAAATGAATAATTCTAAAATCATTTTTACTGCCTTTATAGTCGAATAATCATTCTTCATGGACATACACCGTATTTGTTTGTGGTCTTCAAATGTAATCAAATCCTTGCTCTCGAAAACTTTAATTTATTATTGTTTTCAACGAATTTCAAAAAATATTATCGACACCTTCGTGGCATGTAAAAACTGACAAAAATGCGTTAAATTCTTTTCTATATTTTTTTGTCTTAAATAACTCATTTGGTTCATTTATTATACCAATTTACCAAAAAAACAAAACATTTATTAGTACATACAAATTATCATAAATTCTGATTTAAAAGAAATAAATTGTCCCTGTCTATCAATTTTCAACTGTTATTTATGCCAGATCGGGATTAATACATAGTTATTTTGATATTTTAATAATCTATCCAACATAAAAAGATCGCTGCTAGATGCTTTATCTTAAAAGTTGAATATTTTTATTTTTTGTTTACTCAGAACTATCAATCTGTTACTTACAAACTTCTGCAAGAACATTAATGTTAGGTTATATAAAAATATAACACTTTTTTTAAAACTAAGCCCATCTTCGTATTTGTTTTCGACGGATAGTTTATCCTTTTTTGTCTCATATCAGCGAATAATACTTATTCTTTGTTACATTAAATACATAATTTGTTATCAGATCGTGACTTTATTGTTTTAATTAAATGATGTATACATAATTGTTTTTTTTTCTTTTGTATCTGCTCTTCCATATATATATATATATACCACATTTCATGAAATAGCAAGCCACGTGATGAGAAATAATTTTTAAGTTACTTACTTTATTTATTTTATTATATGGTCATTCAGTCAACGATGCCTACTTTATTATTAATTTTGCTTTTACCAGTGATTTGCATGTCCACATTCCTCGTAAGTGATTTTTTATATTATTATTGCTTATTTTTTTAATTGATTCAGTTGTCTACACCTACGTCCTAGTTTTTCAATATGTTTTGACCCGCTACCCTTTTTCAGTCTCATATTTTTCCATGGCCTCCTTTTTCAATTCACTGGCATATTTCAAAATATTACCCAGTATTATTTTATGTGCATAATCATTAATAATCTTTGCCATCTGTAGTCTAATGGAAACATTTGCAATCTTACAAAAATTGTCATTTGAGATGAATTAAATAAAAAAACGATGGCTTAGTTCCATAGTGCTACAACTAGAAATTGGTAGTACTTTCGATGGTTTCGGCGGTAACTTTGTAGAAGTTCATTTTAATAGAAAATTTAAATTAACTTTGATTATTCCACGTATTGTGTTACTAACTGTGACACGTGTTTCGCCTCTTTCAGAGGCATCTTCAGACTTACTATCGCAAAGTTTGATGAGTTGTAATCAATCAGATTGGGATTTTTCCTTTTTAAGGGAAGCAAAGAGGGGATTGTAAAATCGAAACAGTGCAAACAAATTTATCATTAGTATCATTATCTGTTTGTTTTATTTCGATTCTACACCTCCCTCCTTCCTCCTCTTAAAAGGAAAAAAACCCAAACCTCCATTTTGTAATTTTATAATTTTAAAATGTTAGAATCAATCTTGCTTCATTACTTAAGCAAACTTTGCGATAGTAAGTCTGAAGATGCCTCTGAAAGAGGCGAAACACGTGTCACAGTTAGTTACACAATACGTGGAATAATCAAAGTTAATTTAAATTTTCTATTAGAAATTGGTAGTTTTAAAATATTCTGAAATTGTCGCCCGCTGTGGTCTAGTTGGTTAGAACTTGCTTTACCGACCAGGTGGGTCTGGGTTCGATTCCCGGTAAGGTCAATGTCAAAATTGGATTTTTTAAAATTTTAATTTGAGATCTAAGACACGGGTGTTTGTGAAGTCAATTCTCCTTGAGTTTATCTCATGTGACTTTCAAAAATTCTCATCGAGTATATCTCGTATGATCTTTCAACTTAAAAGTATTTGACGCATTGGCTTAAGCTGAAATGTCAATTTTTTTTTAAAAAAAGTTTTAACGCATCTAAACTGAGCTATAAATAAGTGAAAAAAAAAATTACTCGTTTTTTTAGTCAACCATTAAATCATTTATCTCATTTCAATTTAAAATTATTACAATGTCGACAGGTCTTTTAAAACAATATTGTTGTAAGCGAATATGGTATAAAAATTTACTTATATTTTTAGGGTCCTGCAGTAGTTAAAATGCATCGGATGGAAAAATGCGGAGAAGACGGTGCGGAAGCTTTTTTTAATTTTTCTGTCAAAAGTTTCAATAGAACCCATCAAGGAGTTGACGCATACTTCATCATTCCCAACGATATTGGAGAAGATACTGAGGTAAAACTGTGTTCATTCATACTGGTGGTACTTTCGTGAACTTGAGAGACTAAACATAATAAATTATGTTTGGAGCCGTAATGGGCAGAAAATCTTAACCGACAATTTCAGAAAAAAGAATTCCTTGAATGCGGCTAGTAAATAGTAATATATGGCCAATGCCCATCCTGATATAATACTTACTACTTTCAGTTTTCTAGATCAACGTTTCTCAACCGGTGTCTATGTGGAACAAACGATACAAGTCAAAAGACTAAAATTCACAGGCCCTAAAAAAAATTAGGTGAATGAGACAACGCTCTAAAATTTTTGTTACTGACGCCCTAGGCCAGGGTTTCCCAAAGTATGTTCCGCGGAACACTGGTATTCCGTGGGACCTAGATAAGTGTTCCGCATTTTTTTAATGATAATATACTCTGCATTACATTTAAACATCTTCTATTTCATTCGAATGATTGTAAATCTCCGCTGATGTTTAAAACGCTAAATATCTACTAACTACAGGTGGAGATTATGAATTACTCAGAGCTTTGTTTAGTCATATTTTTATGTAACACTGTTTTAAAAATAATAAATTAATCAATAATAAGTGATTTAATAACATCTGTATATATTTTTTAATATTTTTAAAATTATGAATTACCCAACCTGAAAGAAAGCTACGTTCCGGTAAAATTTCCAGACATGCGAAGTGTTCCATTGCGCAATAAGTTTGGGAAACCTTGCTTTAGACAATATTGAACAATTATTGACTTAGAGCGCAATTTACATAAGTGTGTTCCTAAAGTTATTTTGCCGATTATTGGTCGATATTAGTGAGGGACAAAACATATTGAATAGTTAAATGCTCCACTAATATAATTTGTATGTAACAATTAAACCAAATGGGTAATTTTTCTTCTGTAGATTAACGCGACCGTCGCAAAATGGGGAGACGGAGGATGGAAGCCGCATGTTTTAGATGTTTACGAAAAAGATATTTGTGAATTTTTCATGAAATATTCTAAAAAAAAATTTAATGCTATCCTCAGACGACTTGGACAGCCAGAAAAATGCCCAGTTGCCAGAGTAATAATTTTATGATACCTCAATATAGATGTTTTGTTCTACTTTTAGTATTCTTAAAGAAAGTTGTCAGATAAATTTTCATTTTTTTTTCTCGGCGAATCTCACTATGGATGCTTTTTATCTCGGACTGCCAGTACTTAACCATTAGAAGAGTGAATAGATCTATACTGACCTTACTTTACTTTACTGATATTTCTTAACAAATTGTGTGACGTTTTTATAGTGAATATATTATGTAATTCATACTTAAAGCACTTAAAACTGCCGGTTCACAGACATCACTCTTGTGTTGAGTTAAAAATACGTCTATACTCCTTTCAAAGTTAAATAGGTTTTTCCTTTCAGCAAACTCGATAAAAGGTGCATAACCAAGCAATAAGCGCACTACCAAATTAATTAAATAAATATTGGTTTATATAATGTTATGATAATAAAAGAATCATGATATTTAAAAAAAAACATTATTCTTCTTCAGATGGATATGATTGGATGTCAACATATTTCTTACAACTATCAAGCATGCCAGTGATATGAGTTACCAACCTTAATTTTTACTTTTTAAGTTTACAATATTTTAAACTTATGTTTGACCATGAATTTCAAATTTCATTGCTTAATTTCTCTTTTTATAGGGAACTTACCAGATTGCCAACTACATCTACAATGGCGTCATTAGTGTGCCAATTATGTATGGAGAATTTAAGGTCGAAGTACTTTTTACCCAACGTGGAGTGCCTATGACTTGTATGAGAGTATTTGCCCGAAGTGACCCACAAAACAAAATTGGTTAAATAAATTACCTTATAAAAGCAAATAGATTTTTTTTCAATCCTCTTTTTTGTTATAATACGCTTCAAATTATTCCTTTTTTTTTTGAATCGCCGTTTAATAAATGCAATGTTATATATATTATATTTTTTAAGAACATCTAATCGATCAAAATATATTTTTTTTGCCTTTGCCTCAATTTTTTAAACGAATGAAAAAAAATGAGTAATTACGTGGGTATCAGAGGCATGTGCTAGGTGTGCACCGCACACCCTGAAACTCACGACGGTGGTTTGTTATCGTAAATGGCTAACCAACCTTTACAGCTGCATACGTAAGACAGACTTTTCTAGTCATTATAGCAATTTGAAAGTTTATAAAAAATATTAGCAAATGTAAATTAAATAAAATTGGAAATACTTTAATATAATTTAATTGATTAATGATGGTAGTAAAATAACTTTCGACAGATTTGATTAGGAATTAAATGGTGAGGGGCATGGGAAATAAATCTTTTCTCCAAAAGAAAAGCAATTCTTTTGAAGTGACAGAACTTTTCTGGGGGCGAAACTAAATCTGGATGTCCAATAGGACCGTCGTGGTTATTTCTACAAGATGAAAACAAAATATCTTGTTCTATAGACATAATTAAACAATCCCAGAAAATATATTTTGAATTTTGAAGGCTGTTACCACAAGAGCAGTGGGAGTTTAGTTTGATTTTAAATTTATGCAACGTGGCATTAAGCGCACCGTGTTCGGTGACGAATTGGGAGGTCCAGTGATATGGAAAGAACCAGGTTGCATTCTAGCAAAAAAATATATATGGGAAGAATAAATACGTAATTCTACCTTGAGGGGACATTGACCATCGTCTTTACTAAGTAGTAATAACGGTTACTGAGCAGAAGGTTTTCATATTCAGTTTTTAAAAATCTTTTTAATCTAACGGATGAAGAAATGTGCGGCCAATTTGCGCTGGTTTCCCGTGCAAAAGGTTATGAGTTGCAGCTCGCCTTTGAACCTCTAGATCTAATGGAGTAAGTCTTCAGTCTGTAGTCCAACATTACAGAAAGACATTTTGTTGAGCAAGTTTGGTAAGCTTTGGAAATAGCAAGAAGGAGAAATCGCTGTTCCCAGATAGTACTAATACTTTCTACTAATATTATTTATGCTATCGATGTTTATTTAAATAAAAATTAAAACCTAATAAAACAGAATTTGTTTTTTTTAATATACTTGTACTGCGGCATGATTATTCAATATCAATACAAAATATAACATTTGTAAATGAAAAATTATATTACTGTTCAAGACATTATATTTATTTCAATTTATATAAAAATAAATAACCCCACTTCTGGTGCAAACTTTTAGTACATGGTTAAAAAATAAGTTCATTCCACCACTCTTGTATGCTTGAAAGGAATTTAAATTATTAAATGGTTTCATAGAATATATTTAATTTTAAGGCCGTTAAAATTGGAGGCCCCAAGCACGCGTCTCATGCGATTATAGGATAATCTGCCACTTATATTATGTTGTAGTGGGTAGGAAAAATATATTTCGGAATGATTTAAAGTAGATAAACGATGATTTCAACGTAACTTCTGTATTGTTGTCAGATGAATGTAATCTAAGAAATGCACAATAAGAATGAAAATAGTGCATTAGTTCTAGGTGAAAAAATCTAAATTCGCGCGAGAGCTAAAAAAGGTCTTTTTATTTTCATTAGTTCCTGGGTTTTTGAAATTGAGTACATTTTTTTTGAAAAATCCTCATAAAATTTCTCAATCCCCAATTTCTACACGATTTTATGATAAATACCGGGATACGAAAAAAGGTACTGGATTGAATACCCTTACATTATTATACATACGATACATAATGAAGTAAACTGAAGAGAGTCATGTTTATACGTTGTTTTAATGTGTAGAAAAAAAATCTATCGAGGGTCGTACAACTAAACTAAACATTCACCCTAAAACGGTACTTAAGCATTGTTTCGTCATAATTAAAAATGTAAGATATCTCTCTGCACGTCTTATAGCGATGAATATCTATCTATCTATGAGAGTACACAATTCAAAACAGAGGTATGTACTGACTACTGAAATAATGATCCATTCCGGGAACCCGAGATTAATAAACGCCAATCCCGTTATTCCAGGATCAAAAAAACTGTTCGAGATTGGATGTTCCGATTGCAACAATTTAATAATATGATGATTTGTGGTTAGTTCAGGCTTTGTTAAAAACTGTATTACAAAGATGTGTACGCAGTTGTTCGTGTCAGTAGGCCGTACATCATTTTCAACTCCAAATGATTAATCTACAATTATCATGATTTTAAATAAAAGGAATTTGATTAAAATCTAGTTGGTGACATGAATAAAATTAATGTTTGTTCAACGAATCAATTAGTAACGTTCTTGCAAAATAATTGTAACACAATAATTCCCTTCCAATCAGGTAAGCTCTGCACACGTATTCAATCACCTCTGATATAAAAATTTTAACATCGTCTTTGGCAACTAATTTGTAAAGATGCATATATGGATACTTTTGCTATTGGTACCAGTGGTATTGGGGACGGATTTTATAGTGAGTTTGACATATACATATATATATAACATTTCTTCTTGTATACTGTAATCACTCTGTCTTAGTATATTTAATTATTGTTTAAGCTTTCTTATATACGTATACATAAAAGCACATAAATCTCTTTCAAATAAAATTTAAAATCTCTCATAAAATCAGTTGTTGTATTTGAAATAATTCAATTGTCAATAAATAACAAAATAGTTTTAATTTTCCTAACACACAGGGACCCGCCATTATTAAATTGGTACGCTTGGAAAAGTGTGGTGAAGATGGGCCTGATGTTTATGTTAACTTCACCGTCAGCAAGGTGAATAGGACGCATCAAGGAGTGAACGTCTTTGTAATCAGCCCAATTGTTTTCGGAGAAGGTACCGAAGTATGTGAAATCAATTTCAATATTATTATATTTTATATCTACACTTAGCGATATTTTTTGAACAACTAATCATGTTCACTTTTAGGGTGTTCACTGTCGAAACTTGGAGGAAAGACATTATATTTGAAAAAAAACATAATATTCTTTTGTACGTTGTACTGATCGTTTGATTGATCAGTTGATAATGCTTGTCATAGGTGAAAACAGTCCTGATCTTGCTAAATAAAAGTATAAATAGAACGAAGGAATGTTTATTTTTAATATTAACCAATCATATCATCCTGATAACTTTAACACGCTTAGTTTTGACCGTAATATCAGGAAAAGTTAACTTCGTTTTTTTATCAATTCTTCAAAGAGTGAATTCATAAATTATACCAATCAATTTCATTTTCTATAATTTTATTACTCATTACGTCTGCCAGTAAGGTGACCATTTTTTTGAATTTAATAAATAACTTTTAGTATATGTTATAGATTAACGGGAGTGTTTCAAAATGGGGAGATGGTGGCTGGAAACCACACTTCTACGATTTATTCGACAACAATGCTTGCGAATTTTTCATGAAGTACGCTAAAAGCAAATTCATTGCTATGCTGAAAGAACGCGATTTGCCTGAACGATGTCCTGTAAACAAGGTAACATTTGATATATATTATATTTTTTACGTCAGAACATGCGGATATAAATTGACAGTTATAATTTGGCCGCTTAGCAAGGGTTCTTGTGTCACGTGAGGAATTCAGCGCACCTGTCATGGCCACCATAAAAGATTGGAATTATCGGTTTTTCAAGAGAGTTATCGTTTTCACATAACTTCATAATCAATACCAGAACAGAACTATTTCAAAAGAATGTTTTTGTGCGAGAAGTGCTCGTTATTTAGTTGCTCAATCTCTCTTTGTTTTCAAAGAGACTAGGAATAGAAGGATAGACTTGGGACAGAACTAGTGGTTAGGTTATTTCTTTCACTACGCACCGATTTTTGGGTGGAATGGGTGAGACGGGAGATTCAAGATATGACATACATCCATGACTTCGAACGTAAATTCATAAATCGATTGATAAATCAATCAATATAAAAGCTGTCCGTACAGGGACTCGAGCCTGTACCGCAGTGTTCTAAGCTAACAAACAACGTTGATCATTCGACCATGCAGCTTGCAGCTAATGAAAAAAACTTTCGTGATACTTGTGTATGAGTTAACGTTTGACAGGTGCTAGCTATACATTGATTACTCTAGTTCCAATTTCTGCCGGCGGCCACGATAAAATGGCCGATCCTTGAAACGATTTTCACCTCTGAATAAAACATTTGTTAGATGAATGTGTATTATGTGGAGGAGTATTTTAAGTATCTCATATTTTGCAATAATCTCAATTAAGTGTATTTATGATGTTTCAGGGGACGTTTACAGTAAAAAACTACGTTTTCGATGGTATAATAGACGTGCCATTGATGTATGGTGACTTCAAAATTGATATGATTTTAAAACAAGATGGATTCATCTTGACATGCGTAATAGTTTATGTACGCAGTGATCCGAGATACGCAATCATAGGATAATTTATTTTACACAAATAAATATGTTTACTTTTACATGTCGCCATCACAATATCACAACTCGGTAACGCTGGTTTCATAATTTTTCGGAAAATTACAAACATTATTTGATTGCATTTCAGAACAGTTCAAGAAAATAGAATGTATTAGAGTATTTTTTTTAGTAACGGTTTTTTTTGGGGTCGGAAAACATAAATCTAGACTTCGGGCTGAGTTTGGGTATCAAATGTGGCGCTAACACTCGGGTCCAAGCTGGACCTGGATTGGCTGATCATTTCATTGAATATCAGCCCGTAAAGATCTCTAATACTTACAGTTTTTTTTAAACGATTTCAAGCCATCCACCAAAGTTATTTGAGTGTTTGCAATGGGTGAACACCCTACTACTGCTAATGTCGCTATATGCTTTATTACAAGTAATCTTGTATCAACTTAATTTTCCAGAATAAAGTGTGTTAAATAACTTATGTATTGTTTTATTTTATACCAAAATGTAAGATCGACAATCAAAACTTAATCTTATTTTAAGTCCATGAATCTATGAACATCTTTACAGCGAAATTCACATAGTAACCCTCACTATCCAAAACATATTTAAGGTCCAATATACTGTGTTTAACACTGGGCTTAGTTCATAATTTGGTGTCGTTCTGTACTACAACATAGTTAAACGATTAAAAATGACTAGCTGTAAGCCCGTTGCCCAGCAACGTGAGATTTTTGTTGCATAGTATTTAATTTAATTTAATTTTATGTTATTATATTTTATGGTATTTAATTTAATTTAATTTTATTTTATTTTATTTTATGTTATTTAATTTTATGTTATTTAATTTAATTTAATTTAATTTAATTTAATTTAATTTTATTTTATTTTATTTTATTTTATTTTATTTTATTTTATTTTATTTTATTTTATTTTATTTTATTTTATTTTATTTTATTTTATTTTATTTTATTTTATTTTATTTTATTTTATTTTATTTTATTTTATTTTATTTTATTTTATTTTATTTTATTTTATTTTATTTTTTTTTATTTTATTTTAATTTATTTTATTTTTATAGTTAGCAGAAATTTCGTTAATAATTTAATATTTGGAATAATGTTTAAGTTTGCTAACAACAATTTTTCGTAGTAGCAGAAACTTCGGAAATTACTTAATTTTTAGAATAATGTTCAAGTTTGCTGACAACTATTTTTCGTAGTAGCAGAAATTTCGTAAATTATTGATTTTTTGGAATAAAGTTTAAGTTTGCTAACAACCATTTTTCGTAGTAGCAGAAATTTCGTAAATTATTGAATTTTTGGAATAATGTTCAAGTTTGCTAACAACCATTTTTCGTAGGAGCAGAAATTTCGTGAATTATTGAATTTTTGGAATAAAAAAAAAGTTTGCTAACAACCATTTTTCGTAGTAGCATAAATTTCGTAAAATATTTAATTTTTGGAATAATTTTTAAGTTTGCTAACAACCATTTTTCGTAGTAGCCTAAATTTCGTAAATTATTGAATTTTTGGAATAAAGTTTAATTTTGCTAACAACCATTTTTCGTAGGAGCAGAAATTTCGTAAATTATTGAATTTTTAGAATAATGTTTAAGTTTGCTAACAACCATTTTTCGTAGTAGCAGAAATTTTGTAAAATATTTAATTTTTAGAATAATGTTTAAGTTTGCTAACAACCATTTTTCGTAGTAGCATAAATTTCGTAAATTATTCAATATTTGGAATAATGTTTAAGTTTGCTAACAACCATTTTTCGTAGTAGCATAAATTTCGTAAAATATTCAATTTTTGGAATAAAGTTTAAGTTTGCTAACAACCATTTTTCGTAGTAGCCGAAATTTCGTAAATTATTGAATTTTTGGAATAAAGTTTAAGTTTGCTAACAACCATTTTTCGTAGTAGCAGAAATTTCGTAAATTATTGAATTTTTGGAATAATGTTCAAGTTTGCTAACAACCATTTTTCGTAGTAGCATAAATTTCGTAAAATATTCAATTTTTGGTATAAAGTTTAAGTTTGCTAACAACCATTTTTCGTAGGAGCCGAAATTTCGTAAATAATTGAATTTTTGGAATAAAGTTCAAGTTTGCTAACAACCATTTTTCGTAGGAGCAGAAATTTCGTAAAATATTTAATTTTTGGAATAATTTTTAAAGTTTGCTAACAACCATTTTTCGTAGTAGCATAAATTTCGTAAAATATTCAATTTTTGGAATAATGTTTAAGTTTGCTAACAACCATTTTTCGTAGTAGCCGAAATTTCGTAAATTATTGAATTTTTGGAATAAAGTTTAACAACCATTTTTCGTAGTAGCAGAAATTTCGTAAATTATTGATTTTTTGGAATAAAGTTTAAGTTTGCTAACAACCATTTTTCGTAGTAGCAGAAATTTCGTAAATTATTGAATTTTTGGAATAATGTTCAAGTTTGCTAACAACCATTTTTCGTAGGAGCAGAAATTTCGTAAATTATTTAATATTTGGAATAATGTTTAAGTTTGCTAACAACAATTTTTCGTAGTAACAGAAACTTCGGAAATTACTTAATTTTTAGAATAATGTTCAAGTTTACTGACCAACTATTTTTCGTAGTAGCAGAAATTTCGTAAATTATTGATTTTTTGTAATAAAGTTTAAGTTTGCTAACAACCATTTTTCGTAGTAGCATAAATTTCGTAAAATATTTAATTTTTGGAATAATGTTAAAGTTTGCTAACAACCATTTTTCGTAGGAGCAGAAATTTCGTGAATTATTGAATTTTTGGAATAAAGTTTAAGTTTGCTAACAACCATTTTTCGTAGGAGCAGAAATTTCGTAAATTATTGAATTTTTGGAATAAAGTTTAAGTTTGCTAACAACCATTTTTCGTAGTAGCAGAAATTTCGTAAAATATTTAATTTTTAGAATAATGTTTAAGTTTGCTAACAACCATTTTTCGTAGTAGCATAAATTTCGTAAATTATTCAATATTTGGAATAATGTTTAAGTTTGCTAACAACCATTTTTCGTAGTAGCATAAATTTCGTAAAATATTCAATTTTTGGAATAAAGTTTAACAACCATTTTTCGTAGTAGCAGAAATTTCGTAAATTATTGAATTTTCGGAATAATGTCCAAGTTTGCTAACAACCATTTTTCGTAGTAGCAGAAATTTCGTAAATTATTGAATTTTTGGAATAATGTTCAAGTTTGCTAACAACCATTTTTCGTTGGAGCAGAAATTTCGTAAATTATTTAATATTTGGAATAACGTCCAAGTTTGCTAACAACCATTTTTCCTAGGAGCAGAAATTTCGTAAATTATTTAATTTTGCGCATATATCGACAGCCCTGCAGTTTTTTAATTGTAAATTATTTAATATTTGGAATAATGTTCAAGTTTGCTAACAACTATTTTTCGTAGTAGCCGAAATTTCGTAAAATATTTAATTTTTAGAATAATGTTTAAGTTTGCTAACAACCATTTTTCGTAGTCGCATAAATTTCGTAAATTATTCAATATTTGGAATAATGTTTAAGTTTGCTAACAACCATTTTTCGTAGTAGCATAAATTTCGTAAAATATTCAATTTTTGGAATAAAGTTTAACAACCATTTTTCGTAGTAGCAGAAATTTCGTAAAATATTTAATTTTTAGAATAATGTTTAAGTTTGCTAACAACCATTTTTCGTAGTCGCATAAATTTCGTAAATTATTCAATATTTGGAATAATGTTTAAGTTTGCTAACAACCATTTTTCGTAGTAGCATAAATTTCGTAAAATATTCAATTTTTGGAATAAAGTTTAACAACCATTTTTCGTAGTAGCAGAAATTTCGTAAATTATTGAATTTTCGGAATAATGTCCAAGTTTGCTAACAACCATTTTTCGTAGTAGCAGAAATTTCGTAAATTATTTAATTTTTGGAATAATGTTGAAGTTTGCTAACAACCATTTTTCGTAGTAGCAGAAATTTCGTAAAATATTTAATCTTTAGAATAATGTTCAAGTTTGCTAACAACCATTTTTCATAGTACCATAAATCGACCTCGGCGCATTTATCGACAGCCCTGCAGTTTTTTAATTGTAAATTATTTAATATTTGGAATAATGTTCAAGTTTGCTAACAACCATTTTTCGTAGTAGCCGAAATTTCGTAAATTATTGAATTTTTGGAATAAAGTTTAAGTTTGCTAACAACCATTTTTCGTAGTAGCAGAAATTTCGTAAAATATTTAATTTTTAGAATAATGTTTAAGTTTGCTAACAACCATTTTTCGTAGTAGCATAAATTTCGTAAATTATTCAATATTTGGAATAATGTTTAAGTTTGCTAACAACCATTTTTCGTAGTAGCATAAATTTCGTAAAATATTCAATTTTTGGAATAAAGTTTAACAACCATTTTTCGTAGTAGCAGAAATTTCGTAAATTATTGAATTTTCGGAATAATGTCCAAGTTTGCTAACAACCATTTTTCGTAGTAGCAGAAATTTCGTAAATTATTTAATTTTTGGAATAATGTTGAAGTTTGCTAACAACCATTTTTCGTAGTAGCAGAAATTTCGTAAATTATTGAATTTTCGGAATAATGTTCAAGTTTGCTAACAACCATTTTTCGTTGGAGCAGAAATTTCGTAAATTATTTAATATTTGGAATAATGTCCAAGTTTGCTAACAACCATTTTTCGTAGGAGCAGAAATTTCGTAAATTATTTAATTTTGCGCATATATCGACAGCCCTGCAGTTTTTTAATTGTAAATTATTTAATATTTGGAATAATGTTCAAGTTTGCTAACAACCATTTTTCGTAGTAGCCGAAATTTCGTAAATTATTGAATTTTTGGAATAAAGTTTAAGTTTGCTAACAACCATTTTTCGTAGTAGCAGAAATTTCGTAAAATATTTAATCTTTAGAATAATGTTCAAGTTTGCTAACAACCATTTTTCATAGTACCCTAAATCGACCTCGGCGCATTTATCGACAGCCCTGCAGTTTTTAAATTGCAAATTATTGAATTTTCGGAATAATGTTCACGTTTGCTAACAATCATTTTTCGTAGTATATATATTTTATTCAAATAATTTTCAAATACGCTAACAAATAAATTTCGTAAAAGAAGAAAAAGACCCGATGACATCAGTACGCACACATTTGTGAAAAGTGAAAAGTAAAAAGTGATTATTATAGATTTTATTTTATTTAAAAAAGTGGATACTGGTAGGTCAGGACACCTTACACTCAGACGGACATTATCGGCTATTAATATATAGATAAACTGAAGTTTCTTACTGTTTTTTTTTATTGTCAATCATCATGCTTTATATTAAGACTAATAAATATTTGTACATAGACTTAATAAGGTGGAAAAATATGAAAGTATTTTAATTTTACAAATATTTCTTAATATATCGATGACTTAGTTTCATAGAACGATAAGTCGAAAATTTGATTTTATGATTTATATTATACTTTATATTCATATACCTTCGATCTAAAGCTCCTCAAAAGAACAACTAGAAAAACTTAATAGTTTTCTTTAGCTAGGTAGATCTGAATAAAGAAATGAAAATAATATTCTCTCAGTTCCATATAAGTACAGCTCGAAATATCATATTAAGGTTTTGTCAACGTTTCTATAAGTTCACTAAAAACATGAGACAGATAATTTTTTACAAAATCAGTTTATATGTGTCAAAACTTTGATCAGTCATATCCAAAACTAACAATTTCTTGTTGTAGCAGTATGAAAATTAGCCATCATTATGATTGATAGATATTTATTTTTGCTTTAACTGGATGGCTGCCACAGACGAGATGTCTCGTCAAACTGTTCGTGCTCAACACGCCAGAGACAAGTTATCTCGTCAATATTTAAATGATTAAAATAATAGTTGAAAATTAAAGCCGGCGTGCTAGGTACAAACTTACTTTTTTCTACGACAGCCAAAATGTTTAATAATTTCATATTTTTTTCGTTCCTTGAAACACTAAAGTCAATGTATTGCATTTAATACTATGTTTTTCAATATAACTTAGAATGTAAGAGTGGATCAGAGGATAAGAGGATGTGCTGAGTATATTTTCTAAGCCAGTATAATAAATACATATTCAAGTTATTGTTGGTTTTAACATAGTTCTTAGGAGTGCGTGCTTCGAATAGCTATCAACCATTAATAAAAAATATCTTCCTCTTTTTTTTAATCCTTAATTTAATGTCCGCTCTCAATGTGAATCATATGGCCTCCTAATGGAGGTTTCCCAACAGAAGTTTTTTTTATAAGAGAACTGTTTGTTACTCAGTCGCTCAACCTCACTTTTTTTTCAAAATGAGTAGTAGGGAAAGAAGGATAAGGCTAGAACAGGACTAGTGGTTAACTAATCGCTATTGCTACACACAGTTTAAAGGATCAGAAGGATGGGATGAGATGAAATAATGTGAATTGACATCACAAACACCCAGTCTTTGATCACAACTTTGAATTGAATAATTCTCATATTCGCTTTGATCTTACCGGGAATTGAACCCAGACCTGCGTGATCGGTAGAGCGAGCTCTAACCAACTGGGCCACAGCAGGCAACAAATATCAGTAGAACTAAAATACGTTGATACTTTTAAATCTTATTACAGTGAAGTACTAAGTAAATTCCAATTTAATCAATAATTCCATATTTGTTAGTAACGATCAGATGCAGTTTGGCTCTCATCAAGAGAAACCGGTCCTGATCTAATTAGTATAAACAAGTGCTTTATTTTTTAGTGCAATAAAAAACTTAAAATTAAAAAAGAATAAGATGAAAATAAATTGCTACGTAATAACATCGTATGATTTACTAAAAAAAAGTCATAGAACGAAAAAGAAGGTACTAAAAAATAGAGAAGGGTTTTTAAAAAATATTGACTTTTAGTATAAGGGAAGTTCATAGGCGAGTAGGGGCGTTAAAAGAAAGAGTTATCTGAACTGCCTCCCTAAATGAGAAGCTCTATATTTAATGTCTAGTAGAGCTTATATTTTACAATTTGGGTAATAAAAAAATCCGAATTTGGTTGCCCGGCTTTAATACGAAAGATTATACATGTGGAGCAAAGATGCTTTATAGATGTTCGGAAAACCAGAGAAAAAAATGAATCAGTTTTAATTAAAACCAATGAGAGTTTGAATTATTTCTGATAATAGTATGGTCTCAAAGTCGCAATATTTTTATTTTTAAATCTTCGAATAATCAAAGACACAGCTTTTATTTAAATAAAATAAAGTAAACTTTCATCCATCTTCAAATTTCTTAATTATTTCAAACAGTTTATTTGTATTTAGTGGCGAAGCATTACCAACACATTTTGTTTTGTTTTAAAAAATATAAATATAAAAAATCCTTGAGCTGCCATTTATTTATTGCATATTTTATCACAGGAAAATATTATAATGTGATAAAACCATGATAATAATATTTTATTAACTTGTAATGCTTTGCGAATAGGCGATCGCATGTATAGTGAATACAATATGCAATGTCAGTGTAAATAATATATCACCAATAACCCTTTACGGCTGTAACAAGCAAGTATGTTATATGTATAACATGAAAGTAAAAATTGATTAGTTTGATATCTCAATACCTTACTAGTTGCAACACGTGTTTTGCCTATTTTGTTATTATTTATAATTTAAGAATAAGAGTCGACGTTTTTCAAAGAGGCAAAACATAAATCACAACTAGTTGCACAACCAGTGGAATAATAAAAAATATAAATTCGTATCAAAAAATGATATCTACAAAATCACCGTTAAGTATTTTGAAAATACGTGTGTATTGCTTATTGTTATATGAAATTCATAATTGAAAAATATCAACAATATCTTCGTCACAAATAAATTCTTAACATATAGTTAGTTTGAAGATGGTTCTCAAATATGGGAAACACGTGTCACTGCTAGTAGCACAGATAGTGTAATAAAATCGTTATCAAATTTCATTGTATACTAAAAATAGTTCCGTTGTAAAGGTATGGACTTTAGAGTAAGGAAGTCGTATAGTACTTATAGGTCAAGACTTTATTGATTGACTTGGCATTTCTTGGTAGAACTCCATTATAATAGTTTAAAAATAGCAACGTATTTAGTTCTACAGTAAAACTGTACGTTACTATTTTTACCTTGTTAAGTCAAGACTTGTTTGTTTAAAGTGTAATTCTTTCTCATAAATGTTTAATGCTTGATAAAATACGTACAAATAAATATTTATATTAAAAACATATTAGTCAAAAACAATTGTAAATTAAAAAATCCTTATTTGGCTTAATTTATGTAAATTCATCGATTATTATTTTTATGATGTTTGAACTAGTTATATATTGTTAAATTGTATTATAATATTTAGTTCACAAATAATATACACCATCGATTCACTAAAAACATGTATTTCTCATGCATAATTGACGTGCAAATTATTTTACAATCACGCAACGGGTTAGCAAATGGTGATACCTAGATTGATTTCAATTAAAACAACGACACACCTCATATCATAATTATTTGATTAACACTCAGTGTAAATTGATTATTCAACAAAATCATTTTTAAATTTATATCATCATGTACTGGACTTTCATTTTTGGGGCACTTCTTCCGTTATTGTGTACTTCGCAGTTTCTGGTAACTTCGCTATTTATTTTGATTTTTATATCATAAGGTATTCTTATAAACTTCCACTAGCAACCCTAAAAATTATTACACCATGCTTTACTTCAGCGTGCCTTAAAAATATTTTTTGTATTAGACCCGAGTGGTGAATAGGTCTTCAACGACGGGTTTTCGATTGAATTAAAAATAATCCTCTAACTTACGAAATAATTTCAATTTTCTTGATAGTGACCTTCCACCATGAAAAACCTCCCGTTCTTGTATTAAATACTTTACAATCTACCATAATATAACTGAAACTATTTTATGTGTAGAACTCCTCTTCATTATTTCATTTGTCACGTTTGAAATAATAACTTTAGAAATCAATTTTCCTTTTTACTTAAACTTGTATTGTCAAAACGAAAACTGTAAATATGTCAAATATTATTAATTTGTTAAAAAAATACTGAGCATACAAACAAGTGGTGGAAAAAACTACGTACAATCTGAATTAATGCTATTAATTTACATTATTTAATCGGTATACTGAACTATCCCGAGTAAGTCCAAATAAAATTATCAATAATTATTTAAGTAGAGATTAAATGTATAATATTTATTAGAATCGGCTCCATGTTTTAATTTAAATTGTCTTAAACTTTAAATGCTTTTTTAACCATGCTTCAACGTAATCCGTTTTCTAAATTTTAAAATATCGTGTCATTATTTTATATTTGAAGAAAATGAACGTGTATGAAAATATGTACTATTTTTGTTGTTAGGGTCCAGCGAATATAAAACTATTAAGAATGGAAAAATGTGGCGACGACGGACCTGGTGTTTTTATCAACGTTTCGATCAACAAAGTCAACCGAACTCACCAAGGAATCAACGTCTTCATTGATAGCCCGTTATGTTTTGGAGAAGGCATCGAGGTGATATTCAAAATATTTCACATAGCTTTTTTTGGTATTGTTATTTTTATTTTTTTAAAATTACACTAGACGCTTTTACTAAGTCATCGTTGTTGAAAAAACTTTAAGCGTATATATATCGACTGTGGAAAGTAAAAACGACGTAACCTACACATATCAAACTTTACAGGAGTCACAAAAAACGTGAGACAGAGACAGAAAACAGATTTTATGCCATATGCAAATTATGAAATATACACAACCTTGACGCGCATAAAGACTTTTAAGCTGGTGTTTAATTGACATAATCTAATATTAATTAAAGAAATTTACCAGAAAAAAGCTTTTTTTCAGTAATTTTTCTTGGTTTCAATTTTCACGAGCTCATTTTTTTTAAACTTAAAAGCTAAATTTAGATACCAATTTGGGATTTGCAGCTTACATACTTTCGATATAACGTGTATCAAGTTTGATACATTGTAAATATTGAAAAAAATCTGTTTTGAAAAACTGTGAGTTACGTCTTTTTTCCTTTCCGCACTCGATATACATACATACAGTGTTTTCTATTGAATATGAGTATTTTAGAGCGACTGACCAAGACTTGATGGCAAGCACTTTATTCTGCAGAAAATCAATCTTTTTAGATGAATGAAAAGCTTCTATGTGATGTGGTCTACTCACTCACTAAAGCAGGCCTGGCCAACCCGCGGCCCTCAGAGTTAATATATGTGGCCCGCGGTCATATATGACGAATAATGTTTTTTAAAGTAACGGGTAATTCAGATTTTTTTAAAAATCATTTCATTAAAAACCAATAAAGTTTTAAAATTACGTGAAAAACACGAAGGGCATAGATTCTGTTTATGTGTTTGATTTTTTTGATGGTTCAATGCGTGTTTTCTTTTCACATCTAGTAGTATTATTGTGATTTTTACAATTACCACTTTTATTTATGGATTTTTTTCTTACTTTGAAATCTAAAAAAATCTATTTTTATAAATAACTACACTCATAAAATTAGATATTAATTGAAATAAAAATCTTTAAAGAAAACATGGATTTTTTTCAATGCATGTTAATATTCCCTGGATGCCCAAAGTTATCAATAATTAACAATAGATAAAAAAAAGTTATCGCATATTTAAAAAATTATTTAATGAATACAACAATTTGTTAATTCTACTACCTGGGCTATCGTTAGTTCATTATTAGCTGTTCAAAATTGTGTTAAAGGTACAACTATTAATATTTCAGATATGGATACATGCTTAGACATATTTGTTATGATATTTATAAAGATATAATTCATTTGTGTTCTTTAAAGACATTTTAAAATACAAAACTAAATTTTCGTACGGTACGCGACTTCTTGCGCAGACTGTATGTGCAGACTGGCCCTTGGATAGATAGTCAACTCTGTCCGGGGTGCAATTAGGATTGGGCAGGTCTGCACTAGAGGATATATTCACCTTTTGAGAATGCCCATTCACTCTTACTTTGGTTACAATAAACTCAAATTGGAGTGCTCCAATAGTATATATTAAAACAGGAACCAATCAATCATTTTTTTCAGACAAAAAAGATGATAGATGTATAAGCTAGCTTTGCTTTTTTGAGAATAGGTTGAGCAGTAAAAACATATAAAATGAATTATAGAATACTCTTCATCTTCAATTACTTGGGTGTAGTGATAAAGGATAAAAATACAATGAATACAATGAAACACAAAATTAATAGAACCGACCGACGTTCACGTATTGATTATATGTTGATAAATTTAAATCTTTAATTGAATAATGAAACTTAACATTGTTTTCTTCTAGCTTAATATTACTTTTGCAAAATGGGGAGATGGAGGGTGGAAGCCCAACGTTTTGGATCTACACGACACCAATGCTTGCGAATTTTTCATGAAGTATGGAACAGAAAACTTTCTGTTTCTTTTAAAGAAATACACAGATACTGACAAATGTCCAATTAAAAAGGTTGATTTATCATACGTATTTTTTTACAATATATATTAATACATTTTAAAAAGCATTCATGTTGTATCGTTTTAACGTGCATGCATTTGGAAAACAATAATCAATATTGTTATGATTTCAATGGAAGTTGCTTATAATCGTGCCGTAAATGGTTTTTTTACTGTTCAATCAATTATGCGGATTGCATAAAAGTTTTCCAGAATATTTAGATGACAGTTAGTTTTGCATCTATCGCTAAAAGAATAATAATTACAATAAGTTAAAAATATCAACGTTTTAGTTCTACAATTTATATAAGATGATTTTATAACTACTAGCTGTAAGCCCGTTGCCCAGCAACGTGAGATTTTTGTTGCATTGTGTTTAATTTTATTAAGTTTAATTTATTTTAATTTTATTTTATTTTATTTTATTTTATTTTATTTTATTTTATTTTATTTTACTTTATTTTTTTATTTTTTTTTTATTTTATTTTAATTTTTTTTTTTTTTTTTTATTTTATTTTTTTTTATTTTATTTTTATTTTTTTTATTTTATTTTATTTATTTAATTTATTTATTATTTTATTTAATTTTATTTAATTTTAATTTATTTTATATTATTTTATTTTATTTAAAAAAGTGGAGACTGGAAGGTCGAGGACACCTTACACTCAACTGTACGGACCTTATCGACTATTAATATATAGATTTTGGCGTCCGATAGCTATAAACTCATCATTTACTTTACTTGACTTTGCTTTACATCAATCATTTACTTCATAAAACAACTCACGTATTTATGAGAATTTTTCCAAAATGGTTGCGATTTTTTCATATTTGTTTTTTGTATCTCAAACTAATTCTGAGGATATTGAAAAAAATCACAAAGTATATTCAATAATGGCATGATACTATATTTTATTTTAGGGCATATATGACGTCAGGAATTTCATTTTCGATGGTATTATATCAGTTCCTATAATGTATGGTGACTTCCGGGTGGATTGCATTATTAGCCAAAAAGGAGAGATGTTGACCTGCGTTAGGGCGTTTGTTCGTAGCGATCCTCGGACCAGCCCAACAAGCATGGGATGAAGATCGTATTAAACAGAAGTGGCCAGGGCTTCATGGTTTATCTATCTGTCACCCGTGAATAAAAAAAATACAGAAAATATGTTATGCAAAATTGTTTATATAATTATATACGTAATACAGTAAGAATAAAAAAAAATTATGGCTTTGCCAAATTGGGAACCTTTTGTGAATCGAATAATCTCTCTATGAAATATCTCTGGAGATTACTTATATTAATAATTACTGTCTCTACACCCTAGTTTTCAAGATTGGATAGAATAGATGAAATTTTCACATGCATACATTGAAGATATTGAATACCAAAACATAAATCAATGAATTGAATTGTCCAAATTAATTGGAATTGAACATGCAGCTCAGTAGTGTCATGAATGTAATAAATAAACTTACACACTACGTTTGCTGTGTAAAAATCTAAAATAAAGATATTTTTAACGTAAAATCTATTGTAATTATGTTTATATTTTGTTTTCATCTAATTAATATATTGTATAATATATTCATCATTAAAGTGGCAGAAATATAAAAGCTTTTTCACTTTAGTGATGAATAATTGACTGAAAAACTGCTTATCTATTACTTGCCGAGTTCTGTTCTGCTATTTATTAATATTTTATCAAAGTAGGAACGAAAAGGAAATAATTTGAATAAACTATAAATATAAATACGGCTGATGTTCATATCTTTACAACTTTCAATCATTGCTATGATTTTTTTTATTATTTTACTTGATAGATGCAAAAGCTTGAAGTTTTAGTAATGATGAATTAATTAAGGCGTGAATTTCATAGTTTAATGGATACTCAAAAAATAATTAACCGTGACACGAAGTATATAGGTATTTTTATGTGGCCGTTGTCGAATCATTATTATTGGTTTATAACAAGTTGGTTTCACCTTATTTTCATTTGGTATTTTATCAAAATTTTTAAATCATTTTAACATCAAAACGATAAATAATAGATAACACGTATAATCAATAATATGTATATTTCATACTTTTTCGTATTTCAGACATTACAATATTTATTATCACTTTTAAGGTGTTCACTGTCAATAAACACTGTTGATAAACAAGAGATCTTAGAAATAAATAGACATAAATTCTTGCCGGACTCTAATTTATTAAATGAACAGCTTGTATTTGCATCATCACCCTTGTTATATCCGTTTCATTAACATAATTCTAGCCTATTATATTTCCTTTTTTGTACTGTTTTATTTCTTTAGAATTTTAATTTTCTCAGTTTGCTTTTATTTTGTAAGAATTGATATTGCCTTTATTCTTTTCGCAGGAATCAATTTTGCTGGATTAAACTCTATTGGATTTTCCAAACTCAATTTGGTTGACAGACATTAAGATTTATTTATTATATATACTAATTGTTTGTTTTTACTTTGGTAATGATAATTCATACCTAATTGGTTTTTGTCATAATAGTTTCATTGCTAAGTGGTCTTCAACTTTTTATTTATAGTTTATTTTCCTTGTATTTTACTTCAATTCTTTTGCTAGGTTGTAATACCAATTGTTTGTCATACCTTGTTTTTGTCACTTAACTTTTGTATAAATATCACTGTTTTATTGTTTTTCTTATCAGTTGACAATGCTCATCATGAGCGAAACCGGTCCTGATCTAATAAATTTTATGTGGAAAAAGTACTAAAAATGTTTTATTATTTTTATTATATTTATTATCGTTATTGTAAAAATGACCATTATACAAATTCAATCTTTTAAATTATGTACGTTTCCATATTTTTCGTGTACCATATGCTTCCCATAAATATTTGCGGCGATGTTTCACAGGACGCGAACGTCTTCGAGATTAGTTGCAATGCTCTCAGATGTAGGCACAAGGCGGGGGCAGAAGGGAACGCGGCTAGCCGTCATTAGTCATTGTTTCCCATAACGCGTGTTCTCATAACGATGAACCTAACTCCGCGTTATGTGAATAACACCAGCCAGTATTTTTTTTTTTAATATTTCAGATTTTGGATAGCAAACCTTTGATACATTGTGTAGATATTTAGAGAAGGACAGTGGTAATAAATTGATAAAAAAAATGTTTTACCTGTAAAGTGGCATTCCAGTCGAGTCTTTGAACCAGAGCACCATGCTGACAGCATCCCCCGGTGTTCTGACGCTAACGTCACAAGGCAGTATTGCCTCCCCGCCCGCTTTTGCCCAAACGACCTCCCCTGAAATAAAAACAGAATATTTATACACAACCATTCATTTAATATATACACCGTACAAAAATATTTTTTTTTAAATTTTAAATACATAATGAAAGTTTTTGCAAAGCAAGATAATAGTTTTCTTGATGAGGAGACTTTCAAGATCTACCATCACGATTCCTTAGTCTACCAAAAAATATATTTTTTTATTATATCAAATTGATATGAGTTACATAAAGTAGTTATGGATTGACTGGCGTTTATCTTGGTTGTTAATAAACAATAAATATTCACAAGAAAGTCACTTAATCTACCGAAAAAAAGACAAATCGATCAAGTGAACTGAGCCAAGTAGCAAAATGGTTAGACTTTTAAGAAAAAAAGTGTTTTTGTGGATTAGAAATTTTTATTTTGGTAATAAAAAACTACTGCAGTGTGTGTTTACTAATCTCACTTAGTTTTACGACACTTTCAGTCGTTTCGAATATGTTTTCGAATCTAACTCATTTTTTTTCCTAAAATACCACTTGGTTCACTTCACTTATCAGTGATTTATTTTATATGCCATATAGATAGTGCAAAATGTCGTCAATTCATTATTTGCAGACAAATTCAAAGATTATACTATTACAATTCACATTTACTTCGAATTAACTAGTAAATTTATTTTTTTACAGAGTAGATATTACATTACGGGTTAGGTTAGGTTAAGTACAGTAAAATACAACAACTGCGTGATTTATGGATTTCAGTCCAAAGGCATAGATGTATGCGACGTCTCAAATTTCTTCCTACCCACCCTATCCTAAAAACAGATTTAGCAAGGACGATAAGCCAACCACAAGTCTTGTCCTAGTTGTATTATTTTACTCATTCTCTCTCTAAAAAGATAAGTCAAGCAATTGACTAACAAGAGTTCTCGTAGAAAAACTTGTGTTAATTAGGGTACCTACATTAGCAGATCATATGATTCACATTGGGAGCAGGGCCGGTGCCACCATACAGGCGAATTGAGCATTCGCCTAGGGCACAAACCGTCGTGGGGCGATAAGTAAAAAAAAATAAAAAAATGATGTAATAAAATTATTTTTTTACATGTACTCTAATAATAATACATTTTATTTTATGTTGATGTTTGTATTTGTTCGTTGTAATTATGTATCGTATTCTATATGATTCGAAAAAGCGAGGTTGAGCTACTGAGTAACAAATAGTTCACGTAGGATAACTTCTGATGGAAAACAGCCATTAAGAGGCCATATGCTCCACATCGGGAGCGGGCATGGATATATATAAGAAGAAATTCAAATGATCCCTAATTAATTTTTGTCATTATTTCGAAAAAATTAGACGATTTGTTAAAAAGAGGGCGCGCCAATAACTTGCCTAGGGCGTCAGATAACCTCGCACCGGCACTGATTGGAAGCGGAGATGGATTAAAAGAAGACGCATCACAAGAATTTAAGCTCAACAGTGCACGTGTCATCGGAGAGTGTTCATTTCAAATAATGAATTGCTAACAGGAAAACATTCGGAAATTTGTGTCGTTAAAATATATTAGTTTTTTTGGTAAATAATGGTAGGGAGATTTTCCAAAGTGGTGAAAATATTTTTAAACCTCTCTTGTGAAATAGGCGCAATGTTTAAATTAAATTAAATAATTTTGCTCGTGGTTGAGACAATAAAATAATTCAACTATGCATTATAATTAGCAAACATTTTTATGTCAACAGTGGGCAATTAAAACGTAACACAGCTGACAATAGTGCTGGCTTTACACGAACATTGAAATAAATTTTAAACAACAATATTTGTCATTATTTTGGATACTACATGAGATAACATGATCAGAATTATCAATGTTTGTCAAATAAACAAAATATCAGAATCAACCCTAAACTCAAGATCTTAATTTATTTTTGATTTTGTTATGATTTGAAATCAGACGCATCTGGTCGCTAGCAGGGTATCCAATCCCAGACTCTTTTTCCAATCCTGGGATTGGTCATTCACCATAAGATCGTGTCAGTCGTTTGAGATTCTTGGTTAATTCGGGATTCCCAATTAGTTACAGATGTGGGTTTTTGGGATCCCAGAATTGATCACTGGGAAAAAGTCAGAAATTTTGAGATTTTAAAATAATCTACAAAAGAAGTTGAAACACCTTTTTTATAATTTAAGTAACTTAAGATTTTTCCTGATGGTGCTTGGTGGAATTTCAATGTTAAATTTGAATCTTTCAAATTATGTACATTTACATAATTTTTTCCACTAACGACCCGGGTTTCGTCCTATTTTTAGCTCGTTGGAGGATTTGAAATAGTTTGCATGGTTGGCTACTTTCAAAAACTTTTCAAGAATTTTTCACTCTTATCCCCAATCCTGGGATTAGTACTATCACAATTCCGGGATTTCGAGATCACAAAGTTGTACGGGGTTCCGGGATTGGAGAACCTAGTCGAAAGGTTTAAATTCATTAGATAAGACCACAGAAAAACAAATGACAAATTTACACAGCGAGCAATAAATATTTTGTATAATACCTTCGAGATGATCACAGCTAACTCGCCATTTTATTTTAGTAAATATGAATAAGAGGCTTAAACTTGTTTCGCCTCGTTGCCAACAAAATATATTAATGATCAAAAACAAGTGTTTAAATTAAATATTACTTTGCAGAATTCAATTATAATAATGTTAAATTAACATAGTATTTAGATCTACAAGAGTTATACAAATAAAATGATAGTTTTTAACATCAATCTCAAGCCAGAGCATAATTATTTATCAACATTAATTATGTATTTTTTTTTAGCTACATACAACATAATTTCAATATCTTTCACTGCATGAATCAATTCCATTGATAAGTAACTTTATTTATGGCAATGTAAATACTCTATGCAATATTTAATATGTATGTATTAAAAAATATATAAAGTTAATTATTTTAACGTGTATCTCAGTCTTAACAGTGGACAATCCATAACATCAGCGGCGTACTTAGCGAGGCTGCGGCTGCGAGAGGGTTTGACACAAGTGCACGCCATTTGACACAAATGCTCAAGGGGGGCGTGCGTTTCATATTTGCATCACAGTAATTGCATTTTAATTGCAACTCTCCTTCGCCTAATTAGGACTGGGGCAATATCACAGGTTGTTTCGTTCCAGGACTCACCTGCAATTATTATTATTATTTTTTTAATTTTAATTAAAATTTTGATGGATATTTAAGCACTCCACTGGCTAGAAAAATACATTTTAACGCGGATTATCAAGCGATTTGAATGCTCATTTTAATTGGTAGAACTGTTTTTAATGCGTATAATATATTTATTTAACTGGATTTATATTTTTGTATTTTTTATTAAAATACTAGCCGGTACCTGGCAAGCGTTGCAATGCCACTCAAAGAAAAAAAGGGTTTGTGTTTTAATTGTGTTTGTCTTTTGCCGATGGTCTATGGTACAACACACGCGCCACCTACTGTCAGTTAATTATACTATGCATATAACATTCACGCAAGTGCAAGCAATACGTTGACAAAATGAACGGTATGGCAAACATACAAACATTGTTTTTTATTTATAAGATCTACTGTAAGCTAATTTTACTATGTTTATAACCTTCGCGCGAATGCAAGCAAAAAGTTTGACAAAGTTTTATTGCAATCTGATAAACGCCGTGGTAGCGCATAAAATACGAACAAACAAAGATACATTATTTTTTGTATATTAGATTTAGCAATAAATCAAATGCCAATGAACCAAATATTATGCAAATATAAAATTAAACTGGATAAACTCGATGAATTAATTTATTAGTTTCTCGAGTAGAAATACTATCACATTCACCCATATACATGATTTTAAAATTTATTAAGAAAAATGTAAATTGGATTCGATTAAAAAAATAATTTAAAACCAATTCATTTTGGGATTCGTTTTAGTAGTCTTGTAACACTGTAGTTAAAAACTTACCTTGACTGAGGTATGACAGTTAAGAAAGAAAAGAAATATGTAAATAGATTTTACTATAACAGCCGTAGATCAAAAATTTTGGGTTCAATAAAGAAATTTCTTTTTTTTTTTCAAAAAAACTCTTAGATCCTTCATTGTATACTATTTTCCAGTGTATTTATTCCAAAGTATCTGAGTATAGCACTTAATAATCCTTTAAATTCTTCAAATCATTTCAACAGACATGACAAGCGAGTAGATTCGTGTACTCGTGCACTAATCTATTCAATATGGATATTTGCCAAAAGTATTTATAAAAAATATGAATATCACTTTATTTTTTTTTAATGCGTAAAAATATTTTCGTCGCGACGTCGCCATAACTGTGGAAATAATTTATGAGTCTAATAAACACAAAACAAAGTGGAAAAATCAGTTTTCAATTATACCGCTGAGTGTTTAGGACAGTATTCACTCAACAGAATGACTATATTAGAAAAAAAAACCATAACTATATTATCAGTTTGAAAAAAAAGCTTAAATTCGTTCAATATCATCGTCATGGACGTAAATCTTTGAAGGCTATATTAATAATGCGCTCCGCTTCTAAATGTATTTTTTAACACAGAAAGTATATCTAATAAATATTGAATTTTCGGTATTTCTTAAATTTTAGATGGAGCGCTACCCTGCGGAGTATAGAAACTGATGTGACGTTGAATTCAAGCCATGGCTCCATTTATCCAAATCTAATTCAATGATTCTCCAGTTTGGTGTTCCTTGCTTGCTTCAGCCGTCAAGAACGTAACCAGGAGAATCTTTGTTTATCGTTATAAACGAAAAGGTCGATACGTGACATTACAACTGAACCAAATATCATATTAAATCATTAATTGCAAATAAAAAAATGTAACACCAAAATCATTATATGCTTACTCATTTTAATTGTGAAGAAGAAAATTGAATAACCAGTACACAATTTCGTTGATGAATGATGTCCACTTCCCTAGCTAGATAATGCATTGATCAATCGAACAGCATTTGCAACTTACGAATCATGTGACCGACCCAATTTGTTTATGGCATCGCAACGTTGATACAAATTGAAATGTAATGAATATTAACTGGTTTCAAAGACGACGAGCAAAAAGCTTTACATCCTGAAATTAATCTTTTGGTTGCCGTAAAAAAAATACGTCTGTACCTAGCACGCCAGCTATAATTTGAAATTACTAATTTAATACTTTGTCTGTGGCAGTCATCCAATTAAAGGAAATTTAATAATCACAAGAAAAATATATTTCTTCTTTAAATCAAATTATCGCAGAAAATACGAATAAGCTATCTCTAATTACAACTTTCAACTCGCTCCTATTACAATTTGCAAGCGTACTTAAAACCAGAGAAACCTAAAGACTGCGAAACACAGTTGGCTTTTAAAACGGCATGCTTTGCCTTACTTTAAAGATAAATGCTAGCAAGCTCGCATTCTTGACATGTTTCTCTTACTTATGTTTTACCGAATTGCTGTACATAACATATTTTTTTTTACCATGTCCGCTCCCAATATGGAGCATATGGACTCCTAACGGAGTTTATCTCAACAGAACTGCTTGTTACTCAATTGCTCAACCTCTCTCTTTCCAAAGAGAGTAGTAATAGAAGGAAAGGGCTAGGACAGGACTAGTGGTTAGCTTATCGCTCCCGATACGCCCAGTTCATAGGACAGGATGGGTGGGAGGGGTGAATTCAAGACATCACATACATCCATGCCTTTGAACAGAAATTCATAAATCGATTGAAAAATCAATCTATAAAACTGCCCGTACTGGGATTCGAACCCGTGCCCTCCGTAGCGGTAGCCAACGATGTTGACCACTCGACCACACAGGTGGCATAACAGTATACTGACACTATATTACCAACGCAGATCCTTATTGATAAGATTGCACTTGCATTGATGAACAACCCAAATGCATGTGTCGTGTTCTTGTTTTGGATTCGATTGTGAAAATATTAATGGTAAATTCATTTATCAAAGTCAATATTCAGGTGTCTGGTAAAAGGTAGAGTCTCCAAGAGAATATGCAAGAATTAAAAACACCTCAAGAGTGATCAATCATTATTATATTTAAAATACAATAAGGCACATAGAATAATACGTCATGTAATTTAATTACAGTCTATCAAAGTGAGAGCTTTGGTTTAGAACCATGATTAAACAATTTTCATACATCTTGCACAATACGCTGATTATTCTAGTTGTCATGAGTGATTAAAAAATCTAGTGCGTGACAAAAAACATTGAAATATTGCAGAGCTATTGTCAGCGTAATTTGAAACATACTTACAATCAAGGACAATAATTCATGGAGGAGATGAAAAAAAAAATATTTGCTTCATATGTTTTATATAGGTCATTAGTTGCCATGAGACAACGAATTGAGACGCATTTAGGAAGAGTGTTTAAACTATATGACCAAGAGAATTTCTCCACAAACAACATTTCATTATCTTCTACTTCCATTGTGATTTGGGAGAACTTGTTTTTCTTTCTAATGAAAATTTTTCATATTTATGTGTGATTTCCTGCATTCGACGGTTCCTTAAATATCTTTTGGCTTTATGCCTCGTCTTGAAACTTTGGTCATTTGTAGTGGGGTCTGCCCAAAAACTTTTAATTATCACTAATCTGGAATGCCTTCAATCGCCTGGCCAATCAAATTGACATTGCTTATGTAGTATGCACACTAAGTGAGTTAAAGACTTTACATGCATATTATTAAACGTATTCACAAATATGTTAACTAATGCGCTTAGTTCCACTAATAAAACAATCAGAGACGATTTAAGCACTCGGGGGGGCAGGTTTGTTGAATAACATAAGAACGTAAGAAAATTTCATAAAAAGTGTTAAAAACCTGAACAAAAAGTATATTCGGAACGTAATATAAGCCATTTTTAAGGTCCCTAAGATTCGGAGGCCTCAAGCGCGCGCCTCGTTCACTCATAGCACAGGTTTCCCAACCTATGGGTCGCTGTTTTTTGGGGGTCGCCAACAAAACTAAAACAACAGTCAACTAAAATTACCTTATTGAAAAAAATGCCTCTTTCAATTGAATCGGGGCCGCGGGTCACATGGCTTTTATAAAAAGGGGTCGCCACCCGAAAAAGGTTGGGAATCTTTGACTTATAGGCTAATCCGCCACTGGAAACAACACAATGGAAAAGATGAACGTTATGAATGCATGGTTAAAATGGATACCGCATAGTTATTATTAATTATATAATGGTGACATTTCCATGGAAAAAAACCATGGAAAAAAACTAAATGATGAGAACAGACGTTAAAGTGAGTAAGGCTTTTGCAGCTGAGAAAAGAAATTTGTTACAGAAATTAAAAAAAGAGTGTCTTAAAATTAAGAACGCTGTTGCTATTTTTTTACTTCACTGCCATCTATCAAACAAACAACTAATTTTTGTTTCCGTAGGCAAATATTCTTACTAAATTACTGTGATTAATGATTAGTGTTTTTAGATCATTAATATTGTAAGTTTTACTGTCAGTATTTGTCTATATACAGCAAAGTAAAATAAATAGACAAAACAGAATATTGTTTATCCAGACATGCTTTTTGAAATTTCAAAATGAAAGTAAAATATTTAAGAACTAATTGAAACGAAATTTCTTTGCTTATTCTAAGATGTAACGTTATAACGCTGTACTAGATTTTACCAAAAAAATATGACAACGGTGAGTTGAATTAAGAGACCGATTAATCATTTGATTGTCGCCCGCTGTGACTAGTTTATCAGGCAAGTCTGGGTTCAATTCTTGGTAAGGTCAATGTCAAATTAAGATTTTTTCAATTTAAATTTGAGTTCTGAGGCATGGGTGTCTGTGATATCAATTTTCTTCGAGTTGATCTTGAATGACTTACAAAAAATACAGCTTATCTGGTATGGTCTTCCAACTTTAAAATACGTGGTTTATGGGATATTACGTTTTACTATCTTGAGAATATTGACAATCTGTAAAACGGAGCTCTCAACATTATCAACAGAAATTTATATTGAGACCATCATCGCGATTTATTTTCTTCTTTAATCTAAGGTTTAATAATATAGTTGAAAATTAAAAATTTAAAAGTTTTGTTTTACCCTCCAGAGACGAGAGCTTTTTTTCGATAAAACAAATATTTTTTAAGCCATATTGAAGTCACGGATAACTTTTCTTCCTAAAAAATTCAAAAAAAAACGCAAAGTCGTTGTATAGAATCTCCGCATGACTATATGGTCATGCTCATCATTTATTACCGTGTAATATTGTGTACGGACAGTAGTAAGGACGAGCGTGGCCGTATGGGCATACAAACACTCGGGGTTGAAATATAGCTAAACGTGAAATTTTTAAAAACATTTACAATTTGACCTCTTTAGATCAACATACTTTCAATACAAATGTTTTAGCAAAAAAACTGTAAATAATTTGATGTTTTGATAAAAAAAATAACCAACAAATTCAAAAAATCGCATGTGCTTTTGGTGGCCGTTTCTATCCCCGCGGGTGATAACTAACTGAAGTCTGTACCCTTCTTAATCAAATATGAGTGAAAGCAACGATATTAAGGTAGAAAAATATCAATAGACAGTGGTATTTACTGTGACCATATGGTCACCTTCGTCCTTGTAGGGTTTTAAGTGATAAAATTGTTATCCTAGATTTTTTGTATCAAAAAGTAAACCTCTTTATTACATGCGAATTAACTCTCTAATTTATTTGACTATTCTGCGTACCTTTGCTTTCGTTTGCGCTATTCCATTATTAGGTTCTTTATTTCAGGCTGATATAATATTTCTAATACTAAAAATTATACCTATTGATATAACACACGGTAAAACTCTTCAACATATTTACTTTGAATGGTATTTTGCACGCTTCTAAACAGTTTGTGTCTTTTATCATCTGGCTGAAAACTTTATATTTTAAAGACGGCTAGAGAAGCAAGTCAAATTATGGAGACGACGTGCTTTGGTGGACAGAAAATATACGTAGCTTTTTATTTATAACTTTCTTTACAAATTTCTCCAATAAACTGTTCCGGTGAATTTCTGTTGGGTTGAAGTTGCGTTTATACACATCAAGTCACACTTCATGAAGCGTTTTGGACGCCAAAATTAAATAGATACTGGTTATTAATAAAAAAACGATTTTAAGTCAATTAAAAAATCAAAAAAAAAAAACAATGTTTGAGTATTCTTCTTCGGCTATATTCGAGTATTTTTGAGTGCCAACTGTCTTTCTTAAACGTAATCTCACTGTGTTTGTATAGAGCAGCAAAACTCAACCTGTGACCTAAGATTTTATGCGCAGCCCAAAACAAACAAAGTCATCAGAAGCTTTTTCAAACATCTTTGTAAAAATGTACGTAAATAAATGAGTATTTGGAAACATTTGTATTTTTGTCTACTTACATTTATGTGTTGTCACTATATTATGTAGTATATTTACCATTCATTGGCCGCCTGTGTGGTCGAGTGGTCAACGTCGTTGGCTTCGTTTACGGAGGTCACGGGCTCGATTCCCAGTACGGACAGTTTTATAAATGGATTTTTCAATCGGTTTACGAATTTCTGTTTGAAGACATGGATGTATGTGATGTATTGAATTCCCCCCTCCGACCCATCCCATCCTATAAACAGGGCGTATCGAGAGCGCTAGACTAACCAATAGTCCTATCCTAGCCTTTCCTTCTACTCTCTTTGGACAAAGAGAGGTTGAGCAACTGAGTAATAAGCAGTTCTCGTAGAAACACTTCTGTTGAGATAAACTTCATTAGGAGTCCATATGTTTCACATTGGGAGCAAACATGGTAAAAAAAATCGCCATTTCCGTTATTTAGGAATTGAGAAGGATGCGAGGGGATTTTTGGAAATCACACACATTCGAAAAGACATCGATCAAAAAAATGCTGTTTGTACTGAAACTTAAAGCCGTGAGCTGGCACGATGTTTCGATTGATAAAAGTATTTTACTAAAAAACCTATTATCAAAATTTGAGAACGCCACTGATGCTTTATCTGCCATTCAAGTTCATCATAAACAATATGTACACCAACTCTGACCTTTTTAAAAACCAAGTGGGCCGGAATAATAATGTTATATTTAGAAATCTTTTAATTGCTATTTTTACTTATAAATATCAGTCACTACTTCAATTTTTAATTCCTTTTTAACACAATTACAGTAATAACATCGTTTACTTACGATATTTGATTTTTTCACTTAGCACAAGGAAAGAATACAACTTGAAACATCAATTGTATTTCTAATAATAACTCCAAAAAAGCTCTCAAATACAATAAAAAAATAATATTTTTGAAACCATTCGGCGGTAACTTTGTAAAAATACATTTTTAATTTAAAAATAATAGTTTCACTATTCTACTGATTGTGTTTTAGCATAATCAGTGAAATAACAAAGTCGTGCTAGTTAATTTTATATTACAATATTTTTCTCTAACATAACTGTATGATTATGAACGTTTTTCCGTGGAAACATTCTGTACAAACATATTTTTTAAATGTGTACTCCAAATTGGTGATATAAACTCAAAATAAAGTTAATAATGACAGTCAATTTCACGTTGTAAATCAAAACTATACAATCGAGTAAGTCCGAAGATTCTTCTTAAAGATGTGAAACACTTATAACAAACAATTATTTTTGCTATATTACAGCTGAATCTATCGATAATATGTCGTGCAGTAAGTTATTGCTCTCGATTAAATAATAGCGGCATCTTTTTGGACACAAATTTAAAGATCGATATGAGAAACCGATCGATTATATGGTCCATTTGAGAACTAAGCCTTTAGGGTCTAATTAAAAATTGGTTCTTTGGCCGCACAATTGAAAAAGACGAAAGCAACTTTTTCGAAATATCATTTTCAATTTTATATAGCTATAAATGTTATCGACAAATACATGAATAACGCTTTACTATCTTTTATTGAGCTTTGAACATACATTAAGGATACAAAACAAATTCAACAAAATTCCTTTTGAATCTACATGATAGAGGATTTTAATCCTGGCAATTTTTTTTACGTCAATGTTGGAGGCTTTACGGCTGTAATTTACATTGTCAAAAGTATTGTATCGTTACAAAATTGGTTTTTTTAAATCACAAACGGTTCGATTGAATAAGCCGAACTTCAATTCCCTATTCACTAAAATAAAACAGTTTGGAGTTTACCGTAAACTAACCTTCTATCACAAATGTTTTTTTTACTGGGAAAGTTTTCAACTTGATAAACACAAAAGTGATTCTGTATTTTATTTGAATAGAATTTTGTAATGAAAATCAAATGCAGATTTTTATTTTTGAATTTCATTTGTTACCACCTCATTGATATTATAAAAGAAGATTCATATTTCCTCTACCCAATACAGTGAATGTGAACATTATATATTTTAGGCTTTTCTATACAACATTTTTAATGATTAAATACTGCTAATGTCAGTCGTTAAATTTTTTTTTTTCAGAGATGATTTCGATATATTGAAGGTATTGAGTGAATTTTCATGTCAAGACTCCTTTAACAATGACAATAAGATAAAAAGTATTTATTGATTTTTTTTAATCCATATATCCGCTCCCTATACGGAGCATATGGTCACCACGAAGCTCCTCCACAATTCTCTATCTCCAGCCAGTCTCCTCGCCTCCTCCCAGGTCATCCCAGCGTCCCGTAACTCCGCCGAGTACATCCTGTGGATAGTCATCAGTGGCCTTCCACGACGCCGGGATCCATCCGGCCGGAAGAAGAGACAGGCAGGGTTCAGGCTCTCTTCAGGCATCCTCAACACGTGTCCAAGCCAGGTCCACCGCCGTTTCTTTATTTTGGACGTGTTAAGAGGCTGGTTAGTCCGCTCTCTTATCTCCGTATTCCTGACAAAGTCAGACCATTTCACCCCTAGCATTCGTCGCAGGCATCTGTTTTCGAAGCACAGTATACGGTTACTCTGCTTACGCTTTCGTAAGGTGCCATGATTCGCAACCGTAAAGCAGCACTGTCAAGATACATGCGTTGAATAGGAGGCACTTGGTTCTGACTGAACTCTATTGCAATAAGATAAAAAAAAAAATAGTATTTTAATTGATAGATATTATATAGACAAAACAATTATACTTTTGTTAATATTGTTTTGTTTATAAAGTTCTGATAGGAGCATTATCAGAAAAAGCTATCAATCATATTTAAAATAATATTTGAATAACAAAAATAAGTTGATATTTTTTCACCTTATTAAAAAATATACATAAAGTAACACCAATCAATTCTTTATTGTAAAAAATAGTACTTTATTTTATTTACTTATTATAAGAAACGCATTAAAAAAAATTCTAATATATTTATACGTAGCTTAAATATTGTATTGAAATGCTCCGTATGGAGAATATACATTGTTATAAAACAAGGCAGCGTTTGTGTGCCGCGGTTAAAGTGTGCAGCAAGCACTCACCTCCTCCTGTTAGTTTGAACTGTCTTGCAAATGGGCACGAGAGGGGTTGGTTGGGAGGGCTGTTGGCAACTAGCATTCCTGAAAAGGGTGGGCGTGTTTTTACTGTCCTAGTGAAAAATGCACCGAATGCAACGAGAACTAAAAAAAAAGGGGATGTGGATGAATCAGGGTGGACACGCGTGACTTTTCACTGCGCACGTAATGAATCTTTCAAAATGAATTCTGTAATTCATTGAAATAATTTAGTAAAGACACAATAAATCTTTAGCGGAATGCTGGGACTGCTATTCATAAATCTCGGCTGTCTTTTTTATTCTTAAATAGTCGGGATTAAAATCGTATTAATAAACTTATATAGTTTCGATTGATTCATTTAGAGCCCGGTAAACTTGCAGAGAATAACGTGTCTTACTGTATATTGTACTTCATGAGTATGATATACGACTAAAAAATAATAACTTTAAACAAATTTAGGTGTATTAATAATTCATTATATTTTTTTATCAAACGTTTACTTTATATTACGCTTTTTATGTACGTATATACATATTCATAACAGGGCTGTGGAGTCGTAATCGGAGTCGTAATCGTGAGTCGTGGAGTTGGGCGTTTTTTTCCGGAGGCGGAGTCGGAATCGAAAAAATCGGAAAAAAATAATTTAAAGATATTGGAAAATTATTATTCTATTCATCATATTGATTGGTAAAATTTACTAGAATTATTCTACAATATAATAGTAACTAGAATGATCTAATAGTATGCAGATACGTAAGTTACACTGAAATGAATTTTAAAAAATCAAGTCAAAGTCTTTATTTTTTTACCTGACTCTACAGCCCTAGTATATACGTCTACTTTGCATGCATGTTTCTTTTTTTGTATTTTATATAAACAATATATATGTTTGCTTTTTATTTATCAACCTTGTCGAATTTGCCTGCCGCCTTGCCGATATTTTTGAAAGTTACGAAATGGTTGGGAATACTTGACTCGTATATACGACAGGAAATTTCTGTTGCTATAGTTTATCATTCAACTTTTTATGGATTGACGATGCAATAATAAGCATAAAATAAATAAATGAATATACATATTTCCAATAACTAACTACCAACGCTAACTAACTAACCACAGCATTAATCTAATAATGATTCATATATCACAAAAGAAATGGGCTTTTATCGTAAAATTAATCAAACTTAGTTTATTATTTAATGGCTATCCCACCCCTTTCCAATATAAGTTTCACTACCAGCAATATCCACCAGACGGAACGTTTCCGCATCCCCCTGAAGCCAAGATAACTCTAATAAAACGAATATTACAAATGTGTCTCCAAAGGGTAGGTTTTTATTCTGGTTTGAGCGTATATAGCCTTTAATTCATTTGATGACACCCTTCAGGGCTCTTCAAAGCGAGCATGCGCCACACCACAAAGACCTCCCGAACAACCCTTACGTTATGAGGCCTAAGTGTATGTAATCGCTTTTGACACCCTCAATGCCGGTCACTTGGAACCATTACATCTTAATACCGAACGTATTTATTCAAGAAATCTGCATCTCTGTCAATTTTTTTTTGCTTCTCTATTTGTACAGTATTTAATTGAATTCATTTGAATGAAGCATTTTTAAAGGATTGTTTTTAATTGGTAATAAGGTATTTTTTTTCAAATCCATGCTCTGATCCATGACTGGGTTTTTACTCAGTTGCTCAACTAGTAACTAAGGCAGGACTAGTTATTAAATAATCACTCTCATTCTCACTCTTCGTTATTTTAGGATTGAAAGGGCAGCAGAAATTTTTAGACATCACAAACGAAATCAATTTAAAAAAAAAACTTCATTCTTACATTGACTTGAACGTTAACCACTCGAATAATATGTGTTGTAATATCAAGACTATAAACCACACACTCCTACAAAATCACTATTGTTATCTATTGTACTCGATATATGGCAAAATAATTATGAAGACTGTATGGGTGTTTATGATGTCTAAAAATTCTTTCCTACCCTTCCGATCCATTAATAACTGGGCGTAGCGAGAGAGATTGGTCAACCACTAGTCCTGATTTAGCCTTACCGTTCTATCTCTACTACTCTTTTTGACAAAAGAGAGGTTGAGCGACTGAGTAACAAACAGTTCTCGTAGAAAAACGTATACTGGTGGAGGTGTCCATTAGGAGGTGACATGCAAAATTCGAATGGAAAAAAGAAAAATATTTTCTTCATTTATTTCTCAATAGTAAGTTAAAAAATTAAGGCTTTTTTGTCCTAATCAATGAAAACCACAGAACTATGTTATCTATTTATGAATCTAGCCATCTTCAAAGCTAGCATATAATTCATTTTTTTATATATGTTTATTATTCTTTCAATGTCGCCTGCTGTGGCCCAGTTGATTAGAGCTTGCTCTACCGATCACGCAGGTCTGGTTTCGATTCCCGGTCAGATCACAGTGAATTTGAAAATTATTAAAATCAAAGTTTTGATCTGAGACTGGGTATTTGTGATGTCAATTCACATTATTTTCTCTCCTCCCACCCTTCTGATCTTTTAATAACTGGGCGTAGCGAGAGAGATTAGTCAACGACTAGTCCTGTTCTAGTGTTATCGTTCTATCTCTATTACTCTTTTTGACAAAAGAGAAGTTGAGCGACTGAGTAACAAACAGTCTCGTAGAAAAACGTATACTGATGGAGGTGTCCATCGGGAACGAACATGATTTTTTTTTTTAAATCTTTCAATATTAATATCTATGAAAATCGTTGTATGCATATATAGAACACCGTGTCTTATAATCAGTTAAAATTATTGAACGGTCAAGACATTATCTAAACCTAGTGAGCTGTTGATATGCCATGTCTAGAAATGAGGGTTTACCTGGGGTTAAGAGGGAGGCCAATCTGAATCCTCCCCCCGACGCCCGTCCCGAATTTTCAGCAATTACAGGAGCTGCGTCACGCGTTAAACGCGTTTATCATGCGCCCCTAATCATCTTAATTAGAATTGTTGTCGCATTTGGGGATTAGCCCTGAGGGGGGAACTTTCGAAAAAGGGAGATTGTAATCCGGAAGGGAGGGTGGTTGAATGGTCTGGGTGTCTTTTTAGATAACCTTTCGATCCGAATTAAATTTAATCTAATTAAGCTTTTTATGCAATAATATTTTGTTTTACTCTCATCGTTAAAATTATTTTTACGGTTTATTTACTGCTGTGCTACTTATCACTATGTGAAAAAACAAAGGTGAGTCGTTTTCAAAAGCTTTTATTATCTACAACAACAACATCAATATTTTCCATAACTCACATTTGTTCGCAATTTGGGATTGTTACTATGGATTTACAATGCCGTATTTTGACATACTGAATGTACTTGTATTTATATATAGGAAAACGTATTGATATTTTTGTTATCACATAGAAAACGTAGTGCACAATTTGAAATCTCTTTGTGACTTTTTCAGAATTTGGTAAGGTGGCATTTTCACATGCTTTTGAATACGAACAAGTCAATCGGTTGAAAAATCAATTTGTGTGTACAAAAGTCAATTCTACAATTCTACACGTTGACTTGAAAAAGGCTTTTTGATAAAATCTTAGAGGCGATACTACTCAGTCATGGCGATTGACACAACACAAAGGAAACACGTGCATATTGCATAGTTCATATTATGTAAACAAATGTGTTTTTTGCGCTAGAAATGCAGCAAGAAAGAAAGATTCACGACAAATTTATTGATTGAAATATGTTTCTTGCCTTTCATAGAAAATGAAATGTTTTGGAAACAGATTCACTCGGTAAAAAGTTTTATACTTCAACGTCATGTTGATTAGCGATACGTTATTCATGTTTTTTTTTTATATTTGTATGCATTAGTTGCTAACTCCAGTGAATTATTAAGCTTACGACTACAACGCAGATATATTTTCTTAATAACTTCTGTCTGCGTTAACGCATACCAAACTATAATACCTTTTAGTTAAAAAACAATTTATTTTAAAATAGAAAACGGAGTAAGCCAATATTTGACCACACTTACTTTCCTCTGATTGTTACATTAAGGGATTATGTGTTTATCTTATACCTATAATTGTTTTCAATTTCTTGGATAATTCCATAACAATAAAATTTTCACGGATCCATTACATTCGAATTAGACGTCTTCAGTGACGTGTCACGGATTATTTCTGTTAAAATCCACAATAGAAATAAATTATTAAATGCCTATCCTCTCTAAGCTCAGAGGGATATAATTATAATTGCTATAATGTTTGTATGCGAGGCGCTGAAAGTCTTCGTCTTCAGTGTGTTTATACATACAATCGTACTGGAAGCAAGAGACTGCCATATTTCCTATTTGAAAAATGAAAATTGTGGCCACTAAAAATTCACATTGAGTTAACTCACTACCAATTGGAAAATTGATGACTAAATAATTTGGATACAAAAGGCTAGCACACTTGAACGCCTGAAGTAAGTTTTAAGCTGTAAAAGTTTCTGATAATCATGTTTTTGAGAATTAATTAGTCATAATAAGTTGGTCTTCTAATTCTGAGCTAATGAATGGGTGTCACTTTTGTATTATATTATATTTTAATTTTTCTTTTTCTGATATCTCTTCGGATGTTTCCGCCGTGGTTTGTGTCATCTGACATTGTTAAGCCAATGTTCGCAGGAGTTAGTAATCTCACCAAAAGATGTGCAAACCATTGCAGCGTACATTTTGATCATTAAAGTTATACATTAGGACAAATCTGATAAAAATAGGAATTTTCAAGGATTAATTTAAATTCAATTTACTTTGTATAACCCAATTATTTTATTTTAATATTAAAAATATTAATTTACTTTACAGCAATTGTTCAATACATTGATAACTGTTACGGCACCATCCCAACTTGATCAAACAATTACTTGAGTGTAAAATAAGTAAATTATTATTCCAAATCTTTTAATTTGCAGTGAAATATGTTAAGTTGATATTTATAACTTTTTTTTAGACGTACAATATATTTAAGTAAAAATTGAAATGTAGTCAATAATTATAGTACAATATAGATGATAGTTTCTCAAGTTTTTTGGGCCTCCACACCCTATTAAGCATATAAGTTTTTTGCGACGAATTGAGAAATTGGAAGATTCCAAAATAACTTTTAATTCCTGGCACGTTGGCAGATTTTACTCAGGAATTTACGGATTTCACAAAATGAAAAGACACGAGAACTTTTTTTTAAGCAATTCCATAATTTACCCTTGTGCTTCCTTGGAACATACTGTGGCCTCCGATTGAGAAACTGTGATATAGATCAGCGGTCGGCAAACGTTTTTGGCTCACGGACCACTTAAGTCACAATTTTAATCCAGCGGACCACTAACTGGAATTTTTTGTAAAATATTGCCTATAGAAATAAAAGTGATCGAATTCGTCTAAGAATGCACCAATATTAAAAAAACAAATTTCTCTGTGGACCACCAAAATTTTCTCGTGGACCACACTTTGCCGAGCGCTGTTATAGATGATAGTTCTCTCAGTATTGGTGACAACTATTATATATTATACAATTATTCGCCTGCAATTCAAATCATAACTATATTCTTATTTATTAGAAAATTCAATTGAAAATTTTTCAATTGCGATGCTTCGCTGCGTCGGAAACAAAGAGTATATCGTGTAATCAGATGATTATGATTAAGATTGCGCATTCCATTAACTGTCCAATTGTAAGCGCTATTAAGCTGAACGTGTGTGCGTATGCGTTTATGTATTAAAGACAAATACAATGAGACATACATGGGAAAATAATGTGCCTAGCAAAGCCAGGATAACCTTGACGATAGGGGAATTGCTGGCATTACTAACTATTTGCATTTGAAATTGTTAGTCTGGCTCAAGTTCTGGAGTGGCCTCTTAGGATAGTACGTAAAATGCTTGGTTGAATTGAACTTTACAATTTGTCATTATTTCAGTATGCTTAGGATGAGGATTTAAGGTTTAGGCTTCATCTTACAGGAGCCATTTGATTTGCTGAGAAATGTTGAGTTATGAGTGGTGTGGCAAATGTAATATACAATTGTGACTCAAGGACTATTTTTCGTTGACATTGACGGTAGAAGGACGATGCTATTATTTCATCAGTTAACGCGTGACGTGATTATTTGACCGAAATTTTCCGAATGAAATATATTTTGACATTTCTTTTGGGTGGACTAAAATTCAAGCCGATTTTTCTTTCTGTAGTTCTGTCCTCAACTCTTGATTCAAACGGAGACACTTTAGCGCAGTGGAAGGGAACCTGCGGCCTCTTAACTACTCTGATGCAGCGTTTTGACTAAAAGCTTAATTTAGGAGCAAAAATTCAAAAAGTGTTTTGTCACACAAATACAAAGCTTGGAAAATGATGATTCAAGTGTTGCAAAAGTGATGGTTTGTATGAATGTGTCAACTTTATGATTTCATTTTAATATGAAAAAAAACCTTTTTGAACACTAATTTTGATTTCCAATTATAGGTTTTATTATGGGCTATCAGAATGGATATAAAACGCCATTTTTCAAAATTTGTGACAAAACACTTTTTGAATGTTTGCTCCTCATGTATGGGGGGAGTTTCAACGCTTTCTTGAATCAGATAAATGAATGTGGCCTTCGTGAATGTGGTCTTTGTGGGAAATTAAAAGGTTCCCCGCCCCTGCTTTAGCTTGTAGTGTTATATTGTTGTTATTTTTTTTGTGCTTATTTATATCAATATTTGCTTGTCAACCTTTGCAAAATGCTAGATTGTGCGCAAGGAATATTTTTTATACTTTTTTGCTTAGTCAAAATATGATAATATTATTTTTAATGTGGAGCATATGGCTTCTAATGAAGGTATCTCAATTTGTAAGAGAACTGTTTGAACAATTGCTCGACCTATCTTTCCCTAAAGAGAGTAATAAGGATCTTAGAATCACACGACGTTAACAGCCACGGATCCAACATATCATTTCAAATGATAATACATACATATAATACATGAAATTATATTTTTGTTTTTATTAATCAAAAATATTTATTTGATTTTTTAAACCATGTCTGCTCTGCGTGTTACTCAACTACATAACTTCTCTTTTTCGAAAAAAAAAAACAGGGATTGAAAAATAGGGCTAGGACCGGATTATAAGTTAGCTGATCACTCTCGCTACGCTGCATTTTCAGTATCAGATGGGTTGGGAGGGAATTTTAGCCAATGGCGTAAACCAATCAACTACTTACCCGCTTCTTTACTCTATCAGAACTGTGTGAAAAAATAATCAGGTATCAGAGGAAAAATACTGAATAGATCTTCTTAGATTTCTACATTTTTAGCATTCGGAAATATTAAGATTTAGACTCTCATTAATTAATAAGGTATAAAGTAACATTCTGCAAGAAAATGAGTTAATATTAAAATAATTTTAAGAAATTGGTCACATCAAACTAATAATTGAAATTTTCAAAGGTACTATTTTTAGGTTATGCATTTTTGCTGGCACATTAGCGCTATTAGCACAAACACTGATATTGATCAAAATACAATAAATTATTACCAAGCAAGACTGTGGAGTCATTAAAAATAATACACGACTACGTTTCAGACTCTGAATTCAGTTTAAAAAAATTAAATGCGCCGTCTGGTATCAAAAGCAGAACTGTTCCGTACATTGTCTATGGAACAGTTCTGCTTTTGATACCAAGCGATTCAAATATATATGTTGTTTTCTTCCCTTGAAATGGTATTTCAATCATTTTTCTTTCTTCCATTCTTATAGATGAATTACCAATTTTCAAGTATATTTCATTTACTAATACTATATGTACTTTTGGAATACAACATTTTAGTGTGAATTCTTCATTTTAGTGTAAATTCCTTTCCACCTAGTATTAACAGTGAAAAACCTAAAAGTGATCAGCATTTTCTTGATAATGAATTGAGAAATTCTTCCCTGATTTTTTCATCTTACACAGTACTATTTATTTATTGCATGGCTGAATTTCTTTAATAAGTTCGTACATCTAATATATTTTTAGGCTAGTGGCTCACAGTGCGTTACTTTTGACTAACAATTTTGTATTTTATTTTACCATGTCCGCTCCCAATGTGGAGCATATGGACTACTAATGGAGTTCATCTCAACAGAAGTGTTTCTACGAGAACTGCTTGTTACTCAGTATCTTAACCTCTCTGTTTTCCAACGAGAGTAGGAATATAAAGATAGGGCAAGGACAGGAAAACTAGTGGTTACCTGATCGCTCTCGATAAGCCGTGTTCATATGATAGGATGGGTGGGAACGGGGAATTCAATAAATCACATACACCCATGCCTTCGAACAGAAATTTATAAATCGATTAAAAAATAAATTTACAAAACTGGGATTTGAACCCGTGACCTCCATTAAAAAGAAAGTCGGATTTTTGTTCCAACATTCAACCGATAACTATTAATGGAATCTCTTTGCTCTATTTGATAATTAAATTGATATTATGAATACCAGACAAAAGAAAAAAATATATACTCTAGTTGTGTAATATATACGCATTTGCACACTAGAAAATTAAACTATGCTCTACTGAAAAGTGAAGAGTAAGAATTAGTTGGGTAATTAATACACTTGACCTATTGGAAACTTACCCAATTGATCTATTCTGCTGATAATGGTTATAACTTAAAAGCAATTCCGTGAGATTGCTATCAATATATTATTGAATTATGTACGAGATAACAGCAAACACTAAGCTCTAATTCGGCACCTTATTCGGAGTATGTTAAAAATCAAAAAATCAACTCTGTAAACACTGTATTGTCAGTAAACACCCTAAAAGTTAAATTAATTCTCCAAGGACGAGCGTGACCATATGATCACAGTAAACACCGTTGTCTATTGGTCCCACTATGCATCTTTTTTCTACCTGAATATCATTGCTTTCACTCATATTTGGTTAAGAAGGGTACTGATTTCAGTAAGTCATCAGCCGCGGGGACAGAAACGGCCACCAAAAGCACATGCAATTTTTTGAATTTCCGTTTTTGAAACTGTTAGCTATTTTTTTTATCAAAACAATAAATTATTTACAGTTCTTTTGCTAATATATTTGTATTAAAATTATGTCGATCTAAAGAGGTCAAATTGTAAATATTTTTTGAAAAATTCACGTTTACCTATAATTTAACCCCGAATGTTTGCGTGCCCATATGGTCACGCTCGTTCTTACTACTGTCCGTACACAATATTACACGGTAATAAAAGGATGAGCGGAAAACAAGCTCTCGTCTCTGGAGGCTTAAGTTGTAAAAAAAATGTTTTTTTTTATTGTAATATTTATTTGAAAAATCAATTTATAAAACTGTCCGTACCGGGATTTTAACCCGGGCCCTCCGTAGCTGAAGCCAACAACGTTGACCACTCGACCACACAGGCGGCTATGATTGATCGATTTATGAATTTCTGTTCAAAGGCATGGATGTATGTGATGTCTTGAATTCCCCCTCTCATCCATCCTATCCTATGAACGGGGCGTATCGAGAGCGACTAGCTTACCACTAATCCTGTCTTAGCCCTATCCTTCTATCCTTACTCTCTTTGGAAAAAAGAGAGGTTGAGCAACTGAGTAACAAGCAGTTCTCGTAGAAACACTTATGTTGAGATAAACTCCATTAGGAGTCCATATGCTCCACATTGGGAGCGGACATGGTTTTTAAAAAAATATTTAAGAATAATACGCATAATAATCAAAACACATACGTATTTTGTGACGTATGTATTTTTGTAAAAACAAGATATGTTTTCATCTTAAGGCAGCGATTTCCAACCTGGGAGGCGCGCCTCCCTAGGGAGGCGTGGACTATTGCAAAGGGAGGCGCGAACTGTCCAAAATATTTATTTACCCTTTAAAACGTGTCTTTATTAATATATGAAATAAAGGATGGGGAGGCCCGAAGATACTTTTTTCTTCAAAGGGAGGCGCAGTAACATAAAGGTTGGAAACCACTGTCTTAAGGTAATATTTATAATTATTAGGCAGTTGTAATATATGATATAACTCACAGAGTGTATTTTGAACTAAAATATTAAGTGTCTTGGAATTAAATTCCGCAAACATTCCTATTAGGCATTATGTCAGACTGTTAGTAACATGTTATTTTCCAACCACCTACGTATAATATATAATATGTATATAATCTAACGATTCGAATGTAAGCTATTTTCATAATAATAATACTAGTATGCCTTGCCTATCAAACACCCTCGAGTGGATAATGTTAATTACATATAGGAAGCAGCCCCACTGTTTTGTTGTAACACTACAGAATGACAAAGTAGGAAACGAGCGGACGGATTTGAACCTGGGACCAACACTGTGGGAAGGTATACGGCGATGCCTTCGACGCTCTGCGAAGATCCTAATTAATTGACAGCATACCTTATTATATCCCTGTGTGCCAGGGATATTAAACGAGCATATACGAAGTATACGGAATTCATTAAATCATTACAAACTTCACTTTTAGCATGTTCTCTGTCAATACTTGGTAATAAAAACATACAATATTTCTCTGTATGTACTATATTTCTATAAAGTGGAAAAAAGGTGGAAAAGAATATTTTTTTTCATTAACATTACAAAGATGTATCTTTTGAAATGTATGCATACTTTAATTGATGATTGATTTTATTTGGATTCAATTGTCATTTTGTTATCCATTTCCGCTCCCAATGTCAAGCATATGGTCTCCTAATAAAAATATTTCAACAGAACAGTATGTTATTCAGTCGCTCAATCTCTCTTTTTTAAAGAGAGTAGTATGGGTAGTACGATAAGGCTAGGATAGGACTAGCGGTTAACTAATCGCTCTAGCTACGCCCAGTTGGTAAGGAATCGGAAATTGTAGTAAGGAACTTTAAGACATCACAAACACCCATGCCTTCAAATAGAAATCGATCGAAAAAATGCTGTTCGTACTGGGACTCGAACCCGTGGGGGTCTGGAACGGAAGCCTACAACGCTAACCACTGCGTCATAGGACCCGACAAATTAGGAATACGTTACCATTACTGTGTCTTTTATAACAATGTCCACTCCTTATTATGGAAGTTTAACTCAACAGAAGTATTTTTTTTAAAACAGTTTGTTAATCTTAGTTTTGCAGGCTCCATTCTCCACTCTCTCCTGAAGACTCTATTCTCTACTTTCTTTGAAATAATGGCAAAACTTTTTTTGAAGTAGTTTTTTTTTTTTCATTCTTGTCACTACTGGGGTAGACGGGTAGGGCTTTTTTTGTTAAGATTAAAAATGGTGAGTAGGAATCAACGGATCGATTGAAAAAATTTGTCATTCGACATCTTAATCGAGAAATCAAGTATTGCAATATATTTAATACGTTACTTCTTTGTTATGGTATCAAAATTAAATATGTATATATATAATATATAATTAAAAATCAAAGCTAATCTACAATGTTTTTTTTATATTAACCACCAGATAATTTTCTGAATCGTAAACTTGATGACAATATTATTATTTTAATATTTTGGTAACACAAAAACAATGCTTTGTTTGCAAAAGTTATTTTTTTATCCCTGGATTATACTATTTTGATAACGAAACACCGCGAGCTCATTTGCTTGGTTCGTCGAATTTAATATGTGTAATTTCAAACTAGGGTGACAATCCAGATCCACCAACCTTTCATCGTAGATGAGTTTCTCCATCCCCAAACACCTTCGAACCTCCCCCACCACCTTGCTTTCATCATTACTTAGCGATATATTATAAATATCTATTGGGTGTCAATTAAATATTAATATCAATGCTTGTTGCTATCTTAAAGTAAGTGGAAATTTTCGAAATATTATCTATTCGCCACTAGAAGTGACTAAATTATGAAAATTTGTTTATAAAAGATTTAGTTAAAATTGAAAATATTCATTTACAAGAATTAATAATTTTATCGAATAAGTGGCAAATTCAAGTTGATTGTAATTGAAATATTTCAATTACAATCAACTTACCTTTAGCGTTTTAAGCTTTACATTTTCCTGAAGAAATTTATGTAGAAAATAATAAAATAATAATCCCATGTAAATAATAATTCATGGTGGTTTCCAGTGATTGTTTCAAAATCTTACAAGCAATTTTTTTCAAAATAATTTGTCTACTCAACCTATTGATTGGTGAAATTATGAATATATATTATAATTATTTTAGTAAAATAACTAAAAGTATATATGCTATAAATATGTAAGTTATGACGAAATTATTAAAATTGTCGATTATCGTCTTTTTTACCAGACCAGCACTGTTTTCAATTTGTAAAAATACTTAAACTTTTAAAAAAATTCATAATTGGCTTTATCGAGACCGTCATTATTTTAATACAATTTTATTCAGCTTTTATTCGAGATTCGTTATAATAATAAGCAGCAAAGCAGCAGCCTATCCGTATTTAAATACATTGTTTTAGTATAATCATGAATAGTTTATCTTTGTAAGACAAAATATTTTACCAGTGAAACAAGTAACAAGTCAATTCACTTAGAAAACAATTACGAAATGTACGTATTTAATCGAATTAATGACAAAATTAAAAGAATTATATTATTTCTTAAATAATATCAAGAAACACAGAACATATTTAATGTTTAATACAATACAGAGTAAATATTGTATTTAATTAAGACCGACTAAATATGTAGGTCATCGCCTGCATGGTCGAGTAGCCAACGTCGTAGGCTTCGATTGCGAAGATCACATGTTCGAATCTCAGTACTGATTGTGTTCTAAATTGATTTAAAAATATATGAATACCTCTTCCAAAACATGGATGATGTCATTTTATAAACGGGGCGCAGCGAGATCTATTCGTACTATATTTGGAATAAAAATAGATTTTGAGCAACTGTGCTAACAAGAAGTTCTCGTATAATGAGATAAACAATATGAAGAGTCTTAATACTCTACATTGAGAGCGGACATGGTTAAAAAAAGAAGTAGCTAAACCAACGAAACACAACATACTAATTACAATACATAATATTTCTAGGTACGTTGCTCCACAACAATCACTACAACATACACACACCCATATTACTTTAGTTTATTTTTTAATTTAAAGATTATTAAATGTTTTGTATTTTCAGAGTTACGCAATCTAATGTTAGACCACAGCGTCATTGTATTTTGAATTTAAGATTCACGCTTAATTTAAAAGTACATCTACCATGGGGTAAGAATAATACGGCTTTGCTAACACTAAAATGTGATCATTTTCATCTTGATATATTTAATCACTTATTAATATTTGAAAACAATAACGCAAACGTACTAAATTAACATATGTGCCGAAACTAAGAATACAGAATAGCATACATTACACATTATACTAAAGATGTATTGTATAATATTTGTCACTTAAATAATTTTCAGCCTCCAGGGAACTCACAACTATTATTTGGCTTACTACGGGACGATTTTTAAAAACCCATGCATTATAATATTCAAAACTCAAACAAATAAATTAAGTGCTGAAATTATTGCTGCTTGAGTTATATGGTGTTTATCAGACACTACAGACAAAATATGATGGATTTTTATATAAAAGCAAACAGGCATATTCTTTTGACCCTAATAAATTATGCCAGGCGATTCATAAAAAGTTTTTTGGCATTGCTTGACTCATTGACTTATAATCCTAATTATAAACGGCAACAACCTCCTGCTGAATTCTGATAATCTTCCGGGGATTTCCGCACTGTATGACAATAAAAAGGAAAAAATATTCGAATCGGTATGACAAACAATCGCAAATCAGCCAATCCAAATTGGTATATATTGTAGGCTAAATAATTTTGTGACGTCATACTTAGAACGAGTAGTGATCAACTAGTATAATGATTGACTTCAATCATTTCCGCCCTCCTACGCCAGCCGCTAACCTCCATCCCTCGTAGGTCCTGTGACACTCCATCCAACCAGCAAAATCGTGGTCTTCCAACGCTTCGCCTTCCGTCAGGGGTAGTAAATGTGAAACCCTCTGCAGGCTTATTTTCATTCATGCGTCATAGATAGGTCTTGAGTTTGACAAATTTGTTAATGTCTGTCTTACTGTACAGATATTGACGTCGCCAGATGCTATCCTCGCAGAGAGTACCGAAAATCGTTTGCAGTATCTTTCACTCAAACACTAGTTGGTTATGAAAGTCTTAAGAGTTAAGCGTTTAGGTTTTTGACCCATACACCAGGACTGGCATTTTGAAGGTTTTGTTTAAATGAATACCACTCAATTTTTTCATTTACAAAACTGAATAAAATAAATACTTTCTGACATTTTGACGATTATATTAAATTTAGTATTTTAATCTTCAAGCAGCTCAAAGATAATATAATGAATTAAAAATAGCTTTTCAAGCTAATACGGTTGCCAGCTTCGCTCTCCGATTACGATTCACTTGCATAGTGATGTGGAACAGATACATTGCTCTGATCAAATAATGAATGTCCCAATAAACAAACAAGACTAGAGAGATCTCTTATGTGCACTGCCGATATGCTGAGCACAACCAGAACATACACGGACCAACTATATTGCTAACAATAGATCTGATCTTAAGAGCGTAATGATAACATCTGAAACGTATCAAAAAAGATCTTAAAACAACGCATTACATTTTAAGTGGAATTTCAATATAAAACTTAGGTCGTTCAAATTGTGTGCATTAAAATTGTACACCAAAACGCGGGTAAACGTTAAGTTGTTTTACCAAGAAATTTTCGAAAATTATAGGGCACAGTAAAGTTAAGTAGTTTGCCAATTTTAAATGAACAAATGAATTCTTCACTACTTAACCCGTTGTGTAAGTAAATATAATTATATTTATAAAAAAGAATATAAATTTTCCATCGATCAAAAATAAATTATTATAATTCTTGGAATTACCCACCAATTATAATTAATTAATCTATATTTTTTAACCAGTGATAAATATATATATTATGCACGATACACTAATATACCAAGCGTTCATCCGTGCTTATGAACGCCTGAAGATGCCGAAAGATAACATCCGGGTTTTTAGTAAAAAAAATGTGTAAACATACACATTTTTAACGATTTAAATTTAGTTTTGATAACACCTATCTTATAAAATTTGAATCGTTCAAACTATGTACATTCTCACAGATTTTGTCACTAACGACCCGGGTTTCGCCTTTCGGCATCTTCAGGCATTCAAGCGCACGGATGAACTTGAACTGACGTTTAGTAAATGTTGATATCAAAAGCGGTCCATTTGCCACAATAAAACGAGTTGGGTGCTGATATGATAGTAGTGAATTTTTGAAATATTTGCTCATTAATCATTTTTGACATGACAATTAAAATTTTACTGACCATGAATTATATATAAGAAAGATAAATCCGTTGCAAAAACCCTGTATGTATGGGTTGTCACGTTTTGCTGTCAGAATTCGCCGCACGAAAAACATGTTTGTTTTGTTTTGAATATTTGCACAGTTCCTTGTTGCGCAATTTTTCGATGCAGTTTTTTGCGACGTTTTTCTTTCCAGAAGCAAATTGAATCGGTGATAGAGAGGTGTGTTGTTCTGCCAAGTACCTATGTGCGCTTTTCAAACCAAGTGCATATTTCCACTGCAGAGAATCTATATTTATTTTTTATGCTGAATGGAAAAGGCTAAATAATTTATTATTTACTTGTATAAAGGATTGAAAGAAAATAACTAAATGAATTGTATTTTCCAAGCACAAGCAATGGGAATTGTAATTATAAATCCGATTGACAAAATTTTCCCTACTAGCATTTGAACACTCGATCTATAAAGTGACAAATGTCAAGTATCCAATCGATATTGCTTGTTTGCTGCCGTTATTAATTTCAGTAAATCTATGCGGTTAAAGGTTATAAGATGTCTCCAGCGAAAAACAGATTTTATATATAAATAAACTCATAAAACCATTTTTTCATTTAAACTTTTTGAATGTGAATACTTGATTCAATTCATTTAATTTTACAAAGCTTTTACATTTTCCTTTCCAATAGCCGTTGCAACATTTTCTTCAGCCGGTACACGCTTGACACATTTTCCGCACGCTGCGTCAATGCGTGGGTCCGGGGAACCTTACCCGCAGGGAAATCACTCAGTTTTTCTTTTCGTCGCGGTTAAAAAAAGCCTGCGAGAAGAGACTTTCGCGGCCCGACGAATTCTCTTGAAAGGAAAATCACCCAGAAATGTTTATAGCTTTATTCCGCAGAAATTAAATGTATTTTTTATCTGACTTGTACCGCCGTATGGGAATTAATTTTAAATATGATTTTTGTCTGTTGTTAAAGAGAAAGAAAGAAAGAATTCTTCTGATTTACTACATTTATCACATTTATTTCGTTTCTAATTCTCATCATGAATTACTTTCTAATGTTTCCGTGTTCATGATAAGTCCACATTGTATGTTTATACTCTAAATAAAACATTCAATAGATAACTAGTGTAATAAAATAAATAGTTATATTTAAATGCATAGGATTTTTTTCAGTAAACAAAATATTAAGGTTTATAAACATTTCGACTGCCAAAGTTGACCATAATATGACCTTCTTTTGAGGTTTTTGACAAACTTGGTCAGTCGATTCAATGTTCATTCAGCCTTTGCTAGGTATGTAAATGAATTTCTATTTAACAATATTTAGAATTTTAGTTTTGTAGGCGTGTCATGCCTAATATAATGATTTAATATATTGTCTTTGAATTTTAGCCCCTCGATAGTCCAATAAAGACTTTTTTTATATTAACTGTATTTTCAATAGCTATTATTTCTGAATATGTATTTGTACATTGATTTTTCAATCAATTTGGATCTTATAATAATTAATGTTTCATTTCTTTACATACGATCCTGAAGACTAGAAGAAGCAAAAATTGACTAATAGTATGTTCTTTACATTATACGTATTGAAGTGTTCGATAAAATAATTAGAATAGTTACATACTATTTTTGTTATTTGCTTGAAAATGTTTCGATGCTATTTTGTATGAAAATAAAACACTTAATAGAGATGCGGTAACGTGAAGCAAGTTGGACCACATACAAAAAAAAATGTTACTGTTTGAACAACAAGTGGAAATAGTACTTAGTAAATTATACTTTATATCCAATACTAAAGCTTTTTTAAATATACCGTAACTTTTTTGACGCTAGACTTAGGATGTATATTAAAGTAAAATTGGATCGAATTGACTATTTCCCAAATTGCTTAAATGGAAAACTACTCGTAACTTTTTTTATCTGTGCTTATATTAAACACTAAAGTTCAAAGAGGCTTAGAAAGCTCACTTTTATACAAAAGAGTCAGCATCACGCCCGATTTCTTACGCAGTAGGGCTGCGCAAATTGGTCGTCGAAATAAAATAATCGCATAACTCATTCATCGATCACAGTTGTGTTATTATTATAGTTAGAATGAAACAATATTCTGATAATTATGTTGTTTAATTTTCAATTTGAATAATGTCCGAATTGTTTTATGAATAAAAAATCATATTGGAGTTTCACATGATTGAGAATAAAGCAGGATCTATAATATTATGTACGTTATAAATTATCTCCACTCACAATTTAGATAAGATTTTTCAGGAACAAAAAGATATGCATGGAAAAGAAGAATCACATTAATTGGATCAAAATACATCGATGCATTTGGACAAGAAAACAAAAATCGATTAAAAAGTCAATAATACGACCGTGGCCGATCGGAAGAACAATACAACGAACAATACAAGGGTTGCACAAAGAGAGCAGGAATGGCTCTTTCATAAGTTGTAATGCTTTCAAAGCTGTGAATGCTTGCGATGCTTGGAAAACTGGAAAGCTGAGCTCTATTTATTTCCAATATTTCCTGGTAAAATAATTTATGTTCACATGTGTTCTTGTGTAAAAATTTCACCCCTACATCTGCATCGAACGAGTGATTCTCCATTAATAGATGATTGGCAAAATTTGAATTGTCCTTATTCAATCTAAAAGCCGCCAAATGTTCAGCCACTCTTATATTCAAGGTTCGGGCTGTCTTAACGATGTAGAAATGTTGGCAGTCACTACACTGCAGTATATAAATGCCAGATTTGTTTTTGAAATGTATGGTATAATCAATTTTAACTTTACTTCGCTTATCAAAATTTAAACTTCGAAGAATTCAATTGTAAACTATTTTAGCTTTAGTATTTGATTGATTTAGATATATATATAACGCGATTAATTTTGTCTGACTCACGGTAAAGCATCTGATAATATTTTAGACTGTGAGGCCCTGCTCAGCGCGAAAGCTCAAGATCAGCGGAAGCGGAAATTAAACGAAAGGAGATGGCAAAAGAACAAAGCAGGAACAGTTTGAGATGATTAAAAAAATACCCACCCGTCGCGACGTGGCGCCTCGGTCGCTTATATTTGCCGTTCGCTACAAAATTGTGAAATCTTTCCGAAATCTCAATGAAGAAATGTCACAATACCAATTTTTCTTTATTTTTTATGTCTAAACATCAATCACTTAATAATAAATTTATTTCGTTACTTAGAAACATCAACACGCTTTCTTGAAATAAAATAACATTTTTAGTATAACAAACTAAAGGAAAAATGTCTTCGTTCAATTCAATCAATATTTTTAATCAGGTACTTGGTGACATATTTGTTCCGGGCTATATGAGGCCTAAGACCAAGAAAGACTTCAAAGTCATTCATATTAAATACTTCAATTAAATATAAATATAATGTGTCTTAATTAAAATTGTATTTTTTTTAATCCATATCCGCTCCCTATACGGAGCATATGGTCACCACGAAGCTCCTCCACAATTCTCTATCTCCAGCCAGTCTTCTCGCCTCCTCCCAGGTCATCCCAGCGTCCCGTAACTCCGCCGAGTACATCCTGTGGATAGTCATCAGTGGCCTTCCACGACGCCGGGATCCATCCGGCCGGAAGAAGAGACAGGCAGGGTTCAGGCTCTCTTCAGGCATCCTCAACACGTGTCCAAGCCAGGTCCACCGCCGTTTCTTTATTTTGGACGTGATAAGAGGCTGGTTAGTCCGCTCTCTTATCTCCGTATTCCTGACAAAGTCAGACCATTTCACCCCTAGCATTCGTCGCAGGCATCTGTTTTCGAAGCACAGTATACGGTTACTCTGCGCTTTCGTAAGGTGCCATGATTCGCAACCGTAAAGCAGCACTGTCAAGATACATGCGTTAAATAGGAGGCACTTGGTTCTGACCGAATACAGTAAATTGTAATTAACACGCAATTAGTCATGGAAGTGCGTTTTAAGTAGTCAGTGAATAACTTTATTAAACATATCATTAAGGTAGTCTTAAAATATTTACCCTGGGAATATAATTATATAATAGAGTAGATAGAAAACATTTGATAGTTTGACAAAGTTTGTAGTTGTACGAAGCAAAGTGCCCATTTGTTTAACAACACTTCAGTGGTTTTAAAACAGTATTTGTGTGACAGTCGCTTAATTTCCAGGTGGGACTCGTTCAGTAGAACATGTTTCACAAAGTGTAGGCTAAAATCGCTACCGTCCATAGTAATATTTAGAGAAAACGGAATCAGCTCTTGGGGTAGATTCGTCAAAAGGTCAATAGTAAAATTTCATTTTTTATTACATTTAATTTGTTCAATCAGTCAAATTCATAATGTGCCCTTTGCTCAAGTATTAAAAACTAGTACTAAGTTACATTTGTTTCAAAATTCATGTCCGTGTATATGGCCTTCTAATGGAGGTACTTCAACTGAGGCTTTTTTTCTACGATAACTGTTTAACAAATAGTTGCTCAACCTTTCCTTTCCAAAGTGAGTAGTAGCGATCGGAAATAACACTAAACTAATCGCTCATCAGAATTTCGAAATATCACAAACACCCATCGAATAATCGAATAATCGATTAAAAAAATTGTTCGTACTAAGACTCGAGCTCGTGAGATCCCTCACAAAATTTAACAACGTTGGCCGCTGTGCGTTAAATCTGAGATGTATTTGCAAGTACGTTAATTAGCTGCAAACGACTGGGCGTGACCTAGCATAAACTAAATCATCGGCTTGCACACGTTAAAACTGCTCCAGCTGTGGGATCAATTGCTTAACGTTTACGGAATATTTTTTTAAAAAAAACGTTTAAAATGTACAATGAATAATTTTCAAATTGAAAAGTTTTACTATTAAACCAGTATTTGAATAAATAATAGATAATTCTTATAATCTAATCAGGAAGCATTACAAATTCAGCTGTTGCTATATGAATAAAAAAAAACATTATTTTGCCAACGCAAATGTATTTATATAATACAAACAAACAAGCTTTCTCTTCTCTATTCAATCACAAACGATTCAATAAATTATTCGGAATCAAAAATAAATACAAAGGAATATAAAAATTATTGTGCAATAAATCTTCCCAAGAACCTCCTTGAGATAAAAATAATATGAAAAATATGTATCATGCCAGCGTATAACTGCGTAGGTCACCCTTCAACCTTGTCATGTTTTACCCATCAATTTCATAATAAGAGTTTTTGGAAATACAAATGCTTGTCAAAAAAGATATCGATTTTCGTTATGTGTGACAACCAGACCGTATCATCCCCTGACGCATTTCAAATATTCTATTTTCGACGAATATTTTGTGCCATCGAAAATATATTTTTTTCCGCCTTAGCGGGCATTCATGTGTGCCTACGGACTGCTTGAAGAAATTACCTATGGCATGAAATTTTCTGCCATTGTTGGGTTATTCGAAATACGTTTATAATACGAGAGGGATTTTTTGTTTTGTTGTAAACTGTTGAGAAATATTGTCTTTTATAATATATTCTTATTTTCTCTCTTCACTTAATGGTTTGTTAAATATCAAAAAATTGAAACCTTTTTTGTATTAATTCCAGTTTTTAGTAATTCAAAATAGTTCAAGCAGCATAATCAACTGAACATATAAATCATTGATCTGAAGCGGAGCGCGGAGCGCGGAGCAGGAGCAGTGGAGCAACAAGTTTTTGGCCGGAGAAGGAGCGGAGCCGGAGCACAAAAAATTGTTGCGCTCCACTGCTCCGATATATATATATATATTAGTTTTATTCAAAATTTAAAACATACACGATTTTTAAAATGTATTTTCCAATTTTGAAATAAGCTAGTGCGCACCATTTAATCACACTGTCAATACTTGGCGTAATAGCGTTCTATTAAAAAAATAAAACAGTCTTTCGGACGTATGTGCTCTACATTTCAACTGAGATGAAAATTCTGGTCATGAGTGAAACCGGTCCTTATCATAAAAAATCACAATAATAAATGTGGCACTTATACAAATAATGTTTTATTTTTTAATAATCAATCTTTTTATGATTTTTTTCAATGGTTTATTCATTTCCATATCGACTGCGGAAAGGAAAAAGCACGTAACTCACACATTTTACAGGAGGCACAAAAAACGTGTTTTAATGATGTTTGGCCATATGCATATTATGAAATAAACACAACCTTGAAGTGCACGGAGACTTCTAAACTGATGTTTAGCTGATATAATCTAATACTAATATAAGAAATTGTCTAGGAAAAACCTTTTTTTCATTATTTTTTCTTGGTTTTAATTTTTTAAAGCCCATCTTTTTTCAAACTTAAAAGCTAAATTTAGATACTAATTCAGCACACATACATCCTTTTGATAGAAGGTGTATCAAGTTAGATACATTGTGATTATCGAAAAAAGCTGTTTTGAAAAAACTGTGGCTTACGTCCTTTTTCCTTTCCACGGTCGATATGCTATCCATTGCTAGCGGATATGAATAAAAAATAATCAGTAGGCTTTCCAAAATTTTTGTAGCAAACCGATACTGTACATTTTTACTTTGCGATCGCTAAATTTTGATTATTTGAATTTATATTGTACATTAAAGTAAAAAAATATATTGTATGTATTAAATGTATAACACAGGCGTGGAGAACCTGTGGCCTTTTCGATACCCTGGTGTGGCCTTCTGGCCAATTCTGTATTCTTCTGTAAATTCGTCAATTCCGGCCAAAGATTCCCTAGTAAATGTTTACTGCGGCCTTATGTCGAATCAGAAAAATGAATGCGGCCTTAAGAGAAGAAAAGGTTCTCCACCCTTGGTATAACATATGATACCCAATACCTCCTTCACTGCAAAAAATCCTGATAAATAGTTGTCACACGCTTGAAGGAAACGCAAAATCAAAGCGAGTCCTCTTATCTGCTGGCTTTTTGTTTCTCGCGTTACAATTAAGCTGCATGCACCAGTGCAAGCTGCACGCTGCTAAAACGCATGTGCATCCGAGACGTGAGGATATAAAAGGAATTCTTGTTCAAAGAAGGCGAGAATCGATGTCGTTAACCAAAATAGATTTAGCTTTTGGGGGAACTCTTCTTTGTTTTTTTAAACAGCGAGAAAGTGACAGTCTTTCTTGTGCATTTATTTAATGCACTCATTTATTACATTGCCGAGATTATTTACTAAGACACTTTTAGATTCATTGAAGAATGCAGCTTTGAAAATAAACGGTACCATTACGTGTTTATTGTTAGGGGTAGTTTTTATTTTATATGATGATATTTTGGCCAACGAATATTCTACACCTGACAGGGATAGATTAAAATAGTCAATGCTGAAATTTGGTACGCACTCCGGATTTTTAGGTTAATGAAAATGATTTACTTTCTCATTATCATAAAAAGTAATCATTTAAAAATTAAATCTAAAAGCTCTAACAACAAATAATATACCAAATGCAGTTTGGTCACAAAATTATCAATTCTAAATAAATAAAAAAAAATATATTTGGCATTACAGCTAATGCTAATGTGCTAAATATTTTAATGTTGAACGATCATACAAGAAAAATTCGATGAAAATTTAATGTAAGTCAATCGAGATCAACTCGAGGTAAATTGACATCACAAACACCCATGCATTAAGTCTCAAATTTAAATTTTAAAATATAAATTTGACATTGACTTTACCAGGAATTGAACTTAAGCCCGCCTGGTCGGTAGATGTCTAACCAACTAGATGACAACGAGCAACAAATGCTATACGAATAGGTAAGTTAATGATATAAAAACAATGTTTTGTATTACTCTGACTGATAATAAATGATAAACGGAATGCAGAATCGATCAGGTCAAAATATCTAAAAAAAATAGTTTTACAAGAATAAATATACATAGAAAATTTAAATTAACTTTGATTATTCCACGTATTGTGTAACTAACTGTGACACGTGTTTCGCCTCTTTCAGAGGCATCTTCAGACTTACTATCGCAAAGTTTGCTTAAGTAATGAAGCAAGATTGATTCTAACATTTTAAAATTATAAAATTACAAAATGGATTGGGTTTTTTTCCTTTTAAGAGGAGCAAGGAGGGGGGTGTAGAATCGAAATAAAGCAAACAGATAATGATACTAATTTTACTAATGAGTTGTAAACAATCAGAATGGGATTTTTCCTTTTTAATGGAAGCAAAGAGGGGATTATAAAATCGAAACAGTGCAAACAAATTTAATCATACTACTAATGACGTTAAACATTACAAACTATTAAAACTAATGAGCTACAGTCAATCAGCTAGGTTTGTGATTACTCTATTAATTGGAAACAATTTGAGTAACGGGGAACCGCCTGTGCTATTAAGAATATTATTTAATAATATTTCTTGAGTAATCACAAACCTAGATGATTGACTGTAGCTCATTAGTTTTAATAGTTTGTAATGTTTAACGTCATTAGTAGTATGATTAAATTTGTTTGCACTGTTTCGATTTTTAATCCCCTCTTTGCTTTCATTAAAAAGGAAAAATCCCATTCTGATTGTTTACAACTCATTAGTAAAATTAGTATCATTATCTGTTTGCTTTATTTCGATTCTACACCCCCCTCCTTGCTCCTCTTAAAAGGAAAAAAACCCAATCCATTTTGTAATTTTATAATTTTAAAATGTTAGAATCAATCTTGCTTTATTACTTAAGCAAACTTTGCGATAGTAAGTCTGAAGATGCCTCTGAAAGAGGCGAAACACGTGTCACAGTTAGTTACACAATACGTGGAATAATCAAAGTTAATTTAAATTTTCTATTAAAATGAACTTCCACAAAGTTACCGCCGAAACCATCGAAAGTAATAAATATACATTTAAAAAATAAAATACTTATCTGTACTCCCATTTTTATTTAATAAGATTTAGACCAACCGTTTTCGCTCATGTCGAGCATCAAAACAATGTCTTGTCACCAAGTAGTGACTGTCAGCACTCTAAAAGAATAAATTTACATGTTTGATATATTTTTTTTTTACCATGTCCGCTCCCAATGTGGAGTATATGGACTCCTAATGGAGTTTATCTTAACAGAAGTATTTCTACGACAACTGCTTGTTACTCAGTTGCTCAACTTCTCTTTTTCCAAAGAGAGTAGGAATAGAAGGATAGGGCTAGACAGGACTAGCGGTTAGCTAATCGCTCTCGATACGCCCCGTTCGTAAGATAGGATGGATGGGAGGGGGGAATTCAAGACATCACATACCTTCCATGCCTTCGGACAGAAATTCATAAATCGATTGGAAAATCAATTTATAAAACTGTCCGTACTGGGATTCAAACCCGTGACCTCCGTAGCCGAATCCAACGACGCTGCACACACCACACAGGCGCTTTGATATATATATATATATTGTTAATTAGAATGTATTTTAACCAAATTAATATCAATTAAACCAATTCATAAAAGGATTAAGTTCTGCATACTTTTTTTAAAAAATATATTTTATACAGCAAATGTTGATTTTGATTTCTTTGATTATTGAATTTTTTAATCGTTAATCAATAGTTTGTCCCACGGTCCATGTAACATGTTAACAACGAGTGCCATAATATGGATGAAAAACTTTAATGTTATTATGTCATTTCATTTCTGATGATATGACATAATATTTAATATTTTTTTACAAATCAAATATATTGAATTCGAAACGAAAAGTTCACATTTTACGCGTACATATACGTTCAGGTGGCGGAATCGAATGGTTACCTTTTTCACAGGCAGTGCAAGCACGTATTGGATAGTCATGCCTATTGCCTACCCTCGTATATTGGATTGATTTTAATTAGCATAATGTACTTTGGGGAGGTCGACAGCGAGCAAACTGGCAATGAAGACGGATGGGGTAGTCGACACGCGACGCGCAATTACGGATTGAAACTTTAAAACGCTACCTTGATACGACACGTGCATATATGTTTATAATACGGTCTCTGCAATATCCATTAATAAGTTTGTATGCCCTGGGATTAGAGCTATGGATCATACGTAACGCAAAACACTAACGAATTCTCATAAGTGTATTAATAGATGATAAAAGTGCGTTGATACCATAATAATTATATCTTCATATGACTATTAAACAGTACAGATTAACATTTAAACCCTCACCAACTCCTATACTTGAGAACTTCTTTATCCAATACTGATTTTATCTTAGTGTTGTAACATATTTTCTCCTTAAGTAAGATTTTTAATTTTTTACACAGATATTTATATTGACTGTGGAAAAGAAAAAGAACGTAACCCACGCATAATTTTTTTTACAGGTTACACAAAAATGGTGTTTTGATGATTTTAGAACATAGGAAAATTACGAAATATATAAAAACTTGAAATGTACCTATGGAGACTGATAATCTGGTTTTTAATTGACTTTATCTGATATCTTTTGACTGAAGGTGCTTGGTGGAATTTCAATATTAAATTTGAATCGTTCAAATTATTTATAATCACTTAAATGCCTGAAGATGCCGAAAGGCGAAATCCGGGTCGTTAGTGACAAAATCTGTGTGAATGTACATAATTTGAAAGATTCAAATTCGACATTTTCAGCTTACACCTTTTAATGTAGCGTGCATTAATTTGTGATTATCAAAAAACAGCTGTTGTGAAAAAAATGTGGGCTACGCTGTTTCTTCTTTCCACGGTCGATATAATATAGATGTTATAAAATATGATAAGCGCATGGCAGCCACCTGTTTTGTTGATCATTAAATTTATTTTGAGTATTCCAGAATCATCGTCTAATTTGTTTGCAAGGCCCTGTAAACGCATTAGAACCACGAGAAATTCATAGACATAATCAAGACAATGCCATCTTTAATGACCAAAAAAATATCAATTAACAATCACCCTTGCTTAATTCTTTACAAGACGCTAATCATAAATAATCATTTAAATATAAATTAATTTTATTTGAATAATTCGAATAATCTTATGCCATCATCAGTACTATTCGATTTTCAGATAGTTATGATGATGACATACGCCGACATAGCTTAAAAAAAAAATTATAAAAAAAAACTGTAGAACTAAATACTTAACCTTGCTAAAAAAACGTTTTATTTGTAAAAACAGCAACATTGAGGTCAAGAAAATCGTGTAAAAAAGGTAATAACAATGAGTAGAGATAAGTTAATTACACAAAATATTATTCATACTAATTGTTTTAACAAATATTTTATATAACATATATATTATATTAAATATATTTCTTATCGCTATTTAATGGGGACTATTATGAGAGACTGGACATCGCTTTCACCTATAGAAATATCTAACATGTCTAATATGGTAGAATCTAATGAATCCTTTTGCTTGTTATTACTGTCTAATTGCGTTGTTAAATTTCTTGTTATTAATAAATCAGCGTCTGCGTTTTTTGTTTCTGTGAATCGTGTTAGAATAAATATTTTGTGTAAAAACATAGTACAGTAAAAGTTGGGACAGTGTAATTTAGAGTAATGTAATAGGGGGAGTGAATCTCATACAAAATTAGTGATTTTGTTTTTCCTGAAAAATGTTAAATACACAGACGCTAGCCAACATTTGACTGTATGCACCGCACAGACGACCGTCTCGAAACAATGACAATGGAATGCGACTTGAAGAATTTCAAATCAACGCGTAATTCGGGGAAAGTGTAATTGGGGGTTCCACTGTATTTTTGTTCTTAATAGTGAAGCGTCTTATTTCAAAATTGTGTATTGTCAAACTTTATCAAAGTAGAAAAATCTGCACTTCTTTAGTTGAATTTATTCAAAAATTAGGAAAGTAGGATTTCAATGCAAACAGTGTATTTCATTTTTGTCATCGTTTAAAATTGTTTCCATATCAGCAAAATTATGTTAATATTGCAAAGGCAGCCGACAACTTCCCAGTAATGTGGCGAGCATTGTAATCCACATATTTAGTTCATTTAAATGAGACGGTATTTTTAGCACAATGAGAGAGGTCAGAGCCAGTACTATCATTCCGGAATTTCAACAATGATACGTCACCGTTCATCGTATATTTCAACAGAAGGGCTCATTAATGTTTATTAGTTGTAATTAATTCGCAAGTCCTGTTAATTGATGTGAGCCAAACGCAATGACATAGACGGGCGAGGAATATTGACAGCCAACTCTGACACATTTCATCTAATCTCTGTGACAAGTTTTATTGTTATTTTGAACGATAAAACCGTCATATTATTATAATGAAAGGCTGGTTCATTAGATGGCTACAAACATATCGACTTTGGAAAGGAAAAAAGAGGTAACCCACAGGTTTTTCAAAACATATTTTTTTCGATAATGACAATGTATCAAACTTGATACGCATTCTATCAAAAGGATGCAAGCTGGAAATGCCGAATTAGTATCTAAATTTAGCTTTTAATTTTAAAAAAGAGGACCTTGTTTAAAACAGATTTTACAAAATTTCGGCTTGCGCCATCGTCAGAACTAGTTCTATCAACACATAAAATTATTAAAAACTGTATAACTAAAATACTTTGTTATTTTTAATCTGTTATAAATGGAGTTCTACCAAGTAAATGCCAAATCAATTAATACCTTGTTTAAAGTTAAAACCAAGAAAAAAGACTGAAATAAAGGTTTTTCCTATACAATTTATTTCATCAATATTAGATTATGTCAATTAAACACGAGTTTAGAAGTCTCCGTGCACTTCAAGGTGGTGTATAATTCATAATTTGCATGTAGCCCAAAATTATCAAAACACTCTTTTTGCGCCTCCTATAAAATTTGATATCTGTGGGTTACGTCCTTTTTCCTTTCCACAGTCGATATCTTACTGTAAATAAATAATCATGTACGAGACATTTCAGTCACCTTTAATAACTTTCAATTGCCTGGTTTTATGGTGCAGCGGTTAGCGTTGATCTCACGGGTTTGATTTCCAGTACGGACTGCATTTTTTTCAATTGAATTATCGATTTCGGTTTGATGGCGTGGGTGTTTGTGACGTCTTAAAAATACCCCCCCCCCCCCCACCCTTTCCGATCTTTTAATAGCTAAGATTAGTAAATCACTATTTCTATCCTGGAATTATCCTTCTTTCCCTACTACTCTCCGAAAAAGAGAAGTTGAGCGACTGAGTAAAAAACAGGTCTCGTAGAAAAACTTTTTTCAAAATACTTTCATTAAGAAATTATTGTATATATTTGGAGCGGACATGAATAAAACAATCACTTTTCTTTATTAGATATAAAAAATGATAAAAGATGCTTTCGTCTGATATTGAGGGTTTGATTTCGTGATAAACTCGGAGGTAAAGGAACGTACAAGACAAGGTGATACTCTTTTACGTCAGTATTCATGGAGAGACGTTGGAGCTAACTGAAACACGAGCTGCAGACACCTCTGTAAAGCATCAACATTACTTGCCTCTTTTTTTAGCTGGTTGATCTACGACCGTCAGGTACTTTCCAAAACTGTTTCTGTGATAAAAAAAAAACAATGATATCTTAAAACTCTTAACAAAAAAGAAATATTATTAAATAATATTCTTAATAGCACAGGTGGTTCCCCGTTACTCAAATTGTTTCCAATTAACAGAGTTATCACAAACCTAGCTGATTGATTGCAGCTCATTAGTTTAATAGTTTGTAATGTTTAACGTCATTAGTAGTATGACTAAATTTGTTTGCACTGTTTCGATTTCATAATCCCCTCTTTGCTTCCCTTAAAAAGGAAAAATCCCAATCTGATTGATTACAACGCATTAGTATCATTAGTATCATTATCTGTTTGTTTTATTTTGATTCTACATCCCCCTCCTTGCTCCTCTTAAAAGGAAAAAAACCCAAACCTCCATTTTGTAATTTTATCATTTTAAAATGTTAAAATCAATCTTGCTTCATTACTTAAGCAAACTTTGCGATAGTAAGTCTGAAGATGCCTCTGAAAGAGGCGAAACACGTGTCACAGTTAGTAACACAATACGTGGAATAATCAAAGTTAATTTAAATTTTCTATTATTAATGATATCTTGGTAATTTTACTGTGTTCTTTACTCGTGTATTGCCTCATTTGAGAATAATTTTCTCTAATGAAAGATACAGTAAATAATAAGACTGGCGTAAGAGGGTGGAGGAATCGATTGGAGTGGAGGAGATTTATTTAGGTGACCGAGTTTCTCTCTGGAGTCTAGACTGTAGCTCCAAAAAGAAGAAGAAAAAAGATACAAGGAATACAACACGTATCAAATCATAGCTACAAAAAATACGTATGCCACAATGTATCACTTTTTGGGTGTTCACTGTCAATACTTGGTGGAAAGGCACTATATTCAAAAAATAAAATACTGATTTTTACGTATGGCCATTTTTATTTAATAATATAAGGACCGGTTTTGCTCATGACGAGTATTATCAACTGGCAGGTTCTGATCGTATTAAATAAAAGTGGGATTTAGAACAAATGAGAAGACCACAGTGTATCGTTTGGAAAAAAGTTTTTATTCGCAATGTACTCGTGTGGCTTTGTTCACGATAGTACCTAAAGCAGTGGAGAAGAACATGCGGCCTCTTGGCTACTTTAATGCGGCCTTTTGATAGTATCAAAATATTCACTGTGATCAAAAAAATACACGCAAACGTTTGGAAAAAGAGCGTAATCAACCCATTATATGTTCGACAGTCGAAAAAAAGGAGGGGGGTGTCAACGTTTTCTTTATTGCAGCCTTATGTTGAATCATATAAATAAATGAGGCCTTTAGAAATTAAAGCGTTCCCCACGCCTGACCTAAAGTAAGGAACAATATAAACCAGTGGCGGTTCCTGACCTGAAATCTTGGGTGGGCTAGAGAAAAGCATAGCATTGTATACTATTTACGAAATTTTGCATGCTTCCACTTCATCTTATACATTAATCTACAAGCAAATTAACAAATACTACGACACTACTGCAAAGCATAAATTACTATATAATACAATCAATGCTAATGTAAGTAAGAAATAATAATACGTGACCTTAAATTTGTCTCTTTCAAAGTGAAATAACAAGTAAAAAAAGCAATACAGAACTGTCACTGAGATTCGATACCTGTCACTTTCATAAAATACAAAGATATTGGTATGTTTGTATGGGCCATGGACTAATTCCAATTTAGCCCCCGATGAATGACAGAAGCCAGTAAATTTGAAATACAGTCCTGTGTGTTTGATGACGTTTCCGTACATACAAATACAAACAAAATCGAATCGTGCTAGATTGCGTTCCAGTGTAAATAAATATTGTCTATGGTTTTGGGCTGGAAAGTGTTAGCCCCTGACCAATAGCATGTACATAGGTGTTGCCAGACTGACGTCACGTTGAATGTTCTCTATGAATTATTTATAGGGTTATTGTTTTTTTTATGCCGGCTCAGCTTAAAATTGTAATAAAAAACAATCGAGAATATTATTGTAGGTAGACATGCCATTGTCTTATATTGATAGAGGAAAATTTAAACAAAGATATTATATTAATTTGGGGAAGGTTAGTTACGCTTATAAATGTATTTATTTTGTTCAGCGGCCGAATTGCTGTTCATTTTTATTCAGCCATCTAAAGTTTTGGGTGAAAAATGCAGGTCGGGCTTAGCCCACCTAGCCCAGTACCTAGAACCGCCACTGATATAAACAAAGCAATACACGATATTTTATTTTTCAAAATAGAGGCAATATCTGGGTGAGAAAATAAAAAAGCTTTACATCATAACAAATAAAAATGAGTTTATTATGACGTAATAACTACCAATACATAACACATATACAGAGTTAAGAGGCCCAGTAAATTTCACGTTGAAAAAAATATTTTATTTATACCGAATTAAGACTTTTTCCTTTCGCTCACAGATAAATCGTTGTGTACATCTAAAATGTAACCCCCAGCTGCTGGTTGTCTGGTCAAATCGTTTATATCTTCATTTGTTAGTGGCGATACCGTTAGACTTAAATATCTATAGAATGTTATCACAAATAAACCACATTCTAGGGATGATGTTCTATTGATATTTTTTAAAGCAAGCACTGAAAAGAGTAGCAGACGAAATGTCAACATTTTCGTAGACCCACTGCATTCTTTAATTATTTAATGCAATTTGAACGAAAGACAACGCATTTTAACGGCAGTCGCTAATTAAAGCTACTACTGTAGTTTAATATGACCATTTGACCCGCCCACTTGTAATTCATTTTATTACCTTAAACATAAAAAAACGGTCCTTCAGAGAATAACACTAATAAACTATGAGGGTACGAGAGACGTCGTTCAAATTCACGCCTCATTAAATTTGATTAAATTTAAGTGTCCAAACTTAAGGGAGAAACTAACATCTTGTCAATAAACCCTTTTTTAATTACATTTTTTATGTATTCATTAAATTTACAACGAAAAAATACTAGCTGTCTTTTGAGAAAACAAAAATATATTAGCATAGTAAAGAATTATTTTATAAATATTTAAAATAAAGTTAAACGAAATAAAATCGTGATTAAAAAACTTTTAAGATTACTACAAATCTTTACAGTGTTTTTGCAAAATTACAGCTCTCTTAATTTTTCCAAAAGCACTTGTGTTGATATCGTACATATTAATTTGTCCTGTCCTTTGTCATTTCTTCATCTATTGTAAAATAGACTCACCAATAGTTGTCGATAAATTTTTGACATAATAGATTTTTGGTCAAAAACCAATGGATAAACAGTGCGTGGTTAATTATTTATTTAAAAAAACCAATCTATTAAGCAAATATTACTTTCGATATACTAGTGTGTTTAAATTGTTTTTCATTACAAATATTTGGTGTATTAAATTAATTTTGTAGAGTGATCAATTATTATTCAAACATTGATTTAAATTCATAATTAACTTGTTATCAAATTAATACTATTGTTATAAGTAAATTGTTTTTCAAACGAAAAGCATTTTCAATTATCAACTGTACGGATCTCATAAAATTTATTCGTAATACGTTTTTCTAAATCCACCTGGATATGATGTTTTTTGTATAATAATATTGGCTCTTTATAATCATATTGAGAGAGTTTGAGCAACTGAGTAACAGTTCTCGTAAAAAAAACTACTGTTGAGATACCTCTATCAAGAGGTCATATGCTCCACATTGGGAGCGGATATAGATACAAAAGGTATGTAATATGTAATAATTCACCATACTCTCAATCTATAATTATAGATGTTGCCTTTTATATATGTAAGATAGATTTCATCAATGCATGCGTTTTTCATTAGAGCTCGTATTTTGTTATTTTTTTATCAAAGCTTCTCACACTTCTTATATCAACAAATAGCCATTTGAAATCAGGACCGTGATTTTCAGATACATGAATGGTATTTTTCATCGTCATGTAAACTAGGCTATACAATACGTATTTCGCAAGTTCATTGAAAGCACCATATACTTTAAATCAGTAGTAAGCAAACTTTACAGAAATACAATAAAGTTAACAATCTATACAAAAACTAATTATTATTTTTAACTAGGTTATTATAATAAAATGATAAACTTCAAATTTTTCACAACTTCTCTAATTTCTAAACACATACTGACCGACTGAGATAAAAGTCTTATAATAAAAATAAACAAATATTTTGGTAAGATGAGCAAAACAAAATGTGAAAAAAAACCTTGTAATTTTTTTTCAATAACCTTATACAAAAACTTACCTTATAGAAAAAATAATAACTTATTACCCAGTATTGACAGTTAACACCAAAAAGTGAAAACCCATTTTGATAAAACGATTTGAGCAAGATCTAAATATGTGAGTCTACACATTCAAAATTCTAAAGCTTTCGCATACTGGCCAAAAAACATCGCAGTCGAAAGATTTCCATCCACTGCAATGTTTTGTTATAATTATTATTATATTACACAAAGTAAGTTTATTATTTTTACAAAAATTTTGTCGCAGTATAAATATTCACAAAAGACATGTCGTTGACTTTTGAATATATATTACGTAATGTAATTTCGTACGTAGCTATGAACAATTTTAGCATGAGTGACAACTGTCAAAACGTTACTAAAAAAACTTTTGCCAATCAGCTTGATTGGAGTTGTAAAATCACATGTCTATTTTAGACAATCATAAAGCTGCAATTCAAACAATCATCACTACTAAATGTATCGGTTGAGCTAGACCACATGGTCTATGTTAGCATGTGGTTTGTTTTGGATAGAACAAAGAAAAATCCACACCATAAAAGCACTATAAAATTTTAACCTCTGTATCTGTTTAACATTGGTTTGGCTAACAAAATGGTGCCGCGCTGATTAGATTTCTCAATATTTTGATTGTAATATGACATTTATAGTCAACTAAATGTCTGTTTCATTAAAATATGGTCAATTTAAATGAATTTAGAGCATATTCTACTTACAGATTGTGGGAACGATGAACTGACATCATGAATAGAATTTTTACAACATCATACTAACAAATTGCGTAGTATTTTAACAGTTTCTTAATTTTGGCTTATTACTATTTAAACTTATTGACATGTTGTCAATTAAGGACTTTTTTGTATCCTCTTCCAAATGAAATTTTCATCCTGTAACGGCTGTATTATGGGGTACTTCGTTGTTTTGCGCGAGGCGGTGAAACATTTCAATATGACACATATGCCTACATGTCCTGTTTTTAGGTTGTTTATCCTGCAGAGCTTGAAATGACCCGTTTTCAGAATGGCCGCAACTTAATTGACTATTAAAAATCGCGATAAATCAAACAATCAGGATAGTATTTTATATCCATGATTCAGAAGTATTTGAATAGTATTCACTTAATTCTAACTACAGTACACCCCAAAAAGTGTCAGGATTTAGCACTGGAAATGTTTCTTGAGCATTTCTGTTATTTTCATTAATAAACAAAAATTCTGAAGAAATATTCGTTTTCTTAAATACACATACTAACTAAAAATAAGTCGATGTCCCGTTTTGAAAAAAAATAATTGGTCACGTTGCGACAATTGTCACGCATCTAACGCCTTGAAGTCGATGTTCACAAACGTTTAAAAATGGGCATTTTTTTAATTATTATCATTTTTAGTTAAATAAATATTTGGTAGTACTGTTAATGCCAATGTACCAAAGTCACTCAAGATAAACTTGAGGTAAATTAAAATCAAACGTCGGGTACTATGGTCCAGCGGTTAGCGTTGTGGGCTTCCGTGCCAGACCTCACGGGTTCGGGTCCCAGTTCGAATAGAGTTTTTTAGATCGATTTCTGTTCGAATGCATGGATGTTTGTAATATCTTTCCTACCATTTCCAATCCTTTCAACAACTGGGCATAGTGAGAGCGATAAGTTAACCACTAGTCCTGTTCTAGCCTTAAATTTCTATCCCTCAAAATCTCTTTAAAAAAAGAAAGGTTGAGCGACTGAGTAACAAACAGTTCTCGTAGAAAAAAACTTCAATTAAGACATCTCCATAAGAGGCCATATGCTCCAAATTGGGAGTGGAAATAGATTAAAAAAAAAGACATCACAAACACCCACGCTTTTGGTCTCAAATTTAAATTGAAAAATCTAAATTTGACATTGACCTTACCGGGAATCAAACCCAGACACAGTTGGGTAAGTTGTAACCAAAAAGAGGACAGCGGGCGACGAACCGGAGACCGTTACATTTTTCAGTGCCTGGCGTATAACAAAGAAGTATCCAACAAAGTGTCACATTTTCAATAAGACGTATCAAACATGGTATCTCATAACCATACTTTTTTTAAAAATCTGAAATCCGGTATAGATGGCAGACTGAGATTGCTATCTGCAGTTACTTGAAGTAACTTTGAGTACACACAGGGTCGAGTATACAGTAAGTTAAGCCCTCGTAAATTACTTTTAAGGAAAACAGTACAGCAAATAAAAACAAACGTATGACTGACTGTGATCTGAATCACAAAAGCGCCGATGGGTTTTTTTCTCGGAAAAGACGTCGGCAGCCGCTAGTGTGTTACGCTCATGCCGCCCTTCCCGCGGCTGATTGTATGAGAAAAATTAATATTCTCATGTTAAGTGACGAAACTGGCGCACGAACACGTGTGGGCTCAAATCCTTCGCAGTGATTCATAAATATTTGGTAATAATTTATCTGTCAGTTTCCACATTAAGCAACGTGGCTCGAGAAAACCATGAGAATCGTCCCCAATTATTTTTACTATCTGATGATATACGGAATGGCGAAACTACATATAATAACAATCATTTAACCATGTCATACATACCGAAAATAATGGTGGTACCGGGAATTAATAAGTATGGTTATTTCTTCATAAGCTAGATTTGTTTTATAAAAAAAAACAGTTAGTATTCTATATCGCTTAGCGATTTCACAGAATAAGCCATTCAATACATTACAATTGGGTTTCCCGAGCTATATTCCGCGGAACACTGGTGTTCTGTGGGACCTAAATAGGTTTTCCGCGAAAATCTACAATAGTAATATATGTACACTGCAATACATTTAAGCATCTTCCACTTCATATTAAAAATCGAGTGATGGAAAATCTCCACTGATCTTTAAAACGTTAAATATCTAGGTTCAAGCGGAGATTTTGAGTCACTAAGAGCTTCGTTCAATCGTTTCTCTATGTAACATGATTTCAAATTAGTAATCAATAAATAAGCCAGTCGCCAGTGTGGTCGAGTGGTCAACGGTGTTGGCTTCGGCTACAGAGGGCCCGGGTTCAAATCCCGGTACGGACAGTTTTATAAATTGATTTTTCAATCGATTTATGAATTTCTGTTCAAAGGCATGGATGTATGTGATGTCTTGAATTTCCCCCTCTCACCTTTCCTATCCTATGAACGGGGCGTATCGACAGCGATTAGCTTACCACTAATCCTGTCCTAGCCCAATCCTTCTATCCCTACTCTCTTTGGAAAAAGAGAGGTTGAGCAACTGAGTAACAAGCAGTTCTCGTAGAAACACTTCTGTTGAGATAAACTCCATTAGGAGTCCATATGCTCCACATTGGGAGCGGACATGGTTTAAAAAAAAAAAAATCAATAAATAATAAGTGATTTAATAACATATATTTCTTTCAATATTTTTACTATTATAAATTACCAATCATAAAAAATAAGCTGTGTTCCGGTAACATTTCCAGATTTGCGGAGTGTTCCATTGCACAATAAGTTTGGGAAACCTTGCATTACAATATCGTCGTTCTCATGCAAGAAGTCATTTAACGACAAAAATTTTATCCTAAGACAATCGAATTTAAAGTTTTTATCGGCACTAAATTTTATCAGTTATATCCAAACTTAAATAATAACAAAGACTTTGTATAATCTGAAAGTTGTCAAAAGCCACACAAATATTTATTCTCTCGTTCCAAAGAAGTTTTCAATAGTAAGATCCCGCGCATAGTAACTTTTTACAAAAATCATATAACAACGAATGCAACGAGTGATTATAAGGATGTTCAATGTAGCTTCAAAAAACTTGTTTTTCGACATAATGACTTATTTACTGAGTAAAGCATGAAAAAATACGTCGATTGTGATATCTAACTAAGTAAGCACGCAGCCATTTTTTTATTGCTTGTAACAGTTTTTCGTTTTTGTGGAAAAGTAATCTAACACATGAAACTTCTTACACATAAGATTTGTTGTCTTCATTATTATGTATGGTCATGTTTTTTATATCAAGCATTAACAGAATCATTTTTTATCTCAGTCACAACACAAAAAAATAATCTCGCATTTTAGATCAGTAAAAATACACTGTGATAAATATCACAATAGAATACGTAATCAAATGTTGCAGGTATTTTAAAATCATCCAGTTATCTAGTGAAAAAAGCTTTACTCTAGTGATCAGACGTGGCTGTGTTCATATCCCAGCATGATCAATATCAAATAGCTTCTTTTTCAATCTAATATTTGAGATTTCAGATGTGGACGATCCAGATATGTTTTCTCTTTGTTAAATTTTCATCAAGTTTATTTCATATGACATTTCAAAATAGCTAACGCCTTGGTTATTATTAGATGTAATGCCACATGTTTTCAATGTTTTTTTTATGGGTTTTTTAGTATATAAATTCTCTCAAAAACAGTTGTTTAATACTAGTTAACATTGGCGAATTACCCTATAAGCAAATGAGGCACGACCTAGGCTCTTCCGAATCTTTGGGGTCTCAAAAATTACTTATATAATACAACCCACATACTTTTTCTTCAGATTTTTATATTTTTTTACTATTTTACTTTGATTTTTCTGACGTTTTTGTGTTACCAAAAAAAGGTCCTCCAAATTTCATTGCGCCTGGGGCCTCCCATGTGCTTAATCCGCCACTGTTAGTCAACAATCAACATCAAAAACTAAACGAGTTTTATGTCGGATTCTTCTTTTTATATATACATATATAGCTTCTGCATTATTCTATGTCTACTGTATTTTTTTTTATCACCCTAGTAAAAATAAATAAACGGTTAACATGCTGTCTGCTTATTGCAATACTACATTAAAAATATTATTTATATTTTTGTGTTACCAAAAAAAGGTCCTCCAAATTTCATTGCGCCTGGGGCCTCCCATGTGCTTAATCCGCCACTGTTAGTCAACAATCAACATCAAAAACTAAACGAGTTTTATGTCGGATTCTTCTTTTTATATATACATATATATATTCTGCATTATTCTATGTATACTGTATTTTTTTTTTATCACCCCAGTAAAAATAAATAAACGGTTAACATGCTGTCTGCTTATTACAATACTACATTAAAAATATTATTTATATTTTTATCATTTAGTTGTTTCAATTTTTATTCACTTGGGGGTTCTAGTCTTTATTAGCCAAAGGCTATTCAATCAATGGCCAGGTTTATTTTTCAACAACTCACATGTTTTATTTCTCTGTCGTAAAAAGCCACCATTTTTGAGCTCCCTCTAAAAATATATATTTTATTTCTTTCAATTTTCCTAACATGCTGCAATTCGAGTTTTAAAGACTACTAAACTTAATGATTTCAGACAGCTTTTACGTCACATCAGTAAAGCATTAAAAATGCTCGCGTTTCTCTTTCGGTGGTCTCATTTCTCACCAGTTTCCTCCCTTACTAACAGGAAAAAATAAAAATATTTAAGATCTCTTACATGCTTTAGAGATGATATTGAATTACGTAAAAATAATAATATCTCAAACAGCAACGCTTCTCAAGCTTTTATGACCCCGGCCATAATTTTATTATTGCTATTGACTATAGATACTATATGAAACTTGCATTTGGTAGTAGATTTGGTCGAATGCAACTTGCCATTTTAAGGTAGTGGAACTGTATTGTATTACTTATAAATACGCTATATTTAACTTTTAAGTACCTATCTTAGACTTTCTGTTATACTGAAAATTGTCCAATATTCTGATGAGGCCGAAATAGCTATCAACAAATGAAAAAAATTGTAGAGCTGAAATAAATTGCTATATTTTCAACGTGTTGTCCAATATTATTCCGTTGAACTATAGAAAGTTTTGTAACTTCAAAAATTATCGATTTGTATTAATGATATATCGTCACTTTTCTGGCAAAAAAAAATTATAAGTAACAAAACTTTGATATAAATTCTTTGTCTGGAATAACTCAGTTGGTGCATTGATTATACAATTTTGTTTTAAAAAGATTTTATTTGTATAGTCAATTAATAATACAAGCAATAAATTAATTTTAAGCTCTTACATGTGTCAGATCGACATTAATGTTTCAACATTTTGCTAGTATTATATATTTATATAACAAAAAAATGAGTGCTAAAGGCTTAAGTTTTTCATTTTCTGCTTTTCTTAGGAATATCGATCGATCTGTCACTTACCAACATCTGTTAGAATAACGACGATATTTAAATCAAATCCAAGATTAAGGATATGGCTTCTCTAAAATATGTGCACACAGTTGATCAGATAATAATATTTGGAGTGTTTATCATGTAACTTTATATAAAATTATTTTACCAACTAATGTCAAAGAAGAGAATTGTATTGCTTTTATAAACTGTTATTCTGGTATGAAAGCTCAAAAATAAAACATTCACAACACCTAAAGCACCTCAACCAATACGACAAAAAAAATTGTGTACAGATTTGAGTCTATTAAGTTAAGTTATTTACAACCTACGATCGTCTTCGATTTAAAAAAGATACATTTTTTGGATTTAAGTATTTTTTAAACTGTTTAAATTTTAACTACTGCCAAAAGTCATTTTTCGGTTGTAATGAAATTACACATGTTATTAATTCAAACACAGGTTATTATGATACATCATGGCAACTTATATCTTTTATCAACTATGCCTCTCCCCAGATTTTATATTTCTAAGTATGAATGCATTGAGTAGAAGTTTCTATACTATATAATAAATTATTTCCCATCTAGCATTTTAAACCATTGCTAGCAGCATATCAGGAACTGACAAAAAAATTGCTTACACTTTTATATCTGTGCATTCAATGGGAAATAAAATATTGGTTTCGAAGAGACATATATGCAATGGAAGAATATTCAGTAGTTAACAGAAAATAATAAAGTTTTCAAACGACATTTTTACAGTTCTTAGAAAGACAATTTATTTTCAGTGACAAAGTTCTTGGCGATTAGTTACTGTCCACGTGTGATGAAGTTTATCTGTCCTCATTTTATTTGTTCCTGGACAACTTCCATCGTTATGACTCTTCAAGGATATATTGCTTCGTATTTCCGTTCAGAAATACAAGATATGCATCGTTCACAAAATATTTTGATTTAATTATAAAATATAAAACTTCGCCCAGTATATAAGTCCACAAACTTTGTCTTCCAAATATTATAGTAAATTATTTTGTTTCAACCATGCATGATGAGACTCATATGGACTTCTAATGACACATTTGAAGAGGAATTATATTTACGAAAGCTGTTTTAAATCCAGTTACTCGACCGCTTTTTTTCAGAGAGGACAGAAAGAAAGACAAGGAAATGACTAGTAGCATACTCATCACTCTCGCTACGCCCCATTTTAAAGATTGGACGGGTTGGATGGAAATGATCATCTTAGAGATACGAATCTTTTTTTGTTTAATGAATAATTGTGTTGCCTTATTATTTTTTTTATTGATCATTACATTAAATAACTAAAATAATATGTTTTATTGTAAAAGTAAATAATCAGTACATGAAATACAAATGCATAAATATCACTTCCCTCACTATGCAAAAAAGCACAAGCTCCTGAGCTGTGTATCTGCTACACATCAGGCAAACCGAAGTGAATCATGACAATTATATGTCGTACTGCTGTAGTAGTGTTATATAATTGTCATGATTCACTCCCGTTTGCCTGATGTGTAGCAGATACACAGCTCAGGAGCTTGTGCTTTTTTTGTATAGTAAGGGAAGGGATATAAAACACTAAAACAAAAGATTTTTTTTTATATTTTGGTTTTAATTATGCGAACAGCAAAATTAATGACAGTGACATTGACTATGAGGCTACATGCTCGGATAATTTAAACATATATATTAATATTAAACAATATTTGATACAACTTGAATATTTTTTCTCTTGTAATACACGATTTTCATTTGTACTTGCGGCAAAAAAAAATAACAAAAACAAACCGGGAGAGTATTCTTACGAAATTGTAAATACAAAATTCATGTGTACAAATCAAATAAACTTTTTCCAGCACAAAAATTCTGTCGCGTCTTTTTGCTTTCACAAAATGCGCTGAACACACATGTGGGAGGGTCGTCTAATATGCCAACTGAATTTTTAAATAATAAAAACACCGAATTCAAAAAAAAACATATTTTTAAAGCCTCATGGTTAACGCTATTGGGCTTGGTTTTATGATCAAGACTTCAATTTGCATTGTTATATCTTAGTTTATTGATAAATTGATTTTTAACCAAAGGCATAGGTGTATGTGATGCTTAAATTCCTTTTAGTAACGATCCTACACTTTTGTGCTTTTATTCTACTCGGGTACACGGTCAAATAATTTAAAACTTTAATAGACGATTTCATACGTTGACAAGAATAATAAGTACTATCTCACTATATTGACTATTTTAGTTTCTACTTTTGCCACCAGACAAGTTATGATGATAGATCAATCGATTCCAGCTCACTATAATGTTGGTTACCCCTTAGTTAATGAAGTTGCTACTTGCCTTCTTTTACTTAATTTTGTAATTTATAACCTGGAATTAATTTGTATTTTATTTGTCATCTTTGCAATATTCTTTCTGATAATATTTCTTAAAATGGCGAAACAACTGTCAAGTTGTAACACAATAAGTGGAGTAACAAGTCTGTCAGAATAATTTTATATTTAAAATAAACTTTCACAAAGTTATCACCGAATCCATAGAAAAATTATTATGTTGTTATCCAAAGGTGTTGATTTCTGTGAAGTTTTAATTGTGTCTCAATCACTCTTTATCCTATCCTGAAACGGAATGAAGAAAGAAGTATCTATATATTATATATAAAAATGAATGTTTGTATGTTTGTTACCTATGCGCTCCTATACCGCTTATCCGATTGCGATAATTTTTTTGGGGAGTTGTTATGCGGATGCCAGAATAGGTTTATGAATCAGCGGTGGGCTGCCGATGCGTTAATTTGTTTGTATGTCTGGTATGCGTTCCTATACCGTTCATCCAATTTCGATAAAATTTTGAGGAGCTGTTATGCGGACGCCCTTGAATGTATATAAATCAGCGGTGGGCTGCCAATGCGTTAATTTGTTTGTTTTTTCCGTATGCAATCCTATACCATTCATCGGACTGCGATAAAACTTTGGCGAGCCGTTGTGCGGAGGCTCGCGAATGTATATGAATCAGCGGTGGGCTGCCAATACGTTAATCTGTTAGTTTGTTTTTTATGCGTTCCTGTTCCTATACCGTTCATCCGATTGCGATAAAACTTTGGTGAGTTGTTGCGCAAACACCCGCAACGGTATCTGAATAAGTACAGCCAGCGGTGGGCTTCCAATACGTTAATTTGTTCGTTTGTTCCGTATTCGTTCCTATACCGTTCATCTGATTGCGATAAAGCTTTGGTGAGTTGTTTTGCGGACACCAGCAAAGGTTTTTGAATCAAAACATACAACGATGGGCTGCCAATACGGTAATTTGGTAGTTTTTCTTTTATGTGTTCCTGTTTCTATACCGTTCATCCGATTGCAATAAAACTTTGATGATTTTTTGTGCGAACGCCCTCAAAGTTTTCTAAATTAGTACAGCCAGTGGTAGGCTGCCAATGCGTTTACAAAGGGCTCGCTTTATATCAAAGCAATTATTGGTATTCTAGGAAGCAGTGAGTTTTTTATCACTTTGATGGACCACTTAAATAAGCAATCGATTTTTACTTAATACATTAACAATATGTACCAATACGCAATTTACTGTAAACTCATCAATGTGAATGGCCGAAAATGTAATACTGTGTATACTGATGCTGTTATAGATAATGTATGTAAGTCAGAAATTGCAGTTATGTACTCATTTGATTTGAGAATATTGTTTTCTCTTAAATTAACAAGGGGCTGGCTGACCTTACAAAATTTCACAAAGGGCTTGCGCGAACCCTTCTGAGCTTCCTCCAGCCCACCCCCGAGTGCAGCCATTTTACAATGAAAAATTTCGCCGAATAAAGCGATCTGTATGCCACGGCTGTCAGTTTCATGGCAAATCGTCAGTCGCGAAAATTGAAATTTGGACCCGTTCATTGGCTATTTTTAGGATTCTCTGTGGCGCATTTTCTAAGAATTATCGCTTTTTCTGGTGACTTTTCTCAATTTAGCAAATGTGTGTGTTTCATAAAGTTTAGCGTGTCTTTGGTGTGAACATTTTTGGATGGTGGTCGAACAGCGCATTCAGCACTGAAATTGCATTTTAATGCAAATCACTGAGACACTAACATGCAATATCAAAAAAAATCGGAATGAGTGCAGTACTTCAATCATGCCAACTCATAATATGAGGCGAATGTACTATGGCGTACAAAAAATCATGGTAAGCTGTATACTATCCACTAAAAGATTTAAGAGGAAATGAATAGTTGTCTTTGGTGGCGCACTTATTTTATTGTCTGGTGATTTTATACAAACCCTACCAGTTATACCACGTTCAACTTATTAAATGCATGTCTCAAATCATCAGTTTTTTTGCGACACGTGCAGAAATTGGCTTTCAAGGCCAGCATGCGTGTAGAACTACAATATGACACATCCGCTGAACGTTTCGCAAAATAATTGTTGAATATTGGGAATGGAAAATTGGAAATAGATGAATCCACACAATGTATTACATTGCCAACAAACTTCTGTAAAATTACAAAAACAATAAGAGAATTGATTCAAAAAGTTTTCCCAAAAATATCGCAATAAATTCTTCTGAATTCTTAAACTCACTTGATTTGCCAGCCATGCCGTCACACGTTTTAACATTGAAAATTGGCGTACCTATCATACTTCTCCGAAATATAAATCCATCACTTTGCAACGGTACCAGACATTCATTGAAAAAGATAATGCACAATATCATTGAAGCTAAACAAATTAAAAGGAACATATAAAGGGCACAATGTACTGTTGCCAAGCATCTCAATGATTCCAACAAATATGACATTCGAATTGAAATGTTTGCAGTTTCCGGTGCGACTCGCATTTGCAATAACCATCAACAAAGCACAGGGACAATCGCTACAAGGGTGAGGACTAAATTTAGAAAATCTATGCTTCTCACATGGACAGCTGTATGTGGCCTGCTCTCCCGTTGGAAAACCTTCAGATCTATTCGTATACGCACCAGACGGAAAAAAAATATCCAAAAGCACTTCAATAAACAGAATTAAAATACAATCACTTTCTTTCTTCGAATGGCATTGCAACGCTTGCCGGGTACCGGCTAGTCATTCTAATAAACCTTTCTTTAACTTATTTCTCGTCTTATAATAAACAACAGAGTATAATTGACCGCCAACTGCTAAAACTCTTCATCATGAGACTAAATAATGCTCCACATTGGCAACGAAGATTGTTTAAAATATGTAACCAAGTCTCTATCTATTTGATTTTGGGTTCATTTATTTCACAAAAAACTACCTTTTTTTTAGGTACAAAAATATTTTAGTATTCGATTTACAATAAGGCGTATTGAATCTAATTTTTTTTTTACATGATCAATTATTTAATTTAAGATTTCGACGGAAGGTGCTTGGTAGAATTTCAATATTAAATTTGAATCGTTCAATCCAAATTATGTACTGGTTGAACTCAGCCCAAGTTCTTCCGTGCACTTGAATGCATGAAGATGCCAAAGGCGAAACCCGGGTCGTTAGTGACAAAATTTGTGTGAATGCACATAATTTGAACGATTTAAATTTAAATATTTAATTTATTAATGGTTCTTTCTCTACTGCTTTCAGAGTGTCCCTCGCATATCGAAATACATATAATATGATACATATAAAAACAAGCGGCAAAGAAAGAAAGCTTACGCGAAGAGATTAAAAGTGAGTGAAGTACATGTTGACACATATAATATAAATTCTTCATACCTATATGACATGAGGCTAGGGGTCACATAATTTATATGGGAAAAAGTACATTTAATCTAATACGTCATGTGGTCAAAGGGAACTATCCCTTACATTGCTGGGTATGCGGATATGTCAAATTGTGACAATACAGGACGATTTTATATTTGTGTTTTTTTGGGTTTTTTCTTTTTGAATATTTGAAATATATCGACTTTGGAAAGGAAAAAAGACGTAACCCACAGTTTTTTCCAAACAGCTTTTTTCGATAATCACAATGTATCAAACTTGATACACGTTCTATGAAAAGGATGCAAGCTGCAAATATCGAATTAGTATCTAAATTTAACTTTTACGTTTGAAAAAAGATGAAAATTGAAACCAAGAAACGAGACTGAAAAAAAGGTTTTTCCTAGATAAATTCTTTAATTAATATTAGAATATGTCAATTAAACACCAGTTTAGAAGTCTCCGTGCACTTCAAGGTCGTGTATATTTTATAATTTGCATATGGCTAAAAATCATCAAAACACGTTTTTTGTGCCTCCTGTAAAATTTTCTATGTGTGGGTTATGTCCTTTTTCCTTTCCACAGTCAATATATATCGACCGCGAATTTCACGATCAAACACAATGTTTCTCTATCATATGTGATAAACCTGGAGATATTCTGGTGCAGCCTTTTGACTGATGCCAAAAAGAAATGTTTTAAAAAAATGTAAATTGAAGTTATCTTTTTTAAACGCTTTTCCTCCAAAAAGAGACTTCAAATGAGCAGACAGACATATAAAATTAATAAAAATATTGTATTGAATGCTTACTTAAAAATTTTAAATTCAACCATCAGTGTTAAATTTGAATCGTTCAAACTATGTACATTCTCACAGGTTTTTTCACTAAAGACCCGAGTTTCGCCTTTCGGCATCTTCAGGCGTTCAAGTGCACGGAGGAACGGAAGTGCCTAAAGACGAAACCCGGGTCATTAGTGACAAAATCTGTGAGAATGTACATAGTTTGAACGATTCAAATTTAATATTGAAATTCCACCAAGCACCTTCATTCGAAATCTTAAATTATATCAACCATCAGTGGTTTTTTCACTGACACTGAAACTGGCCTTGATTTAAAGTATTTCCGGTAATCCAGTACAATCCGTTCATGATCAAATTATAAAACCATTTTTGTTTATAAATATTATATTTACTTCAATTTACTGCAAATGCGTCCTATTTTTTTATATCAATCACTTGACAAATATTTTGATTTAAAAAAAAACTAAAATGATTTTAATGCTAAACAGCAAAGCTGAGATTCCCACTGTTATTATGTAGGTTTATTACTACCGTCATAAAAATAAATGAAATAAATACCACATAATCCCTGAGATAATTTATTATTGTACACTCTGTATGCGTAAAGGCAGTCATCGGCACACGTGGTAAGTGAGGATGACACGTGTTGAGGCTTTCCGGCCTCACTGTAATAATGTATCGAACGTGACTGATATCACTCCGTGTTATGAACTCTGAGGACCATCTAAGGATGACTGAATTATTTATTATACGAAGCGTTTTTCAAGCAAAACTGTCACATAGGTAATATATCACAACCACATAAACCATCGCAAGACACTTACATAAAAAGGACACCGTTTTTCTGTACTGTTTTCCACATGTTTGTACAATGACCAGGACTGGTTTCGTTTTATTTTTAACTGTCGAAACTATTTTTTTGTAAATATCATTAGCATCACAGTCAGATTTTAGTTTAAAAAAATACGAAGTATACAAGTTCATCCACTGTGTCTTTTTCATCGTATTCTATCTATAGCACGACATATCTCACGCTTTTGGGTAAAGTGGTGTTCCGCAGTCACCATTGATCGCCTGCTGTGTTCTAGTTAGTTAGATTTTGCTCTACCGGACAGATAGCTCTATGCTCGATTCCCAGTAAGGTCAATCTCAAATTAAGATTTTTCAACTTAAATTTGAGACTTAATGCATGGGTGTTTGTGATGTCAATTTACCTCGATTTGATCTCGAGTGACGTACAATAAATTCAAATAGAGTTTTTCTCGTATTATATTTCATATTTTTTAAATTAAAATTCAGATTTATCGTACATCGGAATTTTGAAATTCATATATGTAGTCTAAAACAAAAATTAAGCTTAAAATTAACTCGAGGTAAAACGTTCCCTTAGTATATCTCAATTATTCGATTGAAAGATACTATTCGTTTAATTTAACTGGAAATTAAACTATAGCATCTACGATTACATATAACGGTATATTTTCAATATTTATCGAATTAAAAATCAGATTTATTTTAACAAGTATTCAGCTCTTATTGTGTGATTTTTTCCATGATGTAAGTAATTTTAGTATATCATTCAAACAATCATATGTTGAGAGTCTTTCCACTGTTAAAAAAATATATCTAGCAAAAAAGTCACGATGTACAAGGTTTAAAAAGGATAAAAGATGTCAAATAAATTAAGTGTCTATGGAATAAATAAACATGTTTTTTTTCATATAGTTTAGCAAAAGTTGCTTCGCTAAAAATAAATAATTGAATGGCTTTCATAAAACAAAAATAATCACAAAGAAATCACCAAATATAGTAGCGAGTAAATTCTCTTGATTCGAAAATATGACAGCGGTTATTAAAGTAGTTAGTCAGGACTGGAATGGCGCCAGAAAATAAAAACAGCGGATATTTTTTAATCACTGCCAATTGGCCTCTATTGGATTGACTCATAATGACTACACGATTGTGCGAATTTTAATAACTACATTTCCATAGAAAAGAAAAAACGTTCACACCGTCTTTAATTTTCGTAAATAAATGCGTCTTAATTCGTGCATGCAATAATAAAATTATTAATCGTTTTCAATTTCAAATAAATTTTCTTTTATTATAGGAGCCCGAGTTTAAAATCTAGAGATACCCAACTAACGTGCTCCCATTTTTTATCAATGTGACCGAAACTATTTAACTGAAAAAGTATTGTTTCCTTCGCAACGCTCATATAAGTCACCAGTTGCAAGAACTACTTGTCTGGTGAATGCTATACCTAGAAAAGTAAAGATATTCAGTAACAAACTTTGTATGTTGTAATTTAGATTTTTTTATATTGCTTCATGATATTTATCCTGTTATTTTAATTCTGTAAAATTGTCAATTATCTTATTTGTAAAATTCGCTAGTCATTTATTTTGTCTTTATCTTTTTTTTCTAAAATTGAAGCAATAAATACATAATTATTAAAAAATCGATATTAACACCCTCAGTCTGATATCTCTTAACTAAGGGCAGTATTACTATATTTAAGGAGTGACGCTTGAAGAGATTTAAGGAGTGTTTTTTACAATTTTTATCTACCACTGAATGTATACATTAATTATACTGTCACTATTTTTAAAAAATTGTCACGAGTTTGAGTCCCAGCACTGACAGCATTTTTTCGAACGATTTATCAATTCCTGTTAAAAAATATGGGCGCTTATAATGTATAACGATTCTTTTCCCCCCTTCTGATCGTTCAATAACTGGGCGTAGCGAGAACGATTAGTCAATCAGTAGTCCTGTCCTAGCTTTATTCTTCTATCTCTACTACTCTCTTTTTAAAAGAGAGGTTTAGCGACTAAGTAAAAAACAGGTAGCGTAGAAAAATATCTGTTGAAACACTTACATTAATAAAAACAATAATCCTTTGTACTTCATTCCACTTTATTTAATATGTCAGGACCAGTTTCGCTCATTGCGAGCATTGTCAACTGATAAGAAATATAATTTAACAATGCTATTTATAGTCTAAATTATATTTCTTATCAGTTGACAATGCTCGCAATGAGCGAAACCGGTCCTGACATATTAAATAAAGTGGAATGAAGTACAAAGGATTATTGTTTTTATTAATATAATGCCTTTCCACCAAGTATTGACAGTGAACACCCTAAAAGTGAAACACTTACATTAAGAGGCCACATATTTCACATTGTGCACTAATAAAAAGAGTCCACTGACGAGTTTCGCTGTTTTAAGAATCACATTTTACTTAAATTATTATAACATTAAAATGTTTAACTTCATTATAAATTACCCTTTAATAATTTTACATCATAATTGAGTTCTACGAAGTTTACTACAATCCAATCAATAAGTAAGACACCTTCCATCAAAGGAAATTGATGTTAATATTATTTGCAAACACCAGTACAATAGAGCAAAATCATTGTTTTTTTTTGTTCAACCATTAACAAATAATATAAAGAGTGGCTAGAATAAATCCATTTCTCACCTTCTTTTTCGAACTCCCCCGAATCGTTGATGACAGCATCGGAAAAACTACACAGAATCACTAGCCACAAAAAGAAAAACATATTCAAGCTTTTTGAACAAGCTTTAAATGAATTCACTGCACCAAAAGCTCTTTTTGTGGGAGCTTTTAAGCACTCACAAATTGTCACATACATCATTATAATATTCAAATTACAACGTCGTTTGTACAATCACTGCATTATAACAACACACTGCTCACATTCAATTAATTTTATTTCACCGTATTACAACCGAGAAGTGTTTTAGTTTTTATTTTCATTTTTATTCTCTCGGAAAGAAAATAATAACGTGATTATTTTTTAACATGCTGTTGCAGTCAGCTCAAGTCGCTGAGGAGAAATTACGATCTGAAACAAATGGAAATAAAATTAATTTCATGTTGAGAAACAAGAAAAAAATGTGTTTTATAAAATAACGTGATTTCTATTCGGTTAATATTTTTACTGCGTTATTTTCATACACAATTTAATATGAACGAATTCTTAAGACTGAATGTTTTCAATAATAATTCAATCTTGCATTTGAACCCATTTATTGTCGGGTCGGTGGCGCAACCATCAACGTAGTATACTAACACCACGAATCACACGGGCTCGAGTCCTATTACGAACAGCATTTTTGCAATCGATTTGGAGATTTCTCTTCTAAGGATTCTGATACTAATATAACGACGCCTAATGAGAGCGATTAATTAACCATTTGTTCTTAATCTAGCCCTATCCTTCTCTCCTTGCAACTGTTTTCAAAAAAAGAGATGTTGAGTGACTTACTAACAAGCAATTCTCGTATAAAAATGTATCAAGATTATAGATAATATTTTTTAAAATATACCTGCTCTCTACTCTGAGCATTTTGCTTAAATACAGTGCCGCGTAAATTTACTGTCCGATTACACATTTATTTTCAGTCTTTCTTAAAATGAAAACTGATTTTAGATTTCGACTGAAGATGCTTGGTGTAATTTCAATATTAAACTTGAATCGTTCAAATTATATAAATTCACACAAGTTTATCACTAATGACCCGGGTTTCGCCTTTCGGCATCTTTAGGAGTTCAAGTGCATGGATGTACTTGAACTGACAAAAAGCGAATCCCGGGTTGTTAGTGACAAAACTTATTTATACCTACATAATTTTAACGATTCAAATGTAAAACTGATTATTATTCTTAAGATATAAATTTCAAAAAAAATGTGTAATTTGTTTTATACTGTATACAGATAGGGGAGGGGGTATGATACAAACATTTATATGGTACGGTATATCCCAAAGAAAAAAAATTCAACAATGGTGGTTCATCTATCATATTTAAAATTGAAGAGTGCATGGTTTCATTCAAAAAAATGTAAGGTATCAAAAAGTATTTCAAATCATCCTTCAAAATATGGATTTCTAATCATAAGTTACTTTATGGAACTCTAAAATATTCTTAGTAAAATACGATTCCAATGTTATAAAATATCAGTAATGTAAACAAAACACGTATGTATGTACATATCTATTTACTATTCTAAATACACTCATAACAAAATCCGAGTACCAAACCAGATCATTGATCCAGATAGAGGGCGCGGAAAAAAAAGGAGCCAGAAAATCTCACGGGAGGCTTACTGCATCAGCTCGGGAATACCACATCAGTCAACTTCCACCTCGCTTCGCGCTGACAGTTCCTCCTTTGACATCACCCTGACATCTGATGTCTAGCACAGCCTGCTCAACACATGTGAGCCTGTCATATTATCAATTGCATGGCGCCTTAGTCTATACGCCCACTTTAATAGGCACATTCGTGAGAAATACGTGAAATTATTAGATTTAATTAAGTTTAGTGATGGAAGAAATTTTATTAGAAATTTATGGTGTTTTACCCTGTAAAAGTTTTTTGAAAAATAAACACAAATTATTTATCTATACATGAACAATTTAATGCAATAAATATCTGTAACGATCAATAATAGGATCACAAATTAGTGAAACTACACTCGATATCAATTTTTGGGTTAAATCCCAGAATTAAATCGTTCATATTTAATTTAGAATTATTTTCATTTCGTACACTTCTATAAAATTCTTGGTCGAACACGACCCGGGTTTCGCCTCTCGGCATCTTCCGGTTCTAATCAGTGCGCGAATGCACTCGAACTGACGGATGCATTAATCATTGCATTCGCACACTTATGGAAGTGTACAAAATGAAAATAATTCTAAATTAACATTGAATTTCCATCAAGCACCTTCAGTCGAAATTTTAAACGTTCATATTTAATTGATTTCTCAATTGAGCTAAATATTATTCTCTTGTTATTTTATAATTAGGCACTCCATCCCTAAAATCAAGGCATTAAATTTACTTCTTCCCCAGCCCAACAAAAAAAATTAATAAGCTATTTTTATAAATACATTTCAAAAATATATAAATAAGTTATATCTTAGCTATAGCATATGTTGAATTATTTATCTAGGCACTATTTTTATTTGTTGGGGAGAAAAAAATATAATTTATAAGAAACAATATTTTCATCAGGTTAAAATATCAAAGTATGTACTTCTGTTGAATACTTTTGTATTTTTACCTTAGCACAATAGAGTTCTAGCAATTAAATTACAATTCAATTAATAAAGGGAAAATGGTTAAATCACACCGCGTTATATATAATATATATTACATATTGTATGTATAAATTAAACCCGTGTCCGCTCCTAATGTGTAGCATATCTTATCAGAATAAAGCTTATCTCAACAGAATAACTGTTTGTTATTCAATTTCTGAACCTCCTTTTTTTAAATGAAGAGGTAAAAATAGATGGGTAGGCCACGAAAGGACTAGTTGTCAACTAATCGCTCTCTCTACGTCGTTTTTTTGTTATCAGATGAGTGGGAGAAAATTTCAGACATGGATTCCGAATGTAGTTCATCTTAAACATTTTTTTTTCAAATATAATTACTTGTCATTTACTTTCGAAGATAGTAGACATTGAAGGATGGAAAATATTTTGCGATTCAAAAGTATTTTTTTTACTATCGCTATTTTTATTATAATAAAAATGTTAACTCAACCAGGGCTGTGGAGTAAAAGTCAGTGCCGGAGTCAGATGTTTTTTTTATTAGATATTGAAAAAATATTAGTCTATTCTTCATATTAATAGAATTATTCTAGTGACTAGACCAGTGGAGGGGAACCTGCGGCTTTTTGGCTACTCTGATGCGGCCTTTTGATTTGATCAAAATATTCACTTTGATCAAAAAATTAAATGAAAGATTTTGGAAAAAGAGCGTAATCAACCCGTTATATATTCGACAGTAGAAAAAAAGGGAGGGAGGTGTCAACGTTTTCTTTACTGTGGCCTTATTTTGAATTAGATAAATGAATGTGGCCTTTAGAAATGAAAAGGTTCCCCGCCTCTAGACAAGACTGATCTGATGATATACATATGTGTAAGTTGATTGGAAATTATTGTTATAATCATTTCAGAGTCTGAGTCGGAGTCGTTTATTTTTTTATCAGACTCCCCAGCCCTGATCTCAACAAAAAAAACTAATTAACATCGGATCATTACAGAGAAAGTAAAAAGCATAAAAATCGTTTAATTTTCGGAGTAAAATTTAATACGCCTTTCAACTTTGCCAGAATTAAGTGACTTTAATGCGAAAGACAAGGTCAAAATAAGACATTATCGTTTTATTGTAATATTTTGTACAATTAACTCGAGTCGCTCCCGCTGACACAAATCAAGATAGCTGCTTTTGAAACTGAAGGACTTATCTGAAACCAATTTGACACGTTCGTCAACCGCATATTTGTGTTCTTTATACAAAGTAAATTTATTAAACGAAATATTGTTTAACTTAAAACAACATTTTTGCCACTCTAATCTCTCGTTTAGAGGTGTTCAAGAATCTTCGTCTTTTGATACCCGAGTACTCGAGTATTTTCTATTGTAATCACCTGAGTGCTTTAAAAACTTTTGATTACTTTCTTTGATATTTAAGACGTCCGATGAAAGGAGTATTCGGGCTATTTTTAGTTAATTTATCAAAATAATATTGACACTTAAATATTGTGACGAAGAATTTTTGCTTACGGTGTATATATACTTCATGAGTATACTAATAATACATGAATAAATATTGTATCCAATCAATAAACGTTTATTGACAAATTATTTTTTAAAAAAAATGTGTTCCCACATGTAATAATCAATAAATATTCTTTAGTGTTCGTCTTAAATGAATAAAAAATAAATTTATAACAAATATAGCCGGCATAGTAAAACGAACGCTTCCTAACTGCAGCTACAAACTAATTATTTCAGATAATTGTTACGATAGTATAATTAATGCCGAAATAGATGTTTGCAATATTTTGAAATTTTAAATTAAAATTGACAATCTAATTACTCTACAGTTTGGTTTACTGTTCATGACTTATGTTCCTTACATCATTGTAAGAAAAATGTATCACATGGACATTGATTTTAATTCTTCGCTTATAAATGATAAATTAGTTCAGTCTATTTATTTTTTTACTATAAGCTTTGAGGGTGAGAGAAGAATATTTGGCAATCTTTGAATAAAATTAATTTCTCACATTTAATCTGTTCACTACTAATACTTAGTGGAAAAGCATTATAATCAAATAAAAACAATCTTTTGTAGTAATCGTAAATTTATTTAATAAGATCAGGAATGGTTTCGCCTTCCCACTGATATTTTTTTTATTTTATTTTAAACCAATACTTCTAGTTTAAATGCTCGTGATGAGTGAAACCTGAAAATATAAAAAAATCTGTGGAATTATGTAGTATCTTTTTTTTGTAGAATTACATAAATTAAATTCCGGCTTGTCGAGAACAAATTCTACAATGTTAAAAATGAGTTTCTTTTACCGAGTTATATAATAATATTATGAAAAAATCAAATATTCTTAAAATAAATAATTATTAATTAACTTTTAATTTCTGCACACTGTAGTGCATGCAACCAAGTCTTGAAGAATTTCTTCTCGGGACATTTCTGGCAAAATTTTGAACACGACTAACGTTGTTACGCTACGGAATACACCCTATAAAAGAGTGTGAAGCCGTAGCGGGTGGTGGTGGGTACAACGTTGAGTACCCTAGGGAATTAAAAAAAAAAAATGAAACCGGGGGGGAAACTATGCATTTGATAACTATCAATGATAACAGGGCATATGGCAGAATATGTTTGTGTTACATATGAATTATTTTAACGAACTCTTGTCGTTATACAAATAAATATAACAAAAATAAAAATAAGAGTAGTCGAATTATCGATGACCCATAAAATGTTTTTAACAACTACCCCTTACTCATACCGTATTCGAATTGATACCCCATCTTTAATCTCGCAACGAGATCGATTTTAATTAACAGCTTTCTCTATAATGTTATGGTTCTGACGTAAACATGACAAGTCTGGTTTTCATTGTCGAAAATGGATATAAACATTTTTGAAAAGGTACTAAAACACCTGTCAGTGTGCTCATTTCAAATACAGCGATCAAATAACAGTAAAATAATTCAAAGAATAACCAAAATTCTGTCTCGGGGCAAATATTTTGCTGTCTTTTTATGCTCATACTAAATATAATGATGAAATAAAATTTACATTTTTCATAATCGAATCATTTAAAAAATGTATATTTTTGATTAGTTATATCTTATTATTAAAAACGAATAGCGAAGCAATTACAAATTTATGAATTTTCAATGAACTAATCGTCACAATTTTGTTTGTTGTTTTTTATTATACGTGTATTATAACACTCATAAATAAATTTCAATCTAAATAAACTTAATGTGCTTTTAATTTAATTTGAATTTAAGTGAAATTTAAAGCACTATTCTGTTATAATAAGACATTTATTTAATATGATCAGAACCTGTTTATTATCAGTTAAAATGCTTGTGATGTGATGTGATGATAAAAGTAAAATTTTGCGAGAATTGTCAAATAGTTACCAATCAATCAATCAAACAAAAGAAAGTTCTCTCTTTTCAAGCATTTTCTTTGTTTCAACTCAGGCATCTGGCATATGGATAATTCAAAAATGTTCATTGATCTTCCATTCGTAGAGCATACTGAGAGAAAGAGGTTATTATCTAATGACTTAATTTACGCTTCAGTTTTAAATTGGTGTAGGATAGAGGGAGTTTAAAACATATGAAAATGATTTTTTCTAGTCAATTAAGACCTTGCAAAGTGAAGTGAGCCAATTGATATTTTATGAAAAATAAATAAGATGCGTTATAATATTTTACTTGTCTTAAACTTTTAACTGCCGTAAAAGAAAGTATGTATTTACCTAGCACGCCGAATATAATTTTAAATTAATAATTTAATTAGTTATTGACAAGTAACTGGCGTGTTGAGCACGAAAAATGTTACGAAATATCTTGTCTGTGGCAGACATCGAGCTAAAATATCATAAAATTGAAGTGACCTCAGTAAATACACATTACAATCCACCAAAACACCAAGTAAAGACGTGATTGTACTTAAAAGTCAAATATATTTTTTCCATTTACTTTTTGGCTCACTTAATTCAATAATTCAAATGCTCATTTTAATATCTTTAGCCTTTCTTGATCACAAAATTGTATTCAGTTAGAACACTTAAATTGCCGCTATCTAGAGGTAAAACTATATCACCTCCACGTATACAATTATTCAGTAAACAAGCTTCCGTTTGATGATGGTTATATTAAAATAAAATGCGATGCGATAAACAGACACTGGTTTGGATGTGTTAAGGGGAAGGGTGTCGCCATCTGGCATAACTTAACGACGCTAATTCACCGTTATTCCTTAAGAATTATTACGCATTAAAAGCTCCTTTTTGATAATTATACAGTTTCGTTGAGCTTGAAGCCAGAAGTAGCGACTTCTTAACAACAGCCTTATACAAATATACATATATACGTCACACTAGCTAAGTGTTCTGGCGTATAAATAAGATATTTTAATGTGAAATCGATTTGCTAAATGGTTTCGGGTCATTAGCTGATTGAACCTTTTTCGTTTCGGTCAGTTAGTACTGAAACAGTTTCTAATTCTTTTCAAGTGTGAGCTGTCAGTTTAAAGGTTTACATTTTTTAATAAACTTATAGTTAATTATACTTTTTCAAGCATAAGAAAGCATTTATATATATATTTTTTTATCATTTTAATTGAATTAAAATAATAGGGTAAAAATAGCAACGTATTTAATTCTATAGTTTTTATATTTATTAGTTGATAGCAATTTCGGCCTTCAAACATTATGGGTTTTAGCAGCGGTGATGGATTGATATTCATTGATTGCTAAAACCCAAAATGTAATTAATAATAAATATGTTTTTAATTTATCCTAAGTTTCCTTAAAAAGTGTCATATTTAAATAGCTTCTAAACACTTGAGTCATATTTAATAAGTGTAATACTATATTTGTAGTATTGATTGGGGTGTTAGAGTGAATAACAAGATGCATTGTGTATTTTTTTGGAGCAAGTATATATAACTGAGCAAAATGTAAGTTTAAACATAGTTCTGACGATGAGGAAAGCCGAAATAGCTGTCAACTAATAAATATAAAACTGTAGAACTAAATATATTGCTATTTTTACCTTATTATAATGGAGTTGTACCAAATTAATGCCAAGTTAATCAATGAATTAAAATCCATCAGGCACAATAGATATAAAAAATCAATATTGCTAATTTACTGGTGAGAATTTTAAAAGCCATACATTTTTCGGGTACATGGCGCAGCAGTCAACGCTGTCAGCTTCTGTTACGGATTTCACGGGTTCGAGTCCCAATACAAACAACATTTTTTCAATCCTTTCCACTCTTCCAATCCTAAAATACCAGGGAATAGCGAGAGCTATTAGATAAAAACTAAAACTCTAAAAAATGATTGCTTTTCAGACATCTTTGATTCTTACATTAAATTTTCTATCTGTCTGCCCAACATAAGCAGCTTAACAGTCTTGACAGGTTGAGCGATAAAAATATTCTGAATGATCTTTATTATTTGATAAAGTTGTTAAATTTATAAAAAGCGGGTTGTATGTGGTCTGGTAAAGATTTAGAAATATTTGAAGATATGTTTTCGAAAATTCTTTAACACAACAAGTGAAATACCAAAGTTATCAAATTTAATTAATAATGTTAGAGGTGTTCAACATTTTAATTTGTGTAAGCTGAGAGTCACTTGTTCATAGTTTCTACTGTACTTTGTAAATTCTTTTCAATGCCTATGGTTTATTACACCTTTTTATTTCAATTTGTTTTTGTATAAATAGCATTTTTAAGTTATATTTCTTATCAGTAGACGATGCTCGCCATGAGCGAAGCCGGTCCTGATCTTGATAAAGAAAAAGTTGAAGTAAGAAGAAAGGAATATTGTTTTGTTGTTAATATAAATTTATTTTTTAAGATTTCGACTGAAGGTGCTTGGTGGAATTTCAATATTAAATTTGAATTGTTCAATTCAAATTATGTACTGGTAGAATCGTTCAAATAATGTACAATTTCCCAGATTTTGTGATCTGTGAGAATGTACATAGTTTGAACGATTCAAATTTAATATAAATTTAGTTTTTTATTTAAAATGAATTTCCACAAAGCTGCCGCCGAATCTTTCGAAGATATTTTCATTTGATCCTAACTCAGAACTATCAATCTGTTACTTACCAACTTCTGTCAGGTCAGTGATGATAATATAATTCTAAAATTCTAACGATGAACGAAACAAATATTTGGTAAAGTGTGAAATAAGTAAAAAAATATCTTTTATATGATAAAAATTAAGCAGTAGTGTCCTGTTATAGTATAGTATCCTTGACTATGTAATGGTATTACAGGATATTATGTTCTTGGCCTTACACAACTGACATTAATAATAGACAATCTGTCATTTGTCATGCTGTCTGGTAAAGTGGCTACTGCATCACGCAATATCTACTACTTTAACCCTCAATTAACTCAATCACATTAAACACACTAGTCAATGAAACTATTTTTGTATTTTTATAGTTATTGTTCCTAGACGAACATTAGAATACTGCTTCGTATATTTATTTATTTTAAAAATCGAACGCCGTATGACATTAAGAAAATAAAATTTTATCGCATATTTTACTCACTTTTAGGGTGTTCACTGTCAATACTTGGTGGAAAGGCATTATATTAATAAAAACAATAATCCTTTGTACTTCATTCCACTTTATTTAATATGTCAGGACCGTTGACAATGCTCGCAATGAGCGAAACCGGTCCTGACATATTAAACAAAGTGGAATGAAGTACAAAGGATTATTGTTTTTATTAGCATATTTTACTTATTAAATAACGGATATATTAGACAAAGCAGAAAAATATGTACAAATATTATTTATTAAGAGAAATAAATGTATTGAAAAGCAACATAGCTTCTAGTCGAATATTTTTACCTTTCTAATTCAGTGGTTCTTAGATTGGAATACGTAGATTCATAGGGTTTCGTAAGGTTTTTCAGGGTGGCAGTGGAAAATTTTACATTAAAAAGATATTCAAAACTAAAAATATTGTGAGGTCCGGCACGGAAGCCCACAATTTCGGGTCCTATGACGCAACGGTTAGCGTTGTGGGTTTCTTTGCCGGACCCCCCAGTACGGACAGCATTTTTTCGATTGATTTATTAATTTCTGTTGTTTGTGATGTCTTAATTTTTTTCCCACCTTTCTCATCCTTCAATAACTGGGCGTAGCGAGAGCGATTAGGTAGCCACTAGTCCTTTCCCACCCTTATCTTTCTATCCCTACTACTATCTTTGGAAAAGAGAGCTTGAGCGACTGACAAACAAACAGTTCTCATATTTTTTAAATCTGTTGAGATACTAAAAATAATAAAACATTTTTAGTACTTTTTCCACATAAAATTTATTAGATCAGGACCGGTTTCGCTCATGATGAGCATTGTCAACTGATAAGAAAAACAATAAAACAGTGATATTTATACAAAAGTTAAGTGATAAAAACAAAGTATGACAAACAATTGGTATTACAACCTAGCAAAAGAATTGAAGTAAAATACAAGGAAAATAAACTATAAATAAAAAGTTGAAGACCACTTAGCAATGAAACTATTATGACAAAAACCAATTAGGTATGAATTATCATTACCAAAGTAAAAACCAACAATTAGTGTATATAATAAATAAATCTTAATGTCTGTCATCCAAATTGAGTTTGGAAAATCCAGTAGAGTTTAATCCAGCAAAATTGATTCCTGCGAAAAGAATAAAGGCTGTTGAGAATAAAGAATAAAGAATAAAGGCTGTTGAGATACCTTAATAAGGAGGCCATATACTTCACATTGGGAGAGGACATATAAATTTAAATTAAAAATAGTACCGTTCAACTTGATACCAAAGATTCTGGATTGATTACATTAGTGAGAACATCGTTAACTCAATCAATGGCTTTCGTTTCTGTATTAAACCATAAGTGTTGGTCTTACAAATCCATCAAGGGGTTTTTTTCATCGGAAACTATATATAAGAGAGACGAAATATAATTTGGATATGCTGTTCTAGGCATTATCATAGCACAGTTCTCGTAATTAACGATGAAAAAATGTACCATTAACCACGAAGATAAAAATTGGAAGAATCTATTTTACACTTTTGCTAATAGAGCAATATTTTATTGACTTTTAAAGTCAATAGGCTTGAATAATGAAACCGAAGCACTATTGATTGTATATTGTGACGACTTTAAGCGTATGCAAATCAAAAACAAAGTGTTTTCCATCAAAGCTTAACGGTAAACTATAATATATTAAGTTTACTCTGATTAACTAAGAGTTTATTAGTTTGGATGTAAACATCATTATGGTAGCGTAAATATAGACCAAAAAGAAGACATTTTTCCAAAATGGCCGCTCGCATATTTAAACCGCTGAGTGAAGCGGACAAGCATCTTGGACTTTTTCTTAATTTAAAAAATCAAATAAAACATGGCGCGAACTAAAATAACCGACAAAGTTAACCGTGCTATCAAAATAAATAAACAAACAGTTTCACGGCATCATACCGACATCCCGAGCGTTCGCGGGATTTGCCGAATGCTTAAGAAGGAGCTTTGTATCAGAGGTTATATTGCGTTCAAACCATTTTAGGTCTTTTTTTTGTTTATATTGATTGAGTCAATTTTTTATAAATATTTTCCAAATAGAAAATAGATCAAGTGCAATAATTATTCTCACAATCTTATAAATTTTATTCACACATATTCAAAGTGAACGCAATATTAAATTTGAATCGTTCAAATTATGTACACAAGTTTAGTCACTAACGTCCTGGGTTTTGCCTTCCGGTATCTTCAGGCATTCAAATGCACGGATAGATTTGAATTGACGTTTAGTAAATAAGTGTATATGAAAATAAATGTATCACTAAGTTAAAAGCTATTGATGACGACATGGATTAACTTTACTAACAATTTGAATTTAATGAACGCAATGTTTAGTAAAATTTGATACAAAATCAGAGTTTATATATGACTTCCACAGCAGTTTTGGTTTATTTTATTGATTACATTGATTGAGTTCATTTTTCTAGCATATTTTCCAAATAATGCATTGGTAAAATAATTCTCTCAATCTAAAAAAATAATTCACACACATTTAAAACATTTGGAAAACACAAACTTATTCCGTAAAATATAAATATACCTAAAATCTGCTTGTGACGTTTTGTGTTGCAATCAACCACAAAATTGTTTGAAAAGACTGTTTTTTACTTGATTTTTTTTATTTCTTAACTTAAAGGGGGAATCCCGCAGGCCTTTCGAGCCCTTTCCAGCCAGCCCCTGGATGATACTAATATACAATCTCATCAAAGATCAATTAAGTTAGAATGGTCAGGTATTTCTAATTCTGAATTTCTTAAAATTAAGAACAATAAACAACATCAAAATGCTTCCAGGTAAAGCTTTCCACTAAGTATTGACAGTGAACACAATTTAAATTTTTATATGACACTCATTATTATTTGAAAGGAATTGATTAATAATGTATCATATATAATATGCTAGATATTATTTTTCTGTATATTACCCTTAAATAGAGATGGAGGTTTTTATTCAACAAGGATAAATAGCAATGTCATTGCAATTCTGAGTATTCTGACAGCTATTTGGTTATGTTGATTTCATTATGTCAATACTACCGCATTATCTTTTATTGCCTAAATAAGATAAACACGTATATACAACGTTGAATATTTTGCGATTGTATGTCTCCATTGAAGAGAGGAAGTGTGCATAGACGAAGCCCTGGAAGACGTTCTAAATTTGAATTTCAAAACGGATATTACAGAAGCCTTCCGCGGAACAGCGAGACAAAGAAAAAACAAAACCTACTTGATGAAACAATTATTAAAATTCACTTTTCCATTTAAACTCAGTCCCATCGCTTAACCGAGCAATGTTTTTTTTATCAAAATTTACTCAAGCTGAAAAACATTATCGAAAAATCTGTCAAAGTACAAACGTTTTAGTTTTTAGTAATGGAAATGTTTATTTTAACTAGAAAATATTAATTAAAACATTTTGTTCACAAAATCTAAATTGCCTAGAAACGATTTATTTCGAAATTTAAAACAACAATTTAATATTTATCATAAAACTATAAGCGGTTTCTTTAGCAGTGAGAATTCTTTTACCACTGTTTACTTCAATATTCTTCGGTGAAATTTGGAACAGTGGGACAAAAAAAAGATTTTAACATATTTTATTTTATTTTCTTGGGGCAAATGGTTGAAGTAGTTTTTTTATATCATACATATATCACTTTTGGGGTGTTCACTGTCAACACTTGGTGGAAAGGCATTATATTAATAAAAACACAATAATCCTTTTTTCTTTATCCCACTTTATTTAATATGTCAGGACTGGTTTCGCTCATTGCGAGCATTGACATGCAATGACAATGTCAATGACAATACAATGACAATGTCAGTTGACAATGCTCACAATGAGCGAAACTGGTCCTGACATATTAAATAAAGTGGAATGAAGTACAAAGGATTATTGTGTTTTTATTATTATACATATATAACATAAACAAGAATTAAGAAGACTATACAATACATATTATAATTATAACTTATAAAAACGGTTCTGTAACTATATTGATTTTGATCTGAATATATTTTTTCACTAGTTTGATTTCAATGACGATTAATCTGAATTAGAAAATTATAGTCACTAATAACTATGTAACGTGTAAGATTTTGTTACAATAAGTTTTCGTTTGAGTCAATCAACATTAAATGGTAATTAGGAGAAATGTTATAATGAAATTTCACCACGCACTCTTGGTCAATATCTTCAATTAAAAAAAACCCTTATCTTAATATTAATTAAATTTTAATTAATAAATATCGAATTTTCAAAGTCTAATATAGTTTTCAAATTATTGTTTGTTTTATTTGGACATACTTCATCCCACTCACTTTTAATCCAATCTTAAAACTCGGGACGTCAATAAAAACCAGATTTCTGTGACATCATTAGAAGTGCATATGCTCCACACGAAGTTGTGCAAAATTCTTAAATAAATAGTAGAGAACTGTTCGCCAATGGCTCTCCTATAATATAAAAAAATATTACTCTGCTCATCTACTAACAATCGTGATGTATAAAGCAGTAATATAGACGTCATAAATTGGGGTGCTGTATTCTTTCTTAAGTCTAGTCTATACTTAAGACTGACGGCTTACAGATTTTGGTTCACACCCCTTGCTAAGGAGATAATATTTCTTTCAACTACCTACAAACGTTAAGGGAACGATAAAGTGACAGATGTCTAGCAATTGCTCACCAAGTTTTTACTGTTAGCATTAAAAAAATAGGTAGATAAACGTATTGATAAAAAAATGTACGTAAGCTTTTACAATATTGGTATTGGCGTAGAATCATTTATTTAGGAAACACAAGTCTTAAAATTAAAAAACAGCTAGCTGATTAGTTAACAATAAAGATAAAATACATTACTTAAATAAATCCTGGATTTATTGATTGCAATGCTCTTGTTGTACATAGTTTTATATCGGCAAAACAGAAAGGACACTGAACATCCGAGTTTTAGAACATATGGCAGCCTTTAGATTGAAAAAAGACACGTCTACTTTTGCTAATCACTTAATTTCGGAAGGACACGTGTTCAATCAAGAACAAGGGATAAAAATGTTACACCCAAATACGGACAGTCATAAGCTCTTTTTTCAGGAAATTTAGGAAATAAATAGAGCACAACTGCATAGTCTTCCGATTTTAAATGAAATATTAAACCTACCGGGATCTCCACTTCTATACCTTATATAAATATAATCATAAAACCTTTGCCGACAAACAACTAATACTCAAATCTGTTGGCATTCCCATGAGCTTATCCTTTTCGCCAGCAATGGCTTTGGACTCAGTAATGCATTTATTTCTTATATAAACACGAAACTTTCATTTACTAAGCGTCAGTTCAAGTTCATCCGTGCACTTGAACGCCTGAAGATGCCGAAAGGCGAAACCCGGGTCGTTAGTGACAAAATCTCTGAGAATGTACATAGTTTGAACGATTCAAATTTAATATTGAAATTCCACCAAGCACCTTCAGTCGCAATCTTAAATTACGCCTAGTATGTAATTTATTTAAAAACATAACTTAGAAAAATTAAACTGGAGAATTAGCGGTTATGCTGATATACGCCTACAGAAGTCAGTTTACTTAATACCGAAATAACTATCAAATAATTAATATTGTACTACATATGTATGTACGTTCTTTTTTCGCCTAATTATAATGGACTAGCTGTAAGCCCGTTGCCCAGCAACGTGAGATTTTTGTTGCATAGTATTAATTTTAATTTTATTTTATGTTATTTTATTTTATGGTATTTTATTTTATTTTATTTTATTTCATTTCATTTTTATTTATTTTATTTTATTTTTATAGTTAGCAGAAATTTCGTAAATTATTTAATTTTTGGAATAATGTTTATGTTTGCTAACTACCATTTTTCGTAGTAGCAGAAATTTCGTAAAATATTTAATTTTTGAAGTAATGTTTAAGTTTGCTAACAACCATTTTTCGTAGTAGCAGAAATTTCGTAAATTATTGAATTTTTGGAATAATGTTCAAGTTTGCTAACAACCATTTTTCGTAGGAGCAGAAATTTCGTAAATTATTTAATATTTGGAATAATGTTCAAGTTTGCTAACAACCATTTTTCGTAGGAGTAGAAATTTTGTAAAATATTTAATATTTGAAATAATGTTTAAGTTTGCTAACAACCATTTTTCGTAGTAGCCGAAATATCGTAAATTATTAAATTTTTGGAATAAAGTTGAAGGTTGCTAACAACCATTTGTCGTAGTAGCCGAAATATCGTAAATTATTGAATTTTTGGAATAAAGTTCAAGTTTGCTAACAACCATTTTTCGTAGGAGCAGAAATTTAGTAAATTATTTAATATTTGGAATAATGTTCAAGTTTGCTAACAACCATTTTTCGTAGTAGCAGAAATTTCGTAAATTATTGAATTTTTGGAATAATGTTCAAGTTTGCTAACAACCATTTTTCGTAGGAGCAGAAATTTCGTAAATTATTTAATATTTGGAATAATGTTTAAGTTTGCTAACAACCATTTTTCGTAGAAACAGAAATTTCGTAAATTATTTAATATTTGAAATAATATTCAAGTTTGCTATCAATCATTTTTCGTAGTAGCAGAAATTTCGTAAATTATTTAATTTTTGGAATAATGTTTAAGTTTGCTAACAACCATTTTTCGTAGAAGCAGAAATTTCGTAAATTATTTAATATTTGAAATAATGTCCAAGTTTGCTAACAATCATTTTTCGTAGTAGCCGAAATTTCGTAAATTATTTAATTTTTGGAATAATGTTCAAGTTTGCTAACAACCATTTTTCGTAGGAGCAGAAATTTCGTATATTATTTAAGTTTTGGAATAATGTTTAAGTTTGCTTACAACCATTTTTAGTAGAAGCAGAAATTTCGTAAATTATTTAATATTTGAAATAATGTTTGAGTTTGCTAACAACCATTTTTCGTAGTAGCAGAAATTTCGTAAATTATTTAATATTTGGAATAATGTTTCAGTTTGCTAACAACCATTTTTCGTAGTAGCCGAAATTTCGTAAATTATTATATTTTGGAATAACTTTTAAGTTTGCTAACAACCATTTTTCGTAGTAGCAGAAATTTCGTAAATTATTGAATTTTTGGAATAATGTTTAAGTTTGCTAACAACCATTTTTCGTAGTAGCAGAAATAGACGTTGTAAATTTTTTAATTGTGATTTTTTATTTTATCGAATATTAATATATAGGTATTTATTTTTTGAAAAACTTATCACGCTTATCAATCGGATTTTATTATTTTCATACGATCAAGATGTACTGTGTTTAAAAAAAAATGTTATAAACAAAAAAAAAAAACGTTTAAGGTTAGACTCGAACCACTGACCATCAGCTTACGAATCTGGCGCTCTGCTTTTTGGGTAGAGCGGAATTAAATCTACGTGCGAAAATTAGAACATATATGTTTTGCTTCAAATAAAAAACAAAAGTTTCAAAATTCGAACGTAATTCAATATATATAATGTTATTTTATCGTATCGTATCGTTGTTTGTTTACCCGAGTGGTAAAGCTCTCAACTCATAATTCAAGGACCGTGTTTCGAATCCAGACCAAGGCGCTTTTTTGTATGAGAATTCAATTTTTCAGCGATTTGATATGTTCCATCAAATAATAGTATATAATTACGTCATCGAAAAGGTAGGAATAAAAATGGCGACATCGAGGCTGGTGAGGGGGAGGGGGAGGAGGAGAGGAAATCGAGGAAAATCATAAGTAACAGTGTATATTGGAAAAATATGTCTTAAGTATGAATAAAAAGTGACAGCGCGGCTTGGCAGGAGGAGGAGGGGGAGGGGCAGGGGGAGGGGAAATCGAGGACATCTTACACTCAGACAAACATACGGACATTATCGGCTTTTAATATATAGATTTCTAAAAACTATAACAAAAACAATATTTTACATTAGATGCTTATTTCTTTTTATATATTTTTTTCAATACACAAAATTACGTAATTTTATATTATTGAGTACGACAGACTAAGGGTCGTCTAAGTATATGTCAACAGATTTTTTTTAACAATAACTGTTTTTTTTCTCATTCGCTACGTTACTTAGTTCGCTAGAGAGATGTACGTTAATAATTTACTGCTAGCTCTAACTGTCAAAATTGGTTTTGTTTTCAATTTTAATTTAAGATCTAAGACATGGGTGTTTGTGAAGTCAATTCTCCTTGAGTTAATCTCATGTGACTTTCAAAAAAATTCTCATCGAGTATATCTCGTATGATCTTTCAACTTAAAAATATATGACGTATTGGTGTAAGCTGTAATGTCAAATATATTTTTTAATTTTAAATTAAATTTAAAAAAAATATAGATACATTTTTAAACGAATCTATTGAAAATTAATGTATGAAAGATGCCGCAAAACCTTGAAAATGCAACTGAGTATGAAATTACTGGATTATCAACAAAATTTACTTGGCATTGGAAGTAGACGTGGCTACAAAAGCTCCCATAGTTTCGCCTATAGAAGCTTCCCACATTCCATCAGTTAATATTAAAGAATTTTCTGCTTTGCAATTAGCTAATCGGTCTAATCCTAATATTCAGTGTATTAGTTTTGTGTTAGTGCAGTGTGGAAGTCGATAGAGCGACATATAATAAATTTGTATGCGGTTATTTCGGTGTACAGTGGCAAGTCGTAGCGTGGGCGCTACGAATAGAATCTGCGGCCAACTTCCTATTTATAAAATACAAACTACATGCCTTTGGACGCTTTCATCGACTTGTTTTCCGCTTTCCTATCCTTACTGGTATGTTTTTTTAATGGACGGATATATCAACTGATCACGCACTAGCAATGATTGTAATTTTTCAAATTGTTTATACATGAGATTTAATAAATCGCCACTTATTTGCACGCTACAAATTTCTAATAGTATAAATATCAGCCGCGCACGTCTAATAAGATAGTCTGTTGGTCAAGTAATTAAGCGATGTTTCGTGGAATTACAACGTTGGCAATTTTATTTTTATACAAAAAATTACCAATGAGTTTATAGGGCAAGATCAGCTCTGCTCGATGACTCTCCAACTAAGTAGTAATTTGTTTTTTTCCAGCAAGCTTACTCTAATGGCCTATCATCGGTTATAGTCTCCCTGTTACTTGCGACGAGTTTTTTAGCAGATTTAAATGTATGTATACCCATGAGTATTTATGTATGGTTATATTATGTGGGGATATATATACAATATATTATAAATTTTAATGCATAGGGTGTTCACTTGAATTGGTTTCAATGTGAATTTTTCACCTCTGAAGCGATGACGCCTTTCCGTCGTTAACGATGGAAAGAAAACGCAATAATCAATAACATCAACGATCAAGAATACTATATCTTGCTTACGCGCCAAAAGACTTTGCAAAAAAAAAGGATTGAGAAAGGAATCGACCAGAAGTAAGTTTTTCACTTTCTCTTAGTCTTGTTTTCAGGATCAGATAGAAAATAAGTAAGGAATGTAAAATAATTAAATAAAAAATATGCAGTTTGAATCATAATCAGTCCATATAAACTTTCTTTCCGAGAGTGCAACCCATCAAAATATTGTCATCCACTCTATTACATGACATTGTTGATCTATCGGTGCATATTTACTTATTTTTATTCACACACTACACAATCATGACGTATAAAATAGCTTTACTATTAACTAATATAGCAGCGTTACACAAGCGTCCTGTTTTACAATAAAACTGATCATCGTGACACACTTATCTAAATAAGCTATATTTACACATGCTTCCCGTCAAAAGATTTCTCCGTTAACAACTATACATTATGAATTGCAAAGCGAGACTATTTCGATTGTTATATAAATGCACGTAAAACCATGACGTCATTATATGAATATGACTATATCATATGTTATAAAAATAACGTATATTTTAACTATTAATATATTTAATAAAAGGGAAATCGAGTGCTACTGCTTCTATTCCTGTGTCATTTATTAACAAGAATAATTCGTTTTTTGAAAATAGCTTGTAATTGCTATAGATAGCTCATTAAAGTTTGTAGAGTCGGTGCCTGTCATGGCCGCAACGCAACCCGCAGCAATATTGATTTTAATTTATAATATTGTAGTTATTATCAATTATTTTTTGTACACTGCGGTCTCCAAAGAACTGTCGATTTTTATAATACTTTTAATTAACACATTCCTACGAATTATTTTCAAAGATAAACATTCCCTATCGTATTTATTTTAACAGTATAACTAATAAAAACAACTGTTGTGACGCTTAACAGAGCTACACGGCCTAGATTGGCTATTTTAGTTCCGACTTTTGCCGGCGGACAAGTTATATAGTAAATAGAGTCAAGCTCATTTTCATATTGGCTACCTGTATTTCTTCTTAACATGATATTTCTTAATTGAATAATCCTTCAATTCAATTGCTTATCATGTTAACCTCACCTTAAAAGGTTTTTCCGTATATTCGACATTATTGCCAACTATTCAACAAGGTTCAATGCCAACTATTTTTTGAAATTTGAAAGATACATCGATAGCAACTGCCTTTTGTGATGTATTTTATAGTAAGTTTTATCCACTAAAAATCTAAATTCCATGATTTTTTTTCGCCATGTCCGCTCTTGATGTGAAGCATGTGAGACTCTTAATGGAGTTAATCTTGACAGAAAAGTTTCTACGAGAAGTGGTTGTCAGTCAGTTTTTATACCAATATTTCTTTCAAATAGTAGGAATTAAATAATATGACTAGTGGTTAGCTAATCGCTCTCGGTACGCCACCTTGTTTGATAATATAGATGGTAGAAAAGAATTTAAGAAATCACATATGTACATCTATGCTTTCAAACACAAATTCATTATCGATTGAAAAAATAATTTATAAAACTGTCCGTACTGAAATTCAAGCCCGTGACCTTTGTAACCGAAGCCAACGACGTTGACCACTCGACTACGCAAGCGGCAATACAATGTAATATTAAATTATTGCATGCAAGTATCAAACTAAAGATATTTTTATAGTTTATTATAAAACGAAATGTGTGAGGCTTCCGGGACAACGTTCCAATTAATTTTGCGTTCAATTTTCTATGACATAGTTCAAGCAAAAATATTTATAGTAAAAAAAATAGTTTGAAAATAAAAATACTAAAAATAAAATGAATTCACCTTACGGGGCTAGTTTTTACGTCGTATTTACGAGAACTTATATTTGGGCGTTTGTGTACAGCTTCAAAGGCTTTTTTTATTTGATGTGATCTCAGATATCTTATTTATTTTTGGCAGTTATGAATTCTTCGTGCGCCGAACATATAAACGTTTAAATTCATCGATTGGTTAACATCATTACGAATCGGGAAGATATGTTAGCGTTTAGATTTTACGTTTTTTTTTTAAATAAACAAAAAAATTGGACTAGCTCAACCAGAAATAAAATGCGGTAAAATTTAACGTCTATAATATTTTAGGTCACTGATCTGAGCATAAAAATGTTTTAAGTTGCAAAACATCACATGTTACAAAGTAAATATTTAATACGTTAACGAAACGAAATAAATTTGATCGCTCAGATTTAAAAAAAAACATAATATTTCTAGTTAAAAATATATTTTGTATATTCAATACTATGGATTTATTATTGAGTATTGTCGGTAATTTTCTACAACCTTGTATCAAAAAAAATACATTTTTTCAAGAGACACATAAATTTACTTTATTCTACCGCTGTCGCTTTCTATTGCTATTAAACACCCCTGGAATGGTTTTGTCCCAATAAGTTTGAGGCAGTTAATAAAGTAGGAATCAAAGACGTTTCTACCCATACGATATTCAACTTCAAGCTTAATAAAATACACGATCATATTATTTGCCAAATTATTTGTATATATTTCTTAGGGTTTGAGTTATGGAAATATATGTGTATTGAAATTCTGAATTCATAACATCAAAAAATCAAAACTGACAAAAGTTGAGATACGTGTTTGTAGAAAATTAACGTTGATATGATCTCACATTTTCACAAATTAAATTCAATTGAACATTATTTGACTGTTCCAAATTAAACGGATAATTATTTTACATTTTTTATTTTAAGCAAAGATGCTATTCAAATAGGTTTTAAATTTCACTTTTCCGACAATTATGATATAAGAGTTAACTATTGATTATATATAGATTTCGTAGCTTGCCCTTCTTCACTGCCATAATGTTTGTATTTTTTTGTTGAAACTCGATTACTTCAATGGATTTAAAGGACAGCATTTTTTTATAATAGTTTCATGTTCATTTTAGAGAAATTCGACCTGTATTTTGCCATCACATTATCTTTTAAAATAATTCTGACGGTAGCGCTATGTCGAAATAGCTATCAATACTATATCACAATTCTTTTGAAAGTTAATAATTATCTTCGTTGACTTGCGGTTAAATATGCCGAACCATTCTTTATAGTATCGTTATTCTGTGTACTATTTCTAAATTTTCTTTATAACCTATGATTTTTTACCAATTCCAAATAGAGTTTATAAATATACATTCAAATCTGCAGATCCTCATTGTTTCATCGCTTTCGCAATATAATATAATATTTATTAATCAAGCAAACTTTTAAACTGCCTGTTTATACCGTTTGCATACTACTAAAACGTAAAAATAAATTGTCAGCAATAATCAAGCCATTTAACAATTAGGCTGCATTTTAATGTATATTGTGCCGTATAATTTCTTCCAGATCTGTTGGTTCACTTTTTCATTTCGTTTGTAATCCTTACGCGTTATGCCAAACAGTCAACACCTGTTACTACATTGCGGAATTTTCACCCACACGTTCACAGAAAAAGTAATATGCATTCACATTAGTTAAATAGTTTAAGCTTTTTGGTAAATAGAAGTTTTTTTTCGCATTTCGCAACCGAAATGAAGTCACACCCAATATCTACAATTGTTTTGTTAAAGAAAATGGTCTCGAAATGTGTTGATTATTATTGGAGACAGGATTTATTATAAGCTTCAGTATTCAATTTAGTATTCAATGCTATATTGCATAATATTTAATCGTATATAGAACAATAATATGTAGAAAATGAACTTATCTGGCAGAATATGTTATTCGGCTAAATTGATTTATTCGCATCATTTATTATCATGATACTATTAGATAAATATGGCCAGTAAGAGTAAACGTCTTCCTTTTATGTTAACACCAAACCACAACGTTATAGTTCCAACCTATTTCAATTCTTTGTAGTTTTTCAAAGCAGCACATTCCTTCGATAAAGCAATCAAGAAATCTATCTATTTCTGTATGACCTATTTTATGTTAATTCATTGTTTCTTGCGTTTATTTTATAAAGTGTTAAAAACAATCAAAATTACGACTATTTCATTATACGTCAAAACTATTTATTCGACGTAAAAGAGCCATTGAAAAAATCTGATGGCAATGAATCGTTCCGTCAACTCTTTCAGCAGTTTTCTTGAAATAAATGAGTTGACGGAATCGTTTGATGAATCTCTTGGCTGGCCTACATGACACTGTCAAAATAAACACGCGTAGAATGATTATTGATTTGAATCTTTCAAGATGTTTCCCGTACTTTAATGGACGAATGTGGAAACGGATGCCAAGAGATAGTTTCTTCAAATATGTGACTAACATTTTTAAATATTTCAGCCCCCTCGTTCAAGACCTTAATAAATTTTAGTTTTTTTTAATCGTTGATAGATTTTAATTTACGCTTTCTGTTAATACTGATGACTGACACTTTTTTCACAAATAGAGATTAAAGTACAACTAAAAATTACCTATCACTAGTTTTCTTTTTGTATTTAGATGCGTAGAGTTTGTCGCCTGCTGTGGCTTAGTTGGTTAGAGCTTGCTCTACCGATCACGCAGGTATGGGTTCGATTCCCAGTGAGATCACAGTAAATTTGAGAATTATTCAATTCTGGGTGTTTTTGATGTCAATTCACATTCTTTTCTCTCCTTCCATCCTTCTGATCCTTTAGTATCTGGGTGTAGTAATAGCGATTAGCTAACCACTAGTCCTGTTCTTAACTTATCCTTCTTTTCCTACTATTCACTTTGAATAAAGTAAGGTTGAGCGTCTGAGTAATAAACAGTTTTCGTAGAAAAAACTTCTGTTGAGAAACCTCTATTAGGAGGCTATATGCTTCACATTGGGAGCGGACATGGATAAAAAATGTAGATTTTTGCATAATTGAAATTAATAAATATAAATAATCTATCATTATTCAAAAAACAAATACTCATTTGTTCTACATAATTCCACTTTTATTATAATCGATCAATTCCTATTTAGCTCATGACGAGCATTATCAACTTATAAGAGAGTACGTTTATTTTTAATATAATGTCTTTTAACCAAGTATTGACATTAAAATTAATCTCTCAGTAACATACAAATACAACTTGAAGTATGGTTCTGTCAGCGTTGCAATAAATTTGAATCGTATTGAGATAAATGACTAAATGATTGACTAAAAAGATGAGACAGATAATAATTATCACTCAATTACAAGATTAGATGTATCAAAACTTTGGTCGACCATTATCCTCTTATTCCTTTATGGTAAACAATTCAAACATTTCAGTCCTCAATATCCCAGGTCATAAATTAATAAATTACTGGCGTAATGCAATTTGATTTCATAGCCGGTATCGCAATGCCCGGACAGGTGATTTCCGATATTTCTGTTGGCGTTTCAAGAACAACAAGCGATCTAAAATTGAATTTACGCGATGTTATTGCGTTGCTTTAATAACATACCGGGATGTAAAGTTTTGATTCGAGCTTTGTTTATATTCCCAATATAAATGTTTATAGTGTGGCAATATTTATAGTACAACCATATTTTTAGTATTACTATGGCGGTTGTAAAACTGGCTTAACAATGTGGAAGTTGCACAACGAAGATTTTTACAGTGTAAACTAACACTGCAGTGTCTTAAAAGTAATACATTACTGATATGTATTTCTGTTTCGTTTAACTTGAAGTTATACGTATACCATAGTTTTGTTAACTCTCGCGGCTCGGAGACTAGAAAAATACTTCTTTGCCGATGGGGTCGTTTAGGGACCCGGGTAGTTTCCTCATTATTGACCTTATTCTTATGAATTTCAAAAAAAAATAGTCTAAGGGCCTTAAAATATCTCTCTGCATCATTCCTCATACATTTTTTTTTATAGAAATCCGTAGTTTTTCAATAAATAATCATGTTTTAAGTTGCGCGTAAAAAGCACAGATATGGAATTACAACTGACGAATTTAGTCCAGCTATCTTACGAACGATCGTTATCGCATGCGCTTATCGCCTTATCGCGTTATCGCGTATTTATATAAACTACAAAAGGTCCAAAAAACTATGATATAAGAATACCTTAATTATAAACATTGACAAACTTCTTCATTTTTCACGGTAGATACGCCGATAGGTAGAGTCGACTTTTTTTTACCATGTCCGCTCCCAATATGGAGCATATGGACTCCTAATGGAGTTTATCTCAACAGAAGTATTTCTACGACAACTGCTTGTTACTCAGTTGCTCAACCTCTCTTTTTCCAAAGAGAGTAGGAATAGAAGGATAGGGCTAGGGCAGGACTAGTGGCTAGCTAATCGCTCTCGATACACCAGTTCATAGGATAAGATGAGTGGGAGAGGGGAATTCAACACAGCACATACATCCATGCCTTTGAACAGAAATTCATAAATCGAGTGAAAAATCAATTTGTAAAACTGCCCGTACTGGGATACCCGTGCCCGTGCCCTCCATAACGGTAGCTAACGACGTTGACCACTCGACCCCACAGGCGAATAAAAGACTACTGCTCTAAAATAAAAACCGTCCCCAACTCCAAAGAATTTTTTCAAGTATTTCATTTTAACATATATATTACATGTATACCATCAGATCATCCTTAATCAGCCTAGCATTCAGTGGCAACAGAATGGATTCTCGTGGTTTGAATATAAATTTTTTTAAATGGGTCCAATTCGTAAGGTTTTTCCGACTCAACAAGCTCCGGACAAGACTTTCGATACCACGACTTCAGACTCTGACTATACAGTTCTGGTTATGATATGCAATAAGTCCAAAATATTCCACATTTTAATTTGACAAAGCGATCAATTTAAAATTCGGTGGAGTTTCTGTTTTATTTTCATAATTTCTTTTTCGCTTGGCGGGATAAATCTTTAAAAAGTCACTAAAAGTATTTTTTTTTGTTATGAAGAAAAAACCAAGTAAAAAGTTTATTTAAAGTAAATTTACAAGTGATGTTAGGATGAACAACATTTTAACAGAACCATGTCCATGCACAACATTTACTTTAAGTTTCTAAAAACATATCCAAACTTTGAAGCTCAATATATCCATTTTGCAAATTCGCAGTTGGTTACCTTTTGTTAAACTTTAACCGAATACTGAGAAATTTTAAATAAATTCTAGGTATATATATGTTCTAGGTTATTTTACATTTACAGCCATTCAAAATATTTTTTAATTAATGACTCCTTTATTGCTAACCGTCATTCAACTACGAAAAAATGCTGTTTTATCCCAAGTCTAAAAAGAAGACTTCATTTACAAACTATTGGCAGGTATTTGGGTTCAACGCACTGATTTGCGTAAGAAAATTACCTCACAAAATCTTTCAGCATAGATCATTTACGCTTTTTTTTTAAATATGTGTGGTCTTGTTTTTCAAAGTTGCACTAGAAAAAACTGCAAATGTATTACATTTTTTTTACACGCAATTTTAAGAGATTGCAAAATATTAGTCATAAATTTTCATGTTTACTTAATTACCTGGATATAAATATTTCTTGGCCACTAAAGCAAGGTCGCCCGTCACAAAATAAAACTTCTTGCGACACTGAAGTAAATGGTACATATTTCTTTGAATGTTAATTCCGCTTTGGCTTTTATTTTAACATACATTCATAATATTGTAAACATTATTTTTTTATCGAAACGTGACTATAAGATATCATTGAAACGATGTGCTAAGTACGATTTTCACGTTATCTTTCAGCAATTAAGCATTTTCAAATAATATTCTGAAGAAACAACAATACTCTACTTCAGTGGTAGGGAAACTGCAGTCTCTTGATAAGTCTGGTGCGGCCTTTCGACTTGTGACATTTTTTTTAAAAATAAATCTGGATATTTTTTTTATAAATACACAATTTTATAAAAAAAAATATTTTCTTTGATCAAATTTTTTTTCAAAAGGTCTCAACGTTTTTTTTACTGCAGCCTTGTGTTAAATCAGATAGATGAATGTGGCCTTTAAAAATGAAAATTTCCCTTACCTCTGCCCTACTAATTGAAACGAACAGCTTCATCAGTACTTTTATAAAATATAGCACTTTAAATATAAATCAGAGTTAAAGATTATTGATAGAATTTACGACTTCTAGGTAGAACTTCATTATAGTAAGAATAGTAAAAAATGTTTTTTCACAGGAACTTGAAAGAAGCTATTAGTTTATTATTCGATTCTTGTGAAATCAAATACATAAAACATTCACAAACAATATACAAAATATATACGAATATACAAAAAAAATATGTTCACACTCGTCAAATTAAAAAAAAATAAGTATACAAAATGATTTAACTGAGAAAAAATAATTCAACGGAAACACGGAAAATTATATTTTATATCCACTTTCTTGGCAATATTTTTATCAGCGAGACAGCCCCAACAACTAGTGTCTCCTATAATCATATGCATACAATTATTAATGAGTAATATCACAAACTCTTATCTTATCTTTCTCGGTAATTGTTTTGATTTCTGTGAATTTTCAATGAATATTAGTATTCATAATTGATAGAGAAGCCAAATTATACGTTTACTTCTCACGCATTCATATTAATCATTGTTTTATCCTTATAATGATTTTGCCTATTCAACATTCATGTCGCCAAAAGAACAGTCATCTTTACTAGTTAGTATGTATAAGCTAATTTTTATAACAAAATTTGTGTACTAATTCTAGTAATTATGACACATAGCCACAATGCCAAATGTTTAAAGCGGGAAACATTATATTATAACAGTATAAAAAATATTTTTTTTTCTTTCTTGTATTAGAGAATAAAACTATATTTATCTTCAAAATGAGCTACGAGTTAGCAAAAAAAATCTGTGTTTTTTATATGTGTTAGATTCAAAAAATATACATTTCTAAAAAACATTTTTAATTAGAATAAGGTGCTTGATATTTATTTTTAAGTGTGACAATGCTTCGATAAAGTTGGATAGACTAATTGTTGTTAATCTATCTCTCTATACATCGCCCAATTTTAAATTGACATGTAGATTTTAAAAAGCTTAATTTATCTCAAATAATTAAGTTAAACGAAACAAATTGGTTTGCATATTGTCTGTGGAAAGGCGAAATAACCCAGCGTTTTAAAATAGATGTTTTCAATATATGCAACATGATACACGTTCTATCGATAAAGTGGAAGCTGCAAATGTCTATTTAGAATCAAAATTTAGCATTTAAGTTTAACTCGATGGCTGCCACAGACAAGATATCTTGTAAAATTTGTCGTGCTCAACACGCCAGAAACGAGTCATCTTGTCAATAAATAATTAAATTAATAATTGTAAATTATAGCCAGCGTGCTAGGTAATTAATATTAATTATATACGGCAGATAAAAGGTTAAAAAGGGAAAGGTCTTGTAAAAATCGCTAACATGAAAAAGAATTTGAAAATAGTTTTTCTTTAATATGGTTATTAAATAGATATTAGATTGAGTCAATTAAAACCCAGTTTATCTTCGTCTTCGTGCATTTCAAGGTAGTATATATAATATTTAATATTTTGCTTCTGACCCGAAATCATAAAAATCGTTTTTTATATCCCCCTGTAAAAAATATGTGTGGGTTACGTCCTGTTTTCTTTTCACAGTCGATTTCATCAAAACTTTTTTCTTTTACTTTATGTTGTAGATCGAAAGAGTTCGAGATTGCAACTTGATATACTCGTTGAACGGAATATTAAAATATACCAAAGCAAAATACTCGTGAACGCATTCATGTTTTTTTATTTAAATAACGCCAAAAATCTACTACAATCCTTCGCTTGAGTACTTATCCAATTAACAGTTGTACGGTTTGGGCAATTTAGGCGCAACGTTTATTATTTGCGCAAACTGTTTTTCATGCATATTCCCGGAATCCTTAATGAAGTAAGGTGATTATTTAAATTAAAGAAGTGATGAATTTTACTCATATGACACATCCTGTGAGACACTTACGGCTTTTTACCAGCTTCGAAGCGCCGCAGCTAAATATAATAAAATATATTTTTTAATTACGTCCGTCCGGCGTTTAAGACAGCAATCCGTGTCCGCTTTCTTTGGATTTTGAAAAACCACATTTGTAATTTCGGGATCAATACAATGCAATATTTGAATAGGTTAAATGTATCAATATATTCTTATCCGTAAGAATTATGCCAAGACCGAAGCGCAGTGTTCAATGTCGTTGGCTTCAGTTACGGATCTCACAGGTTCAAATCCTAATAAGAAAATCACTCTTTCAATTAATTTCTGTTCGAAGGCATAGATGTTTGTGATACCTAACAAATCTATCCTACCTTTACCACTAGTCCTGCCGTAGACCTATCTTTTCTATTTCTACTTTCTTCAAAAAAATAGAGGTTAAACAACTCGGTAATAAGCAGGTCACATATAAAGACTTCTGACAAACGTTCCAAAAAAACCCTTTCCGATCCTTTAATAATCGGGTGTAGCAAGAGCGATTAGCTAACCACTAGTCCTGTCCTAGCCCTATCCTTCAGTCCTCGTAGAAAAATCTGTTGATATACCTCTATTAGGAGGCCATATGTCCCACATTGAGAGCAGACATGGATAAAAAAAACTTTCATAAACAGAGATCGAGCTATTGGCTAAAAATCATTTTTATTTTAACAATTCCTGTGTACATTTTGTATTGTGAGTCTTTATGGGTAGAATTTACTATTTGATCATTGTTATTGCCTATCGTCAATCTCCCTGTATCATTTCAAATGTTAATTACTTCATGTTGTGGACGTCTATTAGAATTAAATTAACTAAAACGTTTCATTATTTTAAAGAAATTGACAATTCTACTTGTATTTTAAAAATAAGTAATATGTTTATGCTTTAGAGTCAATATAATTTTCATTTCATCGATTCATTCCTTAACACTACTCAAAATAACTCATACCTGCTTGATAATCCGCCTCGACGAATATGAAATTCGCTGTGGACGCATGGCTGGCATACTCTATGAATTTGACGCGTCACGTATCAGAAATACTGACATTGGTCCGTCAAAATTACAACGTAGGCATCCATCCACCGCGACGCCATGCACCCGCGGAGGCATCGCAGCGTCGAACGTGCAGGCTGTATTTACTTCCGGTAGAATGTGCGAGTACGCCGGAAAATCAAAGGATAAGTCGTCAATCAAAATTATTTTAACTACCAATTAATATACTGTTGTGTGATCTATGTCATAGAATCTATGATAATGAAAACAAATGGAAAAAATAACCAAGATATAATTATATATATACTTTAGGTTGAGGGGAAAACAAAAATTTCGAATTCATACTTGATTTAAATAAAAGCAATTAATCTATTCATACAGCCACGACACCATTCCTCTAGTTAAACTGCCTTCTAAAGTTATATGTATATATAATATATATATATACATGTATATCGACTGTGGAAAGGAAAATGGACGTAACCCACACATGAAAAAAAATACAGGAGGCATAAAAAACGTGTTTTGATGATTTTGGGCCATATACAAATTATGAAATATACACAACCTGGAATAGCATGGACACTTCTAAACTAGTGTTTTATTGACATAATCTAATATCAATTAAAGAAATTTTCTAGGAAAAACCTTCTTTTCGGTCTGTTTTCTTGGTTTCAATTTTCACAAGCTCATCTATTTTTAAACATAAAAGCTTAATTGAGGAGCAAACATTCAAAAAGTGTTTTGTCACACAAATACAAAGCTTGGAAAATGATGATTTAAGTGTTGCAAAAGTGACGGTTCGTATGAATGTGTCAACTTTATGATTTAATTTTAATATGAAAAAAACCGTTTTTAACACTAATTTTGATTTCCATTCATAGGTTTTATTATGGGCTATCATAATTGATATAAAACGCCATTTTTCAAAATTTGTGACAAAACTCTTTTTGAATGTTTGCTCCTCAATTTAGATACTAATTCGGCATTTGCAGCTTACACCTTTTTGACAGAACGTGTATCAAGTTTGATACATTGTGATTATTGAAAAAAAGCTGTTTTAAAAAAACTTTGGGTAACGTCCTTTTCCTTTTCACAGTCGATATGTATACCATCAGATCATCTTTAGTCAGCCAAACATGAAATGTCAACACTTGGACAACACTTGGACATCCTTTTTCCTTTCCACAGTCGATATCTATCTGCGAAAATAATGCAGTTTGTGACTAAAAAATTTAAGGAGATAAGTTATATGCCAGTAATTATTTAAAAAATGTATGTTTTTAAACTGTTATTGGTATTATAACATCAACTTTAAACTTAATTTTGTTGCTTCTTCACTTTCTATATGACCAGAAAAATAATCAATGACATATACAAATATGCTTCAAAATACTACTCGTGTTAGCATATCCTCATTTTGAATGATTTTAGATAATTTACTCGGGGGAATTCAAGCTGGAATGAGCATCGAGCCTATCTTGTCCAGCTATCTATCCGTACTGTAAAGCTTAAGAGTAGGTCAAGCTTAAAATGTTTGATAGCGTATGGGCAATGGATATTGACGCTGTAGTTGGATATTGCGAATTCCTAAACGCCTTAGCGATATTCCCAGTAAGCTACGAGTTCAATTTTGTTACACATCTTTAAATATATTGAAGTATCTACCAGATCAGTTACAACCCGCTTATACAACTAAAAACTTAGGGTAACTTTTATTTAATAGTATAGACACGTTAAAATCATTTTCTCAGAGCGGTATCTATCGCCTCACTTGTCAAGACTGTCGTGTTGCTTATATAGGGCAGACTGGTAGAAAATTTAATGTTAGAATTAAATAACACGTAAGGTGTCTAAAAAGCAATTATTTTACAGAGTTTACGAATCATTTGATAGAAAACGATCACAAATTTTCCATATTATAAATAAAAAAGGGTAAGGAATGAAGAACTAGACTTATGTACATACGTAACCGATACTTCGTGATTCTTATTATATTTAATTATTTTTTTGAACCAGTACGTATTATTCATTAATATATCAAAGATGTCTAGTATACCCAATTGTATATATCATTTAATTAAATACTTACATTATACATAATTAATACATTTATTTGTGTTTCATTCCATAATATTAAAATGAGATATATTTGTAATGTTTTTAGGGCTGTAATTCAATACAATAATCCCGCTATTTTTTATAATTTCAATAAAAATTGCTTTAAAGCTGTCAGGAATTTTTTCGCTAAAACTAAACATATTATCAACAGAAAGCAATTGAAAAAATAATGGTTTTAAATCGTCAAGTTGGTTAAGCTACTTAACATATCGACTGTGGAAAGGAAAAAGGACGTAACCCACAGTTTCTTCAAAACAGGTTTTTTTCGATAATCACAATGTATCAAACTTGATACACGTTCTATCAAAAGGATGCAAGCTGCAAATGCCGAATTAGTATCTAAATTTATCTTTTATGTTTGAAAAAGATGACCTTATAAAAAATTAAAACAAAGAAAAAAGACTGAAATAAAGGTTTTTCCTAGACAATTTCTTTAATGAATATTAGATTATGTCAATTAAACACCAGCTTAGAAGTCTCCGTGCACTTCAAGGTTCTGTATAATTCATAATTTGCATATGTCACAAAATCATCAAAACACGTTTTTAACGCCTCCTGTAAAATTTGATATGTGTGGGTTACGTCCTTTTTCCTTTCAACAGTCGATATTCAATTATAGTAAAATATTTAATCCATAACGCATTTTTTTTTATAAAAAAAAATATAAAGTTTTTTTTTTTAATATCATACTTTTCCACTAAGTATTGACAGTGAACACCTAAAAAGTTATGTACATAAACAATTCAGCTACCGTTCCGACTAATGTCTTATGTGTTTTTTTTTATTTTACTATGGGACTTGTATAGGAAAATAATATAATGTCGAATATAATAAAAAAGAAACTACAAAAATTTTTACTGTTTCTTTATACAACTGTAAATAAAAAAAAACTCTTGATGGATGACTTAAAAAATAAAAATAAACGTATATACACCCTCCGTTTCTATAGAATGTCTTGGCGGTTTCATTTTTATAATAAATGCATTTATGAAAGAAAATTCTTTTGTGAAGCATGCAATTTTTACATCAATTTTAATAAAGAAACACTTAAGTTATTACTTAAACGACCGTCAGAAACATTCAAAGTTTGGATAAGGAAATATGTAAATATTCATAAGAAAACTAGAAGCGTCAGTTTTTACTAGAAACATTTACCTAAATAATGGATTATTAAACATGTATGGTTGAATAATAAAGGTTGAAGAGTTCAGAGAAAACATATTTGTTTTGGTGTTTAAATATTCTAAGAGAGACTATAAGATAGATTTTTAAATGTGTCAGTTATCAATGAAGAAATAGGAAAATAATATAATGACATGTAATCTTAATGTAACATGCCATCAAAACTTAGCTAGTAGTTGGTTAATTGCGTCCTTTACTCCTATATATAGTATATTTTTGTATGTCTTCGGATAAAAAATCATAAATTGATTACAAAGTTAATGTTAAAAAATTACTTTGATATATTTAAGGTTATGTATCAAACCTGTTTGGATTTTGATTTTTTTGTACGTAAATACTTAGCCACCTGTGTGGTCGAGTGGTCAACGGTGTTGGCTTCGGCTACGGAGGGCCCGGGTTCAAATCCCGGTACGGACAGTTTTATAAATTGATTTTTCAATCAATTTATGAATTTCTGTTCAAAGGCATGGATATATGTGATGTCTTGAATTCCCCCCTCTCACCCATCCTATCCTATGGACGGGGCGTATCGAGAGCGATTAGCTTACCACTAATCCTGTCCTAGCCCTATCCTTCTATCCCTACTCTCTTTGTAAAAAGAGAGGTTGAGCAACTGAGTAACAAACAGTTCTCGTAGAAAAACACTTCTGTTGAGATAAACTCCATTAGGAGTCCATATGCTCCACATTGGGAGCGGACATGGTTTAAAAATACTTAGTATGAGTCTACGCAGAATAAATTTAATATTCATAACTTTCCTATTCCCCTTGTTTGTTCACTTGTTTCGCGACATTAAACGACATCATAATACTTTGTGCGTCGTAAAAAATATCTTGATAGTGATTTTTGATTCTGATGTCGTCAATTACAAGAGTAAAAAAGTATAAGGCGATTGAAAATTAATTAGAAACGACTTAATACTAGAATTAATATGTATCTTTTAGGAGAAATATTCCAATTAAAATATGTTTAAAGTGGTTAATTTTTTGAAACTACCTAAGAATTGTATAATACAATACGATTACCTCAAGTATAATATAACAAAGTCATCCATATAATTTCAAGTGTCTTCAAATCAAATTTTATTAAATGTTCAGCTTAATATTGGTTTTAAAATCTATGGCATGTGATGTCGATTAGCAAGATAATCTTGAGTGACTTTATGTAATTCTTTTCATACTTTTATTTGCTTACATTTTCAATCGCTACAACGTGTTATAAATGTAAGATTTTTTCTAAATATCCAGATTCATATCCAGTGTTGAATGATGTAACAGTTATTATATACTTTAAATTCATTCAATGTACAGAAAAAACAGTAGCTTTAAAGTATCACAATCATCGATATAAATAAAATATTAAATAACTTTTTTTTTTCGTTTCTAGAGTATGTTCAAAATCGCGTGTCAGCGAAAATTATTTTTTTTACAACCGGGCCAGTTAATAGCATTCGGGTTATGACGTTTAACATTTTTTTTACCGCACTCCTACGCCAAGAATTTCAGCACATGTTAATATACTCATTTAGTTACTAAATTAAGATCAATTTAATAGTATGCTGCTAGAAAAATTGTTTTATTTTATTCACTTGTGTGAATCATTGAAAAAATACCATTTTATACCAACTTATTTTGAATATGTTAGTTATAAATTTTTTGACGTTTTTCTTCGTAAACATAAATTCTACTAAATTGTGTAAGTAATTATGTCTTTTTTTATTATAACACTGATTCACAACAAGTAAATACCACTTACACTCATAATTACCACGAAAATAAAAACAATATTTACAGAAAGTAAAGTAATACATATTTTTATTTGAAAATTACAACGTCTGCTGTATGTAGAAGTTTATTTTTATTGTTTGGATGAACACTAATAATACGTCACACAATAATGATTTCATTTATCATATTATCATTTGAACACTAATTAAGATCACTTTTAGGGTGTTGGTGGAAAGGCCTTATATTAATAAAAACACAATATTCTTTTGTACTTTATTCCACTTTATTACATATTAATAAAGTGGAATAAAGTACATAGGAATATTGTGTTTTTATTAACTAATTAAGATGTAAAAAAAATACTATTTTTTTTAAATTTTGTCGGTGGCCTATAATTATTGTCATACTGTAATCAGAAAGAGTGACTTCTGCCCGTTAAAATACATTTATATTTGACTCGATACTTACCGCATAGATTCATTTGTACGATTTAGTCTGAGAATGCTTCTCAACGAAGCGAAATGCGTGTCATATGCCATAAGTAGAATAGCCAAGCTCAATAAATTTGAATTTTATATTGTTGTGAATTCGCTTTTATTTTTCTTTGCAGCGTCTGCCATGTTATTTAGGTTGAATTTTACTTTTAAGAAAAAAACAACAGTTTTATTTCTATATAAGTATATTTACTAAATAGACTCATACAATTAAAACTTCTTGTAAGGGTGAGTGCAACGATCTACCTACAACAACACCAATAATTTAGACAAAATGAATTATTAACAAACATCCGTGTTATTGATAAAATCTACCCAGTTGAGTTAAGCATGACAATAATATTTATCTTTTTTAACTTTTACCATTTATTATACTCAAATTTATAATAGGGTTATGTATTTTATTTTCTTTACACTAAATAATATGTTCAAAAGCAAATAGTGCGTTTTGATTAATACACAATTATTTATTGAAGTCACTGCTTAAACACGTTTCTGGCTCCCTGCTATTTTTACAGATAAATGTTATTGAAATATAATAATAAGAAATGCTTTACTCGACTGGGATGTTTTTAAAATTCTTGTAAGCTAAAGTTTAACAATTACACGATTGTTTGCATATAAGGCAATTAACAATTTGTCTTAATTCTTGGTGTCGCTGTAGACCGTTGCAATTACATTTAAGAAAAAAAGGGTAAAATTGTCATACTTCACTGCACGGTCTATTGCGGCGATAAACTTCACAAACTAAGCTAAAAACAACGCCACGATTTAAAATATGTATTGAAGCATTTAGGAATCGCGTTAGGTTAGGTTAGGTAAGGTTAGGTATATATTTTTTGTTTGATTTGATTTCGAATAAGTAGTGCATATTTAAGCACAATGTACAGCAGGAATTCAATAATCAAATTAAAAAAATAATTAAATCAAATCAAACAAAAACAAATATACCTGGACCGATTTCGCGCGCGCGAAATCGGTCCAGGTGTAATTTATATAATTTATTTGTTAGTGTTCTTCATAATAATGTGTGATTTTAACGCGATTTCTCAATGCTTCAATAAATATTTTAAATCGTGGCGTTGTTTTTAGCTTAGTTTGTGAAGTTTTTCACCGCAATAGTCCGTGCGTTGAAGTATGACAATTTTACCATATATTATATCATACTGACAATGTAATTTAAAAACGTATCTAAATACACTATTAATAAAAAATATATTTTTTACCAATCATTTTATATTGTAGAGACTGTAGAGTACACTCAATATACACTGACATTTGAAAACAGCAGTGTTTTTAATAATTTTTCACCAATACAAAAGGTAACGAAAATACCTACAAAACAAACAAACACTACCGCATTTAAATTCCAGTCCAAGAATTCCGAATTCAAATCGAGATGAAAAATTCGCGTTTTAATATAAATTAAAATATACACAATGAACACAGACAACTGACATTTGAAAATAGGGATGCTTTATCGATTTTCCGCAATCGATGTCAATACGATCGTCGATTTAGTCGGGCTTGCGGGCACAGATCGAGGCCGACGCGTGCGCAGGGAGGCCGCGGCGCGAACTGATCGACCAGAAAAGTGCTCCTAAACAACTTCACACTAATCTCGTCACTTTATTTCAGTTTCGTATACAGAAACGCGTCGTTCTGACCCGAAATAATCCAGCGAGATCTGTCGCAGCACCGGATGCGAGCGCTGGTGAATAGCGGTGTTCATAATTAAGCTTAAACGGGATGCTGGATATCGATTTTTTTAAGGAAATGTGTCATTGAGAAATACCTTGCGTTTCAATACAAGTGCAAATAAATAAATTCTTTCATTCCTTTTAATTTTTAATTGATACTGTTATTACTGAAAATATTATATAAAGACAAATTCACCCAACCGTTTGAAACTATTGAAAATTTTATTATTATCTTCTTAAAACAATAGTGTGTTGTTCTTTATCAGAGATACACAACCTTCGGCCCGTTTTAAAATGTTTGCGGCCCTCACAAGTATTATTCTGAAAATCATAATAAAGTACACATTTTATTGTTGTATTTAATAACTAATCACAATTCTCAAATTTTACTGTTCATATTTCTTAATCGAATTAATTCGTCGATTAAAAAAATCGGTTGGTAAAATTAAAAACAAAAAAAAACTTTTCGTTTTAATAAAAGCAAAAATATGCGAAAGAATATAATCATTGTATTAAACATCATATCTTAATATCATTTCAAGTGATTGCAAGATTTCCATGAGCACAGGAATAGATGTAATTGTTTAAATACTTCCATCGACATCTCATACAAGGAAGTATTAGCAAGCGTAGTGGATTCGAGCTGAATAAATGTATTTTTTCCTTCCAGCTCGAACTCATGATATTTTTTAAAAATATAAAGGAGTAGGACAATAAACACACGAAGAGGAAAATAATATGTGGGCTTTTTTAAATTTAAAATACGACAACACTTTGTTTCTATTTTTTCCATATTCGTTTCTTTCTTGGAGCATATATCCATTACAAGGTGTCTCCAATTTTCTTTGTTCACCGCTAGTTTTAGTGTTTCTTCCTAATTTATCTCAGAGTGTCGCAGTTCTACCAAATATATTCTATGGATGGTCATCAGTGGTCTTCCACTGATCAAGCGTGATAATGATCGAAAACGGTTATTATCATTAATGTGAAATTAGTAAAAATCCGTGTTTATTTTTCTCGTAAAACTATCCCGTGTGCCCGGACTATTTTTTAAGAATTGCTTTTTTGCTTACGGGTTTTCTTAAATTGATACAATTGTGAAACCACCAAATAGAATCGAATAACACCTTTTGTGATTTGCAATACAAAATAATTATTCATTTTTGCGTGCTTTTATTGCCAGTAATTCTTGTTATGAAAAGCCATTTTACAGTGTTTGCATATGTACCAAATCTTTCTATGTTTTTCTTGCCTTACATTTTGCAGGTTCTGCAGAGCTTTATTTTTTGCTGGTGCTAATAATATGAAAATGTTGATGTTCCCAGAGATTCTGTTTTATCGAAATTTACAATTCAAAGTGGACTCGTTCACTACACCATCTTGTGGTCTTCATAAGAGCAAATTGATGTATCAAATGTGTTATGATAAAAAAAAAATTATCGAATGACTGTTTTATAATCATTAGAGTATTTGCCATGATGGTTTTAATTAGATTTTTTTAAATATTGCTATATTTGAAAAGATAGCACAACACGTAAAATTTCGGTTCCTGGACTAGGGACGTGTTAATATATTTCCTTTCCACCAAGTATTGACAGTTAACGCCTTAAAAGTGATAAAAGTAACGTTATTTTTAAAGGAAAATCACCGTAGTATCCTTGAGCTTTATTTATTCATATTGTACCGCTCAAGGAAAAAATATTGAACAACATTTTTTATATTATTTTGTTTTCATTGTAAATCATTTTCGATGTTTTGTTTGTGTTTTTGAGCGTCTATTCATGTAAGGCTTTTTGTACACGTTTAAAATAGTAAAGATCGTCGAATTGACAGTGGGAGGTTTTCCTTTCATAAAATATGTTTTTGAAAACCGCGAAAGAATAGAATGTACAGTCAATGCCGGCATACTAAATTATGTAAATTTCTCACTAAAAACAATCACATGAATATATTATTCAGCGATAGCATATTTCACAGTGCCGTAGTCGAGTTTCTTTAGTTTATTTATTGATTTTATTAATGTAATTGTTCTTTGGTGAGATTAAACAGTATTCAGTTATTTGTAAGAAGTACAGGGTAAACATTTTATTTATAGTCAATTAAGAGCCACTTGTTCATATTTTGTATTATTTATCTGTAAATTCATTTCATATTTCTATTACGTACTTACTGTTTGTTACGTTAATTTCGTTAAAAAATAAAACGACTATACTAAAATAAACTCCTACCTTAACTTTAAGGAAGATATTAATTAATTTTTTGGCTTAGTATCGTGCAGTGATGCCACTTTTGACCATATCGATTTTAATGCATATTTATTTTTAAATGGACTCGAATTCATTAGTCCGACTCCACGATTAAGACTCAAAATTCAAAGCCCTGGTAAAATAACACTGGAATGATGTATTTTCTTATCAAAAGATAATGCTCATCATTAGTAAAACTGGTCTTGATCATATAAAATAAAAGTGGAACAAGTACAAATCGGTGTTTTATTTTTTAAAAATCTTCCCACAAAGTTAGTGTTAACCTAACTAGCGCAATATCTCAATCAACACTTCTGATGATGCGTCTATCTTTCACCGTTCGCTTCATTGGCAGAACAACGACGTAAATGCATTTTTTTCAAATATTCAGTGACTATGACAATATTACTGAAATAGCCTAATTTACCCGATGCCATTCAAAAATTTTTTTTTTTTGAGTTACAACGAATTGGGAGCCAGTAAATTGCTCGAATGCAATTCGAGCATTTGACGTTCGAGGAATTGGTTATTCGAGGATCTTTTTATTCGAGCAATTGCATTCGAGCAATTTACCGGGAACCCAACGAATCTGTTGTTTTTAAGTCGATAGCCAACGGAATCGGTTATAACCAGAAGAAAAGATTTAATTGATAGATTTGTAAAAGACAACGATGAACACTGTTACGAAATTAAGTAAAAACAAACAGTTCAAACAAGAAGTCTTCAGAAGCGAACAACATAGATGTTATCATAAAACTTTCATATAAATCAATGCAAATAGCTTAAAACAAACTTAAATAAAAATACAAGCATAACCAACATCAACTACTATGAACCATTTTTCAATAGGTTTCATTAGGTAGTTTTAAATCTGCTATGCGTGAGTAATTTAAAATACGTCACTGAAATTACAATACCTTAGTATTTACGAATGTACTGCTTGCTGTCTTATTTGTTTTCAGCGTCTTTGAATCTATTGTAGTTCAAACAAAAATTAGCAAATCAATATAAGGAAGTAAAATTCTGTCATATTTATATTCTACGTCATTGCCTTCTCAAGTAATTGTAAAGAGAAGTCAAATTTGTGCTCTTACAAATTGAATACGAAATTATTCTCAAAATTATTACAATTCATTCAATATCATCACCACAGTATAATATATATCTATCGATGTTTGAAATATACTAATAAGAAGAAAATAGAGGATAACTCATTTGTCATAATGGATTTAATTGAATTTTATATAGTGACGTTTTGATTGATTTTATTTTTAAAATACTGTTCTTTTCTACTTAATTTACTACTAGCGACACAGGTGTCACATTTTAGCACTTTTAGACATTCAAGTACACAGCTGTACTCAAACTGACGAATCAGCTAATCAATTTAAATTTATCTGAGAACTAGAATGCTTGAAAAATTTCTAAGCACGAAGACCAGGTCGTGGTTACAAAGCATTATTAAAAGAGTAAAATCTGAATGATTGTAATGTTATATTTAAGTACCATTTAACATTTTTTTTTATCTATATTTGCCATTATAGTTAACTTCTTTGTGCCAAAGTGTGAAGAAAGATCATACGAGTAACTTGATGAGAATTTTTTTTATGTCACTCGAGATCAACTCGAGGATAATCGACATCACAAACGGCACGTGCTAAATCCAAGCAATATGTTTGCACTAAATTCGCTGTCTTGCTCAGTCGACTAGCGCTGTCCCGCATTACACTTACATTACTACAAAAAACTGTCTGGCGCCGGCATGTCTAGATAATAATTCGTCACTCATTCATTGTATAATTAAAATTAGCCGTTTAAACCGAAAAAAATATAAAACTTGATGAAAGGGTCACGATTTGTAATCGTCTGGCTTAAATTGTAACAACACGAAAGTGAAGTATTTTATTTGTACAAATACGCGGAATTATCTTTCTTTGTGTAATATAATTAAAATTACATCATAAATGTAATGACTGGTCATTTAATCTATATACATATTATAAACGTGTATCTAACCAATTATATGACGCAATAATTATAGGTTGTTTACAACACAGTGTGCTCTTCGTTGTTTGATCCTCCCCAAATTAAATGGTCTATTCGGTTCTATAATTGTTGCATAAGGTCAGGAGTCGCGTGTCACACAATACACCAAACAATTAACAACATAAATACTTTTTATTGAAATTGATCTAGTCTCTTGTAACTGCAGCCTCGTAGTATCTATTACAAAAACTAAACTAATTCTAATTTTATTGATAAATCAGCTGATACTTTGTTTATTAAATATAAGCAATACTATTAATAAACGTAGAGCAGCTAATTTTAAGTTAAGTTCCCGGCAAGCGTCGCAATGCCACTCAAAGAAAGAAAGTTTTTGTGTTTTAATTGTGTTTATTGAAGTGCATGTTTTCTTTATCTATTTGTTTGACGTTTGCTACCGATTGTCTATGTTATGACACACGCGCCACTTACTGCAAGTTAATTGTACTATAACCTTCGCGCAAGTGCAAGCATACGTTGTCAAAATGAACCGTTTGGCAGACATACAAACATTGATTTTTATATCCTATAGCCTTCCCGGAGGAGCAAGCAAAAAGTATGTCAAAGTTTTATTGTGATCAGATGAGCGGTTTGGCAGCCCATAGAGTACAAACAAACAAACATTCGTTTTTATATATTCGATATTATTTTGAAAATGCTCCTGAAACTAGTGTAATTTTTTTGATATATGTATTATAGCACTAGCATTAAATAACTATGAAATGAATTTATCAAAACACGTCTCTATTTTATAATGACGTTGATTGATTTAAACAAAGAATTTTAAATTAAAGTAATAGATTTTCTCGATTACTGTTCAATTAATTTAGTCAAACAAGTAATAAAATACTTTTAATAAAACACGTTAATATTTCACACAATATTGATCAAAATAAAAATGTAATGTTACCTAATATAACCCTTTTATACAGTTAAAAAAAAATAATCCTCATTTTACATCCGGAACATTAAAAAGGATTATCAAGAAGCAACTGTGGAGCACATTGACTTAAAAAAAATACCATAACATTTGATTCCCTGCTTATTTCAGTGATTAGTCATCATCTTTGAAACGCTGAAAAAATTAAGCAAGAGCACACATGTTATATAGTAAATAGGCAGTGACGTGAAAATATTGGCACATGTGACAACGTTAATTTAGACTTGCCACGTGACAATTAAGCCATTTGAAGAATATGAAAAATAAAGAAATATTATTCGACATATTTCGATAAATTATTTTTTTCTATTTCAAGCATTTGTATATTTCTGACACAAACGCGTGATAAAATACAAAAATACAAGCAAATTCGATTTTAAGAAGAGAACAAAGTAGTTAGTATTCAAATAGTAACGTTATATTTAAACACCAAGTCTTTGGTAAATGAATTAAAATAACTGCATATAATTTGTCAGGTCCGTAGCTTAGTGGTCAACGTCGTGAGCACCGTTCACACGTTCGATTTACTGTAATGATAGTTTTTATAAATTGATTTTTTAATCGATTTATGAATTTCTATTCGAAGATAAGGATGCCTATGATGTCAAAAATTATCCCTCACCCGTCTGATCCTAAAAACAGGGCGTAGCGAGAGTGATTAGCTTACTATTAGTCTTGTCCTAGCCCTATCCTTCTATCGTTTATTATCTTAAAAATACAGAGGTTAAGCAGCTGAGTAACGAGCAGTTTTTATAGAAAATTTATGTAGAGATAACCTCTATTAGAAATATACATGCTCCACATTGGGAGCGGTCATGCGAAAAATGGCAATACGATTAAGTGCGGCTTTAAATTAGTATTTGTACTATATTTTGTTTATAAAATACTTTATCTTATATTATCAATAATTAAATTGCATACGATAAGATGTTATGTTATGGTATACGTACAGTATTTTCATAGCTTTTGAGGCCCTTATTTAATTATATTACAATTCGAAGTTCAGTATCACTGCAGAAACATATCGTTTCCCAGCCGTGATAGATTCACGCGTGTGGCATCCTTACTTGTTGGTGGCCCTTAATTACATAATTCTGGAGACTACTTTTGAGAATACATCATTTAAATTTGACGGTTCAATTGACGTACAAACTCCACCCCAGCGCTACAGTCCTCTGTAGTCTCATTAAATACATGTTAATAAAATGTTAACTATATCTTTGCTATTATATTGATATTTCATAAAACTTGTCTGTTAATAATTTTAACTTATATTCATCAGATTAATCAAGCACACTCCACTTATATTACTAACGTAGCATAAAAAGCGGAGAAACAAAATTTTAAATTTTAATTTTATATTAAAAATTTACGTCGATACTACAAAAGACTTTTTTTTGTATATTCAATTTCATTGGCTGAATTTTACTTCATTTTCAAATACGTTTCGTTTTTTAATTATACGTTGACGGTGCGTATGTAAGAAAAATAACTTAGATTAGTTTTCATGCACGCTCTCTGCAGTTTGATATGAATCGATTGATTTTTCTTGTTATTTAAATATTTCTTACTTAAGGAAGCTTTATACATGCGAAAACTAGCTATCGCTTATAATATGATAAGTTTTTATGAGAAATTAGTTTGAATTTCAAAAATAATTTTGGCTATAACTTCAGGAGTGTGTAATATTTTTTTTACCATTTCCGCTATCAAATTTTAGCATATGCTCCACAAATGTTGCTAAAAAAACTACTTCTTACTCAATTGCTTTTCTTCTTTTCTGTTTTTAAAAGCAACACGTTACCCATTGGTCTTTTCCTAGCTTTTCCTTCCCTGAAAAATTTAGCCCAACTGAATAACAGTCAGCTCTCTCAAAAAGCAGTAATGGAGATATTTTATATGTCGTATCACAAATATGCAATCAAATGAAGCATTTTAAAGTCAAAACACAACATTTTTGATAAAACGGTTTTAGATTGACCGAAAGCAATCTGAATTGGACATTCTTTCCTCGGACATGTTATTTCTCAAGCTTATCAATTTAATACTGCATGAATTTTACAACTGTGTAATTGATAAAAATCATCGCATTATATTCAAGGTCGCCTTATACTCGGATTAATATGATATGTATTTAAAATATTCGTAAAAATACTTAGACACATTTTCTGATATTTATTGTAAGACAGCAGTTAGGTCGTTGACGTATGAACAACTTTAGAAAGAAACGCAACTTTACTCCTTGACTATTTTTACACTGAAAGATTGACGGCATGTCTCTAAATTCGAGGGGACAAAACAGTGCGATACATTTAGTAGTTCGGAAACGAAGCACTACTGAAAAAATATATCTTTTTTATATTTTAAGGATAATGACACTTCGCTGGTAAATTTGTAAAAGTCAATAAATCTTAAATACTCAGACAACAATGTTCTGAACAGTCATTTAATGGAACATTGTGGGAGGAATGATTTTTCTGGTTCAAGAATAACAAAACAAATCTCTTTTGTACAGTAAATAAAGTTTTCAAGAAAGCACAGATAGATTTTTTAATACGCAAGTGTTCGTTATAGTAAACATATTAACTCATATCGATGGCTAATTTCTATAGTGCTATAACTAGAAATTGGCAGTTTTGAAATATGGCTGACTAATGTTTTGACCTATCTTCATCAATTTTATTTGTCTCATCTTTTTAGCGAATCATTTATTTATTTATTTCAATTCAATTCAAATTTATTGCAACGTTTTTAAAACCATAAAATGATATTTCTATTTGTATTAATATGAAACTGACTGATGATTGATTATATTGTTTTTTTCATAAGGAAACATTCACCTACCGAGAGAAAACTTGCAATTTTTTCCAGTTGTACTTTATGTAACTATGGAGGAAAGGTATTCAAATATAATGAGTGATATTACTCTAAAAAGCGAATTTTTGGTCATCGAAGGTGAAGAACTGTTCGTATGTCAGTTACTCGATCTCATTTTCATAGATACACACGTCGATGGGGTTAAGCATGAAAAAGTAACTGTTTCCATTTTTTTTTTAATGTTACCCAGAACTTAGAACAATAAATGATTATTATTTAATACCCTATCTGGGATATTAGCCCAAGATCGCAAAATCATTTAAAGTGATTCCACTGTGCTTCGAAAATTGCTTATGAATATTTTTTTGGAATTAAATTTTCTTGTTAGAATTAAAAGGTAAAACAATAAATAAATATCATGATTGTTATGTCGTCACCTTGTTACCGTCAAAATCATTATCATATAGATTGTGTTTCGCTTATTAATACTGACATTGCTTAATAGAAACATATTTACTGTGATAAAAATCTGTCAATACTTTGTACATTTCTACACTTTTTATCACTAGTGGCGCGGGATTCGATTTTTGACATCTTCAAGTATTCAATTGTACAAGTCGTCAGTGATAAAACGTGTGTAAATTTTATAACATTGTTGAAAGATTCAAATTTAATATTGAAATTCTATTGAGAACTTTATGTCGAAACCTTTATTTATTTTATTCATTTGTTTTCATTGTAAGATAAACAAAATGTATGCAATTGATTTTTGACACATAATATTACATATAGGTGTGATTAACTCCTCCATGCTCATGATGCATTCATAGCTAGTTGAGCCATTAAATCATTCAAGCATTTTAAGCATTTATAAATAAAATGAGGGTGAAAATTAGACCTAGAATATATTTTCAAGCATATATACATTTTTTATTATACATAATTATTTTTAGCTTCTAACATAGGTTTAAATACTGTCAATAAACAGTGAAACTGAGATGCCATCATGGCAGGGAACGTGATTTTTTGGGATGGCATGTTACGGGTTAAGTAAACTTGTTATACTATTAAAACGCTGATGTCTAAATTTATTCCTAAAATATTTGATATATATACACATGTACTCTAAATTACTTATTTCGTTTAACTTTTATGCATAGCTAAAAAGAATCTATTTGGAGGGAAAACAAACGAAAGATGTATCCATCACACGTCTTATTTGAAGCATTCTAATCTAATTGACTGAGTCGAGATATTTTCAAAATTATTCTTTCAACAGTTACTCGAAGAAAAAAAAGCATCCAATCGATCAATGACATTGTCTATCTCTACCCATGAGGGTTAGAATATCTTGGGGTGCAAAGCCGTTAGTACTAATGGATTATTAGCTAACCCCCATGTGTTTTAATTATAGAATTTGTAACTGGGCGTATATTGAAAGAATTTAAAATCATAATTTTGAAGTAAATTCCGAAAAATTTAAAAATATGTCATATTGTATGTTAGCTATATATTTTTAATAAATACTTGTATATTTCAGAGCTGTCAAGGAGAAATGTTTTAAATTTATGGTGTAATAATTTATAATTACGCTGTATTTAATAATGATATAACTAGACATGCCGCTAAGGGCCCGCATTTAACAACTTTTGTTCTACTATTACAGTGACGTCCTGGGCAAAAGGCTAGTAGGCAGTTGCCTATGCGCGGTAAGTTTCAGGGAGCGGTAAATGATCACAGATTTTTTAAATTACTTAACATTTTTGACACGAATTTGATGCCTCAATGTCTTTGATAAAAAATACCAAAACAAGAATCGATACTTATATAATTTTAGTGCATTTTAAATTAAAATTATTTTTTATGTCGTGTAGTGAAGGTAATAAGTGTTTTTTTCATAACTATTGAACAATAATATGGGCTTTTGGATCATATTTATTCGTGAGGATCTTTGTCAATAATGTACAAATATATTTAAATTATCTGAAAGTAAAACGGAATAGGTGACAAAAGGTTTGTTTGAGTACGTAGGTGAGTAGAGGATTCGAACTATTATATTTTTATATTTATTCCTAGAATAATGGGAAATAAAGAAAAAAAATGGGCGCTATTTTAGGGGTTTGCCTAGAGGCGGCACATAGCCTAAGAACGTCACTGTCGGTAAATATACAGAAATTACGTGTTTAGTATTACTTTTATATACACATGTAAATAGCGGAATAAAAAAAGCTTACATTGTCACTTTCAATTAAACAAATTATATTATTAAAGCGGATTGAAACGGAAAAAACTGATATTTAACTAAAACAATAAACCACAATATTTACACATTAGATGTATATTTTCTTGAAAGACGTAGACAATGATTTCATTATGAACAAAATCACAAAAAAAAACTATATTTAAAATGCAAACTGTTTCAAATTCATTTTTTCCATAGTGAAAGATTTGTGATGTAAATTAATTTTAATGTATGTTATTATTACATTTATAATTTGTTTATGAGTCAAAATAAGCAAATAATAACGCTAACCATGAGCGAATAAGTTCAGGATCATCATAACAATTATGAAATTAGCACAGAAGTGATTTTTCAATGTAAGGAAAATGATGCTACTCTGACGATGCCATTCAATTAAGAAATAGAATAATATCAACTATCACATACTTTTTGTGTGAAGTTTGAATATTTCAAAATACTTTTATTTCGGCTTCAAACTAAAAGATACGGATACGCTTTTGTGTATAAATTTTTAAAAACTTTGATAGTTGTTTCACTTTTACAAAATTTTCATTAAGAGATTTTTTAGAGCATTTATGATTTAGAGCATTCATAATTTAACGATTTTTCGCATTATCGTTTTTCCGAATTTTTCATTTGTTTTTTGAAAACGTTGAAAACGTAGAATCGGAGTTTTACTGTACTTTCATTTGTACTTCATTAATCTTGAAGATGCACTGGTTTTTCAGGTATTGAAATTAATAATTTTTCTGTTAATTGTGTTTTATCAAAGTATGCAAGTGTTTGTCGTAGTATTACCGCTAATACAGCCTAAATGTCTTATGAATGTAGTGAACCCATTGTTAACGTATTAACGTCCCACCGCTAGGCCCCCTATTAATAATTGCAATATTCATTTATTTTTTAGCCGTAGATAAACACTAACATATGACACTATACTAGTATTGAGATATTTTTTAATGTAATATATATACTTCTTTTTAACATATACAGTAAAACCCCAAAATACACTAAGTCGGGAAAGTGTAATTCGGGGTAGCGTAATCGGGGGATTGAATCTTATACAAAATTAGGGTTTTTTTCCGCAAAAAATTTAAAACTAAGATTTCCCTTAGTTTTGCAAAAAAAAATATGTACCAAATATTTAGTTGCTAAGTGATAAAATGCAAAGCGTGCCAAAACCCAACACATAGACGGTCGCCCGGCTATACGTGTATAGCCAACATTTGACTGTATGCGCCGCACAGACGACTGTCTCGTAGCAACGACAATGGATTTGCGGCGAATATTTCAAGCCAGCGCGTAATTCGGGGTAGTATAATCGGGGGTTCCACTGTACATAGTTAATATGTATATGCTAAAAGATGCAGGCTTAGGGTGTTCACTATAAATATTCTTTTGTGCTTTGTTCCACTTGACAATGTTGACAATTTTTAACTGACAATGCTCGCAATGAGTGAAACCAGTCATGACCTTTTAAAAAATTAAGTGGAATAAAGTACAAAGGAATATTGTGTTTTTATTAAAATTATTTATTCATTTATTGAGCTACATTTAAAAATAAGTTTTAATATATAATTGAATTTAACTACAGACATTAATCACATCAGAATCGCATCTGATTTTACTCTTGGGAAAAGAATGCGTAAGAAGATAGAATAAAAAACGAGCAGAAAAAGAAATGTCATCATCCAGGGAGAGCAGAGCAAGAGGGATCCGGGGAGCTGGGATGTGTAAGTATTATGAATAATGTACAATTTAAAAAAGATCGGGAATAAAACGGAAACACGTAGAAAATGAGAGACCACGACTGCCTTAAATGTTAATCTCCTAACATTTTCTCCCGAAGGGTTCTTCATGATTGCATGAGAGTGGTTTATTTTATTTTTTTGTGTATTATTTAAAAGAATTTGAAAGAAGCGTTTATTTTGTGTCTGATTTGTGATTTATCATGTAAATATTTGAAAAAAAAATACATTCACGTGAAATTTTGCTATTTTCGGTATACATATCGACTGTGGAAAGGAAAAAGGACGTAACCCACACATATCAAATTTTACAGGAGGCGCTAAAAACGTGCTTTGATGATTTTGTGACTTATGCAAATTATGAATTATACACAACCTTGAAGTGCACGGACACTTCTTAACTGGTGTTTAATTGACATAACCTATTATTAAGTAAAGAAATTGTCTCGGAAAAACCTTTATTTCAGTGTTTTTTCTTGGTTTTAATTTTTTTCAAGGTCATCTTTTTCAAACTTAAAAGCTAAATTTAAATACTTATTCGGCATTTTCAGTTTCCATCCTTTTGATAGAATGTATGTCAAGTTGTATACATTGTGATTATCGAAAAAAAGCTGTTTTGGAAAATTGAGGGTTACGTCCTTTTTCCTTTCCACAGTCGATATATAATACAAAAGAATTGAATTAACAAACAGAAGCTATTATAAAAATTAACACACGTTTAATTTGAATTATTTTGATTCTGTACTATTCCATAAGTTTTGTCGATTCAAACTCGGGTTTCGCCTTTCGGCATCTTGAGGTTTTTTCAAGTGCACGAATGTACTTGAACTGGCGAGCAGCAAACAGTTTGTATCGTTTATATACATTTAAAATTAATTGCCAACTCAATAAGCAATCTACAAATATCATTTACTCAAAGTCGTATATTCCTGATAATCTCTTATATGTTTCAGTATTCATTATATTCGCAGTTATATCTGGTCCATGGCACAGTGGTGAACATCGTTGGCTTCAATATCGAACCTCACGCTTTTGAATCCCAATATGTAGATCCCTATGTAATCGATTTTTCGATTTCTGTTCAAAGTTTGTGATGCCTAAAAATTCCCTAAATTATTCCAATCCTAAAATAATACGGTGTAGTGAAAGTGATTAGCCAACCACTATTCCTGTTCTGTCCTATGCTTTCTATCACTATAGTTCTATTCGAAAAAGATAAGTTGAGCGACTGAGTAACAATCAGTTATCTTGGAATATTCCTCTTGATATTACTCTTCCAGAAAGCCATACGCACTACGTTTAGTTAAAAATTCTGGGAGCGCTGAATAATTATAATATTTTAACGCTCTCTAACCACAGTGATATAATTTCTTCACCAGCAAGTTTCCAATTAAACTCTCTCCCAATATTAATAAAAACACAATATTCTTTTGTACTTTATTCAAAATATCAGAACCGGTTTCCCTCATTCCAAGCATTGCCAACTGAAACCGGTCCTGACCTTTTAAATAAAGTGGAATTAAGTACAAATAAATATTTTTTCTTTATTAATATAATTCTTTTCCACCAAAGTATTGACAGTGAACACCCTAACAGTGATCTCTCCCTATACATTTTTACGAAAATCATTTTATTATATTTACGTAAAAATATTAAAATGTATCGCAAGAAATCCAAATCGTCTAGAAAAAGTATTAGAGCGCCGACCCCACGCACCCCCGCCCCACTACACATCTGGCCATATGCTCTACATTGGGAGCAGACGTGGATAAAAAATATTATATTATATTTGCTTAATATCAATATTTTTAAGAGTTTGTATGCTCCATATTGGGAACAACCATAGTACAGAAATAACAACCCCCCCGTCTCCACTCGGCGCATGTTTCATCTGATTGCACTTGGAAAACAATATTTCGAAGTGGGTACTAAAGTTATCTCCAAGCTTTTTTGTTTCTTCCTCACAGCTTTGCTTCTTGCATCTTTTACTTTTCCTTTCACTCTAGCATTATCTTCCAGGGGTAGCGAACCGAAAATTTTAACTGCCTGTATCTGCAATCCAGTGCATGAAATGTTTTCTTTTCTTCCTTGCGTAATTAAATGTTTATTATGTCACTTATATTATCGACAACAACTTGGATAATTAATTGGAGTTAATTTTTAATATAAAATTTAATTTGATAACTTTTTTTCTTCATTTGCTGTGTTACAGATTAGAAATTGCGATACGTGTTTCACTTCTTCAAAAAGCATTATTAGACAGAATATCGCATGGCTTATGACTAAGTTAAGAACTGATTGTTTACAGTTATATTTATTTTTGATAGAATGATAATGAAGCTATGACAGAACTTGTGACTGGTTAATAGCTCTCGTTACGCCTAGTTTGCAGAATCGGATGCCTGGAAGGTAAGTCAGCGGTGCTATTCCCGCACACATACACTTCATTTGAACGGTCTGTATACTCAAATCGTTATTGTGTTGAGTATTTCAAAACGTTAAAAATAAGTTAGCACGCGGAAATATTACAACAGAAATCACAGATATTAATACTTTCGGACACTAATCCATAATTCGATTAAACAATCAATTTATGAAACATTCTTAACTGGATTTCGATCTCATAAACTCTTGTGTTGAAATCCTTCTACAAGCTTGGCGATAAATTTGATAATTAAACATTTAAAAATGTTTACGTAAATAAAACACATTTTTATTTAATACTGAAAACAGAGATAATAATTCTAAAAAAATATGGAAGTGTGTAGTGCGCTCAATATTTGTATTAATAATATACCATTCCACAAAGAATTGGCATTTTAAATAATATAATATAATCATTTAATACTAGTTTGTATTTCCATTTCATGCACAGAATTTCTTGAAAGTTCTGAAGTAGCGCGACAGTCTCTTCAAAAGTGAAAGAGATGCGAGAGTAAAATTTTATGAAATGAAACATAACATTTGCCCCGCGGGTCATAAACTGCTTACGTATTTTTGCTGTTTTTGTTCTGACACCGCGTTGACAAGAAACATAAACGACATTTTATAAATTCATAACGAAGGGTTAAGAAAGCAACATGGCCGAGGCCAGTCGTTATAACAAAGTTTTTTATAATACTTTGATAACAGCCGATTGCCTCAGTCGAATCACAGCAGTTTGCGCTTCCGGTAAACAATCCGGGAGTCTTATTTCCAGCGAGTCTAAATACAATATTAACATGTTTATAGTTTTATAGATGCAACAAATTTTATTATCTTAATTCATATTGTCAAATCAAATGATTTTACAACTATTTTAGTTTGATACATTTCTATTTGTATTCACGTTACTTAAAAATTCCTGTCTTATGACGTCCAAATATTACTTTAAATTCGAGAATCGTTTTTCAATAATTTAGTTGACAATTTTTGTGAGCGCTAGTAGCAAGTGAAGGTTTTCATTTTTACAAAATCTCCGTATATTTTTATTATTTTTCTGCTCTTAACTGCTGTAACTCTTCAGCTCTTCCTCAAAGCTTCTTGAATCATTTATCAAAATGAGTATAGGATATTAATAAAAACACAATATTCTTTTGTACTTTATTCCACTTTATTTAAAAGTTCAGGACCGGTTTCGCTCATTACGAGCATTTTCAACTGATAAGAATGCTAAATTATATTTCTAAATAAATAATTCTAAATTTATTAATCTTGGATGATGTTTTAATTCTGTGTTAAACATTTTAATTTTGTGTTATTTTAGAGTCACTTATAATGTAATTGGTAATTTCTTTTCAATGCCAATTGTTGATTACAACATTTTTGTGTAAATAGCATTGTTAAATTTCTCATCAGTTGACAATGCTCGCAATGAGCGATACCAGTCCTGACCTTTTAAATAAAGTGGAATAAAGCACAAAGGAATATTTTGTTTTTATTAATATAATGCCTTTCCACCAATTATTGACAGTGAACACCCTAAAAGTGAGTATATGATATTTGGGTGTTACACAGAAAAGCTTACCATTTTTATTCAAAAAAATGTTTCCGTTAACTATAAAATGTGTGATTTTTTTTTTTTTTAGTATTTCGATTCTATTGAAAATATTCATAGTTTTTAATTTTATTTAAGACCATTTTTTACCCATGTACGCTCAGGAATACTTAAATCAACTAAAATTCTTACTTTATTTTATCAATTAAATGATTTATAAAAAACAGCAAAAACTCTTAAATGATCTCGAACAAGGTTCTCGACTTTACATCGTAAGAAAAATTAAATTTTGTAGTTTTCCGTATTTTATGATTTTAAGCTTCGAAAACTTTTGCAGTTTATTGCAAATACTTAAATATAAGTTTCTCAAACATAAAACAAGTTAAGAGCGAATAGGTAAGGCTTCTGTGTTTATGCAATATGTAGATTCTTCCCGGCGTATAAATAAATCTAAAACAGGACAGACCGATCAAAACGAATCTTCTCTTTCTACCCTTGCCCTGAGCAAACTCTGGAATTTTCCATAATACTCTCTACCTGGGCTATAAATTGACAAAATGAATAAAAATTGAAAGAGAGGGTACACGGCAGTGATTCTTAACCGTTGCTCCTGGGAATTTGGGTGGTCCCGTTGCGTCGGGTCTTCAATCATAATTGTGAAAAAATGTAAGACAAAGTTGCCTGTTTTAATTTATAAAACTCAAGATTAAACCTTTTCAGTGTGTTATTTACTCAAAATTGGAAAAGACAAACTTCATTTTATACATCGACTTTGGAAAGGAAAAAAGACGTAACCCACATTTTTTTCAACACACCTTTTTTAGATAATCACAATGTATACAATTTTGTACACGTTCTATTAAAAGGATGATAGTTAAGAATGCAGAAAAAGTATTTTAATTAAGCTTTTATGTTTTTAGAAGTAATACCCCCCCCCTCCTCGCAAAGCAAATAATTGTCATTGGATATATTATATGGCAATATGTTTTTTTTTTTTATAAATTTATATCTAAAAAAATCTGACGAATCTACATATTAATTGCATAGAAAAAAAAAGCTTCTTCTATGTAATGCTGTCTTGACGTTTTGTGACTAGAATATTTTAACTACCGTATCATGCCTTTTGGCTCCAAAAAGGTTGGCAGCCAATGATATAGGTAAACTCCGGAAATTCCGTTGATCGCTGGGTGGGTGAAGGGAGTGAGTATATAGGAAATATTGTCAAAGAGAAGAAATAGAATCACGATTTGCCTTATAAGATAACGTGCTCAAATTATAATCATGCCAAAAGCCAATATAAGACATTGGCATCGATAATACTACATAACCTTAATAATTAAATATGTCATATGAAATTTTAAGGAGTAATGAAAAAAGATTAAGTAGAAAACCGATTTTGAATTGTATTATCCATAAGGACTAATATATTTGCCGTATATTGGAAAATATATCGCAATATGCTCTTTCGATAAATAAAATCGATCTTTGTATTAAAGTAAAACGTTGTCTAAGTTTACCTTGAAGAATTGTATATTTTTGCTAACATACATTTTAAAATATTAAAAAATGTTACCATATTCGTTTCATATTTTTTTTCATGATAATATTTAATATTTTGCTAAAATTTAATATGCTTTACAGCTTTTTTAAAATATCGCTTATAACAGTGCAGTTTTCAGGAAATTTAATTACAAAGAGAAAAATTCAAAATATCATATGTAGGAATCAGAGAAACCGATAATATTCACGAAATACGAATAAAATATCAGTAAATTGTATACATTCACACAAGTTTTGTCACGTACGACCCGGGTTTTTCCTTTTGGCATCTTCAGGCGTTCAAGTGCAAGTATTAACAAGAAACGGACGCATGGTAAATAAGTGTATCGTGTAATACGTGTAAGTGTATCGTGTCTTACTATCTCTTGACAGTCTTGACTGATTCTGAAAACATAATGCAGAGAGCAGTGAACGGAGAGGTCGACTGACTGACTAACAACTAGTTAACGTTTTATATTGCAATACTACACAAGTGTTAGACATTGTTCCGGTATTTATTTAAAAATGAAAAAAAAATACGTTACAGTTTATAATTTTACACTTAAGATTAAAAGCAAATAGTTTATGTTAATCTATGGATGTTATGAAATAACTACACTTTAAATATATTTTGAAATAAAGCTCTCTGTGTACTCAAAAATAATATGTTTCATATTAATTTTAAATAAATATTCCACTATGTAAAATATTTAAAAACATTCACATGTTGAAACACGCGTCAAACAGATAACCAATGCAGGTAAGATAAAAAAAAATCTCGATAAGGGATATCCCGTCATTACCGTATAAGTTATGTATGTATATATACTTTACCTGCGCCATAAATTGACGAAATGAATAAAATTCGGAATAAAGGCGGTAAATTCGCAGGACGGGGAGGGTTAACAGGGGGGCTTTGTGGTTAGCCGAGTAGGCGAAGGAGGGTTAGAAATTTATTCGTGGGTTATTGTAAGAAAAACGGCGAGCCGGGACCGCAATGAAAAATTTTCTTTAGCGATTATATTTATTCAAAAACATTTCCCTGAGGTCATACAAAAAAGCGTTATGCGGGGGAAGTCGCGTAACTTTTGTATGGAAGATAATCTTCAACTACCCATTCGACTCGCGTTGGATGACTGTGAATTATGTTTTCGGAACCATTGCCCTAGAAATGAGAAAACTTTGTTTAAAGTCTTTTGAAATCCTTTCTTTAGACATGGGCTACGCTTTCTTGCTATTAAGTAATTCCAACTATCAAACAATCGATAAATTTAAGAGAGGCTATGGAAATAAGTGTGTTGCTTTTTTATAGAGACTTCTTTGGTCTAGAGCTACACCTTGGAGATCACACGTTTCCTTGTTTAAGTTCTGGAAAATTCAATATCAAAGTTATATATTTTCAATATATGTGACGTCTTTTCTAATTTAATTAATATTCAGTATATCTTGTTGGGCATAGGTAAAAAGTTTATTTTGCTTTTAAGACACTGATGTTTACAATATACTAAGCACCACCTTTACGCTGTCGAGTCAGTTTACAACTACAAAATTAATGCACATAGTACAAAAATTGTTAACACGTTTCATTACACGTAGATGAATTCTCGTATGCGACTTATTTGTCCCATTTCAAGAATTGTGCTCCAGAGAGTTAAACGAATGGCAAAAAAAAATGCTTCAGATATTGTTCGTTGGCGCGCGCGTTCCCGCACAAAAACCGCCTAAATAAGTAAGCAATAAATAAACAAATGGGCGCGTAAGGGGAAAAAAATATATCACTTCGTGCCGACCCTGCAAAATAAACTGGGGCCGGACTAGTCTTTTCCGTTTTTATTTTTTTATCTTCGCGTTTGTTGCCTATCTGCGCCACTTGTTCGCTATAAGTGCCTATTGTGAATGAATTACTGAATTGCATACTTGCAGACATTTTGCAGGTAAAAATAAATACATTTCTCACCCCAGCTTCTCAAATAAATTCTCTTTTTTATGTCATCAAACATGATATTCTCTGGGTATCTAACCAACCCCATTTCGTTTATAATATATTTTTTGAACTGACCCTTACCCGAATACTGTGCATAAAGAATACGTATTTTTCTAATACCGTTTTCAAATAAAACACAACATTTTTACAATCATTTCTTATATTTTATTTGATAAATATCAGAAACAGCTTTCTTCATCGCGAGCATTATAAACTGATAAGTGGTTAATACTTAACGACTTTTTTTTCATGTCCACTCCCAATGTGTAGCGTGTGGACTTTTAATAGACTAAACAGAAGAGTTTCTACAAATTTTTTTGCTAGTTAGTTACTCAACCTCTGTTAGAGATTAGGGGCAGATGAATTAGGCTAGGATAAGACTACTGGTTAGCTTATTGCTCTCATTAAGCCATCCATAAATCGGTTGAAAAATCAATCTAACTGTCTTTACTGGAAAAACCCCCAAACAGGGCTATTATTATAATATTTAGTGTGATTTATAAATGACTATATAGCAATTGATACAGTAAATATGAGAATAGTTTATATAATTATGTTATTCAAAACAAAACTCGTTGCGATTAATTGACTTCTGATTGGCTGTTAGCTTCATAAAGACCAAGCAAGTGAAACACTTGAGGTGATTTTGTCTAGTGTGGAAGGGCCAAGTAAAGGATTCATACATAACTTAAACATTAATGGAATGCTGTCTAATTTTGCCAAATGCAGCATACAATTTCCAGGCGTCGCTATAGTCACCAACAATGTATATGATAATTTGATTGACTACGTCAGTAAGGTTTTAAAAAACAGACAACATTGGACAAGTTATCGAATCATCGGCAAAACAAACCCCATGATCGGAATTGGAATTAACTGATGTTTTAATTGATAACAACTCTTTGTTTTAACAATAATAACTTTCCTCCTCTTCTGTTTTTACTGCTTATTTATTTAGTACAATAAAAATCCATTTTTTTATGTTTGTGTCATTTTTAGCGGCTGTGAACAGATTACTAATATTTCAGTTATTTCTTATTGGATTTTTTTCTAAATTCGTCATATTTCATATTCGTTAGGCCCTAAGAAATGAATTAATTATGAATATATTGGTTTCTTCTATTGTATATGTGAGTCGCCTATTTCCAAAATTTACCGCGTCTTTTTTCGTTCTCTTGGACATACTTACAATAGAACCTGTAGGAAACGTCTATATTGCAAAAAATAAGCATATTTTCTTAATTAAGAAAAACATAATATTCTTTTGTACTTTTTTCCAATTTTATTTACCAAGATCAGGACCGTTTTCGCTCATGGCGAGCTTTATCAAGTGACAAGAAATAAAATTTAGCAGTGCTATTTACATAAAACAAATTGAAATATAAAGGTGTAAAAAAAACAATTGGCATTGAAAAGAATTTACAATGTATAGCTTTTGTCGCCTGCTGTGGCCCAGTTGGTTAGAGCTTGCTCTACCGATTACGCAGGTCTGGGTTCGATTACCGGTCAGATCACAGTGATTTTAAGAATTATTCAATTCAAAGTTGTGATCGAAGACTTGGTGTTTGTGATGTCAATTCACATAATTTCCTCTCCTCCCGTCTTTCTGATCCTTTAATAACTGGGTGTAGCAATAGCGATTAGCCAACCACTAGTCATATTCTAGCCTTATCCTTCTGCCCCTACTACTCACTTTGAAAAAAATGAGGTTGAGCGACTAGGTAACAAACAGTTCTCGTAGAAAAACTTCTGTTGAGATACCTCCATTAAGAGGTCATATGCTCCACATTGGGAGCGGACAGGGATGAAAAAAGTGTCTAAATTTTGAATAAGTGACTGAACTAAGACAAATTAAAATGTTTAATACCTCTAACATGTAATTACAAAGATAATCAAAGATTAATAAAGCTTAAGTGTTCTAAACTATAGCTTTATTTAAAGTCTACGTTGTAAGTCACAATTCTGCCAGTACGCAGATAATCCAAACATTACTATGGCCACTTTTTTCATGTAAAACATTTCCCGCAGAATGTGTTTTCTTCCTCCGTCGCCGAGGGTTCGTATTTATACTGGAAATAAATAAACAACTGACAGAGGTTTTCGCACGAGCGACATGCGAGGTATATGTAGGCATGCTAACTGCCCGAATCTATCACCAGAGGGTCTGCGGGACAGAACAAAATGTGTTTGGTCAGCGTGGACCGTTTAAAAATGGAACGGGGACATTTTGTTTTGAGCAGGAAAACGGGAGTACGCAAAATGGCGAGCGGTAATAGTCGTGTGTGGACGGGATACGGGTATATTATTTTTATTGTACGTAAAATTTTATGATGTCCATCGGATTGCAGAGTCTTTTTATGGTGTTTATGTTATCTTTATTCAAAATGTCGTATTTGGAACTTCAGCGTATGTAGTTTTCCGTTCAAACAAAACATTTTGCGTGAGATGGGAGTACTTTTTATCGGTTTTTATTTTTATATCATCTAACAACCGTTGTTATACCTTTTACTCTGTATAAACTGAATAAAATTGACTAAGTTATATATATTTTATCACATGCAATGTGAGGACACTTTTCATTTTATAGATATTTCTGTATAAGATATGTGTATATAACAAAAAAAAAATATATTTATATAAGGTAAGTTGTATACGTAGGTTTTGTATGTCATTATTTAACAGCACTCACTCGTCTACAACTCAATATTCCAACCAAATTATTTACAATATTAAATATCAAAATAATCAGTATTTCAAAATAGCGGTAGGTGACGTTCTTTATAACAATAAAAAAACTTTTATATATCGGACACTTATACGATTGCTTAAGAAAAATTATCAATCATTAGGGACAGATTTTTTTAAATTTCATAATATAAGCTTAGTATTTATATATGTATTAATAATAATATTTATATATGTGGTGGTTTGATTTTGTGAGGAACTCGGAGATAAAGGAGCATACAAGACAGCGCCCCGTCACGTCAGTGGTTATGGAGGGAGCGAATGTGGCTAAAGAAGAAAAAGAAGAATTTATATATGTAGTGGCCATTGAGATTTGTTTATAACTATTTTGTATGCAACATTTTAGTAATTATTTTTTTGTTATCAGTGTCAAATCTGTTATCTAATATTTAATAAGATGCTTGGGATCAAACAATACCAGATCCACGTTTTCATGAACAGAGAAAAGCACACATTCTTCTTATAAAAACTAAGACAGTATTGATTATAAGATCGAATTTTGACCCTTAAAATTACGTGGTTTTTAACGACGTTAAAAAAACTGTTTTTTTTGTTTTTCGTTCACAATTGTACTCCGGGTAAGAAGGTATAATATATACTTGTATGCAACGGTTGTATGTACATGCATCATGCATTTTTTCAATATATGTCCACTCCTAATTTGAAGCATATGTCCTCCTAATGGAGGTTTTCTCTGCTAAAACTATTTGTTAATCAGTTTCTCAACCTCTCTTTTCTTGGAGAGAGTATTAGGAATGATAGGGCTAGGAGAAAACTAGTCATTTACTAATCGTTCTCGCTACGTCACGTTATTTTAGGATTGGAAAGGTTAGAAGGATTTGTAGACATCACAAACATCCATGCTTTCGGACATAAATTAATAAATTGATTGAAAAAATGTTTTTCCTATTATGACTCGAACTCTTGAGATCTGTCATGGAAGCCAAGGACTTTCACCACTGCGCCACCGGCCGGACATGCATATTTAGTCAATATTTATTTTCTTTCTTTTTAATAAAGCAAAAACGTTCAAAAAAATAAAATACAAGTATACATATATTAAAAACTATAACTTTACCCACATCTAATTAAAAGCAATTTGGAACATTTTAAATAAAGATTATGGTACAAGAATATATTTTATTTATTTGATACGAAGTAAAATTATCGAATTATTACAATCGTTGTCTGCATTTAGATAAATATTCATAGGTTTATTAAAGCATCAATTTTCAATCGATCAGATGAGGGCTCGAGCCCCTGATTATGAAACGTTACGGTCTCGGCGATCGAAAACACATTGAATTCACCTCTAACGTATCTCCATGATTATACTTTACAGACATGTCTCGCTTAGAATCATAATGTCCGTATAAAACAATGCAAAATAAATTTATCTAGAGATGTACTTGAGTATTGAAATGCAGGTAGATAACAAACTTAGTGAATCTTAACTTCGTATCGATTTATTAAAAAAAAAAAAATTAGCGTAATGGATCAACCATTTCAAAAATATACAAATACGTTGACAAAAATCATCTGAGTGTACATATCTGGGTCTGGAGGCGTTTTTATAAAACCGTATGTTAAACTTGAATTTGAATCGTTCAAATTACGTACATTCACACAGATTAAACAATCGATTATTTTTTTCCTGTAGAAATACAATATTTCCTTACTGATCTACACTTCAACAATTTAATGTTGTGAGAGGCTTCATATGGTATCATCATTTACGACAAAGATAATAGTACAATTTTAGATCCTCCCAAATATAAAAAAAACACCTCATACATCCATGCCTTTGAATTTCAGACAGTCCTCATAAATCGATGGAGAAATCTATCTATAAAATCTATCCGTCACTATTTGTCACTTTTATGTAATATGGTCAGGACCGGTTTCGCTCAAGAAGAGCAATTTCAAATAACAAGAAAATACAATAATACAGTGCTTTTTATTATACTGAAAGTTATATAGAAGTGAAATTATACAAAAGTTGAAAATTCCCGTGATAAGTGAAACCGGTTCTGATCCAGTCAAATAAACGTCGAATTAAGGCAAAAGATTGTTTTATTTATTTATTGGAAATAGTATTATTAATTTATTGTACAGTGGTTTTACATGTGATATTAAACGGGAAAAAAGCAATCGATTACCTGGGTAGCGAATAGGTTTTAGCATCGGACATCCCTTTCAAATGCAATATGCACCATTCGTACAGGAAGCACACACAATGCATTATTATTTACATGTTCGGAAACAAAGCGTCCATATCGGATTGTTTGCTCTAGTAACCTTTCGCCCAGACGATATGCTTCTAAGAAAATGAATGTTTTATGGAAAACACGTACTCGCTGCTGCCTAACGATGTCGTTTTCACATTCATAAGAAAAGACGTTATGTTAAGATTAACCCAGTCCCTGGGAAAACACTTCCTGGGCATAAAAAGTAAAACATATGAAACACTTTTTTCTGATATTTATATCAGAAAAAAAATATGAAAATTTTTATAAACAAAACACTCTTTCGTACTAATTCCACGTTTATTTAGTCAGAAAATTTATTGGCGTGAAAAATAAATTGCAAACCTATTTAGTGAATAAGCCATAAAAACTAAACGTTATTAATTCTCTAAATGGATTTTTTAGGAATACATCTAATTCCCTAAAAGAACTAAAATACACCGGGACTCCAAAGTGACCATCTTTCTAAAAGACATCGAAAAGGCAAAATCGAGGACTTACAAACAAACACTCAGACATTATAGGCTATTATTATATAGATTTATACACTTATTTCAGAATTCTAGTGTCTGTAGGATTTGAAAAAGTAATAAACTTTCCCGCTTTACCTGGCAGCATTTTAATTGTCGTTTGTTTCTATTAATTTTATTAATGTGATTTTTATATTATAAATTGTGTACATACATACATATGAATATTGTACAAATTCCCAATATTAGGAATATCTTTATTGTTACTAATCAGTCTTACATAGTTATTCTTTGATGCGATTGCACATAATATCATTTATTTGTAATAAACATTTTAATTTGAGTGAATTTATTTTTGATGTCTTAACTCCCCCTCCACTATTCTAATCTTAAATAACGGGCTGTAGCTAGAGTGGTTAGCCAGTCACTAATCCTGTCCTGCCCTATCTTTTCTATCCATAATACTCTCTACGAAAAGGAGAGGTTGAGCGACTAAGTAACTAACAGTTCTCGTAAACAAACTCCTGTTGAGATACGATACAATTCATTAAGAAGCTTCATATGCTCCACATTCTGAGAGGGCATTGATAAGAAAATAATGAGTAGTGTATAAGTTTTTAACTAGTTTTTGTATGACTGCTATATTTTTCTAAAACGTCATGGTTATAGTTTTTCGAAATTTCAATAATTTATCAGCACACTTTCATCATATATCAGTACATTATTATGTGATTTTAACTGTTCAAGTTTCAATGGACTATAATTTAATTTGTTGTTATTTATTGAAAACCATAGTTCACAAGAGTTATATTATTCCGCAGGCCGCCACTGATTTCTCATCATGACCATAATGCAAAAATCACAGCCATTATCTATGTTCCAAGAATCTAATATCACATAACACATACAACTGGCAACCAAAGCCCGCGTTGAGTCCATAGAGATCGGTACATGCCTTTTCCAGTGGGCAAAATTCCACGCAAATCCGATTGGCGCACTAAACAATAATTGTCTACTTCGCATATACCGATCAAAATTAGCACGTTTCTGTTACTATCGGTCGTTCGCTGGAGACAATTGAATCTCGGGCAGGTGCAGTCGACTGGGGGTGCTATATTATGCCCCGCTTCGCCGGATGAGTCTCGACATTGATTTCCCGGACATCATTGTATTCTTGGCTGCAATATCCTATTGTCGTTCGATAATATCAAACATCGCCGCGGCTAAATGGATTGATTGGGTACAAGGCATTGCCTGCAACCAAACTAACAAAACATGCAACATAAACAACTAATCCGTGTAATCATTTTCGTTTTTACTATTCAAACTGCAACATTTGCGCAGGATTTTAATTTGAATCCTTTACTTTTAAGTGAAGGCGAGGAAAGCGAGGATACAGCAAAATGCGTTCTGCAATTCTGCTCGAAATATTTCGTCGAAAAAAAAGCTTTGAGTGGCAGTATTGTCATCGTGAATATTAACTCGTACGCTTCAACCACTCAAAAAACGTTACTAGAGACTATACACCGTGGACAAAAATTGACAGTTATGGTGAAAGATTCAGCGTACCCGCATAAAAATGCGTCGCATTTTCCAGAAAAGGCTAAAAACTACATGTTGATCTTAGAAGAAAAAGAAGAATTAGAACGTAATATACAACAGTTAAATAAATTACCGACGTGGAATCCACTAGCAAAAGCTGGTGTTTACATTGAATTGAAACCAATATACAAACTGGATTTTTTAGTCAAAGAAATAATTGATGTTTTAAGAAAATACAAATTAATGAAGACTACGGTATTTGTCAATTTTCCTCAACTTAAAGAACTTAGAGCGTACACTTGGAAACCGTACAGTGATAAAAACTGTGGAGGACCGTGTGATGCAATCTTTTTAATGGACAAATGTAAAAATGATAAAATAACTGAGGTTGAACCATTGGAATTAACTATCCCGATGAATATGAGAAGATGTCCATTGACTGTCTATACCGTCGTAAGTGAACCGTATGTTATGCCACCAGTAAGCAAAAAGACAGATTCTATATATGATGATGAATATGATTTTAATTTAGGAATAGAAGTCAATATAATGAAAACACTATCTCAATTCGCTAACATGACTCTTGTTATAAGAATGTCAAACGTTTCTGAAGATTGGGGGTATCTGCAAAGCGACGGGACAGCCACTGGGCTATTCGGAAAACTGAGAAATGACGAAGTCGACATCATAATTGGCAATATGGAAGTCAATAGAAACATAAGAAAATGGCTTGATGCTTCAAATACGTACATGCAAGACGAAATAACTTGGTGTGTACCCAAAGCTGCGACAGCGTCGACTTGGTCAAATTTAGTTACAATTTTCAAATGGTCAACGTGGGTTACAACCTTTTCCACAGTTATTGTCGTATCCTGTATTCTACACTGGTTTACTTACACAGAAAATCTAAATACAACCAAATGGCCAACTAAATCTATTCTCATGGCCTTAGGCATGGTATTAGGGTGGGGAGGAAATTTTCATCCAAAAAGAGTTTCATTTAGAATATTACTTGTTTTCTGGTTGCTGTTTGGTATAAATTTAAACACATCATACCAAAGCTTTTTGAGAAGCTTTCTTATACACCCTAAATATATGAAACAGGTTGAGAATGATAAGGAAATTATGAATGCTAAATTCAAAGTAGGCGGTAAAGAAACATTACGAGAGTACTTTCGGAATTCAGATTCAGTCAGTAAATATTTGTACAAACACTATGAGACGTGTGATTCTTATCAAGATTGTATGAAGCGTGTCGGGTTTGACAGGAATTTCGCAGTGGCAGGTTCAAGGCGACAGGCTTCCTATCAAGATCAACAATTGGGCAAAGGGAGTTCTTTGGTGTACTGCTTCCAGGAAAACAACTTTATTTATAAATATGGCGTAGTGATCTTGTTTAGAAAATGGTTTCCTATGACTTCTCGATTCAACGGTTACATGAGAAGCATTTCTGAAAATGGCCTCATATGGAAATGGAATAATGAAGTATTTTTACACAAAAGTGTAGATGAATCCAGTGATATGGTACCTTTAGGTATGGAACATATGCTCGGAGCGTTTTTGTTTCTGCTGATTGGATATTTGACGTGTATTGTTGTTTTTATTGTAGAGGTTTTCGTTGGTTTCGTTAAAAATGTTTGTCGCAAAATGGATATTAAAAGAACATTTTTTAAGTAATTTTCTTATTTGTAAATTTACTTAATTGACTTATTTTAAATATAAGTTATAAAATTTTAGTAACCATTTATTTTTCTATTGAATATTTATTTATTAGGAATAAAATTATCACTGTACTTTAGTATAAAATTACGAATAGAAAATTGAAGTTAAGAATTCCATTCGGCAATTTGTATACTATAATTTACAATTGTGATGAATTAAATTTAATCATAATACTAATAAATAATCATTGAAATTGACTGCATAAAATATAGCAATAGATCTTAGTTTCTGCATAAAAAAATATCACAAATGTATTATATAATATATTTAATGAGTATATCACCTATTTTAACATTATACTTTCGTCAAAATTACACTTAGATAAATTGACCTCGTAATATTGTATTATAAGCATCAGAGATTATGATATTTATGTGCCCTAATATAACTATCTGTCGGTCACACAGTTATATGTTTTTCATTATAACTGTGAAATATGAAAACTTTTTTTAATTGAAATAATTTTACGTTGGCTTAGTTTATTTCTGAGTGTAAAGTTGTAAGGAGATAAAAACATATTTTTAAAACAATATGGTTGTACCACAGATTTTTAATTTATTCGTCGTTTATGGTGTATTGTATCAAATCAAATTAGTGCAATGTGTAATGTATTAGATAAAACCATAAATATTCACCCAATGCTTGGCAAAATATTTTTTTAATATGCTACGGCCTTCGCCTCGATTTTCCTGTGTTTGCCAGTATACCGAATTAAATCATCCTAAAAAAATCAATCAAATTTAAAATTACAATATATGTTTATTTTGCTTGATTTTTATTGCTGTTTTTAAAGTTCAGCACGTCACTGCCATTGCAAGCGATGCGCAGACAGAAAGAGAGTGTTTGTGTGAACGTTGAAAGTGTTTTGATATGTGGTACTGCCGCTTTGTGTATAATATATCTAGTATAACAATATCTTGCCTCATTATCTACTTAAATTAAATTAAAAAAAATGATGCATTCTTAATTTATTTAATGCAATAAATCGAGGGACACATTTTTTTATTACTATTGACATTTATAATATTCACACCAAAGAGTCCCCAGCTACGCAATAAATGATTTCCTGCTTCAATTGCTCGTTAGTAAATAATACCATGTTACATTGAAGGGTGTAATGTTAGAATACTGTTGCATAATAAATTGATTTCCCCTAAATGTACCAGAGATAACATGTAGGTTTTTGTAAAACATGACATGTTCGAAATCATTTATTTCTGTGGAATATGTTTACATAAATAATAGATTCACCGATTTCAAAGGTTTTCAATATTTTTGAAAACATTTTTTCGACAAAATTATCTACATTTTTTAGTATTAATATTTCCGATATACATGCAAGTTAAATAGGTTTTCTTTCCTGGAGATATCATTTAAAGATTTTTGTGATAAAATAATATGTTTAAAGAACTACTCGCTATCGAATCGCTTCATTTAAAATCAATCAAATTAACTTTAAATCAGTCCACGATTTTAAATAGGTCACGAAGAGACCATAACGTGATGAAAAAATATAAAATCGATACTCACTTTCGAAGATGTTAATTGTCAGTCTTTGTTTGAAAGTCAATTAATTATATTTATATTTTTTTTGTACCTATTCTACAGTTCGTCAGTATCTTAAGAATTTCTATGATTGTTCTAATTGTTAGTATTTAAATTGTTTTGTTTTATATTGATATTAATAATTCAAAATAAAACGTTATTAATTTATCATTTCTAGTTGATAATTAATCGAAAAATAAAACTGAAATAGACTTTTATTACTTGTGAAAGTGCGGCGAAAAAAATATACTAAACACATATCAATTCGTAGATTTTTATTATTGAAAAAAAAATTGGGCACCAAAGATGTAATTAATTTTCAATAAAATAAAATGGGTTGTATAGTTTGAAACCTCTGCAATATTATTTATTAAAGCTTCAAAATATATTTAAACGATGCATTGTATAAAGTTTTTTCACTTCAGTATTAAAAAGCTAGCAATATCATTGTCACTTTTATTAATTTTTAGAATTATTAAATATGCATATTTTGCAACTATTTTGTTTTTTCATCTTTCTTGAATCGGTCCACTCCAACGCTACGAAAATTCTCCTGAAAGATATATACTCAAAAGAGAAAAACGAGTCTTCAGCTTGTGTCGTCCAAATGATTTTAAAGTACATTCATGGAGTACAAAAAGGCAACACTCAAAACTTTGTATACGTGAAAACCTCGGAATGTAACTTATACACTCAAAAATCTTGTATACGTGGAATATTTAACTCAAATAATCGAACAGCATTGATAGTAGACGCCCAGAACTCTTCGAGGCTCAACTCCGCTGTTAAAAACAAAGCTTTAACTTATATTTTCTTTGGAGATCGTGAAACAATCACACAAGAATTCACCATACTCAAGAAGAGAGATGGCTGGAATCCTGACGCCAGGTTCTTTGTCATCATTGAAGAAGAAATCATTGAGCGAGAGTATATTGTCGGAATATTTAACGAGCTAAGGAGCTTTAAAATATTTGACGCCTTCGTTCTGGTGATGAAAATCGACACAAATAAAGTTTGGTCGTATACTTGGTTACCGTACGCCGGACAATCGTGTGGAAAAACTTGCGAAAAGCTCTACGATCTCGATGTTTGTTTCAATAGTAAAATGATACAGTTCAATAAAATTATGACGAAAATTCCGGAAACATTCCACGGATGTCCGATGAAAATGTTCGCGGTTATCGCTCCTCCCTACGTTTTTCCTCCAGTATATATCAACGCCACTGAGAGCTATTTATTTGAAAATGGTATTGAAATGAGACTTGTTAATTTAATGGTTAAAAGATTAAATATGACACTTCAAGTTGTTCCCGCACCCATCAGTTACGATATGGGAATTGTGTACAATCCTATAGATGCTTTATTGAATGAAACTGCAGACATAATCGGCGGAAAGGTTTTGGTGCGCGAGTATACGAAAGATTTTCACGCAATTTTTTATACTTTAGAAGATCAGTTAGTGTGGTGTTTTCCAAAAGCCTCGAGAGTTAAGTTTTGGTCGAGCATATCGCTATGTTTTACGAAAGAGTCTTGGATATTAATGGGAATATTAGTCGTATTGGTCAGTATTTCTTTTCTGTGCTTAATCGCAAAAGAAAATAAGCTTACAGGCTTAGGTGTATTTACGATATGTTTCGACGTCATGTCAATGCTTCTAGGAAACGTGACACTTATTGCTCCAAAGCGTTTCTTATTTAGAACAATATTTATATCGTGGTTGTTAATATCCACTTTAACAAACGTAGCCTTCCAAAGTTCTCTTAAAAGTTATTTATTTAATCCAATATTAGAAACACAACTGTTTAATTTGGAAGGAATAATAGCTAGCGGTTATACTTATGGTGGGCACCCATCTCATAATGATTTCATTGGACTCAGTCAAAAACAAAAAGAAGTCGCTAAAAGAGACTACGTCACTTGCACGCCTGTAAAATCGTGTATTGAAAGAACAGCTAACGACAAAGACTTTGCCGTGCTAATATCATTAAACTATATAAAATACTACGAACGTGAATTAAAACCTTACAAACAACCAACCCTCGCTTGCCCGCCTGCACATAGGGTTAAACCTGCGTATCCAACAATTATGACTTGGCGAAATTACCCCGCCAGGGCAAAGATGCAGCGCATTGCAACCAGCGTGTCTGAAAGCGGTATACTGTTCAAGAAAACTTCCCAGAAGAATTTTATGTCCCCATCTGCAAGTGACAGCGAAGGCAAATTAACTGCGCTGACACTTTATGATTTCATCGAAATATTTCAATTTCTAGCGTTAAGTCACTGTGTGTCTACTGCTTTGTTTTTACTTGAAATTCTTTACGCGAAATATAAAGCGAAACTTATTTCAATACGTGATAAAAAAATGTTACAATTTGTAGAATAGTCATTTCTCGACAGCAAAAAAAGCTTCTTTTTGTACCTTAAAGAGGAAACTTTTATCTACATTGTGTTGTTTTCTATGCATTTTTTTCGTAAAAAGTACTAAATGCATACTAGAAAATTAAGAGAATTTTATAAACAAGTCACGTATTCAAATGGATATTATGTATTGATAAATAAAATAAATATTAAAAAGACATTTTATTGTTTTATTGAAATGCAACATTTGTCGACCGCATATGGTCACAATATCACAAATCTGAATATTTAACGAGGAAGTTTAATAAATTAAAATTCAAGTGTGAAAAACACAATATTTATTTGTTCTTATTTTCACTCTTATTTATCAATATCAGGGCCAGTTTCGGTGCGGAGCATTAATAACTATTCTCATTATGATCTGATTGTGTTTTTTCTTAATATAGTGCTTTTCTATCAAGTATTGACAGTGAACAGTGAAGTAAAGGTGAAATGTGTTTTTTATAGATCCAGCTTGCAGTTCTACGATTCTTACAGCTTTTCTTAAAATCTTTGAACTTGTAAAACGTATTGCTTCAAAATATCAATGTGTTCTAAGCTTTGCATTTTCTTTTCATTGTGATATCATATATTTATCATAAATTAATTATTTCAGAAAACATAATATCAAAAGAACAACACAAATATCGTTTTTTTATATACAGTAGAACCTCGATTATCCGAATTGTTTTCCGAAACAAAATTTGTAAAAATTTGCTAATTTTCTCGTGACGAATTGATTCCACCGTTGTTTACATATGTGATCGAGTGCATACCATTTTGTTCGTTGTTTTGCGTTGTTGTAAATAGAAGAAGTCTTTCGGTTGAATATTACCATCAGAAAAAGACCAGGATGAATGGTGAAATTTTTAAACGATGGTATGAAAAACAGATCATTCCAAAAGTAAATTTTAAAAAAGCTGCATTGATAAAAGAGGAAAAACATTATTATTACTAGACGATGCATCATCTCACCTATCAATAGAATGTTTACACCAGATCGATAAAATGTTTACGTTAAAATTTCTGAGAATTGAAACATCTTAGATGTGTCAACAGTGAGAAAATCATGGAACAAATTCTTGGTCTGACTGAATTTTTTACTAGAGACATTATAGAAGCATAAGATAGCACAAATTTCAATATGTGCTGAATGTGTCAAAGAATATGTCACCAAGTGGTTAAATTTTGATGCGAACGATCTTGGATTTCAAATTTTGAATGATATGAAAATAATTATGGAAATACTTGTCTCAACTAGATCAAGAAGACGAAGAAGAGATATGCAAAGAAAGAGATATTGGTCCTGCTCATTCTAAAGATTTTCAGTGCTTAGATGTTGACATGAAGTCGCTTAAGAACCAAGAAGCTCAGGATATCTTATATGTCTTAAAAGTATTCGCGATTTAGCATCTTCAAAAAGAACAAGCTAATTTATTTAAACAAAAACAAATTAATGAATTTCTTGATAAAAAATAATTTAATGTAGAAAATCGTTTCAGAAAGGTGAAAACATTTAGTATGCGTTATTTTTTTTAACAAATTTCAATTTTATTTTTCTCTCTATTTATGTCGATTTTTTTTTAAATAAAAAATAATCAACTTAAGCTGGTGAAATAAAATCCCTGTGGCCTGTATAGTTAACAAACATTTCAGAAGTTAACAGATTAAGAAATTAAAATAAAAAATTTGTTCACCTATGCAGAGCTGGTAATCGGATTAAAACAGAGGCAGCCCATACAATCTAGTAAATTAGCAATATTTATGATTTAAATTATATCTTTGAAAATTTGAATTTATAAATTTATTCTTGGCAGAGAATTGATGTTTCCTAAAAATTATCAATCTTTTTCCGGTGCTTGTTTGTCGACGCTGCTTTGACGTGCCACTCACTTATTCAAGAGAAAAGATTTCATTCACTAAACTAGCACTTCTATGAAAGTTATTTGAAAGAACTACATAACATATACTACTAAACAGTAAAATAATTTAATACAACAGTTTAACAGTAATGTTCTTGTCTCGCCAATAATCATACCATCGTCAGAACCATTACTACCACATATATTTTTGAAGGTGGCGTGGTGCCAAAGCCGTTATAGTTTTTTGATTGACTTGTAACATGCAATAGTTCTAAAAATGGCGTGGTGCTGAAATATTAATCAACTATATTAATTGTACTCTTTAATTCTTGTGGCACAGATGCTTATGTTGTTTTTAGATATTTCTAAGAAAGTCTATCTTGAACATAAATTATGGTCAAACGTTATAAATACATTTGTTCCAATTGCCATTTCGGGAAAAACTTGAGTGAAAAGCCGACATCAGTCTCCGTTAAAATAAATATTTTAAATATTGTACATATTTTCAAAATGTATGACATAGAAACGAAATTTTAGTTTTACTATGAGTTCATTCTATAAAGTTGAGCGTTCCCTACGGCACTGGCTTAACCCTTTAACCGCGGGTGTCGACCACCGCCACCGGAATAGGGATTACTTACCAAACCTTCCACAACAATGATTTATAAACCAGAAATCTTGCGTCAGATAGCTGTAAACGAAAACTAGCAAAATTCTATAAACCAGTATCTAGTATGCGTACATTCATTAATATTATGTAAGCTGTGCAGAGCTTTAATTACAGAGCTTAATCAAATAACTTTGATCAAGATTGATAAATATTTTTTAGCCGTTTTAACAGCTTATATGAAGCCTAAGCTATTTCAATCAGGACAGAAGAGCAAATTCGAATTATATTTCAATAATATTTTTTTCTGCATTGAGAGGAGCTGGTTCATTAAGCATCATTGAAAAACGTGGCCACTACAGTTATAAAAACATTTTCATCACTTCTGACTGACTTTCTTTTCTACCTACACGTTTAATCTTTTAACCACCCGAAGAGAAATATACATTAATCCACTATGAGAATTCATCCAATCTTAAGAATTTCTTTTCTTCATAATTTGCGTATATGGAGACTAGTTGAGACAAGTATATTTTGCCACATATTATTTGGTAGACTATACTGTATCTTTTGTCACAGTTTAGAGCATAGTTATTTTAATTACAGTGTGTAATCGGATAATAAATATTTTTGACTTCGAACAATTCAAACAACAAACGCTTTTGCGAAAGACTTTTCTGCAAGGACAATAAACATCGTTGTACTTTTTAAACTTCTTATAAGGTCTTACTTTAGTGGATATTACGGAAATATGCTCACCAAAGAAAGCAAATAAGACTGATGAAAAAGCAAGTCTTACTTTGTATGTTTTATTGCAATTTAAACAATTCTGATTATGTTGTTAGTCAATTATACACGGTTTTAAGTTTGCCCCGAAACTATGGTTGATATATTTACATATTTATATTTTAAAGGTGATATTTGATTCAAACTTTATAGTCATAAGAGCTTATTGCCAAGAGCTAAATGTTTCTTTGTTAAAGTTTACCTTCACATCACTTTAGACCAGTGATGCACAAACCGCGGCTCTTTTTGAATTTTGTGGCGGCCCATTAATATTTCTCTCGAACATTTTTTTCACGTAAAACATTTATTTAATAAATGTAAGCAAGCTTTTTCTTTAATGAAGTAGAATAAATCGGTTCATAAAAACAGGCTTAAAAATATTATTTCAAATTAAAAAAAGACCAATAATGGCATTTACTTATGAATTACACATGAATATTTCACATTGAAACGATTTTTAATAAGCAATTACTCATAATCCTTTTTTGCATGGCTTTTTTAGTATGTTCACGTTTTAGAAATAGCACAGTCAAAATAATATAATGGAACCTATTACTCATTTATCTCAATTCACAATCTTTTTTACATGGTTTTAAGGCTGTTTTAGATGGAACGTTCTTCGTTTTTAGATGGAACGTGGATGGAATGTTCTGTATAAAAATGGATTTTGCTTACTTTAATGTTTTTTTCTTTGCGGCCCAAACCCACGATACTTTGCTTTATGCGGCCCGCAAGAAGGTAAAGGTTGTGCATCACTGCTTTAGACAAATTCAATCAACGCCAAAATTAAATGAGATCAACTCAATAAGAAATGATATCGCAAATCTTTCATCTCAAAAAAATGTATTAAATTTTTATTTTGTCATGACAGGAACCTGAGAAGTTTTGATTGCTACGTTTTGCCGTTCAGCTTCTGAAGCTGACAATAACAGATTGTTTAGTTCTTAATAAATAATACTTTTATATATGATATGTGTCCCGTTGTTTCTTTATTTCGAAAAAAATAATTCTATTGACTACTAGCAATAATACTTAAGTAGGGCATCTTTCTTTATTTATGGCTTACATGAAGACCGGTCCGATTCCAACGTCCAAATGCATTAAACCCTTTCCGTTCGGCGCGCTCCTTTGCAATCCCCCCGAGACAGTAAAGATAAAAGCAACGAGCAGATTAGGTTATTCCTCAGGTCAAACTAGCTACTTGAAATGTGGCCAAGAGGCCGAGACCTTTTTAGTTTCAGAGAACAGAAAACTTGTGTGATGTAACCCATTATCTTTGGATGCAACGACAATACCAAGAAACTTTCATTGGTAACAAAGTCAATTTACTAATATATGTCAACAAGGAACTATAAAAATCATTATCATTATATTTAATAAAAGTTAAGTTTTGTTTTAATAACAGAATAAAATCAAATACAATAATAACCATGCACTGCCTACATCTTTATGCCTTTCAATGATCTTTTGCAATCTCAAAGGATCGACTTACATTGTATGAGTTGCAATTCCAGGATTCCGTCTTATTGTATTGTCGAGGTTCTTAACATGAAAAGTCATCTTGAAGAATATTACACAGAATATATTTTTTATTGATTGAAAATTTGTTAATTAATGCACCATTAATAGGGTTGTGCAGTCAGATTCAGAGTTGAAGTCGTGGAGTCGGACTGTTATTAACTCTTGCGGCTCGGAGACTAGAAAAATACTTGTCAGCCGATGGGGGTCTTTTTTGACCCCAGTGGTTTCCTCATTATTGGCCTTATTCTTATGAATTTCAAAAAAAAATAGTCCAAGGGCTTTAAAATATCTCTTTGCATCATTCCTCATACATTTTTTTTATAAAAATCTGTGGTTTTTTAATAAATAATCATATTTTAACTTGCGCGTAAAAAAGACGTCATCCCAGCACACATCTGATTTTACAACTGACGAATGTTCTCAGCGTTCTCTAGCTATCCTATTAACAATCGTTATCGCGGGCGCTTATCACCTGATAAGCGTTATCGCGTATTTATATAAACTACAAAAGGTCCAAAAAACTATGATATAAGAATACCTTAATTATAAACATTGTATCACCCATATTAAAATAGATATTTAAGAAAATGTTGGTATTGGGGTCGCATTTCTTGAGCTTAGAAACGGAAAAGTTCTCGAAGTCAAAGACTTTTTTTATATTTTAAGTCAAAAGTGGCGCCCTTGCATGCTACTAAGCCTTAAAAATATTGCAGGTCCAATAACACTAAAAACAATTAAACACTTTAATAAATTAACATTAACAGTAAAAAATTGGGGAAGAATTTTTCATTTATTTATCGAAATAATGAGACAAAATATTTAAATTCAAACATCCTCGTTTAGCAAGAAAGTTGTAATTCGTAAGTATTATACATACAGTATTAGTAAGCTTAATTTCTCCAAAAAATATTATATTCATCGTATTGATTAAAATAATCGTATGAAGAAAGGTAAGTGATTAAAAAAAATAGACCTTTTCAAGGGAGAAACTAATATTTTTCACTATTTTTTAAACTGTATTCAGAGTCAGAGTCGTGTTTTGATTTAAAATAGGAGACGAAATTGTTTTATTTTTTACGACTTCACAACACTAATCATTTGTATGATAACAATAACTAGACATCATGTGATATTTTCTTTTTTGTTTGTTTATACTTTCAACGAGAAGGGAACAAAACAAACGACATTGATTTATTATTTTTTTCTCCAAGAACATTTTGTAGTGTCTTAAATACTTTAATTTTCATTTTCAATCGCATTCAATCATTTACAACCATAATACCACTTATTTTTTTGTTAAAAATCACTTCGTTGATTAGTATGACGTTCCCAAGTAACGTAACTATGAATTCTCTACGAAAAGTCATTTTTTTAAATATATACAAGGCATGTATAATCGGAATACTTCCTAAGCGAAAATAAAAACGAAAACATCGTTTAACCAACGAGAGCACACGTATCTAGACGATTTCATAAATATTAATTTCATTTCAAAATGAAACCAGACAAATAGACGATGGGCCATTTTAAGCACCCTTGCCAGTCATTCTCTACTTCTGATATTTTCATATGGTAAAGGTGGTTTAAGTTGGATATACATTTTCTCTTGTAATCAATTTTTACTTTATAATACTTTTAAAATGTAAAACAATACGTAATAGACTTCGTAAATGAAGGAAGACTTGTTCATCGAATAATTAATATTCCCTTCAACCTCCATTATGAAAAGGTGAAGAATATATTTTCAATGTTCATCAGTGACTTATAGGACATCCCATCCCGAGATCCCGTTCAATTTTCTGCTCGTGATTGACACGGCCGCGATCCCGGGATGTCGGGATTGAGAAATTTTGAGAAAAGAAAATGGAGACGAAATTGGCAAATTTAAGATTTTTAAAAAAAACGAGTTTCTGAGACAATCTGGACAGCAGCACCAAAAAATATATGGGCATTTGAAATTTTGAATAATTGTATTTTGAAAATTGTAAATGTTTCCAAGTTTTATTTTGATTGTATATATTAATGATATAACTGGCATGATGTAACTATTAATAAAATATTGTTAAAAATAGTTCTTCATAGTTAATTAGAAATACCTAAACTTCAATTAGAACCTTGTCCACCTGAAATTCAAACAAACAAAAATACAGGAATAAAATTATCAAAATAAAAAAGATATTATTAAGCCTATGTACATTCACACAAGTTTTGTCACTAACGACCCGGATTTCGCCTTTCGGCATCTACAGGCGATCAAGTTGAAACCACAGATATCTTGCGACGCGCTCATAAAGCGACGGCTTATTGGAAATTTAAGCAAAATTTCTTATTAATACAGCATGTAGATAATGCTACGCTTAAGACTACCTTAGGTTTGGCCAAAAGTTGACACTTAGAACCTTGTAGTACTCAGCTGGCGATCGGTTACGGAGGCTACAGAGTTGCATCCCAGTAGAGAAAATTTTTATAAATTGATTTTTCAATCGATATATGCATTTCTTTTCGAAGGCATGTACACTAGTCCTACCCTAACGACCCTAACCCTGTCCTTATAAATCCCTACTTTCTTTGAAACGGAAAGGTTGAGCAACTAAATAACAATCAGCTCTCGTAGAAACACTTCTGTTGGGATTTACTCCATTGAAGTCCATATTCTCTAAACTGGGAACAAACATGTTTAAAAAAAAATATTAACAAAAATAATTAAATTTTTCGTAATAGAAAATTTAAATTAACTTTGATTATTCCACGTATTGTGTTACTAACTGTGACACGTGTTTCGCCTCTTTCAGAGGCATCTTCAGACTTACTATCGCAAAGTTTGCTTAAGTAATGAAGCAAGATTGATTCTAACATTTTAAAATTATAAAATTACAAAATGGATTGGGTTTTTTTCCCTTTAAGAGGAGCAAGGAGGGGGGTGTAGAATCGAAATAAAGCAAACAGATAATGATACTAATTATACTAATGAGTTGTAAACAATCAGAATGGGATTTTTCCTTTTTAAGGGAAGCAAAGAGGGGATTATAAAATCGAAACAATGCAAACAAATTTAATCATACTACTAATGACGTTAAACATTACAAACTATTAAACTAATGAGATGCAGTCAAATTTTTCGTAGTTTCATTCAGAATTTTGAATAATAAGTTCCAATAAACATGAATTCAACGTAGATTTCCATCATAGTCAAGACTCTCGGGCATTTAGATTCTAGATGATAAATGATATGAGCATATTTAATATAAAACACATTACCGTGGCGAAATTCTAAAATGTCACCATGTTTGATTTTGCGCAGCTTTCGGTTCTCTCGTTCTCTACCCAGTACCCAGTAATGTACTCTCGCTGCAAAAGGTCCGCGCTTGAAACTTGGCGAGCATCTGTCGGCTCTGGATGACCATTCTCATAACTGAATATTATTTAGATTACACATTTAAAAGTATAATTCAGTGGCAGTGTATAAAACTTTCCGCGCGCATAAAATTCAAATTTCGAAACTCTGCTTTCGCGTAGCGCTACGGCTTGTCCAAACGGTGCACAATATTTTATTGTATTCCAGATAGCATGCCACAAAGTATTTTTGACGCAAATTTTGCAAAATTTAGACAACATTATAATATCTACAATACTAGAGATGGCCAGAACGTTTTCCATGAAGCTAAATATGGTCTTGATTCCGACCTTAAGTTTAAAACAATGATAAAAAGTTGACAGCATTCAATAACAACAAACAAAATAGAATTCATGAGTGAATTATTAATTTTGATTTAACCTGAGATATATAAAATTCATATCTGCTTCCAATGTGGAGCATATAGCTTCCTAATGAAGGTATCTCCACAGATTATTTCTATCTAACCTGTCTTTTTTGCAGATCGTAGCAAAAGAATAATTGAGCTAGGACATGACTAGTGGTCATCTAATTATTTGTTTTCTCTCCATTTCGTAAGTGCTATTTTTTTTAAATACACCACTATCATTTGCTTAAGTAGCATTTTAAACAATGCGCTTCAAGTTTCAATGTTACTTTTTTGCAATAATTAGTATCATAAAAAATATCACTATGTGGAATCTTCACTTTTTACCTGTATAATTGAACTCGAATTCCTTGAAAGTTTATGGACTGTTTTCCGATTTGTCAATATTCTAACCACAGTTATTCCTACGACACAAACTCATTTATGGAAATTTGATAGAACATTAAGACCCGTCACCGAAGTATCCGTAAAAATCTCGTATATTTATATACGCAGGCAAATGATAGATAATTGTATAATATAACATTGTATGCAATATTTCTCCGTTTAGACAACGGATATTAATGTAAAATTTTCATCTTTAGCCGGCCATTCGTTTAAATTTATTGCATTTATAAGTTATTATTGAAGAGTTTTATTAATCAATTATTTTTAAGTGTTTTTCTTTTAATCAGTTTTTAAAAGCACATTTACTCCCAATTCGCAATTATTGGACTTAAAATAAATCTTTTTTAAGGTGCTTATAAAGGCCTTGTTGTTAATCGGTTACTCTTTTTTCATGTAGGGTAAACATATGAGGATACGGTTATAAAAGAACCAGTAGAAAGCAGATTATTTTCTCTCAATGGAGGTATTGAATATTCAGAACAAGAAAGAATTGGGTAAAATAAATAGTTAACTACAAAACCGTTTAACCAGCACATTGCCTGTTTGAAAAAAACAAAACCTGGTTTATTGTTTACGGTTAACCGGGTTTTATTGAAAAAAATCTTTTTGCCTTGAATACAATAGGCTTTTATATACGTCGGGTCTGTGGTGAAGAGGTCAACGTCGTTGACTTCCGTGACGGATCTTACGGGTTCAAGTGCCAGTACAAACATCATTTATCATTCGAATGCATAATTATTTGTAACGTCTAAAAATGGGGCATAACCAGAGCGATTAATTAACCATTTGTCCTGCTCTACCTTATCCTTCTATCCCTACTCTCTTCTAAAGCAAAAAGGTTGAGCAACAAAGTGACAAGCAGCTCCCGTAGAAGAAAACTTTATTAACAGTTAACATATTTCACATTAGGAGTGGACATGGTTGAAAAAAATAGCTAATCTACATTATGTTAACAAAATGCCTTAAATATTTTCATGTGTTGGTATTATTTTCTTTTAATTTAATAAAACCGGTTTTTTTATAAGAAAAAACCGAAAACCGTTTCGTTGCATTGTACGGTTAATTGAACGCCCTAATTGGATTCCACTTCTACACTTCCATTGTAAAATCTTTGGCATTACTCATAATGATTTACTTAATTTCTTTGTCTTTTAATTGAATGGTCTCTCATAAATATAGATCTACACTCAATTAAAAGCAGTAAAACACTCAATTAGTCAAATTATCTTCGACAGATATAATTAAAACTTTAACATTGTGCAATGTTGCTGTCAGTTTTTCGTATAATAATTATGATCATATTGATCATATTCTTTATGACATCGAGCAACATTCCTCCTAATGATGAAGAAGTACTAAACATTAAACCTTGCAATGAGCTCCACGTAGCACTGTGTCGAATTGCAGAGCATGCAATATATCCAGCCGACCGCGATGTGAGCCATCATTTAAATTAGTCCATTGACAGCGGTTCGTTTGTTTCCCGGGCGCCAAAGTGTTAAGCCGTTGTGGTGTTAAATTCAAATCAACCAATAACACGGACTTATGGTCTCATGATTTCCAATTTCTGCCGCTGCGACTGCACAAAATGCATAAGTCCGTATTGCATTCAAATGCGAGCGGCGTCAGGAGTTTGCCGCCAAAAAGTCACGACACGACGTTGGTGATGTTGTACGATAGTTTCCTAAAAATATTTTCTAAATTAAATGAAGCTACTTTTGGTATAAAAGGTGTTTCCTTATCTAATATATAAAAATGAATATTTGTTTGTTCGTACTTCATGCGTTGCCACACCGCTCACCCGATTGCAACAAAACTTTGACAAACGTTTTGCATGCACTTCCGGGAAGGTTATAGGCATAGTAAAATTAACTTACAGTAGGACTTAAATATAAAAATCAATGTTTATGATAATGTGTATGCTTGCACTTGCAGTAAGTGGCGCAAGTGTCGTACCATAGACAATCGGTAGCAAAGTCAAACAGACAGAAAAGAAAACATCCACTTAGATAAACATAATTAAAATACAAACACTTTCTTTCTTTGGTTGGCATTGCATCGCTTGCCGGGAACCGGCTAGTTTACTATAAAAGTGGCCTAGTATAGAACTTATATACTCATAATGGAGTTAGCACAACTCAAACTTCGTATCCTTCCATAAGTTTATAAAAAATGGATTTACTCTGACTGATCTCAACCGTTGAATACCTAACGATGGTGAAAGGTGAAACCCGTGTCGTTATTAACAAAACGTAAAGTCCTATATTGAAGTTACATCAATCACTCTTGACTTATATAATATGTATACATTTCCATTTGAATAAATAATCGCGAGGAGAGATTTTACACTTTTGACATTTCACTGTCAGTGTGTCGGAAAGGTATCAATATATCCAAAAAGCTCGGACAAAGTAATTTAGTAAATAAACAATATAAAAAACGATGTATAAGTACAACAGAATCAGTTTGTCTCAGCTAGTCATCATGTTCATCTGACATAAAATGATGTAGAGACATTAATATAAAGTAGTGAAACATATGTAAGCTATACAACAAAGCTTTTATAAACAATACATATTACAGATAAAACAGAAAATAAACTCCATATTTGGAAACAAAATATTATATATAAAAGTATCACTAGATTTAAATAAAAGTGACACAGTTACTATTTTCAATTGATTGTCAATTAAGTTATATTAAAGTTGTCGCAGAAAATAGTCCCATAATATTTAATCATCATAGTATAAATATCATTTCAAGTCACTGAACAAAATAAAATAATAATATATTAGAATAAATATAAAACTTCAGTTTATTTAGATGATTACGATTATTGCAAAACACTGTGAGTGTTTTTCGTCGGCTGCGGATTTAAAATATGGTTAAAAACGAATAAATAAACGTATTGGAAGGTTCTGTGAACGTGAATCTAATATTCGATTTCTTGCACTCGTATTGAAATATCCAGTTGTGAAATGTTTTAAACAATGTTTAAAGGCCATTTTGTTTTTCAATTCAGTTTGTTTTGATATAGGGCAACAGATGGCAGATATTCTATCAATTGAATGATTTTTGAAGGCAAAGTTAATCAATTAATCTCACCTATGTGATGAGTTATTTTTTTTACAATACCACTTAAAATTGTAAACAAGACAACATGCTTTATATAACATATAAATTGCATTGGAACAGTTGTCCTAAAAGAATACCAAATTAATAAATTCAGTTATTGTGTAGTGTTTACAGAACCATTTAATATATTATTATTATTAGTGTTTCAAAGCACACACCGGTTCAATAAGGTTTAAATAATATTATTTATATTTAAAAGAAACACATTAATTATCCACAGAATATGTTTGGTCTCTTATTGCCGTCACCAGTTAAAAAAACCTTTTATCAAATGTATTAAAAACTTCAAAAGGACATTTATTTTATCAATTTACTCATAACGTGAGGAATATCAAAACGATATGAAATGTTTATTGAAGTCATTTTTACTGCATTATGTTTTTAAAGTCATAAACGTTTAAAGCGTTTAAAAGACAAAATGGATCATATTAAGTATTAGTACATATGTACACTAAGTCTGCAAGTAAACAATTTCTTGTGTAATAAGTTTTTTCCCATATTCGAATAGGTAATAGAAAATCGTAATAGAATTTTTTCTTTATCAGAGATATCATATATTATGTTTTTATATTATAGAATAAAAACAATATTAGAACTTCGTTCACAACTAGCTCTTTTCCCAAACTGACTGAGAATCGATTGAAAATATATTTACATTTGGTTTCCAAATAGAATGTTGAAGTAATTAGTTATTCTTGGCCAGAAAAGCTTTTGAGGAGAAAAAGTTAGCTAGCAACAGGATGCAAGCGAAACGTAGAAGGTAACGTAATGGCGAATAATTAGTTCATCACGTAAGTAAACTATTTTAGTCGTGGACGTACTTACGTACATACGTTGAAAGGGTGAATAGGGTGGAAAGATTGGCAGACGGATTTCCTGCGTGGACTATTTTTTTAAGCCCGTCATTTTATAGGGCATGGTATTTTACTACGAATAAGAATGCCTACGCTATATATAAAAAAAATGACAATAGTCAGCCTGAAGATGCTTCTCATAATGACAAAACACGTGTCACACGTTTAATTTAAATAAAATATAATATATATTTTATCAATATCCGCTCTCGATGTAGGTATAACAACAGAAGTTTTTTCTACGAGAACTGTTTGTTACTCAGTCGCTCAGCCTCTCATTTTCAAAGAAAGTAGTAGGGAAATAAACATAATGCTAGGGGTTAACGAATCTCTCTTGCTACGCCCAGTTATTAAAGGATTGGAAAGGGTGGGAGAGAATTTTTAGACATCACAAACACCCATGCCTTCGAACAGAAATCGTTAAATCAATCGAAAAAATGCTTTTTGTACGGGTACTCGAACCCGTGAGATCCGGCACGTAAGCACACAACACTAACCATTGCGCCATAGGACCCGTATTTAAAAAAAATGGAATAAAAAAACAAAAAAAAGTATTGAATCTATTTTTTATTTATTTTTACAAAGTCATCAAACTTAATTGCACATTAAGAATAAAATGTCTATGATAAACCGCCGAATTTGTCAAAAAATAAAAAATACATTTTGTATTCATTTCATTTCATCTCGCATCATTTCAGTATGAAAAAAAAATATTATATATTATGTTATATTTAACAAATATTTTATCGCTTACCACTTGTTTTTAATCACCTTATTTTTGTATTTTTCAGACAAGGCTTATATATTTTCATAGAGTGGTCAGTAAAATTTTGGAAAAACCTTATCTATGAGATTTTATTTCGAATATTAATTTCCCATATAATTTTATACGCAAGGTTAATCGATCTTTGCTCATGATTGAGTTCGGGCCTTTGAAAGTTAAGGCAATCGTTTGGGCAGCCCTTGTTTCCGCCCATCTGTCGACAGATCACACCTTGAATAACAAAACAGGGCGGCCGTAATTACGCACTTAAGCACCTCCGCCTGACGCCTCCCTAAACGCTGGACACCCGCCCCAGTTTTGAAACGAGGGTCATGCAAAATATTTTGTGGTACAATTATTTGTGACAAATTAAAAAAACTAAATAATGTGTTGATTTAAAGCGGCATATTCAACAGTCAAAATCCAGTGCACTCCATTTTTACTCACCGAGAAATTTTGCAACAATCTACATACAGTTCATCACTAGATCTTTAAATAATCTAGTTTTCTGTAGTTTTCACAAAGTTACCATCTCAAGTGAAATCATGTTGTAAAAGAGAAAATCTTTTTTATTAAATTTGAATCGTTCAAATTATGTACATTCACACAAATTTTGACACTAACGAGTCAACGACCCGGATTTCGCCTTTCGGCATCTTCATGCGTTCAAGTGCACGGATGAACTTGAACTGACGCTTAGTAAATGAATGTTTCGTGTTTATATAATAAATAAATCTATCATTGAGTTTAAAGTCATTGCTGGCGAAAAATTGATTGATTCTAACATTTTTAAATTATGAAATTACAAAATGGAGTGGGGTTTTTTTTCCTTTTTAAGGAAAGCAAAGAGGGGGTGATAGAATCGAAATAAAGCAAACAAATAATGATACTAATGAGCTGCAATCAATCAGATTGGGATTTTTCCCTTTGATGGGAAGCAAGGAAGGGTTTATAGAATCGAATCAAAGCAAACAAATATAATTATACTAATCATGACGTTAAACATTACAAACTATTAAACTAATGAGCTGCGATCAATCAGATAGGTTGGCGATTACTCTATTAATTGGAAACAATGTAAGTAATGGCGAACAACCTCTCCTATTAAGAATGTTATTTAATAACATTTATTTTTTGTTAAGAGTTTTATTTATTTCTAAAAAATCTAAGCTATTCCTCTTTAAACCCTTTTTATTTACTCGGTGGAGTATTTCTAAATTACAAATCTGATTAAAATTATGATTATTTTCTATTAAATGATTGGCAAACTCAGAAAAATTGTTACTTTTTAGACATCTTATATGTTCTAATAGTGGCTAATGGCTAATTAATCTCTCTCGTTGCGCCTCGTTATTTTAGGATTAAAATAGTGGAAAGAATTTTTCTGTGTATCTCTTCGAAGCCACTATATATAGCTGAGCAAAATGTAAGTTTAAACATAGTTCTGACGATGGCGAAATAGCATTTAACTAATATTATAAAAACTGTATAACTAAATACGTTGCTATTTTCACCCTATTATAAAGGAATTCTACCAATTCAATCAATTTATTACTTATATAATAAGATCTTACGATTCAAGCTGCAAATAACCTTCCAAGTTTATATTTATTTGTTTATTCGTAAAAAATAAAATGACGACAACCCTAAGAATATCGCCCACTAAAACACGTAAGCAAGATGTGTAAACAGGCTATCTGAGGTTCTACTAATACCTCTTTGACTATCTACGTGTCTACGATGCCTACGCATTTCACTCTTTTTACAATACCAACACGAAAACAAAAAACGAGAAATTTCACTTAGAATTTAAAAAATACGTGGCATAGTTCTTGGAAAATAATAAGTGTTTTATATTTTTATCCACATGACATATTATTACTGTACAATATATTTTTTTATTGAATTTCAAGTGTTCAACTAATATAAAATAACTTAGATTATTCCACGTATTGTGCTACAAACTGTGACACGTGCTTCATCCTTAGGCATCCTCAGATGATCTAATTTTCACAAATGCTTGTTTAAGTAGGAATGATAGTAATTTTACTATTCTGATATATTATAAAAATGAAAATAAAACTGGAGGCAAGCAGGGGATGACAGAAAAACCAACAAACAATAATGAAATTTACGTTAAGAAATGATTAACTAATGAGTTGCATCAATTTTTAAGGGGCTAAACCAGTGATGCACAACCTTTACCTTCTAGCGGGCCGCACAAAACAAATTATCGTGGGTTCGGGCAGCAGAGAAAAAAAATGATTTAAAATACGCTCAATCCTTTTTTATACAGAAAATATGTATGTTTGTACGTTCCATGTAAAACAACCTTAAAACCGTGTAAAAAAGATTAAGTGAATTTAGATAAATGAGTAATAGGTTCCATTATATTATTTTGACCGTGTTATTTCGAAAATAAATAAGCCATGCGAAAAAAAGATTATGAGACCTTGCTTATTAAAAATCGTTTTATTATGAAATATTTATGTTTCATTGATATTTAATTCATAAATGAATGCATTCTTGGTCTTTGTTATTTTTTTTTTAATTTGACATACTATTTGTAAGCCTGTTTCCATGAACCAATTTACTCTCTTTCATTGAAGAAAAAGCTTACATACATTTATTAAATATTTTTTTTACGTGAAAAAAACATGTTTGAGAAAAAATATTTAAGGGCCGCCACAAAATTGAAATAGGGCCGCGGTTTGTGCATCACTGGGCTAAACCATTGGAAATTAAATTTAGCAGTTCCAACAACCTATCTTATTTAAGATATTATTGAATAAAAAAAAATATTATTAATACTTTTATTTATTTCTAAAAATTCTAAGCTATTCATTTTTAAACATTTTTTATTTAATCAATGGAGTATTTCAACGTTACTATTCTGATTCAAATAATGTTCGTTTTCGATTAGATGATTGGCAAACTTTGAAAAATTGTTACTTTTTAGACACCTTATATGTTTTTTAATTCTAATATTAAAGTTTCCACCTGTCTGCCCTGCATAAGAACGTGTCACAGTTTGTAGTACAATACGTGGAATAATTGAAGTTATTTTATTTTAAAATGAACTTCCACAAAGTAACCGCCAAATCCATTGAAAGTATTCTTATCAACTGTTTTAAAGATATCGTTAACGATTACTTGAAGTAAATTTATGTAAATGTATATTTGTTGTACAGACATTGCATTTATAATAATATGAAGAGTGTTTATTGTATTAAATGAATGCATTTTTAAAATAACCAAACCGGTTTTACTCAGCTAATGATCAATCCAATTAGTATTTTTTTAATGTTTACAAAGTGATTTTTTTTAAACCATGTATGCTCCCAATGTGGAGCATATGGGCTCGTAATGAAATTTATCTCAACAGAAGTGTTTTACGAGAACTGCTTGTTACTCAGTTGCTCAACCTCTCTTTTTCCAAAGGAGTAAGTGATTTTATTATCAAATTTAAATATCTTGATGATTAAACTTCAAGATTCTATCAAATCAGTTTGACCGCAATATTCCGATTGGGTTCAAGACAGAAACTGACGAAGATTTTCATGAAATATTATGAATGTCACTACATTATCATGATTATAATAATCAAACAATGGGAAAAATAGTTATGTTGCTAACCTAGCCATAATATAAATTCGTTAATTATGTCCTGCCATATTTTTGCTTTATATGAAGGAAAATTTTCTTTCGGAACAGTCAGTTAATATGTACGATAATTATTTTCCATGTTTTATGAAAACGGTTCATAAAGTCATTTGACAATGTAAAGTGAATTTTAATGTTTAAGTGTTTTTTTTCAAATAGCCTCTTAAACATTATCTCTTTTAAAGACAGTTTAAAAATACTTAACACTGAGCTTTTACGCTAGTTGTTTTCAAACTCTTTTATCTTTTTTTAATAGTTTTAGTTCTAAATATACCGTTTATGGCTTTTGAGATACGCGTTAATCTGCGTAAAAATCTTTCGCATAAAGAACTCAATACGGTATAGTTCTAGTTAATACCTATGTATGTAATATATAATATATGAGTTAGGTTGAATGTTTAGGTAAACCATTATTTTTTCGATGGTTTCGGCGGTAACTTTGTGGAAGTTCATTTTAATAGAAAATTTAAATTAACTTTGATTAACAAAAAAGAAATATTATTAAATAATATTCTTAATAGCACCGGTGGTTCCCCGTTACTCAAATTGTTTCCAATTAATACAGTAATCACAAACCTAGCTGATTGATTGCAGCTCATTAGTTTAATAGTTTGTAATGTTTAACGTCATTAGTAGTATGATTAAATTTGTTTGAACTGTTTCGATTTTATAATCCCCTCTTTGCTTCCCTTAAAAAGGAAAAATCTCAATCTGATTGATAACAACTCATTAGTATCATTAGTATCATTACCTGTTTGTTTTATTTCGATTCTACACCCCCATTCTTGCTCCTCTTAAAAGGAAAAAAACCCAAACCTTCATTTTGTAATTTTATAATTTTAAAATGTTAGAATCAATCTTGCTTCATTACTTAAGCAAACTTTGCGATAGTAAGTCTGAAGATGCCTCTGAAAGAGGCGAAACACGTGTCACAGTTAGTAACACAATACGTGGAATAATCAAAGTTAATTTAAATTTTCTATTAAAACCATTATTTGTTCTTATTTCACAATATGAGAGGCTTTGTCATATTTAATAAAATAAAATGTTATGTGGCTTTTGGAAGACGATAAATGAAAAAAAAATGTACAATCTTCGATAGTTATATGTATGTGTACGAGAAAATTTCACTTTTAAATACAATATACTGTAAAGTTTTTGTAGGTATATTGAAAAATTTGTTTTTCTAATATTTTGCTCTCCAATTAGCATGTGTGTTTTCAGTTTTTGATGGTGGTTAATTCGTTAACAAAAACGATGTTTGCTTTGATTTGTAATGGATTCTCGTGAGAATTTGATTTTTTCGTTTTAAAAGTTTTTCGAAATAGATTAATCCCACAGAGATTGGCTTAAGAAGCCTATTGAACTCAACCTGTCTCAGGTTCCTCGTTTTAGCTGCCTACCGCTTCTTCCAAAGATCTTTAATAACAGCTAATATCGGCATCGGTCCTCCACATGTTCCCTTATCAGGACATTATTTTCGTTCGTTGTCTGGATCAGAAAAATCTTAATATTTAATGAATACACTAGTTAATATAAGTAATAATTTTATTTTACCTTTATTCTCGCTCAATGTGTTTTCGTGAAATATCATTGATACATCTATAATTTTCTCTTCTTCTTCGAGGCCGGTTTACTAATCCTGAAATCCTCATGACTATTAACATACAAGCTGCTAATTTATTCTTTCGTCGGCGAAACTATGACCAAAAACTTTTGTTTCTAAAAACTTGTTCCTCGCGTAGGACGTATGAGCCGTTAGACTGATCAACTCATTGCCTAGATAAGTAGATATTAATAGGGACAGTATTTGTGAGCTGTTTGTAAAGTTTTACTTTTTTATTTCTTGATTTTGATTTATTGTGTAGTGTTTTTTTGATCTCATTATAGTTGTCAAGTGCATGGCGAATTTGCTGTAATGTCATGTAATGTACTTTTAATTTTTAAACAATAAATAAATAAATTTGAATCGTTCAAACTATGTACATTCTCACAAATTTTGTCATTAACGACCTGGGTTTCGCCTTTCGGCATCTTCAGGCATTCAAGTGCACGGATGAACTTGAACTGACGCTTAGCAAATGAAAGTTTCGTGTTATATATAAGATATAAATGCATCACTGAGTCCAAAGCCACTGCTGGCGAAAAGAATGAGCCCATGGAAATGCCAACAGATTTGACAAGTGAGCAGTTTCAAGAATTATATAATTTGTTTGTCGGCAAAGGTTTTATGATTATATGATGTTATGGTTATATAGGGTATAGAAGTGGAGATGTGGGAAAATTTGATATTTCGTTTAAAATCGGAAGATTTTGCAGCTGTGCTTTGTTGATTTCTAAAATTTCTTGGAAAAAGAGCTTATGACTGTCCGTATTTGGGTGTAACATTTTTATCCCTTGTTCCTGATTGAACACGTGTCCTTCCGAAATTAAGTGATTAGCAAAAGTAGACGTGTCTTTTTTCAATCTAAAGGCTGCCATATGTTCTAAAACTCGGATGTTCAGTGTTCTTTCTGTTTTGCCGATATACGATTCAAATTTAATATTGAAATTCCACCAAGCACCTTCAGTCGAAATCTTAAATAAATAAATAATTTAAACCAAACATTAGCTATTTCATTCAATCCAAATCACTTTAATTTCAGATAATCTTTCATACTCACTCCTTCCATACACCTTTCTCCTTCTTATTTTACAATTGCGTGACAGTATTTCTGGTGATGAGGTGATTGCTTGACGAGACACTTGACCTACTCATCGTTTAACTGATATATCGACAGCAATACGTCAGCAGCATAAATAATACATTTCCCAAAATACACAAAGTAATTGATTGCTAAACCAGTTCAGTAATTTTCAATGACGTGCGGTGAAATCATCGGCGAGAGGGTAGCCGTGAGACCGATGGCCGGCTCGGCGAGTGCTGACCGATCTTTAATATTTAAACATTTCATCAGCTTGAGAAATCTATAGGCGGCCAGAAGACTTGGTCGGCTCATACATCGTTAATGCTAGAGCGCTCGCCTCTTAATCAGTGGTGTGCAGAAACCATCCTGTATTAGGTGTTAATATCTCACAATGTACGATTCTAAAATAAGCACGCCTGACACCCGTTCAAACAAATTATCAACATATTTATATATCACTAAATTTCAATAGTTTATCAATAATATTTTTATACAATAACTACAGATTCAGCTTTCACTTAAGTAAAATATCGTAATATGATAACTGTATTTCGGCTAATTTTATCCACAAGATTGGTTGGTGAAGGTTTTATAACCACGAAATGACTTAAAAATTTCAATGAAATTTTGCCTTGGCTGGTTATAAGCTGACAAACCCAGGAGTGGGCTGGAGGGGGCTCGAATGGGTTCACGCGAGCCCCTTGTGAAATTTTAATAAGGCCAACGAGCTCCTTGTTAATTTAAGACAAAACCATATTCTCAGATCAAATTAGTATATAACTGCAATTTCTTATTTACATATTATCTAGGACAGCTCCAATATACACAGAAGTACATTTTTGGCCATTTATATTAATAATTTTACGGTAAATAGCGTTTTATTACATATTATAAGTCTATTAACAATTGATTTCTTATTTAAGTATTGCATATAAATGCATTGGAGTGATAAAAAATTCAGTCCTTCCTCAGAGCACCGAGAATTACTTTGAGATTAAGCGAGCCCTTTGTTAACGTACTGGCAGCCCACCGCTGGACAAACCCAATTTATATGCGCAAGTCACTTCACCTAGAGCCTTCAGGTCACTTCTGGGGAAAAAATATATGTTTGGTGCCTATTGGTGGATGTAGTCCAGCTAGTTTGCGAGGCTGCTGGGGCCGTTCTGTGTGCCAACGTACGTTTATTTATGACCCATTTAGATTTTTAACCACCTATGAACATGGTTGAGATAGACTGATTTTTTGCAACTGAAAATACTTGTCGGTCAATTCATAGGCACGCCACTGCCAGAAACCGGTAAAATGTTACCGTATAAAAGTGAATAGACCTCTAAAGTAGTAGCCATTGAGAGCAAAAGGCATTAATTTTTAACACGTACGCTTTGGAAAATAGTTGAATGGCTTAAAAGAAGCTACAGACCAATTATTTATATTTAAGATTCTTTCTTCTTTCGGCATCATATATCCCTGGCAAGGTTTATGACCTTCCGCAGCTACCGGTGTCCTTAGAATAATGATTTTCTATTTCAACACCTCTATCTCTGCCAACGACAAAAGATGATTGAGTGCCTTAGGAGGGATCGCAAGATAGTATGATGTCAACGCATACAACAACCGTGCTAGAAATGTTACGATATTCATCACTTTTAGGGCGTTCACTTAGTGGAAAAGCCAGTTGTCATTGTCAGTTGACAATACTCGCCGTGAGCGAAACCGGTCCTGATCTGATAAAGAAAATTGAAAATTAAGCACAAAGGAATATTGTGTGTTTTCCTAATATGTATTTATAATATTCAATAAATTTAACTGTCAAAAATAAAATTCACTGTTAAAAATAGATTATATTTTTTACAATAAAGGATGTCTCATGATACTAATTGTATTTTATAAATTTAGGACCTTTTTTATAGGTTATGATTTTTAAGACAATTGGTCTATGGTTGTGAAATAAATTTATAGAATTTTACAGAAGTAATGTTCAAGGCGAGTATTATTTTATTAGCCCTGTCCTAGCCCAATCCTTCTATCCCTACTCTCTTTGGAAAAAGAGAGGTTGAGCAACTGAGTAACAAGCAGTTCTCGTAGAAACACTTCTGTTGAGATAAACTCCATTAGGAGTCCATATGCTCCACATTGGGAGCGGACATGGTTTAAAAAAAAAATTATTAGTATATCCGCTCGTCATTTGGAAAATATACATACATAGATTCCTTATGTTGTTTATTTCACCAGATGCTATTATTTCACTAGATTTTTCTGCTCGTCATGAGCAAAACCGGTCCTGATCTTTTTAAATAAAAGTAGGAATAAGAAAAAATTCGTTATCCGCTTCTGTGTTCTTTGTGTTTAGGAATCGTCTTAGAACAAAGCATTCGTGTAGAAATATATAGTATTAATATAAAATATAAAGTATCTTAGATTATTCCACGTATTGTGCTACAAACTGTGACACGTGTTTCGCCTCTTTCATAGGCATCCTCAGATAGTAAGATTGTGTGATCTGTGTAAATATGAGTGCTGTAAGTCTGGGTGTTGTTATGTCCTAAAGATAAGGGTTAATACTCTATGGGAGGATAGAAAAAACAATATCAGCTGGAGTTAAATAAAAAAGAAAGATTTTTAAAAATTTAAGATTTTAAGAAACTTTTCAAAGTAAGATTGTCTGAGGATGCCTCTCACAATATTACATTGGTTATTTTATATTAAAATATTTTAGTTATTTTTTTTTTTAAGATTTCGACTGAAGGTGCTTGGTGGAATTTCTGAACTGTCAGTTCAAGTTCATCCGTGCACTCGAATGCCTGAAGATGCCGAAAGGCGAAACCCGGGTCGTTAGTGACAAAATCTGTGAGAATGTACATAGTTTGAACGATTCAAGTTTTTAGTTATTTTATATTAAAATATAAGTTATTTTATATAAAAATGAACTTCCACAAAGTTACGCCGAATCCATCGAAATTCGATTTTTTTTAATCGTTTATAGTGTACATATGTATCTGTTTGTATTTATGTTTTGTTTACTTTAACCGCTTTTTATAGTAAAACATATGTTAATACACATTACATTACCTTTAGAAATCAAAATATGTTATTCCTGTTACAAATCCGGGTGTAATTCTGCTACGTTACGATTTCGAAAATGTGTTTTTCCTTTTGGGTTATTTGTATTTGCGGTTAAGCTATTAAATCTTTCGTCTGTTTTATATTTAAAATAGCATTAACAATGTAAACACCGGGGTATTCCAGCGAAATTCAATACCAACAAATTGTGAAGGCAGTAAATTAAAAACGTGTATGGCAAAAACAAGCATTGAAAATCTTGAGATTTTTAAGGACGTATAAAGGAATATGAAATGCCTCTCTCCGTAATAAGGTGATGCAGGGTTATCCAATGTACGTATTGTAGCTGTTTTATGTTTTTATATTTGAAAAAAAACAGTAATTTAAGCAACGTTTTTTCTTGATTAAGTTCCAGCCTTGCTTTAACAATACGCTTCTAACCAATAAAAATGATCTCCGCTCTCAATCTGTAGTATATGGACATTTAATGGAGCTTATTTCAACAGAAGTTTACTTGTTTTTACTTAGTCGATCAACCTTTTTATTTACGATGAAATTAATAATAAGGCTAAGACAAAACGATAAACTAGCTAATCGTTTTCGCAGAACGGATGTGAATGAATATTTTTTTGTACATATAAGACTTTAAATACAGTTTCAAAAATTTGTCAAACACTTAATTTGTGAAACTGTACATACTAGAATTAGAGCCCACTGCTCTTTTACAAGACTCACGCTTCTAAAATATGAAAAATTCAAGAAAATTCTTCATTGTGATATAACGACATAACGCTGAGGTCCACAGGTTTAACGACGATGAGGGTGAATTTCAACTAATAAAGTATGGGATAGGCATTAATTGCTTTGACTTAGTTCTGTTCAGATAGATGAAGGAAGTTGGCGCTTGAGGCCAAAACACACCCAAAATGATGATAATAATATTCTCATATGACTATAAAATATTAAGGAATGTCAGACATAATTACTTCGTAAAAAAATGACACTTTAATAAAGAGATGCAAGCGGTGGCTTTGGTCCTAGGTGATGACATAATCAAGTTTATCAAACTTTTGTAACAAATTCTGTTTATGCCGAAAAACTCTTTATGCTGTATCGAATGGTTAAATACAAATAATTTTAATAATGTAGCAAGGTTTATAAATGCATTGTTTATTGTTTAATCTGGCCGCGATTTGCACTCTAAGAGTCCCCGCTGTAGAGTAAACGTTTTAAGTGTAGAAAAGATATATGGGTTATTCATAAAGAAAGGAGAATAATGCCTGGCGGTAAATTGGCTAATATTTTATATGAGCAGACTGTAATAGAGTGTATAACTCGCAGTGGGAAATTTTTACAGCGTTCAAAGATTATCTGACATCCCCTTGAACACCCCACCGAAAGTTTGGTCACATAAACAAGGGTGCCGGAATTGTATACCACCAAAAAAGATATTTTAAAAAATATATGTCGTTGTTACTGGGTTTCATAAAATTGCGATATGATATTTTCCTACCATTTCCTTTAAAATTGAGAAAAGTAATTTATTTACAATAATTTGCATATTTAAACAAATAATTTGGATATGCGCATTGCGCCTTAGTACAATATATTTCATTTTAAATTATTGTTTTGTATTTTTTAAGTTATTTCAATAAACGCTGTTAAAATATTGTATTATATAAAATGTTAAATATATATTTTGTGTTAGAACTGACTAAAGGGAAAAAGTTTTAAGACATAGTGTCGTTTTGGTATGAGACTTCAATAGAAAAACTGCCAACATCTTATTTTATATATATTTAAAAAAATATTCCAGTAAAGCGTTTGGAAGTTCAATATTACCAGTTCAAAGTTGGGCAGGGCCACTACTTTATCTATTTCTCAAACGGAAGCTCTCTACTTATAGAAGCATGGTATATTTAAAAAAATATATATTATCTGTGTCACAGTCATTACACGAATATTTCTCAATGTCTTACCAACACATATGGATCAAATGGGCCCATTAGAGGTGAAGTGAGCCAAGTGGTATTTTAGAAAATAAAACTTAGATGCGATTTAATATTCTACAAGTCTTAAAGTATCGTTAAAGTGAAGTTACCTTAGTTACCAGATTAAAAATAAGATTAAAAATTCTACCAAGTAAATGCCAAATCAATTAATAACCTTAGTTAATATACAATTATTGCAATAGTGTTATCTCCGTAAAATAAAAATGTGCAATCTACCAAAACACCAAATAAAGACGTGATTGTACTTAAAAGTACAAGAAAAAAGTTTTACCATTTTATTAGCTGGCTCACTTCACCTCTTTAATCATTCATTAATGTATAAATGTCACGCACATATGAATAATACTTGATATATTATGTTGACCATTTGAATATTGCTTTTGCCAATACTAGGGTATCCAATCTCGGAGCCTTTTTGTGATCCCGGGATTTCGGGATTGGTTCATTTTCAATTAATTGGGCACTCATCGTGAAATCGTGTATAATTTTAGAAAAGTTTTGGTGAGTCGTTTTTTTTTCAGCTCACCGAGGAATTTGAAATCCCCGATTCCCTATACTTTTTCCCCAGAATATCTCCGAAACTCGTTTTTTTTTAGCTCTTCCGATTCGAAAATCCTATAAATTTGGCATTTGCTCAAAAAACCAATCCCGGGATTTCGGGATCGTAAAATTGGACGGGATCTCGGGATTGGAGACCCTAGCCAATACCACAAAACAAGTTATTTAGAGCTTAAACATAAACAAGCTTTCCTACTTAAACAAGCATTTGTGAAAGTAAGATTGTCTGAGGATGCTTCTGAAAGAGGCGAAACACGTGTCACAGTTTGTGGCGCAATACGTGGAATAATCTAAGTTATTTTATAATAAAATAAACATCCACAAAGCTACCGCCGAATCCATTGAACGTATTTAGATCTGTCTGACTAATGAACTTGAAAATCGATTATAAATATCAGCTTAAATCCTTATGAACAACTGAGTATTTTATGAAATTTCTTTAACTAATTAATCTTTAATTGGGACCAATATTTGAAATAATTTCTCATTGTTTTAGGCACGCGCTCTGTAGAAACATATATTATATCGCTTTAAAGTGCCCCATATCTAAACATTTGAAGTATTTTTTTTATGTTCAAGATACTTTATATTAAAGTTTAATTCACTAAAGTTGTTTCAGGATCGGTGTCATATCGTAACGAAGTAACAAAGGTGTCCTTTAACCTCAAACCGAGATCCTGTTTCATGATTATAACCGCGAGAGAGATTAAACAAAGCGCTCGTTTGTCACGTTGGAAAGTTTCAAAGTATGAAAGCTATCATTTTCGAAGCATCCAAAGACGTATGGGCATTTGCTACTTTTTTTACATAACTAACAAATAATAAATAGTACATTTAAACCGCTATACTGCATGATTTTTGTGAAATAGATTTTATTCCATTTCCAAGACCTAGTTGTTTACAGCATTGAAAAACTCTTCGCCGATAGAACAAATACATATTATAAGTTCTTTTTACGTTAACGACTCGAGAAAAATTTTGCAGGATGTTTATTTGATTGTTTCTCCTATCTTTAATTTTAATTATTTTCATTATCAGTGAAAACTTTCAAGCAGTCAAAATTCAGCGGTTCCAATACAAGGGGCTCATTTAATCTTAAAGCTATTGGCGGTGCTCTGGAGAACGGGTGGATTTTTTTTACCTGTCAGTTATGCGCAATAATTTTTAAAGTTATCGAATATTACTATAATATATAATTATTTTATGTAACAAAATGCAATGAACCGCAATTTAATTAATATCAATAGCTAAAAAATGTATTCTATGTCGAGTTTATGACCCAGCGGTTAGCGTTGTTGGTTTCTGTGTCAGATCTCACGGCTTTTATTCAGCATTTCTTCGATCGATTTATCGATTTCTGGTCGAAAGCATGGGTGTTTGTGATGTCCAAAAATTCTCTCCCATTAGTTAACCACTAATCCTGTCCCAGCCTTATTCTTATATTTATAATACAATCTCTTTCAAAAAGAGAGGTCGAGCGACTAAGTAACAAACAATTCTCGTAGTTGCGATACCTCCATTAGGAGCCTATATGCTCTACATTAAGAGCGGACGTGGATTTTAAAAAATGTATTTACCTACCTAGAGTGAAGAGTTCTAAGATTGACACATAAGTGGTTTATGTTGTTTTAGCTCCAATTTCATGCTTCAATCGTTATAATTTAACCGTCATATATGTCAGAAACACCAAATGTACATCACTGTGTGCTTAACCTTTAGAGGGGTATGGACTTACATGTACGTCGGCGCCATTTTTCTGTAAATGAGTATGGAAGAACACTAAACTCAACACAGAATTGTCTGTCTGTAAGCATATATATGCTCTAATTATGAATTACATATATTCATTTTGAAAAAGTCACAAAATTTTCATGTTTAGAAAAGGCAGTATTATATAACGCATATGTCTCAGAATATTGTTAATTTAACAATGGGCTCACCTAGTCCACCCATGAGTTAAAATTATAAATCATTGTTGTTCATATATCATTAATCAATGTTAATTATCCGATTTTATCGACGCCACGCAAATCAAGATATTTTAATGAAATTGAATATTGTTTACTTCTTATCAGTCTAAGATTTTATTCATTGTCTATGTATGAATTGTATAAGATAATATAGGTAGATACTGATACATAAAATTGTCTGTAATACCATAATCTCGCGATGTGTTTTATGTATGTTCTTTAATATTGTTAGAGATTGAGCTCTCTTTCCATTATTAAAAAACATGATTGTAAAAAATATTTATTATCATTTTATGTGCCATATCATATAGCAGCTCGATACGATTATGGTATAGAAAAATGACGTATAAGACAGCGTAAAAACAAGTGTATAATTAATGATTTATTTTATTTTATATAAATTTATAAACATTAAATAATCACATATAAAATTGAATTTGATAACTTCGTTATTCCACTTGTGTTTCAAAATTTGACAAGTGTTTCGCATCTTTGAGATGAATCATTAAACAGTTTAATCGTACACCATCCAATGTTCTGTCTTGTAGTGTCACGTATTGTAACACAACAAGTGGAATAACATAATAATAAGTATAAAATTTAATTTTATATTTAAAAAATAACTTCTTCAATGTTCACTTATAAAATCACTTTTAAGGTGTCCAATACTTTAACAAGGGACTTGCTTAATCTCTAAGCATTTTGTTGTGTTCTGGGGAAGGAGTGAATCACTCCTATGCAATTATATGGAATACTTACTAGGAATAGATTGTTACTTAATACACTTATAATAGGTAACAGTGTGAAATTTACCGTGAACTTATCAATCTAAATGGCTAAAAATGTACTACTGTGTATACTAAAGCTATCTTAGATAATATATACATCAGAAATTGTAGATATATACTTATTTGATCTGAGAATATTGTTTTCTTTTAAATTAACAATTCTTTTGTTATAGGAATAGTAAAGGGACGCCATGTTTTTAACTTGAATGGAGTTCATACAAAAATTAAATATTATAATAAATTCATCAATATAATGATAAATAAATTTATAAAATTTTCCATTGCGTGATTCGATGACTTTATGAACAAATAAGTCAAGACGACACGCCTACAGTATCAAAAAGTATTCCATTATATTTTACGTTGTCTAATTTATAACAATATTGTCTCATAGTGAAAACACAATTTATTTTTTCTCGTGGTGTTATAAAATCAGGTTACTTTGGTAAGAGTTACTCGGTGAAGAAGCGGACACTTCTTCCGCACTATGGTCTCATAAACTAACTGTAATTAGGCATAAAATTTAATGCAACGGTGTTATTTTAATGTTGGCTCCTTGTCCCTCAATTTTCTTTTTTATTCTTATTTTATAAAAAAAAATGAGAAAAGGGTCGCCAAGTCGGTTAGAAAAATTACAAGCCTCTTTTTTATACCCAGAGTAAACGAATCCACAGGATGATTAAAAAGAATGACGTTCTTTTTCTGGCAGTCCTTGCTTTTTGAACTCGTAAAGCAGATTTTCAAATATTTTTTAAAAAGAGAATAAATCGATTGATTTCGATTGATTTGTACTCATGTTTTTATTTCAAACTAACGGGTAGTAATCTTTGATAAAAAATATAACTTTTTCAAAAATGTTTGTTTAAATTTTTACTGTTAATGTTTCAGTTGAATATACAGGTTAAAGATATTTTAATGATGGATAAAAGTTGCATAAAAAAAATATTTCGTCTTAACTATTCGTGTCTTTATCTAAAAGATCTTTAGTGATTTACCATAATAATTAGTATTCGAGATTTTTGGCAGCGTCATCGTATTATCCAAGAAATTTTAGAAATCAACAAAGCACAGCTGCAAAGTCTTCCGATTTTAAATGAAATATTGAACTTTCCCACATCTCCACTTCTATACCCTATATAATCATAAAACCTTTGCCGAATTCTTGAAACTACTTACTACTCAAATCTGTTGGCATTTCCATGAGCTCATCCTTTTCGCCAGCAATGGCTTTGGACTCAGTGATGCATTTATATCTTATATAAGCACGAAACTTTCATTTGCTAAGCGTCAGTTCAGGTTCATCCGTGCACTTGAATGCCTGAAGATGCCGAAAGGCGAAACCCGGGTCGTTAGTGACAAAATCTGTGAGAATGTACATAGTTTGAACGATTCAAATTTAGTATTACATTTCATTTCGAAATCGAAACCTTATTAAGAATCGTATATTCATTGAACGGAAATATTTTCAACAACAGTTAAAACATTCAAAATCACTAAGAATCCGAATCACCTAACGAGGTTTTTCAAGCATGAAGATCGAAAGTGTAACAGCGACACGAGATTTTTATCTACACAAGAAAACGGAGGCTCTCACTTTCTGACAGTATTTTGTGAGACGTGCCTAAGCCACGGTATAGACTTTTTCACTATGATGGATATGGTAGAATTCACTTCGTGCTGCTTCTCAGAAATACTGTAGCCACCGCTCATACGTATGCTAAAACATTGAATATTTTAATTTTATAAACACCCTATAGGGAAAGGCGAAGACGCCTCCTCTTCCATCCACCGATGTTAATTACAAGCTCGAAAAAATTACCCCTGTCTTTCTTTGCGTAGCTAATCTCATTATTCGAATGTTTTTCAAATTACATTAGGGATGAAGTTCCTACTTACAACAACCCTGAAGAGGATCCAGGGGGCTGGTAGGCTTCGGGGGAGGCCGGGATGCCAACCGAAGCGAGGAAAAAGCCACAAGTCAGACGAAATGAGGGGGCCTTCTTCCCGTGATAAATATTAACTCGCTGGGGTCCGATCGCGGTTTACGCCAAGATTATCAGAGAATTTTAAGCTTTAATTAACTGACCAAACTATTTATTAATTGAGTTGGGATTAAGTTAATCGAATCTTATTATTACTTCCGAAAAAGTAAAAATCAACTTCGTTAATTTTCAGGAAAAATCGTTTAATATTCATAACTTCGGTCGGTTTTTTGTACAATTTTGTAATAGATGGAAAACGAAGTCGGCATATTTTTTCATACAAAAAAACAAAATCTTTTTTTAATATTTCAAGAATTATAATATTCAATGATCAAAACTTGTTTTGTTCGTCGCCAATTTTTTCAGCAGGTGAAAATAATATAATATACATTCATATGCACATTTTACATAGCAAAGGATAAAGCCTGCAGACACCTTAATTTGAAAAATAATGTACACTTCTTTTTACACTGTACATGTATTCGTTTCACTAAAAACTGTTTATAAATACCCGTGTAAAAAAGGTGTGTTCCCTGAAAAAGGAACAACATTCAGTGATAAAATTGTGTAAAAAGTTTAATATTGAAGATTTAATAAGTATTGTATACACAATATTATTCATTATATGTAATTTAATTAATTTATAAATAATTTTTTTAATATTTAATGTTTTAGGAACTAATAAACCCTTTTGTTTGTTAATACTGTATTGTGTTGATGAATTACTTGCTATAAGAAAAATCGTTAGCCGCGTCTGATATATCTGGGATTTGTGTTAGAACAAAATATGGGTGTAAAAATATAGTATTTGTTCTTTTTAGAAGACCGTGTTATTTTAAGCTCGTGTAAAAAAGAGATGAGTGTTTTATATTTGAAGGTATCAATTTGACTTTGGCACAGAATTTTTTCACCTGCCATACGTTTTTTGCATTACCTTTTTATCAATTATTCATTGAAATGAGTTTTGTGACGGAATATGTTGGAAAATGGTGGTGTAATAATCTGCGATGTGATTTGTAACATATTTTATAGAATTCTGGATAAATATGATTTTTTTGTTTAGTTTTTATTTTAATTATAATATAATTTAAAATTCCGACTGAAGGTGCTTGATGGAAATTCAATGTTAATTTAGAATTATTTTCATTTTGTACACTTCTATAAAATTCTTGGTCAAACACGACACGGGTTTCGCCTCTCGGCACCTTCCGGTACTAACCAGTGCGCGATGTTCGAGTGCAAAATGAAAATAATTATAAATTAATTACAATACGTGAACACCTACTGGTATTATCAATTATTCAAATGCATGTCATATAATTTCTTTTCTTCATATGGTCTTTAGTAAAAACGCTTCACCAGTGGAATTATTACTGCAATAAAACATCTGATGTGATGGTCTTAATATTTTTATTAAGCTCATGGTTTCGTATACAAAACATCAAATAATCGATGTCTTTTGATTCGTTTCAATTAAAAATTTCAATTAATATTCATAAAATAATCTAACGTTGTCTTGCTCCGGACCTCAATCTCTTAAAATATTCCTAAATAAAAAAAACATTATTCCGCCTCTGAACTAAAATAAAAAAATATTATTAACGGCCTTCGGTAATGTGGCACAATAAAAATATCATAATTGACTCTTTATTCTTGAAGGGGGGCCTAATTATTCCCCGCGGACCAGAAAGCATTAATTGATATCCTTTTTTTCTTTTATTATGGTCCGCAGCGTTTTGTCGCCATTTTTAATGCTTGGTTTTGTTTCTGGAATAAAATGGTGATAAAATAAAAGATTCTCACAGCGGACACGCCATTTTATGTGTTTGGTAAACACATAAAATGGCGGCTATATTTTTTAATTGGCCAAACATTCCCTATTATAATTATTGTGCGTATTTTAATGGACATTAATTGCACGCTTTATCTTAAAATATAACTTATTTAATTTTAATTAAATAAAGAAACAATTTTCTTATTACGGTATCAATTAGTACAGCATTGCTTTTCGTATTGTTATTTGTGATCCAAATAAATACAAACCTTGAACTCTTTTGTAGATATTGTTTCATCATTTTTTTTATGCTGGTATTTACTAAATATGTATGTAAATTTCAATAGCATAAAAGGTCAGCTAAATAAGAAGTCTACGAAGTAAACGATATCTTTTCGTGATATCTTTAGCGAGGTACAATTTGAATGATTTGAAGATGTTTATGAAATACTTGAAACAAGTGGCACACTTATAATTATAATAGTATTATTTCACACAGGGAAAAATATAATATAATCTGATCAAAAATATGTAAAAAATAGTGTAGATTTAATTTCATATTGATTGGGTATCATTGTTCTGTTTGAAGTGTCGCCAGAGCCATGAAGAGAATACGGCCGGAAAAAGAATTGAGGCATTATTTGTGTCGCGAAATAAAACGCGCCGTGATCCATGACGACTTGTAATGGGACACTTTCTTGTCTTCGTACCCTGGTTTGTTCCCGCGACAGTCTTTTGGGAATATTCGAGGGCTCGGTTTGCGTTTTCTGTTTTCTCAGCCGCGAAAAAAATGGCGGTGATTCTAGATTGATAGCAATCATTGCGCGGATTGACATGATTAAACATTTTCATTTCTCAGTAATTTGCAAATAACGATTTTGATTTTAATGACAATCTGAAACAGAGGGAGCATTTATATTGACTTTTTAACCCTATCGGCACAATTTATAATTTATGAAATATTTATTTGGTATTATTTTTGGGACTGTGGAGTCGAGTAATAAAAAGACTCTAACTCCGGCTCCCAATTGATTGTTTCAATAATTTTCGATTAAAATACATATGTATACCATCAGCATTATCTAAAATCAGCCTTGCATAAAGCGGCAACACTATGAACTCTTGCTCTTTGAATACACATTAAATATTTTTTCGAAAATGGGTCGGAGTTGTAAGATTTTTTCGACACTGACTCCGAAAAAACACATGACTCCCGAATCCGACTACAACGCTAAATCCCTGATTACTCTAATCCAATAGGGTAAAACAAAACAAAGTGTTCCACGTTCCACGAGACGTTTTAAAAGTATTTGATTGTGATTTCAACATAGCGCCATCGTTATTATTACGCCACTTTTTATATTTATTTTATTTTTATTTAATTAACATTGCACAAGGTTGACCAATTATAAATATAAAACTTTTACAATGAAGAAAAAAAATAGTACAATTTAATGTTAAAAGCAGTAAAAAAAATGGCAAAGAAGTCAACTGAGTAAGGTCCGACAAACTCTATAGTATTCGTCGGAACTCACCCACGTCTACGTGGAATATGTCGACATCCAAAGCAATATTGTTGAACACCGTTAAAGCTCTCCCCAGTGGCATCCCCATTGGCAGGCTGGTTCTACACCTTGGGAGAATAAACAATTCATGTCCACGATTTCTCAAAAAATAATCAGGAACACTTAGATTCACATTCTCAAGAATGGTGGAATTTTTATTTTGGCCTCGTATAAGCCGAAATAAATATATATCTACACGCAGACGATTTCTCCACTAGAAAAATTTAGAGTAGAAAAATTTTAAGTAGGTATTATTTATTCATAGTAGCTTCAAATAAGTTGTATGAAATTTTAACAAAGAAGAACTGCTTTAAATTTTATTTTGATAATTAATAAAATTCATTGTCTATTCAAAACCTGAATTATTGGTTTATAATATATATGAAAGTTTAAACTTTATCAAAGTAATCAATTTTAATTATATTTCGCTTAATTTTACATCGATAGACATTCATCAAATCTTTAACAAACTACATTAAATACATCGTCGTTTTGATTTGACGTTTATATCTTATCTCTTCCTTAAGGGCATCTACATGTTCGTTCGTGTAATTCTATTATAATAAGTAATAGTCTGAAATAGATGCCAAATCATAATTCGTCGATTAGCAGTGAGCAGGTGAGTTCTCTCAAACGGTTTCTGTGCCAATTACCTCGTCATTTGATTAGAAACTGTACTCTAGGACTGAGATTACATCAAAACCCATCGTCGCAAGTGTTTCTCTGGAATTTCAATCTATAAGTATATCTCGCCTCCGGCTTTGATACCCTATACCAGTGGCGTTCGTAGATAGCATAGCAGCTATGAATCACTGGCACCAACAACAAGTCAACAATGAATGCATTAAGTAAGAATCCATTTATTCAGAAGGCATCTGATATCCGTTCTAATAGATCACCAAAATATTCAAAATAACGTCAATCTGTAATACAATTCTTGTTCATTTTTTGTTGATTGTATAATATCCTGTTTTATTTTGAATAAACAATATTTTTTCCAGCAACAGCCGATTTGTGGCGCGTGTTGTGTGGCATTTTTCGCAATTTTGTTGAAACCACATTAATGCCATTTAATAAGGGAATGAAAATGTCCGTGATAAACACTATATACAATAATTTAAGATTTCGACTGAAGGTGCTTGGTGGAATTTCAATATTAAATTTGAATCGTTCAAACTATGTACATTCTCACTGATTTTGTCTCTAACGACCCGGGTTTTATAGATTCCAATGCTCTTGTTGTACAAAGTTTTATATCGGCAAAACAGAAAGGACACTGAAAATCCGAGTTTTGGAACATATGGCAGCCTTTAGATTGAAAAAGGACACGTCTACTTTTGCTAATCACTTAATTTCGGAAGGACACGTGTTCAACCAGGAACAAGGGATAAAAATGTTACACCCAAACACGGACAGTCATTAGCTCTTTTTCCAGGAAATTTTGTAAATAAATAGAGCACAACTGCATAGTCTTCCGACTTTAAATAAAATATTAAACCTTCCGGGATCTCCACTTCTATACCCTATAGAATCATAAAATCATATAATCATAAAACCTTTGCCGACAAACAAACACATATAATTCTTGAAACTACTTACTACTCAAATCTGTTGGCATTCCCATGAGCTTATCCTTTTCGCCAGCAATGGCTTTGTAAATTTAAATTTATTATATAAACCCAAAACTTTCATTTACTAAGCGTCAGTTCAAGTTCATTCGTGCACTTGAACGCCTGAAGATGCCGAAAGGTGAAACCCGGGTCGTTAGTGACAAAATCTGTAAGAATTTACATAGTTTGAACGATTCAAAAAAAAACTATTTACAATATAAATTATATTTTTTTAAAAAACGTTTCTAAATATGTTTAATATGTGTTTCGGTACTGTGCCATCGTCATTGTTTTGCATAAAATTCTAACATACTATTTTTGATTAAGCTTTAACTAAGAAAAATAAAATATACCGATGCCGTAACAAACAATCGCAAACATATGAGTAAAGTTATGTCACACAAATAGTACATTATTTAGCATTGAGACAACAATACTTTTTACGTTTTAAGATAGAGTGGTTGTATGACAGATCGAACACAACTAGCAGCTTAATTGAGCCCTTAGCAGTGAATGAAGCCATTTAGAAAAATGGTAAAAAAAAAAAAACACTGCTACAGAGTGACCCCACTACTTTAAGACATGTAGAATATTTTAAAAAATCTAACTTATTTTTTTCTAAAATACCATTTGGCTTATTTAATTAATAATGGGCTCAATTGTATTACTCTCCCCATGTTCAAATCGAAATTATCTTCACAATCGTAAATTTATTTTAAATTGTAAGCTCTATAAAACATGACAATTTTCAAACTGTTATCGAAATTCAAAATAGCAAATTGAAAACAATTCTAAAACGCGGAGGTGCTGTTTTGCAAAACGCCAAAATAATAATATTGTAATACGAAGCGTGTAAAATGTCAAATGTTAAAATGCCACTGTCCCGAGAGTTGCGCGATATCCGATAACCCAACTATTAATTTCATAACGCGAGTGGCGGAGCTTTTATTGGGCCGATTAAGTTCGGAGGCTGCCGCGGAAAGCTCTTATGGAAGGCAAACTTTGCCTGTCAAATAATGTTACGCCCATTAAGGACGGTTTACACAAAGCACACGCACAAATAATACAATTATTTTCACTACTACTCACAGGTTATCTAGCGTGAGTGTAATTCATTGAGGAGTTGAATTCATGTTAAGCTAATAGTTAACCTTGTCGATTGTTTCTAGTGTAAAAATAAGACTATGTATGTATCACTAGAAAAAAATGTAGCTATTTCAAATCTTCGTTGTCAAAATATCTATCCTTTTCCATGATCACTGATGTGAAAAGACGCTGCCTTCTATTCTCGAAGTCTTCGTCAGGTGCTTTGGTCTGTAAATTATCACTGGTAGAATGGCATTGCGAGCGTTGGAAAAATGGCATTTGGTTGTAATCGTGTACAACGGTTTGTCCCAGACAGTCCGCATTGACTTAAATACACACAAAGGTGTCACTTAAGTCAATGTGGTCAAACAGTCTCTGAAAGAAAATCCCAAGTAAAGCTAAATTTACCTCAATTCAAAAATAAAACTAATTGTTAAGCGATGTGTCCACTTCAAGCAATAATTATTGTATGTTTTCATTATTTTAAGTGCAAGTAGGTACATATACGTACGCACAACCAGCAAAGTGTTTATTTGCCATTTGGGACGTATCCAGTGGCGTCGCTGTGATTATTAGGCGCCAAAAAAATACAAAAACTTTTGTATTTATTATCGTATAAATACATATCATATAAATAATGCATGCCAAATTTCTTTTTAAATATATGGCGTATAGCAGTGACACTAATATTGGTTGAAAGGTTTTAAAGAGGTAATATTATCAAATAATCATTTTTATTATTTGATAAAATAGAATCGTTTATTTCAGTACATTCCCTGCGCCTAATTGACTAAAGAATTTTGATTTTTGGAAATCGAACTATTTTTTTTATATTTACGGAAAACTTTTGGATAATAGTGGCAACACTAACAATGAGCCCATAAGACGTAAAATGTGCCAAGAGGTATTTTAGAAAAAAATAGTTAAATGCGTTATAATAATCATTGTGTTTTAAAGTATCGTAAAAGTGAAGTGAGCTTAGTGAATGCACACTTCAAAAGTGTTATCTCCTTTGAATAAAAATATGCTTCCACCAAAACACCAAGTATTTAAAAAGTCCAGTATAAAAGTTTTACTATTTTACTATTTGTGTCACTTTACTTTTCAATGTCTCCAATATTCATGCTTTTCACTCTTATTAAAGTACCATTTTATTTATATGTTGTATCAGCAGTGGAAAAAATAAACGTCAAAATCAACTTTCTGAAATGATGATTAAATATTTCCGCGTTTTTTCTGTTCTCGAGGGGCCTTGAATTTCAATCTACCTCAAAAAAAATGCATATTTGCCGCTGAAATGTATACATATAATATGAAACACTGTGCGAATAATACTTCTGAAATTCTTAAATGCACTTTCTTTATTGAAAATTCGTTTTATATTAACTGCCCGTGCTATGAATCTCACGAGAGTCGTAAATTCAGTAGAAAATGTGAATAGAACACCTACTCGTGTCATATTTGCCTCTGTTATTACACGTGTGCGCATAGGAAAATGATCTCGTATATTAAACTTCGCCTGTCTACATCAACTCACGAATACTATTCTCTTTTGAGTATTAACACGTAAATTGGCATGGCTTATAAATTATGAAAATGTCAGCGTTAAATTTGATCAGCTTAAAATGGTGAAAAGTAATTAGTATATAAAAGTGTAATTGGAAAATTAATTTATTAGAATGATCTCCGGATTGGCATGGTGCGCTATAGTGAGATTAATTCGTTTAAGGTAAAAGTTTGGCGATATCCGAAACTCTTCGTCTCCGCAGTGTTTACTCCATATAGAGAAGAGACTAGGAGAGGAATTGCCGTAAAACAACTCTTCAGAAGCTAAAAAAAAACATTTAGTTGTATATCTCGATCAAAGCTGTGAGACGATTCTAAACTCTCAATTCATACCCTCTTTTTTATTCCAGACAATTCAATTCACTTATGGCGTAGATGGTCGACTATAATATCGACTAGTAAATCAATAATTCAGGACAGTAAACTCTTAAAGTTAAAAATGACATTAAAATTAATATCTGATAAGAATGGAATATCCTAAATCAGTTTCGCAAAAGATTTTCCTTAATTAATTTTCTCACTGAGAAGTCTTCACTTTTGAAATTTTCAGTTATCCAGTTCTACAGTAGAAAACATGCACGAAAAGTATTTAAATACTTTTTTGTGCTCACCCCAGAACAAATAGGATCCTAAGAGGTCAGCAAGCTCTACATAGTTTCAGTTACTAATAATAGAAATAGAGAAATCATATCATGCTCAGGAAGGAATTATTTGGGCTACACAAGTCGAATGAATTGCGCTTGTAAGCATAACCATCACGACGCTAATCGTTTATTGTGCGATTCGTCACCCCACAGCCTCAATAAGTCTCTGTGGTGTGATTTTATCATCGTTATAGTTTAAAATAGTTTCCTTGATTCTTATATTCAACTCAGAGCAAATGAAATACACTAAATCGGGACAAGAGCGTGCGTGCCTATGAGGGGATGAAAAAAACGGCTGCATACTAACACATAATGCGAACTGGTGAAATAGAAAACTTGTGTATTATTTAATAACAATTAATTTATAACATCTTACTCAGGCCGCAAACCAATAATTTTGCCCTAAGTTTCCGGAACATAAAACAGCATCTTTCGGTACTAATCAGTGCGCGAAGTTCGAGTGCATTCGCGCACTGATTAGTACCGGAAGATGCCGAGAGGCGAAACCTGGGTCGTGTTCGACCAAGAATTTTATGGAAGTGTACGAAATGAAAATAATTCTAAATTAAAATTGAGTTTAATTTATTTGAGTTCGATATGACGTTGAATTAAATTATTTTAATAATGCTGAAAAATTTTGCGCGCATAATTAAAAGTTGTTAATTTTCACACATATCCTCGGGATAATGGATTTCTGCATCAATCCGCGATCTTAAAAGCTGCCCTGATGAATACTTACCCGGATACTTAGAAATTCGGTCCTTATCAGCTGGAAACACTGCTCACCAATAATCCATGGAGTAGGCCTTTAACATATTATGTAAAGGGTAGCTCACATTTAACAATATCATTGTTTTCTTTTTAATACAGTTACTATTTTCATTTAAAATATTACGATATTTTTCGAAAACTAAAATAATGCAATTTATACTAACAGTCATTCGACAGAGTGATCAATGAATGCTCTTGGGCGATTTCTTTTTTGGGTTGCAAACTCCACTCGCTAAAATTCTAGTTACAATTTATAAATTAATTTAGAATTCAGGCTTATTGAATTAATGTGCAGCAGTGTCTGAATTAGGGGGCAGCGTTGCAAACGTTAGTGCTACGCTCAGTCTACGACCATGACGGCACGATAACTCTAATTCGAGTTCGAGATGTATGGCGCCATTGTCATGCGTAGCATATTATATTCAAGCGGTGACACTGAGATTTAAAAATGTAAAACATTAAGAAGATATTTTTAACAATTTTTACATTTTACCATATTTTATCCGTTATTTTTAAGATTCTAGATTCTACTGCAATTTCGTATTTTTCGTTTTAAAAAAATACGCTAGCAGCTTTTTTACGCTGGTAACTCGTCTTAAAACCTCATAATCTAAATTTTTAAAAGCTTCTATTCTCAGTTAATACACAAATATATACATATATATAATTTAATTTTTATCTTATATAAAAATACTTAATAAATTGAATTCAATTTACTTTTTTGTTGTCATGAAAATTTGTTAACAATATGATATAAACAACTCTAAATGAAAAAGACATCAAATCAAATTTTAAAAAAATATTGACTAAATTAATAATTTTTCTAAAATTTATTCAATTTCGACACAATTTACAACTAAGCTATCCAACATTTTTATAACGTTAACCTTCATTAAGTTCATAAAAGAGTTCAAACATTAAAATATTGTGTTTTTCGGAAAATCTCAGTAAATATAATAGTTTGTATGTCAACTTTGAACAGCCCCTTTAAAGTATTATTTTCCTTGGCTAATACTTCCACACCTTGGACTATTAAGTAGCAAGGATGTTCATGTGTTCAAGAAACTCGCGAAAGGATAATCCGGGCAATTTTCAAAATAATCTCCTCTAAGATACGTAGGGTAAGCACTGCCCCCTTATGAATTGCGCCCCTGAAAATTAAATAAAGTTGCGATTTAATTCCAATGGAGGTTTCATAGAACTATTGTGTTTTATTTATGTTTATCCTATTGATACATTGTCTTTGCGAAAGTGTGGCTTTCTTAGAAAGTATGTAGGTGTTTGTTAATGCTTCTAATCTACGAACCAAACGCAATAGTACGAACAAAATAGGATGAAGTGAAACACGTATCACACCTTACCGGTCTTGATCATTTAAATAAGGGTGGAATTCAGGGGTGGACTGGAGGCGGCTCGTTGGGGCTCGCGCGAGCCCCTTGTTACATTTTACTAAGGCTGGCGACCCCCTTGTTAATTTACGAGAACACAATATTCTCAGATAAAATTAGTATACAACTGCAATTTCTGATTTTTATTATATTATCTACGAGAGCTTCAATATACACAGAAGTACATTTTTAGCCATTTAGTTTACGTTTCGCGTTTAAGGTAAATTGCATAATGTTAAATATTATAAGTGTATTAAGTAACAACCGATTTCTTATTTAAGTATTGTATATAATTGCATAGCAGTGATACAAAAAATCACGGAACATCGAGAATGGCTTTGAGATTAAGCGAGGTCCTTGTTAACGTATTGGCAGCCCACACATTAGTACAAAAGAGTGTTTATTTTTTCAATATAATCCCTTACCTTTAATTATTAACAGTGAACACTTTAAAAGTGATCGGTGATCATTTTTCGAATAATCCAAAATATGAAAGTAATGTAAATTTATGAGAAGTAATGTAAATATTTCGACCACTTATTTCGGTATAACAAAGTAACGTATTTTAATATTACTTATAGTATATCTTATGTTGAAAAATATCCTAATAATGAACTTCTACTTCATATTTAGGAAAGATTCGTTTTCTTTGTTTTGACATCTGGAAACGCAGACAGATCCTTAGTTTGGTTTCGCCAATCGTCGAAAGTGCTCATTGCAATTCCAACTAACATTTAAAATGAATCAAACGCATTCTCGAGTATTTCGCCTACAAACTTTGTCCTCTCCGGGAGATATTATTCACAAGACAGGTGTATACAAAGCTCGCAAAATATTTCAGTTATTTTTATGTTGATTTATATGAATAGTTTTCTTAACTGTGACCAATCCAATGCTGGGCAAAGTCTCGCAAACATCTAATCAATAAGAAGTAGGTTATCATGGTTATTTAGACTTTTTTTGTAACAACTTCCGTTTCCAATGAATATAAACTTTTATTGCAAATTATCTCGACAGAAATTGTTCAATAATATTTGTTACCCAGTCGCTCAATTTTCTTGACATGCTCTCAATATGGTCTTACATGGGGAATGGAATGGGAAGGAAGGAAGGATTTACGACATTTGAATAATAATTTATGAAAATACAGGTTGAATGGTTAATTTACAAAACCTCCCATACTGGGAATCGGACCCACATACACAGCAACGAAAGCCACCTTTTTGACCACTCGGCTACAGGTCTACAAATTTAGACCATATAATGACAAAATTACTATGAAATGCTTTTTGGTCGCTGTGTTCGATTTAAAACGATCTAGATCAGAGTGGGGAACCTTTTCTTCTCTAAAGACCGCATTCATTTTTCTGATTCGACATAAGGCCGCAGTAAACATTGACTAGGGAATCTTTGGCCTAAAACAATTTCATGCCAATTTTTGAGGCCCAGAAAATTACGGATTTGCCCAAATTAGCACGTGGCACCTTTTTTCTTTAGGTCTTCCAGGAATTTTCAAATCCAAAATCTCAGAAATTTACAAATTTACAAAAAAAATACAGTATTGGCCAGAGGGCCGCACCAGAGTAGCCAAAAGACCGCAGACTCCCCACGCCTGCTCTAAAGGGAGGCGCAGTAACAGAAAGGTTGGAAACCACTGCTCTATAGAGTCAAAAACACTTTTCGATTCCTGTTTTTTTTTTTTTGATATAACGGAATATTGTCAATAAATTTTATTACAATTTAACCTTAAGTATATATAATAATAATAATATACCAGAAAAACTGCATAATCGTGAATAATTCATATTGCTTGACTAGTGACGGAAAAGATTAAAAAAACTCTTTCAAGCCGATACTATTTTATGAGCGGCTGTCTATATATTTTTAATCTAAAAAAAAATTGTTATTTTTAATTATTTTTTTATTTTTACGCTTTCTGTTGAATCGAGTTTGAGTTTTCGATTTAAGCCCAGTTTTCATTAAATAAAATTTGTCGAAATACTACATTAAAAGCTAAAATCTTAAGCCATGGAAGCGTATATATTTAATTAAATTATGTTGGATTTTTAAAAATATAATTAGGTGTCGCAGACTTGAGATTGAATTTCCCTTTCCCGAAGTTGCAAGTTGAATGGTATTACCCCGTTATCCTTACACCAGCATAATCGTCTCCGAAATCAATTTACCCCTCTGGTATTGCCGCACGCCACTGTACCCCGGAGTGCGCCAATCGGTTAACTTTCACCCCAAGAAGATACTACGCCCTAACACTCTCAAGTTACCGATTGAATTCTTGTGAATGGCATTAATTTCAATAATTATCATGTATTTAAATATTATATACATTGTAGAAAACTTTTTTTCCTGCGGTAAACACAAGACGTATTTATTTTATTTACGAAATATATTTTAAATAACCCAAAAAAATATACACTCGACTCTTTTTTACACGGTAGACACGTTCCGCAAAACATCGTGCAAAAAGTTATGGAACTCAAAGAAAACTTTAAAATTGATTCCCTGGATTTAAAAAACTATTTTTTGACACATTTTAGCGTAGAAAATCGTGTAAAAGGGGTTAAAGTAATAACCTAATAACAAAATAAAATGTATTTTAATAAAGACAAAATATTACTATTCATTACTTGATTATATACGGGGGCTATTATGGGGGACTGGACATTGCATTGTTTTGATTGCTATAAATGTTTGACTCGCATAATGTGTTGTGTTATTTTTAGTGTACCTTGTTATTTATATGATTATTTAATTGACACCTTTGTTATTTTTTTGATTGTATGTCAATTAAAAGTATTCCACTTGTTTTTTTTTCCTTCAATAGCATCATCAGACTAAATAAATCACGTGTTTTTTTTCACATTGTTGGCTTACACTTTACAGCATCTATAATTTATTAGATGTCCCATGCATTCGGTGGACATATTGTGATATACTTTTTTTTTTTTCATCTTTATTCTTGAAAGTATAAGGGTTGAAATACATGATATTCTCTTTCTCCGGTTAATTTCAATCAGAAGAAATCTTTTGATCCTGGATGATGTTAAGATCTTATAATATCAATACTTCCGGTAAAATTTTTCAACTAATGAAAACAGTTTTGTAAAGCTTAAAAATATTATACAAAACGATAATCTGTTGAAGTTACAGTCATAAAATAATATTACCATATTTACTCAGTAAAATAGTTTGCATAAAAAGTTTGCAATATTGATTCAATAAAAAATTATCAGTGCCTCAAGGCGTTAGGCAACGGCGCAGGGATGAACCGGTCCGGAACTTCCGGTTTTAATTCGGTCGTTTGTATTCGACTTCCGGAACCCGCGCGACGGGAAGGGGGAATTCAGGGTGGAGTTGGAGGCTGGTCTGAAGGAAGGATGAGGGAGATGGGATCGAAGCGTAATATAAAATGCCAAGAAATCACTTCCGGCCGATCCTCGCAGACGAGGCTTTGCCGATGCGGTGGAATTCGCTAGACCAGCTGTTCTCAAATCGTCGTGTCAAATGGTTTGTGTTGATGTTTTTCTATGGAAAGTTGCGTGAACATACAATTTGATACGATAAAAAAAACAATAATACTTAAAAATGCTTATCTTTCTAACATCTGACATAAACGCACAACAGCTCTTTATTTGACGCCTGATTATTAAAACTTATCAAAGAACTAAAAATATTATATAACATATTATCAAATGTTTATCCCTCACAATAGTTTTCTGTGAGCAGTTGTGTATTGGGCTCGGAGTGCACACCGATATTTTTTTACTGACTTCGACTAAAAAGATATTCCAACGTTTTTTTTCTTTATTCAACGAGATATTTGATAAACATATTTAATCTAAATATCTCTTTTTTATATTTTTAATCTAAAAGCTTCAAATAACATCTCTCGTCAGTTTACAATTCATGACGATTACTTGAATTCCGTGATTTTGGTGGTATCTTTATTATGGGTGTTTTCATTTTATACACAAGTCTTTTTTTTCAATATTACTGGCACAGCTATCACAATGCACTGTTTTGATTATTTGTATGATCAAAATCAAAACTAACGTTGCAACTATGTTGTTGAATATAAATTTAATAATTAAGAGTCTAGCATGTTTGATTCAATGTTATACAAACGCAGATCTACTAATACATACATCGGTTACTTATTGTTGACCTTAAAAATTGCAATGGATCGACATACTGCCATATTGTCGAGAACAAAGAGTCCGGTGATGAAAAAAAGAAACACAGCTTAAAAACAAGTTTGCGAACCGCTGCATTGGCTGTTCTTTTACCGGACTGAACCCTCGATCGGATAAATCTTAAAATAATACTTATCATGACAGGTAAATGGTTATTTGGCTTGGGGTATTTATTTGGTGAATAGCGTTTGAGGTAGCCAGGATTCCGAGCCTGATCGGCAATAAATTATTGTTTCAACTCATCTAAGCTTTAGTTTTCCAACAAATATATATGTTTTAATAATTGCTTTCGACTGGGCGACTGATAGAACTTCAATTTAATATGAAATGTATTAGTAACGAAAACAAAAACCAAACGAAAACTACAAAAAATGGACTATACAGGAACACAATTATTGAATTCTAACACTGAAGTCGACTATGAAAATTGAGCTATCCATTTTCTAATAGAATTCTATGGCAGATTTTGTATATAATAATATTATTTTATTGAATATTAAACAACCAAGTCGTATCTCATAAATTCAGCAGAAGTTAAGTAATTAATACAATTTAATGATAAATACCCATCGCTGAGTTTTTATGTTGATAATTTCCAGATATCAATTATAAGGCCCTAGTAACAATGTATATTATTAAATTTACCTTCTAAAAAACGTGAAAATTAAATATTAATAATAATATTTTTTGTGTTTTCCGAACTTTGTTTTTTAGTGTTTTTATGCTATTTTATAATATGCTACATTTTATATTTCAAATTAATAATATGTAAGGATTCCAAATTACGTCCATTTCTAAAATTATTTTTCAAATTTATTAATACTGTATTGTAATTTATTTTTCTTTTATATCTGACACTTTTTATGTATACTCAAAATTAATACAAATGTATTTATTCTACGTCGCCTAATTTAGAGAGGTTAATTGAAATCCAGTTGATTTTTTGCGTCTGGCAATTCATCTCGGTAGACTGGCCATAGATAATGACGAAAATAAGAATTTAACTTGAGGAGGATTTGTAATTTTTTAACGAGCTTCTTCCGCCAGAAGAAAAATCGAAGAAAAGTGTTCCCCCTGCCACCACTTCGTTAAATTTCTCCGCTGGTTTAATTTGATTAACAATCGCCTTACCTGTTTCTTCTTTTACTATCCCATCTTCCGGACTATCGATTTTATCAGCGGTGTCCCCAAATAATATTTATTACTACCAGATCTTTGTTGTAATAAAAATATGACTAGAATTTTATCTGTAACATTTTTTCTTGAAATCGATAAAAAATCAACACTTATTTAATTTTTAATATCTTAACATCTTATTGTTTTCCGTAGAAACTTAAAAAATAAAAATTCGTTTGAACTTGAAGCTTTTTCACCGCAAGCGAACGTCTCACCGCCAGGTTACAAAGGCTGTAATAGATTGTCCTTAAGATAACGAAATATGAAACTCGAATCGCGAATTTAAATTTACATGAAAATTTAAGCGAGCGTACCTTTTTTAGATTGTTATAAACTACAATAATCGCAAAGAAAATCCAGAAGACAATTCTAAAAAAGTAAAACGAAGCATGTGTTGAATTACATTTTTGCGAAAATCAATTTTAACGTAATTATGTAATTATCAGGTTATCATTATGTGTCATCTGTTACCATTCTCTCAGTGCGCTCGAAAGAGTGTGTTTGTGAGTGTATGCAGGCTTTTGTTGTGTTTTACATAGAGACGAACACAACATCAATACACCTTACATTCTTACACTAGAGTGGGTATCGGAAAACTTTTTAGGAAAAGGAGCACATAACGAATTAAAAATTAACGGCAGGCCCCAAGTGAAGTATTTTTTTTTAGCTTATTTATTATCATTAAAAAGGAATTTCAGCACATTCTCTAATGACCAATAATTTTATAAGGCGATTGGAATTGTTTTATATTTCATATATTTTTTAAATTTCTAGGGTTGATTTTGTAGTTGACATTCATAAAACTGATTGTAAGTTAACGTTTATCTGTAAAAAACATTTTTCCAAAGCGCAAATAAATTTACCATAATATTATTCTTTAGGTATTATTATATTACGGTATTTTAGGCAACATCGTTTGGAAAGTAATCAAAAATAAAAAAAAAAGCGTTAATAAACTGAAAAAGAATACTATATTAAATCGTGGGTCGAACAAAATACGCGGCAAAACAAGTTAACCCAGACTATTAATATTTGGGGCTTCGAATTACTTTTGTAACATTTTTTAGTTATCAAATTGATTTTCTGCCTAAAGAGAAAATATGTGCCGATAATTAATATAACAATATAATATGTATATTAAAAGTACGTACAGTCGGTAAGTTATTGACGAAAATGAGTCAATTTACGTGAATTGGGAGGGTCTCCATCTTCGCTTGCGGCTTCCTTTTCTTTTAACTTACTCGTCTTATTTTATGTCTGAGACAGTATAATATAGCGTCCCAAAGAAAGTTTTGTTTTCAAAAATGGATAGTGACTGATATGAACACCCGAGAGAATTTAATTCAGTGACAAACAACAATTTATTTAAAATAATATTTTTCATTATTTATTAGGACAATAATTTTAAGTGTCCCACAGAACTCTTGCTGAAGACGAGAAGTGAAATACTTTATCATATTAATTAAAATAATAGTAAGATAAAAAATATGATAATATATAAGTACCTACACTCAACATTTTTTTTACACGGTAGATACGTTCCACAAATAGCCGTGTAAAAAAGTAGTAGAATTTATAGAAAAATTTAAGATTGAAACAGCGAAACATTGTGGTATAGAAAATCGTATAAAAATGGTATCAATGAAGACCCACTAAGTAAATTACACAAAATATTATTCATAATATGTATTTTAATTGAGAAAAAATAATATTCATCGCTAATGATTATATATGGAGATTTTTATGAGGGACTACACTTAATCGCTTTCATCACTAGAAATTTTTTGACGCGTCTTATGTGTCAGTATCTAATGAAGCCTTTTGTATGTTATTATTGTTTTGTCTCGTAAAATTTTTTGTATACGGGATTGAACGTAAAAGGTTAATAATTTTATGTTATTCATATGTCTAATTTTTCATGAGTTAGTAGGCTAAAGTTGAAATGTTTCAGCACCCCATTTTTTCAGGAATATATAAACGTTAATTTAACGGTGACGTCATCATAAGATTCACTTTTTTCTATAGATCACAGAACTGAAGCGCAAAATTTTCTGTTTAAACAGAGCTCAATTTTAAAATAACAAAATAAAATTAAATAAATAACTGGAAAATCATAAAAAAATATTACATACCAAATTATAATACTATGTGTCGAGAATCACTCAGTAAGAATTTTCTTACCTCTGTAAGTTTTCCAAAGCATTGGTAATAAACATTTTTCTAAAAAAGTATTGAATTTATTTAACTTAAAACAATAAGCCGTATTATATTTTCTGTATATCGTTGCGAATGGAATTTTTCAGAGTAAAGTCAAATCTTCCTATAGTCAAAACTCGATTTCATAGGTAGCTAATAAAAATTGAAACTTGCTTTTTTTAATTATTGATAAAGTTTTTTTAGAGCGAAGATCTTTTCTGCGAATGAAATAATTTTTGGCTACTTGGAGTAGAAAATTGAACCATTAAGGTTACAGTATTTTATTAATACATAATAATTTATTCAAATTGATAGAATTATTATTATTTTTTCGTTATATCGTTATTAAAGAGATTTATTAAAATTATTTAATATTTTTGGGAAAAAAACTTGCTACTTAGCAACTAATTTATCAAAATGGTGATTATATATGTGGTAACCAACCATATAAATACCATTCTTAAGTAACTTCATAAAACGATCATTAATTGAATTAAATGTTAATGTTAATTTTTTGTCAGTATCTTACTGACAAAAATATTATGTACCAATTTATTATTCAATTTCATAAGTAGTTGTCACTGACCATTTATATTTCTAGCGATTTGATTAACGTCCAGTCGTTGTATAGTATAATTGCATATTTTATTTTTTGAATAATCAAGTAGCGTTGAAAAGAATTATTTTTTTCAGATTAAAATACAAATTATTTTTAATAGTTTGTATTATTTACTTATTGGGTTTTCATTATTACCTTTTTTTACATGATAAACTATACCAAAATGTTATGTTTCAAATAATGCAGTTTTTTAAATTCAGAGAACCAATCTTCGATTGTTATGAATTATACCACATGTTTACACGGTTGTTTTAAAATACAGTTTGAAGTAGAACTTACCTACCTTGTAAAAAAAGAATCGAGTGTCTATCTAAATAAAATAGCTCAAATACTATTAGTCGATCGATACTAGTTTTCAGACCAGCAAAAATTACCTACTAATAAGTGAATTTAAACTTGGTAAGTGATTACAACAAGACACACATTTGTATTATTTATCAAGTACTTCTTTAGATTAAAGCACAATATTACAGTGTACAGTGTACACTATCTCTCCATTTTATATTCTAAGTCAACTTCAAGAGTGATATATGAAACTCTTTTACATCTTACCTATTTGAAATGCGGCAGCACCTGCAACATTTTTATTCCTTTGGGACTTCAATGTAGACTTTGGACTTAGAGCTGTTGCACTATTAAATAATACCGTATACAATATGCCACATGACAGATATACAATAAAAATGACTTGCATCAAATATTTGAAAATGGTCAAATGAAAATCTATTTAGCCATTTATTTTTATTATAATTTATCTAATCTATTATATTTTTCGACTTTTTTTCTGTTTTTATTCAGTCAGGAGTGCTAAAGCCTGAGACAGGTCCTGGCAGCTTCCAAAAACTCATCTCATTTCTCTGTTCTAAGTTCTCATCTTCCAGCTAGACTCGCCAAGTAAATGACATTCATTCAGCCTCTTCTTCGGAGCTTTGTTGAATTACTGGACATATTTATTTTTGTCGTTTTACTGCCGTTTGTCTGGTGAATGTGACCAATCCAGCATGGCACATTGCTAGTGTTAATGAAATGGAATGTACCGAGTTTATTTTCAGTATCAATTTATTACATATAAATGGTTCAAATTTCATACAATTGGACAAGTTTTATTACTAATGAATGACCCATGGTTTGCCTTTCGGCATCGTTCATAACATTTCCACACAATAACAGTATGGTTTTAATAAATTAAAATATATATAAAATCAAAGCTCTAAACTAAAATTCATAAGCCTAACTTCCTCCGTCATCCAATAATAAGTACGATTGACTCTCGCAAGTATGATCTCTTGAAGTATCCAGCCTCACTTCTCCGCACACACAAAATATCATTCCGCTCTATCACCCTAGGTGAAAGATTCAACTTATTTTATTAAAATTGCCAACAGGGAAGAAACAAACTTAATAAGATCTTCAGTTTCAACATAAAATGTATATTCACAAATATCTTTGATCGCAAATATCTTCCCACACTCACAACTGGTTTGATTAGATATTGCCTGACATCCAGGTACTTTTGCACAGCACTTAGTTAGGAATTTGTCAATAGAAAACGCTACAGAAAAAACAGCTGAATTTCCCCTTCATCTCACATATCTACACCAGGGTTAACTAACCCATGTGCGCCCACGGAGCTATTGTATGTTATAACAAAAAAAATATAATTGTTTTTAATACAGATAACCATCTTACACTCATAATGGACATTAGTAAGTGAAATTCATTAACAAATATCGTATTAATTGGGCTTTGTTATTTTTTAAAGATATTTTTAGTACTCTTTATTATGTATATGTTATCTATTTTGCAAATCCCCTCATATCATATAGTGATTTAAACACATATTACTGAATTCATGTTTTTTTTAGAAATTTAGCATGCAACCACACTATTATCCTTAGTCTCAAATGCGCCCATTGCCTCGATAAAGTTAAAAACCCCTGATCTGCACCAAATGATTAAATTCGTGATAGAAATAAAGTTGAAAAGTCCGTCCTGTATTGTAATATAATCAATCTAAATATTGTGTAGATTGAATTGGATGCCTGATGGGGATTAATGGCCTAAAGTTGACCAGAATCATCACTTACATGCAACTTCTTGCCACAAACCACACTACAATAGTTTTATTGCAGTTTATTCCAACTGAATTTGATAGATTTATAAAACTGGTCATTGGAAGGCTGAAATATAGTTGCTTACCGATGCACTTTAGGGTAACGGGTATTCTGAAAATGGTATTAGAAAAATATGCAGAATGAATCAAAAAAACATTGAAAACCAAACTGCCTTGTTACGACTCCGACTACGACCTTTTGCTGAAAACACGACTTACGAGGCTTAGTAGCTTGCAGTGGCACCAGTTTTAACCTTAGCAATTTGAATACCCCATTTTTTTTTAAGGAACTCAACAGTATTTTTCTAGCCGGACCCCAATTAAAACAATCTGACTCCACACCTCTCGTTCAAAAGGATAATGTTCCAACCCTACATACAAAACAAAAGATTGATACAGCTTTTTTGGGTGACTGAAATGATAGTCCTTAAAATAAACTACGTGTTCTTCAAACAAAATATTGCAAAGTAACATTTATCGGATACAAACAGTGATCTCGTTCCATATAATACTAACATAAAATATCACATGAAGAAACGTTAATTTTGAATAGATTTTTATAATAGTGATAGAGTTGCTGAATAAAATATGAAAGCAATCTCAGTTGTAATACGTTTTGTCCAGTATGAGTCGACTTATTTCATATTCACATTGTGAATAGTTTTTGCCGGCACACTTCCGACTATCAGATATAAACTGTTTCAACTTTGTGTTTGAAAAGAATTCTAGCTTTTCATAATAGTTATCGATGTTATCATTCATCACTGTCAACGGTTTCAAACTTTTCTCTATATTTTTGATAATGTTACCGATTCTCGGATCACTCTCTTCACACGGCTCGGTGAAGTCATATGATTTCTTATTTACTAAAGTAATGAAATTCTCATCAGAAAGGCGTTCGCTGAGCTTTTCCAGAGCTTTTCTCCAACACGAATAGTTTTCAAATAATTTTATAATCGCTGATATATTACTGCACGGATTTACATATTTATAAATAACCATCTCGTCGTCTCTAGTGATACCGTTGGAATAATGCAAACAGTCGCTCAGCAATATTTCTTCACCGTTATCTAAAACCATCTTTCTTTGACTGTCTAAGCCGTAATGGTAAACGGAGTTTATTTCTTTTAAGAGCATATTAGACATATCTATGATATCGTCTTTGACGGTGCTGTCAGAATATATCTTTATAATATCACTCAAAGTGAGTTTTGAAGTGTTTGAATTCGCAATGGAAGCCATAATTGATGCGTTCAACGAATCATTATCGATTCTACTGAACACACTAGAAAATGAACTGAATAAATTAGCTTTACTGTATCCCAAAACTTCTAAAACTCGCTCTTGAATATCTTTCATAAGAACGATGCTCTCGCTCAGTTTAGTAATGTTACTTTTCACTTCCTCTTCTTTCACCGAGAAAGACTTCTGCAAGTCAAATATAGCATCTTTGAGATTCACCATAATTTGGTTGAAATTTTCTGCCCTGTCGCAGTCGATATCTCGATGAACGGAATGATATTTAGTGAAAATTCCTCTGCCGTTCGAAACATCAACCATATCTTCTTTGAAAGAATCTAAGGTTGCTTTTAACTCGACACATTTACATTGCAGTTTGAGGATGTTTATCTGAGCTCTCGAGAATTTCGCTGGTATGATTTTTGATCGCAATAAGCTTTGAAAGGATTTTTCAGCGTCCTTAGTCTGCTTCAGGCACCTGACGCCGGCGATCATGAGCTTGCAGTGAAGAGCACTCATCTCGGCTAAATTGTCCTTCCACGGGGTGAAATTCTTTTGCACGGACGATTTCCTTGCGACAGAAGACAATTCTGCGTTCAAATCGGCGGTACCAGCCATAAAAAGGACGTTTTCAAGGATCGCATCCCGTTTTTTCAATAACGCATTCCACAACTTAGAGACGTCAAACTTCTCCAAAATCTTTTCCACGTCGACTTTATTCGCGTGTTTGAAGTCCATATCGCAGAAAGCATCATACTCTTCATCAGTGGGGGCGTTGCAATCGACGGTAATTTTAATCGCAGTCGGAATCGGTGAAGACAAAAAGAATTCTTCAGTGAGGTTATTCTTCAGTTCATAACCGCAATCATCAATTAAAGAATTTTCGCGACCATTTTGAGACTTATAATTCTTGAAGCAGGGAATACTGGTGGCAATATTGGAGACAGTTTTACTGTGCTGAATGTCATCATTCAACTGCTTTATAGATTCCTTCAGAAGATGAATTTCACGGTTTTTATCGGCAATCGATTTCTGCGTGCGCTCTAAATATGACTTTTTAATTTTGGTTTTCATGACTGAACTCGATAAAATAGTCTCACTTTCGAGAGCCATCTTTCGTTGAATATCCAATTCGTTGCACAAAGCGAGACGTTTCCGCCACAACATCAACGGAGCGGGCGGTAAAACCTGGCCCAATTTCACGACAGAAGAGTCTTCGATGCTTTCAAATTTCCTTATGGTGTTCACGAATACATTCAACTTCATTTGGCGGACGTCTTGTTTAGGTTTGACGTTTTTGATTACATCTCTCCAAAAAAATCTTAACTTTCCCACACAAACAGTTTTCAACTGTTCCTCAGTGGGGAACCTCTCTTTCGGATATCGCATGCGGAGGAGCCATTCTCTTAAAATTATATGACTCTCTTTTTCAGACATGTTCGACGATAGGAGCCTATTATTTACTTAAAATAATTACAACTTAATATAAATCAGTTACAGCCAGACATTTGAACTGTTTGAAGTTTATTTTTGATTGCAATATAATTGCCCTAAAAATAAATGTAGCCTGACATTCACTTTTTTTTAATATGGTGATACTTGTACATACTTAATACCTGATATTTTAGTATGTAAGTACCTTAGGATGTAGATATAAAAACATTTTTCGTATTAAATAATAAATATGACTGAAAAGAACTTCAGGAATAATATTTTGTTTGATATTAATAGCTATCCAATATCAAATATTTTTTTTATCCAAATTTTTTTTTATGTTAAATATATTTTGTACCGTCTACCTATTTCAACATTTAGTCTGTGTGTTTTGCAAATTTAGATTTTTCTATTGGTGTTTGTGATACTTTTTCTCTTCGAGTTGATCTCATGTGAATTTCTCAAATATTCTCGTTTATATAGTACATATATACGAATATTTCCCAAATATTGATTTCAAAACATTTAGCATTTTTTTTTTTAAATATCCTAATCTATTTCTTGTAAGAGAGGACATGCTTTCTAAGTATGTATGTACAATATCCTAAGAAACAGCATCGAAATATAAATTCTTAGAAGGTACATGGAAGTATGAAGTCTGATTCTGACAAATCATTGATACTGCATTTTTACTTAGCAGGGCAAAGTAGACGTCACGCAGGTCCAAAATATCACAAAAAGGGCAAGGCACACTGTAGCTAATATAAATACCAGGGTGGGGCACCTTTTATTTCTAAAGGCCACATTAATTTATCTGATTCAACATAAGGCCGCAGTAAAGAAAATGTTAACACCCCTCACCTTTCTTTTCAATTGTCAATTGATTACGCTCTTTTTCCAAACGCTTGCGTAGAATTTTTTGATCAAAGTGAATATTTTGATCAGTTAAAAGGCCGCATCAGAGTAGTCAAATAGGCCGCAGGTTCCCCACCACTAATATAGGCGAATGTGTTTCAGGTGGGATATGGAATAAAAAATATGTATTTCAATGTAATTTGGCATGCACCTTAAAATGTTTTTGATTCCCTGATTGCCAACCTCTGTTCCAGGTAGTGGCGTATCCACCACACGGTTACGCCCTTGGACTCCTACATAACATAACATAACATATATATTAAAATTTAAAAATAGGAGTCAGATAATTAATACTAAAAAATGAAATTAATAAAAAGTCCCTGTCAAACGAGTAACAGAAGAGGGCTTTTTTCGTCTGTATGTATGAAATAAAAGTAACTGTTTTCGTTATTATTACCAGCTAAAGATTCTCTAACTAAAGACTGTGCAAATGACCGGCAAAGTCCACGCCGCGACCCCATCGAATTAGAATGGTCCGCGTCAGCCGCGCATGAGGTGTTTGGAGCCAGAAAAAGTACCCAGTCAAAGTGGATGTCTGACAACACGTGGAAGAATATTGAGGAGAGAGCCCAGCGTAAAGCACTGAGGGAAAATGAGACCCAAATCGAGTCGAAGAACGTCGGACTAACTATCAACTCCAGGATAAGATAGTCAAAAAAGTCTGTGCGACTCGATAAACGCCGATTCCTGCACAAGCAGATTGAAGCAGCAGAGGTGGCATCAGGTAGGAATGACACAAGAAGACTTTTCAAAATTACGCGTGAAATTCGCGGCAGACGGCTGCCAACCACCGGGCCTATCCGTAGTCCCAGCCAGAGATAATGTCCCAGCGGAACGATAGAGTAGAACGTAGAGCGTGTCAAAAATATCTGGAGAGATCATTTCTGCGGGGTGCTTAACCGCCCCCCTTCCTCGGACCCCTTTGATATACCCAATGAAGCCACAATTACGGAAATTCCTCGAGCGTTGAACATTCCTGACTATGCGCCGTCACATGCTGAGATCTCCTCGGCTGTGCAGCGCTTAAAAAACGGGAAAGCGCCGGGCATGGATGGTATACATCCAAAGTTCCTAAAATACGGCCTGGAGGCGCTTCTGCACCCCCTGCACCAACTTCTTAGTATGGTGTGGGCGCAAGAGCGCTGTCCAAGGGACTGGGCTAACGGCGAGGTAGTCACAATCCACAAAAAAGGTGACTCACTGTGCTGTGACAACTACCGTAGCATAACGCTGCTCAGCGTGCCTGGCAAGGTCCTGACGCAGATAGTATTGGCGAGAATGAGGATTCCAATTATGAGTATCCTCAGGGAAAATCAGGCCGGGTTCTTACCTGGCCGATCCTGCACGGATCAAATACACAATCTTAGGTGCCTTCTTCAGCAAAGCAACGAATTCAACAGCTCGCTGGCATGTTGCTTTGTAGACTACGAGAAGGCCTTTGATAGTCTGCACCGGTCTTCTCTATGGAACATATTAAAATTGTACGGAATCCCAACCAAGATTGTTGCCATCACCAAATACTTGCACGAGGGGAGCGAATGCTGCATAAGAATCGGTGACATAGCCACTGAATGGTTTGTGGTCTCAACCGGGGTCAGACAGGGCTGCGTCTTAGCTCTGTTCCTTTTGATTATAATCTTTGACTTCATTCTGAGGAAGTCAATTCCACCTGACCGAGGTGTGACCGTTGCCCCCAATCTAAAGCAATGCGACCTCGAGTATGCAGACGACGCTGTTATGTTTGATAAATCTGTCGAGGGTATTCAACAGACAATGGATAGACTACAGAGAAACTCGTATCGCATCGGTCTTAATATCAATGCGAGTAAAACCAATGTACTCTGCAACAGTGCCTGTCCGGACCCACACTACCCCTTGACGAGCGCCGGTCAAAACATCGAAAGAGCCGACGGTTTCAGGTACCTGGGGGTACACATTACGGGAGATGGCAATCTGTGTAAAGAGCTCGCGATCCGATTAGGAATAGCTGGAGCAACCTTTAACTCAATGCGAAAAGTCTGGGACTCACGGCTGTACTCGGTCAGAACCAAGTGCCTCCTGTTCAACGCATGTATCTTTACAGTGATGCTTTACGGTTGCGAATCATGACACCTTACGAAAGCGCAGAGTAACCGTATACTGTGCTTCGAAAACAGATGCCTGCGGCGAATGCTAGGAGTGAACTGGTCTGACTTTGTCACGAATATGGAGATTAGAGAGCGGACTAACCAGCCTCTTATTACGTCCAAAATAAAAAAGCGGCGGTGGACCTGGCTTGGATATGTGTTAAGGATGCCTCAAGAGAGCCTGAACCCTGCCAGTCTCTTCTTCCAACCGGATGGATCCCGGCGTCGTGGAAGGCCACTGATGACCATCCACAGGATGTACTCAGCGGAGTTACGGGACACTGGGATGACCTGGGAGGAAGCAAAGAGACTGGCTGGGGATAGAGAATCATGTAGGAAATTTGTGGTGACCATATGATTCATATAGGGAGCGGATATGGACTAAAAAAAAAAAAAAATTCTCAGAAAAAGACGTATACTGTCCCTAATCCGTGGACAGCTAGGAGCAACTCGAAGTCGTCCTTTTTTAGATAAATTTTATTTTTGTAACAAAAAAAATAAAATATGTGTTTTAATGTAATTAACCACACATCGGAATTTTACTTTCTACAAAAAAACTCAAATTGAAAGAAATGCATGCAGCATTCTTCCAAATGGACCAAGGAATGCAAAAATGAACTCGGATTATGAAAAATTCGTCCAAGCTGCTCTCAGTATTCAAGAAAATCATTATTTTATTTTAATTATTCGAAGCAAGTTCGTATCCCATTTCAACCAGTTTATTCTCATTAAAGGCATGTATTTTCAATATTTCTTCGATATCTTGAATACTCGGTATTATTTCATCCATAAGGAAAATCTAATCTATTAATCTAAAGTAATTTAGGATTTCGACTGAAGGTGCTTGATTGAATTTCAATATTAAATTTGATAGTAATGACGTTCAATCTCAATTGAGAAGCAATCGCATAAACAATTACAAACTGTATGTCGTTGAACATTTCATACTTGGAATAATTTTATTTATCGATTGCTCACTAAGCCTTGTAATATAAGAATATATTGCAGTTCAACCACCGTGTGATACGAGAGGCAAGTGTATTCAGGTTTGTATAAACCTAGCAAACCTTTCAGGTAACTGTGACTTTATTTTGGACCAAAACTGAGATACAGTTGTATAGCAATCAGTATACTTTTTACACAACCAAATTAAGTTTCTCTATTTATTTGCTTGAGTTAAATAAAGCATGACCATGATGTCCACGGGTGGAATTTTTACAAATTTAAATACTTTAACATCATAGGCAACGTTCCCTCTAAGCCGAAGGGTTAGCTGCGCGGAAATTTCAAAGGCTGTGGAATGATCAAATATTAATTGAGCAACTGTATTGTACTGCGCACCAACCCGGAATGAGTGCGCGGGAGTTTCCCAACTGCTGCGCGGCCGCGCACGCGCGCAGCTTAGAGGGAATGTTGATCATAGGTAAATAATTGAATAATAGTCCTTACCTGCTTCATTTTTATAATAAAAAGGTATGTCTAGCAGATCTTTCTTTTGATTATATCAGGATACAATAATAATGTTAAACTCAGTTAGCGCTCCTACAAACTAGTCTGTTTATCTTAACCCACACAATTGAAAAGGTTTACTGTCAAAATATCTCAGTTTCAATGAAAATTGTTATATGTGGCACACAGCATTAAGTGTCTAAAGTCTCTGAAAGTAAGATAGTTAAGCTCCTTGATGTAGGTATGACTCAGCTTATTCGACTAATCATGTTTTTATGTATGGAAAAGTTTGTGTTTGGTATGCTGAATATTCAATATTTCCAATTACATTTACCTAAAAACTGAAGTTGATAACAGTCAGTACATACAATAAAAGATATGAGAGGACATTTCTGAAGCCATTGTGGAGAATTATAGATCTTCAATTTTTCCTCTGCTAACAGATTTACAGATAGATTATTTTACATCTCAGAGAAATTCTCTAACTGTTTAAAAATATTCATAATTTTAGCTGAACTTTCTAACCCTGGGGTAGAATTAAAGTACTATTACTAAAGATTGTTTTAGTCGGTAACAGCTTATAATACACAAAGCCGAGCTGGTCCCATCAAATACAGAGCATTACCTTGGAGCCGTGAATATTTGGTTTGGCCATCGACGTGGAAGCATGGCTGCGATTATCGTAATGAACCCATTTTTCGTCCCCAGTGGCAATGCGATGCAGAAATCTCTTCCGTCTTTCCTTTCAAGAAACTTTTTTTATTTCGAAAATAACTTTATGATGCTGACACAAATCGCTTGATGGTTCTATAGGATTATGTTGACAGACGCCCAAGTTTATTGCATGACGTCTAGGATCTACTTATTTCGACCACTTCTTACCACTAAAGCCATCTATAGGAAAACAGCGGAAGCAAAGTTGTAAACCTAATATATAAAAGTTTCAGAGAAGCCAAGTCAAGTAGAAAAATGGTGAGACGTTGCTTAAGCATTATATATATCGTCTTGATGTATTGCGTATTTTTATTTTAGGGAGACATCACCATTGCAGTGGCTTTACTAAGCTCACTTCACTTTTACGATACTTTAACGACGTGTTGGATATTATAACACATCAAACTCTATTTGCTAAAATACCAACATGAGCATTGCTCTGAAGCGAAACAAAGAGATACTTAAATGATTATCAATTAATTATGTTTCATTGTCAATTTATATTGTCAAAAATACTGTTTTATGAATTTTATCATTACAATAATCATGATATTCGTAATTTATGATAATGTAGTGAGATAAATATTGTTTTATCAGGAATTGGGAAAGTGAAAGGGTATTTAAAAAAATAATATGATCCTGAAGAGCATAAATATATTTTCTTAATAAAATTACAAGCTATCGGGCCACTAACACAGTTAATTCAAAGATATAAAAAATATAATCACTTCAAATCGTTCCGCGTCACATTATAATTACTTTAATGGGATGTGTGCATATATAATCAATAGATACGTGTTATCCTTACGTAACTTCCGTGGGACGTTATCGTACATTATCATTATTGCTTCAATATATGTATAAAACGAGATCACCAGGACTTTTCGCCTCAGTTATTTTAATATACTTCGTTCTGGGGTTGCAAACTCTACAATATTGTAAAACAACACACCAAAAATGAGAAAATAATATTTTCATACTCTTAAATTGACTAATACTCTTTTAAAATAAACCTATTATTGCCGTATATTCAAGGGTAAATTATAATAGTATTTGGCTTTAATAAAACTATGCGTAGGTTACATGACACTCTGGGTATGAAACATGCGATAAAATAAAATTTTGATATTTTATCGACACCATCTAAATGTTACTTATAAACGCGTATAAAAAAAGAATTATTTTTATCGAATTATCTTAGAAGTATTCATATAAATAAAATAAGCCCTAAGACAGCGTTCGGGAGGGAATACATGAGTTATTTATTATTCAAATATTAGTGAACATTTCACTAAAGCATTCTGGTGTCTTCGATTTGCTTAGATTTAATCTATTATTATAGAAAAGATGGCCAAAAATTATCACATAAAACTTTTCTACTATCCAATATTAATTTCTCACACGTTTGCTACATAAATATCTCTTAAAATTTTACAACTAGCAAATTGAGCGTCTTCGTATTACATTGTATAAGCACCGAAAAATGTCCTTAATGTATAATTGTATTCAATAAATACAATTTACACACTTATTCATCAAAAGCTTCTAAATGAATACATTAAGAATACTACGTATTTTTCAAATTTTAAAATAAAAATCCACTTTATTTATTCCTTGAAAATTTTTACTATGAAATAATTTAAAATCTGAGGCAAATGTTAATCTGCCCATTGAGTCAATTGAATAAATTGGCTCTCTGAAAAATTTATATTCATTATGTATAATTAGAAATACATATTTCAATTTAATGAGAAATTTTTCTACACTCCAGTCATTTTCACACTGTATACGGTTGTAATTCTTTAGCAAGATGCATATAAAAGAATCTGATTATATAAGTGTACATCTCTGGTACCACCTCGCTTAGATTGCAAATAAAAGCAATTCAAAAAGGCAAATCGGTATTTTAAATTTTTAATACAATATAAATAGTCTAAATGATTCTTAATAATACATTTCATGGATACATTCATTATTATTATTATATAGTATTTAATACATTTTGCCAGATAAATAATGTCTGTTGTTTAACTATACTCGCTATATTTCATTAGGCGTATTTATTACACTGTTTAACATTTTTTTATTAAAAACAACATTGTAAAAAAATACATCATAATTGTTTTTGAACGTTTGTTTACAAATGATAATCAATTTTATTGACAGACGACCGACCGACCGGAAGCTAATTAAAACAGATTTCAAGAAGATAAATGTGTATTTATTTGAGTAATATCAGATTGAATCAATTGCAAAAAAAATGTATCTTACGCAACATAAGTCTGCCAATTGATACACATTAAACTTTAAAAGTGCAACATGTGATTTGTTTTACTATCTAAGAAGATCGATCGGGTTCACTCGTCTAAAGACTGACGAGTTTGTTCGATCCGATGTTGTCGGGGGATCCTATTTCCGGTTGAGACTTCTGCTGTTGGGTTGCGCACGGCTGCACGGGGGTGAGCCCTGTGCCGCCTTCCATCAGACTGTCGAAGTTGAAGGGAATGCCGTTAGACGGAGTGGTGATAGCTATTCCGGCGACCTCGCTCATGTTGGGATTGTTCTTGAGGCCGTGAGCTTGGGCGGGAGTCAGACTGAGCGGGACATTCAAGAAGTTGGGCCTGTTCGGTTTACCCGTCGACGAATGAGAGAGAGCGGGAGACGATACGACTTGAGGGTTGGCGGACGAAAGCATCACTCTGTAAAATAAAATTAACACATTTTATTTTTACAGTAAAAACAAACAATCTGTAAATGATTCTGACAAGCTGGATAACACACCTTCATTGGAATAGTGGCATTATCCAAAATTTTGTGTTTTTGACCTTTGAATGGCAAATTATTAAGAATGACCTCACTGCATTCAATACAAAAAGAACCAAACTTCTAAATTTTCGCCAAGTGGCATCATATAATGTCACTATTCTCATACATGTCATTCATAGACATGTTTAAGCATACAGTGACGTTTTGGTACAAAATTTTGGTAGATAATATTGCTTTATTTGAACAGCAACACCAAGTCAAAAGATATTTTTAACACACAAAATACTCAGAAAAATATATTGTTATCTATATCTACCCATTTAATAATCCATAAAAACCCAAAAATTTCGTTTTTTGTTTAGTGTCACTATTCAAATAAAGGTGCAATATTAAGTTTAACACTTTACCGACCGCACTATTTCGCCTGAAACTTACGCCTGAAACCGCATGTTTTTTGAAAAAATTGACTGAAAACAATATATTTCATAAATTTAACATAACTTTTAAACCTTTTAACCGATTTAAATAAAATTCGAATTTAGGTTCCTATCGTTTTTTAAAACCTTAAATAATGAAATCGGTGTTTTTGGACGCTCGGCTCGAATTTCACGCCAACGTGGCGTGAGCGGTCGTTAAAGTGTTAATAATCAATATGAAATGTAACACAAATGAATTCTATAATATTTTAAATAATAAACATTGATTAAAATATCTCACTTTATGACGCTGAGGTAAATGACTTTCTTTCAACAATCATATAGACATTTGCCCTTTAGAGTTTCAAAAATGAATCAAATTTTTTGTACAGTTATATATGGAGATAAATTTTCATTAAATACACACCTTTTGTTTGCTTGCGGAGAAGTAAAGACATCACTGTCCAAATTAATAGGAATATCCGACACCTCCTCCTTCACTCTGATATTTTCTTCAGCGACGGCTGCCTCGTACGCGGCATCCATCCTCTTGCCCTCGGAAGCTAATAACGTTTGAAAAGCGGGCTTCACGTCGGGCGGGCTGTTAGTTCTCCTGCTGGTCTGCAGTCTGCAGCAGGCTCGGTGCGCGTCTAATATAAACTGTAACTCTTCTCTGTCTGTCTGCAACTGACGAATCTCGGCTTGGAGATTCTGCTTCTTCCTCTCCAAGCCTTCCGTCTCTTCCACGAGCTCGTTGGTGTGATCGAGGCGACGCTTGCGACATCTGGCGGCCGCCATTTTGTTTCGTTCTCTGCGAACATTTCGGCGCTCCTCCTCTTCCGGGGAGAGGTGCGGTTGGGCGTGGGCGGGTCTCCGTCCTCCCATTCCGCGCCGTCTCGCGGTGGAAGCGGGCTGTGGCGGCGGAGAAGGCGAGTAATCGCTCTCTTCGCTGATGCTGTTATCGCTGCACGGGCCCGGGGACACGCGCAGCGATCCTCCTGTGAAACCCACTGTTGTTTGTTGCACACCTGTAATAGAAATAACCATACAATAAATTTCCTCATACCATAATATAAATTCAAAACTAAATTATGTCTAGGTGTTGAAGCAATTTTGAAGATAATGAGAAATTTATAGGAAAGATTGATTTAGATTTCATGATAAATGAATACAATTCTATAGTTTATCAAATGAAAATAACTGTTAACGTCTCTCCAATTTAATTTTTGTATAATGGAATTTTCAAAATTCAAACTATCACAATCCTTTTACTATAAAATCAAGTTGAAAACGTCAGCTAAGGCAACCGGAATATGCACCTGTATAATAGAATTTCCACAACCGACTGAATAGAAGCGATTCCCTTACCTAAGTTGTTAGGTGCAACAGACGGGGGCACGAAGCCGGCCTGGTTGGAATGCTGCTCAGTCTGGCACTGCAGCTCGATGAATGTCTGCTCGATGCTGCGGAGCGTTGTCGGAGTTAGGGTAGCCGTCGTGCGGGTTGGTACGCCCGAGTTTAGACCGTCCAAGCTCGCCAACTATAAAAAAAAGAAACATATATGATTAATGAATCGAAAACAAAAACCGAATTTCATCAAAGGGAAACAAAATTGTATTACAGTGTATTAATAATGAACTTGTAGCCTGATATACTGAATGTGCTCACTTGTACATACTTACAACTTGCTTGCTTTTTGATAATCAAAAATAAGTCATAAAAAAGTACCTTATCTTCACTACATACACAGAACTCCTTTTTATTAACCAAAACTCTGGAGAATATTTACAATAAAGCATTGCATCCAATTGATCGAGTTGAATCATTATAATATATAAGCGAATTAAGTAATACATATCGACTATAGATAACCTTATAGCAAATTAATGAACATTTATAATGAAGTATTTCACCATATGGTATAATGTAAGTTTGAAATTTGATGGTTTTGGTTTCTAAATTAATTGGTTCGAGGGAAAAACCGATTATTATAATTAAGTCTTCACTGTTGTCCTACTTGCTTCACCATGATGTTATGCATTAAAAATGAAAAACCCAAACTACAGTGACATCATTGAACGCTGCTTATGTGTGTGTGATTTGTGCAATCTTTAATTAATTAATAGTTTTAAAAATACATTTGTTGACATTGGAATATTACCTACAGAAACGATATATGAGGTACACATGGGCAAAATAAAACACATTGCATATATGGATGTAAATGTATTTCATAATTAATATTATCATTTACATTATATGATTTCACAAGAGATTTATTGACATTACATGGAATGGTTAGTTATTTTATGAATATGCTATTCAATTTACAGTTGACAGTTTTGATAATTTGGGATGTGTAAATATTGATATTATTTTATAATGACAGCTGACATTGTTAAGGCGGGAGAGGAAGGGTTTGAGACAATTGCAACGGACAAGCATGCATCAAACAATATTGTTACACTTTTTAGTTGTTTTTCTGTTAGTTGTACACTGTGCAAACTGCGCAATTGTTAGTGGGCAGTTTTTAAACGAAAACTGTTAGTGGAGTCCGATGCATCATCATGCTGTCAAAATACCTGATGGAATAATAGCTCTTTGGCTAGAATGTTGGCGATTTCGCTCGCATCCATATTATTTTCGTAGTGGAAAGTTTTCATTGATGCAGTCACAGAGTTATCGGCGCCGGTGTGAATTTTTTGACAGGTTCACGATTTCCTTACGTTCGTGTTGAGATCGCGCTAAGTTCGTATTGACGGCGAATGAGTTATTCGTTTGTTTCTTATAAATTGTTCGATTATTATATTTTTATCGTCAAACTACTTTTTGATAATAATTGTATAAGATCGTTTGTTCGTTCGTTCGCTGAGGCGGCGGGCCTCGTAGTGATTCCGAGCGTCTACATTTAGTCCAGGATAGACGGGGCGGCGTTCAGAACGTGAGCGTCATCGCGGCGGAGGCGTCGCGGCGGCTATCGCTCGGCGCCGCGGAACATCACATTCTAAATACTGCCAAATCGCTCGCGGAGTTTTCTGGCTGGCGATTTTTGGCCGGTCGCCATCTGCGGCGAGCATAGGCGCGGTTTCTCTCGCTGTTCGGGGCCCAGGTGAGATCAGGTGTTGCATTCATGTCGGCAATCAGCATTCGGCAGTGTGGGATGCAGCAGGCATTCGGGGGCAGAGCCGAGCCGCCGCCGCCGACCGCGCGATCGAAAAGCGTTAACTATTCGCGTGGGAGACGTAGTGTCGACTTGAATAAATTTAATTACTTCGCTGATCTCATAGAGGAAAGATACAATAGGTAACTTGCTCCAACACTTATGGAATCCGTAATCCTTTAATGAGTGAACTGAACTCGGCGAATTGGTGAAAAAATAGTAGGTTTACACAGATGAAAATATCTTGGGATCCACACCGGTTTCGAAAACAATTTATTACTTATAAACTATAGCAAGGATGGCGAACTTATGGTACGCAAAGATTTTTTGAGATACACTATAAAAAATATCAAAGCGAACGTGAGAAATAGAAAAAGATACATATATCGATCTGTAACGGGCGAAAGATTAAAAGCCACCAACTACGCATAAGCCGCGAATAACAAACACCTATCTAAGGGATAAATTTAAAAATCATATGGTACGTTTTTGACGTATCTTTTTATCTTTACGTAGTATCGATAAACTTTACTGTGATAGATCATATTTTCAATTATTATTCATCTGACAAAGATTTTTTAATAGGCATAATTTTTGACGCGATTGAAGAAAAAGGTTCACTATCCCAGAATTGTAGCATACACACTCTGAAATACTAAAGTTTACTATCCAGGAACTACTATCACTACTATCAAACAATATAACGGATCGTTCTAAAATATAAGTAATACAGAAAAATCCTTTTTTTCTTATCACCGAATGCGAATTGCAGAATGAAGAATCGAAAATTTGCCGCCGGAACTGGCGGCGTTCCAAAAATTAGGCACTTTCGCTATTCTTTTACGGAAGACGAAAGACGCACCGGGAAGTACCGATGTGAGTCATAAAAAAAATAATGGTTAACAAAAAAAAGTATTACCATCCTGGACTTGAAATAATCTTCGCTGAAAACTAGGTGTTTACAACCATCTCATTTCATTTGATTTTATCGCTCAATGAAAACACGACAAACAAAAAAAATTGCAACCGACTTTCATTATTACGATCTACAATCAATCAAAGGCAGAATTAATAAGAAATATATTTCCGAGAGCGATTCGTATACAAAAAAAGATCATATAATTATAAGCACCTTACGAATTTGCATAAAATACCTGGGTAAAAAATGTTTTCAATTATGAAAATATTATACGCCTCAAATTATTTTTAAAAGACACCTGCGCTCATAACATAATATTATCGGCGACATAATAAAATAATAATTATAAAAAAGTGTCGACACCGCTATGTACATACAATAATTATCAAATTAGCACGAAATACAAACTATTCCTCATAATCATATCAAATACATCTGATAAAAAGATAGGTTCGATAAGGAGATGTTTAATATTATTGTACAAATGTGTATGTATTGTATTTACGCGGGAAACTTCAATTTCGTTGATTAAAATTACCCACTGTCACCATGTTCGAATATTGAGCATCGAACATACTATACAATCGACCATAGACAAAATATTAAAATGGCGCAATAAAGAGCGAACGTATTTAAAATGAAAGATTGATTTTGATATTATTTACAATCGAACAGTTTTTTTACGCGAATTATTCGTTCAAACACGATTCTCAGACACAAAAAACAGAAGCGGATAACGGATTTCCCAATAACAAAAATTCAACAACACAGTAATAACAAATTTAAATTTGAATTGTTCAAACTATGTACATTCTCACAGATTTTGTCACTAACGACCCGGGTTTCCCCTTTCGGCATCTTCAGGCGTTCAAGTGCACGGATGAACTTGAACTGACGTTTAGTAAATGAATGTTTCGTGTTTATATAAGAAATAAATGTTTGAACAATTCAAATTCAATATTGAAATTCCACCAAGCACCTTCAGTCGAAATCTTAAATTACAGTAATACCAACCAAAAAACTTTATCATATCTTAATACACAATTGATACAAGAAATTTCTAGCGATGTATGTCCAGTCCCTCACAAAATACCAGTATATGTATTATCAAGTAGCGATAAATAGTATTTTTTTTCTTAATTAAAATACATTATTGTGTCTTCATAGTTGTTCTTTTTTTTTAAATAACACGTTTTTATAAATTCAGCTTTTATCTACCATGTAACAAAATAGTCGAGTGTTTTCCTATTTAGGAGAAGTTATAATAATTTATAAAACAAAATAGTATGTTATTTTTATGGCTATTCAGTTAGTACGAAAACTAAATGTTTCAAACCTAAAAAAACACACACGACAACTATAAGTTTTATCTTTGAAACAAGACAGAATTAGAAACATGGCCAAAAAAAAAGATAACCATTTCCGGCGAGTCCTCAAATGAAATGAGGCAGAATAATGTACGGCGGCGATATTAATTCACAATAAGTGCTTGTGTATTTAAAAACGAATTCAAACAGCTTGCTGTTTAATTAATTATTTGCAGTATTCTAGCTCGTGTCATTTCATTCACCCATTTACGTTTAGCCATGGGGTTTTGCAAAAAAGTTAAAAGGATGTTAATCACGACTTTAAAAATATTAAATGATAACGTCAGATGCACTCGTTCACGGCTATAATTTGAATTTAAAAAGCGCATATAAATACACACACAATATTAATTATAATTGATTATACGGATAGAGTCATAAGTAAAATTAATGTTTTCTGATTCGAACTGTAGATGCCTGAACATAAAATCATGTGAAACTAAAATTGTCTTGAAAAACTTAGCTAACTTTAAATACATATATAGTCCGTGCTTGTACTTTTATATATTAAAAGATGAGCTATCAAAAAGCCTAACATAAACTTTCACATTTAATTTTCTTAAATAATGATATATAGGCAGCGGTGGGCTGCCAATAGGATAACAAGGGGCTCGATTAATCTCAAAGCAATTTTCGGTGTTGTGGAAGAGTGAATTTTGTTATCACTCCTATGCAATTATATACAATACTTAAATAAGCAATCCAATCGAGTGTTACTTAATACACTTATGATATGTAACAATTTGCAATTTACCGTAAACTAATCAATGTAAATGGCTAAAAATGTACTCTTGTATATTCTGAAGCTGTCGTAGATAATATATAAGTCAGAAATTGCAGTGAGAACTAATTTGGTTTGAGAATTTTGTTTTTTTATTAAATTAACAAAAGGCTCGCCGGCCTTAGTAAAATTTAGCAAGGGGCTCGAGCGAGCCTCTCCAGCCAGCATAGATATATTACAAAGTAAACTAAAAACAAAAAAAAATGCGTAAATTAAGAGAATTAACTGGCGGTCGTTAACTCCATTATAATCAATAATATAAAGCACGCAAACTTCTTTGATTCGGAGATACCGTTTTACTTTATTTATATAGAGTGTTAAAATCGAAAGCGGTTCGCGCGGTGTTTTTGGAAGGCATTTCCGGAGGTCTCGCCGCAGCAGCGTGCCGGCGACGACGCGGGCGCGGCGCCGCCTCTTCGGCAGTCGTTTTTCCGCGAACTCCGGCGCCCGCCAACAGGCGTCGGTAATCATTTTATTATTACCCATACTGACAAAGATGACCGAAAAAAAACAACTAAAATTACACGACACAAAAAAATAAACATCATTTTAGTTGTTTATGTTTTATTTTATTTTGAAAACGATTTACCTTGAAGTAAATATATAAGTGTAATTTAGGAGTTAAATATTGTTTTTTGTTTAAATTGAAAAACGTTATAGTACAACCGATCCTTTTATACGCGATTTTTAGGACGGCACCATTACGTTTGTCCATACATTTTTGATACTTTATACGCGAATTTGGAACCGATTTATCAAATTATATTAAAATGAGGTTTTTTACGCGCCACTTTCCGGAACCAATGTACGTGTATATCGTAACAACTCTAAAAAATGAGGTGTGGACAATTGGCTAAATGACATTTTCCCATCTCTCGTGAGCGATTCGACTCAAATAATTAAATAAAACAACATGAAACTTCGTAAATGTATATGCTCAAGATAAGTGTCGCATACAAAGCGAGCCAGTGAGTATTACCACCACAATGTCAAAATAACTTAAAATATAGAAAAATAAAATCGAAGTAATTCCGTGAAGTCGATCACAAATCAAACGACAGATGATCATTTGTACATATTAAAATTAATGTAATGCCGGCCGCGAGGCGCTTTTGCCGCAGCCCATTGCATATGGCGCGAAGTCTCGAGTTCCGTTTCACGACTCGGTCGCGTGTCGTTTCCGAATCGTTTAGGAAATGCCGAACATTCCATAAAAGTCCGAACACAATAACAAACAAAACAGTGCACAATGTTGGCCGTCCATTCGCCGCGCTCGCTTTATGAGTTTTCTGTTTGATGTTATTATTTAGCGCTGGGTAATTTTATGGCACACGCAAAAAGGCGGGAAGTCTACCTGAATTTTGACAGGTAAACGGTTTCAACGACCATAAACAAATTCATGAAATGACACAATTTTCAATTCAATCCACTTGCCACAGTATCAAAATAATTCACAAGTTCTTTGCAGTGAAATAGTGTATGTTTAAAAAATATCGAGCTAAGTACATATCTTTGTATAAATGCACGTTGATGTAACTAAGTAATCATTCGATCTCTCCAATTAGGATAAACTGAATAAGATGAAAACACATAGTTTAGTAGTAAACAGCACCAGTTTCACTAGGACAAAAACCGTGTTTGACTGAATATTTAGTATTGAGATAATAGATTAACTTGGTTACATTTTAGCGAACTTAAACACAATTTAATTGTATAAACACTACTCTTTTTTAAGTGTTTTTTTATTACACGATTTGACGGTCCACTAAAAAACAAATACTATAATATTACACACGAATTATGTTTCTAGCAAGATCCCCAAGCATAAAAAAAAACATAGAAACGGTTAACGGATTCCTAATAACAAGACATTCAACAATACAAGAGTAGTGAAAAAAAAAGTGTCTTGACATTTCTAGCGATTAATAGATTTTTTTTTCTAAATTAAAACACATTATGAATAATTTTTCGTGTTATCTACTTATTGGGTCTTCATTATAACTTATTTACACGATTTTCTATAGTACGATGTTGTTTCTTCAAAGAAGACGGTTTTTCAAATTCAGGGAGCTTATCTTTAATTTTTCTGTGAATTCAATCACACGCTTTTCTATGAAACGCATCTACTGTGTAAAAAAAAGAGTTGAGTTTACTCAAGTATATTTTGGTTGAAATTCGATCAGATGTCGATAATTAAGTGCGTTTGCTACTCTTCTAGGTGTGGACATAAAAAATTTGCATTTTTTTTTATTTAACATGAGTCACCCACTGTCAATTGTTTAATAAAAATGGCGCGATTACTCACTCATATTAAATAAATAATAATGTTTAACAAACTGTACATCGATTTTTTTAGAAATATAATTGTGAGTCAAGCATCGTTATCGCACCAGAAGGAATGGATATGTGAATCACAAATGTTGCTCAAAATAATTATGGTTAATAATCTCGTTATGTTTTTGATAACGCCGCGATGAATAATAGTGGCGGGAAAATAATATAATAGCAAAAGCCAATTTAAAGTAACAATATACTCGTGTTACAATCGAACAATGTAATATTTGTACCCCTGCTTTATTTCCTGTCCCATCCACGAAAACGGGGAGCAAAGCCCATAACAAGTGGTACTATCAACTAGGTCAAGTCAAAAAATAATTTGTTAAAAAGCATGCATATATGCCGAGATCTATGCTAAATATGTAAATTAATCTCACATGTCCGAATGCATTGGTTCCAATTATTGTACAATATAGCAGGGGTAACAAATATTTTCTCAAAGGTCCAGGACAGGAAGCAATCTCGAAAGTATAATAACAATAATAAGGTCCACTAATTAGAAAATTGATTTTTCTGCGATCATGTGATCTGAATAAATGCATCGTTCGGTCGGATTTGGCCCGAAGGCCGTAGTTTGCCGACCCTTGCAACATGGCATAAAGTACCAACTGTTCATAATAAACGGTGACTACTTATTAGTCACCCACTGAATTCAAGATTCTTTGTGCTGCATTTTATTACTTTTGCCGCATTCCTCAGAATTAAGTCTTCGGACAAAATATTGTTTGCATATTTAAATATGGACCTATTAGTCAAATTGTTCCACGCACAACCTAAAAAATATATAATATTTCTTAGAATTTCTAACGTGAGGTTGTATCGTTAGTAAACTGGCACAAGGCGTTAAATAAAAAATCGGCTGTTTTTCATTTTCTTAAAAAACATAATTCAGTCATATTCTGTGTATTTTTACATAATTTGAACATAATATATATCAAAAGTCAATTCTATTAAAATTTATTTTTGGCAAATAAGAAAACTATAAATAACTTAACGGTGTTGAGCATGTGGATCTAATTTGTTAATCATTTTCGAATTTCATATCATTTTTGGTACTATAAGTCCATAAATAGAGATGTAAAAACGCATGGATTATCGATTATACATATATCTCGAAACAGGATTATGTGTGCTTCTATAAAAAAATGTTTTATTTAGAAATGTTTCGGTATAAAGGTTTTATTTATAAGTAATGCAACAATTAATGCGATCTCTGTCCTTGTTAATTTAACTAATTCGAATTTTACTAAATAATTGTAATATTACTTAGCACGATCGAATCCAAATTTTCGTTATTATAACCTACTTTTGTGAAACGATATATTCTCCATCATTGACAAAAAGGCATGCTCGCATATATCAAATTCAATAATTTATTTTTAAAAATGTACTATATTTTAATTTTGTGAAAAAAATATTTGAGGGCCGCAAAAAAAACCAAAACAGGCCGCGAGTTGAGCACCACTGCCATACAAGGATATGCAAGCATTATACAACCGTCATTCGCATGAGTTCAATCCAAATGAATATTATCAACGAACCTACTGCATTATAAATTGTTTCATAAAACACTAAGAATCTGTTATATTACTTGAAAAGAATTGCCTGCAATATTATAATGGAAGAGGACCTACCCGTTCGAATGGTCACGTACGCGATTCAGAATCTAGCGTAAACCTAATCGATTATGTGCCAGACAATTTCATACCTGCTCTTATCATTCCCAAACTAATACTTTCAATTACTGATAAAATTGACGTCAAAGTAATTGAGGTAGAAACACGGTGATTTAATTACTATCTATTGTTATCGATATTCTTCTAGTGATAATTATTGAGAAGTCATAAGCGTTAATACGTGTTTATATAGACTTGCTTATACATTATATTAAAACCTTGGGAACATTTATGTTTTTAATAAGAACCAGTAACGGTGCATTTAAAATATTAGCAAGGATACACGATTAATTAAATGCAAGGCCGAAAATACACACCTTTGTAATATATTTATGTAGATACAACAACTTAGCACTTCGCAAGAATGATGTTGTAAATAATATTAAACAAACGATATACGATGGACGTCGATATTTTTTTTCGTGCGTATCTCGTTGTTTTTAATTACATACGATTGCCACAAGTGAAACGTTTCGTCAAAGATCTTCATAAAATGCTAATTTTTATTGTATGAATTTTCATGTTCTCAGGTCATTATTAGGGTTTCCCCGAAAATATTCGCAGAGTATTTTTGACTTAACCTTTCAGCGGAATAGCTCGAAATCTTACCAGGAAACTCGCGTGCCCATTGCGGTTGGACATAGAACTTACTTACACGAGGCAAAACACATCCCAAGCAAAACTAATATAGTGTTCGTAAAGGAATTCGTTCGATTTAATGTTGATTTGGCGATTAGCGTGGTAACCTGTGCGGTTGTCAGAAGAAAAAGGAAGTGGGATAAGAAACGGTAGAAATTCAACAAAGTTACGCATACATTTGAATATTATGCCGTTGTAGGTATGTATCCAAATTAAATGCATACATGCTTTACCAATATCAACATATGTTGGTAAGGGTCGAATAAATAAAGTGAGGAAATCAAATATTTAGATATCTGATCAACAATTTAATGCGTTTGGTGTGTTTATGAGCTAGCTCATAATTTAACATAACAAAATTATAGTTCTATATCATATTCCGATCTTGTAGCCTAGCGATCAACGCTGCCAAGCGTTTTTCCTATTCAAATATGGTTCAATTAGCCGAAAAAACATTCACTGTCCATCAGCATGGGTGTGTTTTGGTACGGTCAATCTCATCCTTGCACCTTGAGCTGTTGAGTCGAAATTAGTAAAACCGAAGAAAATTAATTTAAAGATATTAAAAATATATTAAGTCCATCATATTGATTGGTGAAATCTACTAAAATTATTCTACTGACTAGAATGATCGGATGGTTTACAGATATGATAAATATTTGAAAAAAATCAATTTGGAACCAAGAGTCGTTTTTCTTTTACCTGATTCCACAATCCTTATTGTTACCATCATCCAAAAAGAGACGTTGACCGATTGGCTACACAGTTTAGCTCTCTTGTCGAAAAACGCTGGAATGGCTAAATAAATTTCAATTAAATAATTTTCCAATTGATTTTGAATCAAATCACATGGTAGTGATAATGACGTCGCGTTCGGCATATTGTACCCTACGGTTTGAAGTGGTCTAACGCGGATGTGCGGTATGGTTGAAAACGGCATAATCGCAACCATGCGGCCGCGTCGTTATCTTATCTCGCGGCAAGGGCGTGAGCGACGACTGACGAGCGATCGAAGTATGCGATCGGCGCGATCAGGTGCGGACGAGCGACCCCGCGCGGGATATCACCGACTGTCACCGATCAACAATTGCTGCTAGTAGCCTCTCGATACACAAAAAAATCATTTGATAATTACGCAGTGTGGAATTCCGACGACAGAAACTTCGCATAACAGGAATACACCCATTCGCTCCGAACCAATAACTCGTTACCCAAACAATAATAATCAAAACTGTTCGGAGAAACGATACATTCTGCAAATTAACACCAGACACGAATTGAAAGATAGCTTTCAAAATCAAGAAACCAATCGTTCAATTTTACTATAAATTCCACCACTTTTCTATACGTTTTTTGTGAACCGTATCATTTTTGTAAAAAAAAGAGTTGAGTGTATGTATGTATATATATGTTTCATTTAGTTTTATCCATTGATAGGATATAAATCTGTCAGAGGATGAAGTTACAGTTTCATTTATTCTGAATTTCGTTCGCATTTGACTGTATTTTGATTAATAACAAACAGAAAAGATTAAGTTGTTAAAAATGTCCACAACTTTTTTTGAACGGTTACAAAAATATGTAGTTTATTTTATAGCCCAGTTAAAAAATACAACAAAAAGATTGTAATTTTTAAGTAATAATTGTAAAATAATTTCGATCTTTCACGGAACAAAAAGAAGGTGCGTTTCGTGTGGGATATAATGCGTTTGCATTGCAACGCTGTTAACGAGATAAGAACGTAAAGGTGTGTTGGTTTTAGAGGATCATTTGGCAAGTCGTAACTAAATAACACAGGTATTAACAAGTTCGAACTTGAATTCTAAATTAAATCTCCATGGATAAACAACATTGGCCAAGGTAAGCTTGCGCTTGAGTTACTTTGGGAACACGATATAATATGAACGCATAAAAGCTTTAAAATAAATTAGAGCGCAATACCATGCTGATCCGAATTATTTAATCAGTAAGGAATATTAAATTATTTTAAACGATTTTTAATTAACCACTGATTTAAACAATTCATTTATAACAATATCGTTTCAAGCATTCCTATCATATTTGCGTCAAGATCATTGTTACGAAACGAGTATAAACCGCAGTTTTATAATAACGAAAATAATTATTTATTACTAAGAATACTAAATTCCAGGAATGATATCGTTCGACTCGACAAACTTAAAAGAATGAGTCATCAAATTTTCTAAAAAATGAGGAATTATGAATGCGTACCAATTGTGCGAATTTTACAGACTCACCGAAGCAATATTCTCATGCCATGGGAACTAAAATTTGGCACCAGTCATGAATTAGTTGCATTTTTCTATACATGTGTGATTTCGTTGTCGCGTGAATCGTTAAAACGTATAAAAAAAACGTTAATATCTAAATGTAGGTATGTTCTTTTGAGGTGAAACAAAAACGAATTACATAAAAAAAATCTCATCTCTACCGATTGTATAGCTATACCAAAGGAAGATACGAGATTTTAGTGTGTATGTTCAGGGTATGCGGCGCACACCTAGCACACCCTGCATGATAGCTATATGATTTCAAAACAAAATATGTAATTTATTGCTTAGCACAATTTTACTGTTATTTTTATATTGATTACTACGACACCAAGTACGTAGATTTAATGTTTGGTTTTTAAAAAAAAACGTTACAAAAATTAAAAGCCGCTAGTCATTTGATCTATTTAAATTTTATACGGCCGCATTTCAAAACAAAATTGGATTCGAAAAAAATAAATCAAGATACCCGGGTAATTCAAATTGAGCTGCCCTCGGCCCAGCGATTCCACGAGTTCGGATCCCCTGGCCGTTTCGATGCGGCCCTGCGTATTAATAATCGCCACGCGGGTGTAAAAGCATAATCGCGCGCAAATTCTGCCCTGCAGTTTTATCCTTCTCGCTCTAAACAAAGAAAACACATGACAGAATCGTTCGGTACTCACTTAGGTACATACCTAACAGTCCTGACAAAGAACACAACAAAGCTATTTATTTATTGTTTTGCAAATTGTTTGTTTGTAGAAAAAATAAATGCATGATTTTGTGTTGCGCAACGAAACGGGTTTATTGACCACTAAAATCGTGTTTTGATTGACGTGTATTTAATGTGACTCTCGTCGTTTAAACTGTCGTAAATTATTAATTAAAGGTGCCCAACACCATCAGTTTACTACCGACAAATGACAATAAAAACAAATGAAGACTTGTATCAGAAATATTTTTGAATCATCACGGTGCATCTAGCAATCATAGCATATTTCGGTGAAGAGAAAATAAAGTTAATCGATATACCTAAAAAAACATGGAAATCAGGAATCTCTCTACAATTACTGGTTCGATAAAAATCACTTACATTTTTTTTTACATAGTATTACATTTTATTAGGCAATCATTTGTACACGTTCTGTTTACATATTTAGTAATGATGAAAAATATTCAAAAAAAAAATACGACATGCAATTTATTATTTCGTTGGCGATAATAACAGTAAAAATCAATTAAGCTATTTCGTTCTTGTACAACGTACATGTTAATATGTATGTGTTTTATTAAATAATTACCTATCAGGGATAATCCAAATATGTGCTGATATCACTACACTGGTGGAATAACACAAACTGATATATATATAATATTATGGAGCGTTGCACAGCAATTTCGCTTTCACAAAGAGTATTTCCCACACAATACGACAAACACTACAATATTTAATACGGCACAAAGTAAATTTTGTGTATTTTTTTAATTTCTCGACAAAGGAGAAAATAATTGCATCCTACTTGTCACAACAAGCCGTAGTAAACACACTAGGAGAGCGCAACCACGTCGGTGTCGGAAGAGCGTCGAGTACTGAGTGGAAAAAATTCCAGTATGGGGGGGGGGCATGGGTTTTCCCATATGCCACAGCTGATAAGGACAAGGTCTGGGTTGCGGGTGGGGAGGCGCAAGGGCATGGAGGGGGCTCCCCGCCGGCGAGACAGCGAGGGGGTCGACGGACTGACGTTTTGGGACGTCGCGCCGGCCGGCGGCGGTGAAAATTTCGGTCCTTGTGATATTATTATTTTATTATCATCCTTCGCGAAACAAAGACCTCAGATTAATTCAGAACGTTTCAATAGAGACTAACAAACAAAAAAAGATAACAAAACTAGTAATTGAATCGATGTTATTTTTAAACATTAATTAAGAAAACGGATGGTTGAATTAGAAAAAAATATATTTAAATACACCTTACGTGATTTTTGCACAAGAAAAATATAATAATTGATCAGGTTAGCAATCATCTTACACACTTACTTAAAATAAATATTTTTATTGCATTAGCAGTTCATCGAACTCTGAAAGTTTTGACTGCATATTCATTAACATACATTTAGCAAATTTTGATGGACACCATTTCCTAGAATAATTAAACAATCACTGCACATTTCCTCTCATAATTTGGAGCATTTTTGCAATAAATGCTTTTGGTCGAGTATTAATTAACTGGATAATGATAGGATGAAAAATTATCGTAACTGACTACAAGACGCCTATCGGTATCGAATAAGGGCTCAAAAAGATTTTCTTATACATATAGTAAATTTGGGACGAATTCAATTCATTGTTACAATTCTCGCAAAGATATTCTGAAAATGTAGAAAAATATTTCATTTTGAAAAAAGATCAATCCGATCACCTGACTATCCTATCGCAAGTGCGATTATGCTATCTTGTTAGATGTTAGGTGCAATGTATTTTGATTTTTGAATGCATTCAAATAATTTGCGGTTGATAAAAAAATCGAAGCGTATTTCTTAGATCTTCCTGGAAACTGAGTACTTAATTAAGCATCAACGAATGAAAAAAAAACTACAATGTGTGGCTTATATCAGTGATGTGCAACATTTTTTATCAGACGAGCCCACTGATCCGTTTTACCGTCTTATTAACTTCGAATATTTGCTTCGTCGTCTATCTTGTACTCAATATTTCCCATAAAGACTGACTAATAAGCAGTCATATACGCTTAACACATGTATAATAACTATACTCGGACGCCTCCAAAGATCGCGTGATGAATTGATATAAAACAATGACATTAAACGGCTATGAAGGCTGGAAATTGGGTGTAAGTGAAATGTATAATTTTATTGAAAATATGTATAGGTAATTAGAATTTATTTTAAAAATTCGTACACTGAAACATTTGATTCTGCAGTGACGTTATCTTTATAATACATAACAGTTTCAAGTCGAAAATACCTGTTAAAGTGACGTAATTTCTCAGAGTAAGTCTGATGTTATGTAAATCGTTTTGTATTGAAACAAAATCGAACCATTTATGGGCAATGGTCTAAAAATAGTACCATCGAAAAATAAGTAGGTAGGAATATACCTACTCAGAAATAATATAGTAGAAAAGTTATCATTTATGAGCAACGAAAAAATGTATTAGTAAAAATGAGTACATATTTTATTTTTTTAATATATCTTCCACCAAGTATTAACAGTGAACGAACACCCTAAAAGTGATCAACAAATAAAAGCGTAATATTTGTCATTTTTCGCCAGTGCAAAACAGCAGTAAACGGGCACGTTTATTGTCAAGTAACGACACTGAATACTACTGTCAAATTTAATTTAAATCGAAAACAATGTAGCTTTAGTACGTTTATATGTATTTATCTTGTGTAATATACGAAAATACTTTTATATTTAATAAACACTAGCTGTAAGCCCGTTGCCCAGCAACGTGAGATTTTTGTTGCATTGTGTTTTGTTGTATTTTATTTTATTTTATTTTATTTCATTTTATTCAAAAAAGTGGAGACTGGAAGGTGTGAAATCTGGTCGGACAGACATACGGACCTTATCGGCTATTAATATATAGATAATAAATAAATTCGATTTAAATGTTGTATATATAGTTGATTTTAAGTAATGGAATCATTTACGCCCCCCCCAACCCCCGCCCGTCCAAAAAGAGGTTAGGGTGTACATATATGTACACACATCGTCGATTTAAATCTTGCCAAGCGCGCTGAAGGAAAAAATAAGAGCGAAATTTAAGCCAACAAAATCGATGTACATTTTTGATGTATTTTACGTGATAATATTTAAAATTTATTTGTCGTTCAATAAAATTGGTCGATATGCAGATAGTGTAAACCTTGAGTAGATATGTTTGTTCGGCAGAGGCACTCAAATCAATGCAACACTTGTTGAATATGAATAACCAGAATAACCAATGACTGAGATAACCAGCAAGTTTATAGAATAATACTACTCGTTGTGCACAGTTTTGATAATATTATGATAATACATGCATTAAAAAATATTTAATAAATATAAATTAGAATTTTAAGAGTCGACTTGTTTGCATACGGAACAGGAGTGGGCGTAAATGACACACGAAAACCGGAAGTATGAGTGACAGATAAGTCGCAATCGTTTTGTGCACAGACAATTTTTAAATCGTCGTAAAAAACAGCGGGAAAAGAGCCCACTGCAAGTTGGTCAATGATATATATTAATGGGTCAAATGAAATAACAAAAAAAAAACCCGAAAGGTGATAATATATTAAATACAATGCTCGAAAAGCGGACAAGGCAAGAAGGCCAAACGTAATGCATAATCAATAAATCATTCCATCTAGCAAAATAAAATACAGATTAAATGGCATGCACCCAGCAGCAGATTTATGAGTGCTATTTAAATATTATTTTATTAATCTTACCTAAGACAATAAATTAAAACTACAAGTCAATTCAATCCTTTTAGAAGTGAAAATATATAGATAACTACCTCCAAACCATAATTTAACTCTAACGAGTGCATGCGCATAGGTACATACAAAATTGTGTATAAAACAAAAAATAACCAAATGGAATTTAGATTAGAAAGAAACATTTTTCATTTCGTAAAAATAGATTTCATTTAGCAAAGAAAACTAAGAATAAAACACCTACACTCACGATACAAAATAAACAATTATAAACTAATCAGGAATAAATATTCTCATATAATTATTACAGCAATATAGGGTTATTTACAAAATTAATATCAATAACGTTGAAAGTACATATTATAAAACACGAATGGAATATGTTTGTCCGTTTAAGATGTATGTATATTTAAAAAAATAATGAATATATACTATAAAGAAGAAAAAATCCTTGTAAACAATGATAGCATTTATGTGCATTTTAAACTAGTGCATTTATTTCCTGTAATGCTGGCATCTCTTTATTACTTGGAAGTATTCACAAAACCTTGATTATTTAACAAGGACATGCTTTAGTCGGCCAGCCCTTCTCAACATTTTTGCACCACGATACGCAATATTAGAACTGTTATTGCAAAAAAATAACTATTAATACGTTTTTATCAATGTCAATACTACAGTAAAACTTCATTTATGTGTCCGGTGTCCGCATTTTACCGCTATTTTTTACAACCCCATACATTTTTTTAGTACCCGCTTTTATGTTTTTGTTTCCCACAATTTTCCTCTTAAATATTCAAAATATAATTTAAATTATGTATTTACAAATATTTAACTAACTTTGATTACGTACACGACAATGCCTTCAAATGAATTTATTGGATCGAAAGAGTTTTATATGCGTAAAATGAACAACACAGAAATAGGAAAAAAATCTACAAGCCCAATCTAAGTTTTATTTTTATTTGCAGTTTTTCGTCAATACCTCCAAAAACGTAAATATAGTGATTTACTATACTATCCCATTAGAAAAATCGTTATTTAAAGCATCGAGGCCGATACACACATATATGGTGCTAAAAAATTAAAATATGTATACATAACATTCTGTTTCATCGTCAAATTTCTCACGAAACACTTAAATACCCCTCTACTAGGGTATGGCTCGAAAATAATAAAAAAACGAACCCGTTATGCTTAACAGATAAAATAAATAATATGGGTAAAGTAATAATTTTAAATTGCTGTGTCAACAACGAATTCGTCAATTTTAGTCATCCATATTACGCGTGAACAATGGCGACATGTCATTTCAAAATTACTCTCGTCTCTAATCACATAATACGCGTAAACCTGTCCCCTATTTCACATAGAATAGAGCCAAATATATATTAACTTGAAAAAATCTAAATTGAAACTACGTAGGTACATATTTCTGATAAGTATAATATGCGGGTAATAGATTACATCTTTAATAATGAATATGGGGGTTAGTATAATAAAAAAAATATTTCTGTACGATATAACAAGCAGGCAACTGAATTAGGGAAATAAACAATGTGAAAATTGAAATTTTCGTTGATATTAATAAATAATAATTAAAATTGTATTTCAGCAAGCTTAATAATTTCACTATACACAAAATAAACCTGAAAGACAAACGTATTTATGTGACGTCTTCGTCAATTTAGCATTAAGTTATATATATAATTTAATATCGGAAAATAAGGTCATTGAGAGAAACCGGGAAACCCCTAAAAAGATATTAACGCTTTGGGAAGTCAAAAAATAAGTAGTCAAACTCCAAAATAAAAATGTTATCGCAAATATTGTGTAACTAGTTTTTAACACAATCATACTAAGATTCATAACTTTTGCTAGAATTTGTAAAACCTCTAACATTTCAAAAGATATCAGAGTGAATTATATCTCTCACTGAAGAAAGCATTACATGTCGATCTACCAGAAATTGTTGCACTAAAACTTAAAAGTTGCGAGTACACTGAACTCTTGTTTACACGGTAGATACATTCCACAACAAACCGTGTAAAATGTGATAGAATTCATAGAAAAATTGAAGGTTGGTTTCCTGAATTTAAAAAATAAACATTATTGCAGTATAGAAAATCGTGTAAAAAAGTAATTATGAAGAGGGCCTGAAGTAAATTACACAAAATTTTATTCATAATATGAATTTTAATTTTAAAAATATAGTACTCTTCATAGCTATATACGGGGACTTTTATAATTGACTAGGCATAAATCGCATCTATCGCTAGAAATGTCTAACAAATCCAATGTTCACTTTTAAGGTGTTCACTGTCAATACTTGGTGGAATGGCATTATAATAAAAATAATAAAACATTTTTAGTACTTTTTCCACATAAAATTTATTAGATCAGGACCGGTTTCGCTCATGATGAGCATCAGTTGACAATGCTCATCATGAGCGAAACCGGTCCTGATCTAATAAATTTTATGTGGAAAAAGTACTAAAAATCCAATGTGTTAAGATCAAACAAAGCATTTTGTTTTTAATTACTGTATTGTGATGTTAAATTCCTTCATACTGAGAAATCCGTTATTCGCATTTGTGGTTTTTGTTTCTGGCAATCGTGTTGGAAAATATAGTGTATTAATTATTTTTAGTGGACCGTGTTTTGAAAAAACGTGCATTAAAAAACCAGATGAAAAAAGAATAAGTGTACCTATAATATGCCAAAATAGTACAACTAAATTACTATTATTGGATTCTTTACATAGCACAAACAACACTATTAATGTCATATCTAAACACTTTTCCGACAGAAAAACCTGCCCAATAACATTAGCTTGTGTCCGATAAGAGTGTTGACTTAGGTATACAAATCCATTATTTTTTCGAATTGTAGGCGACTTAGTGAACACGTATTGAAGTTTACCGCCATATTTTGTTGTTGCCATAGATACGATAGATAACAAAACTAATTTTACCGTCCTACAAACAGTTCGCCTTGAAGTTAAAAACGTGTCCTCATTAACGTAAGTAATACAAATGTCCTTTTAAATATAAGATACAAGCCTGAAATAAAGTAACCAAATTATATTACTTTCAGCCATGAGAATTGATGGTTACAGTTGATTAATATGTTCACTCACTAGAATATATTTAGTCCCTCTTTAGAAAGTGCAAGAGCTCAATGATGACGATAGGACCGAAACAATATCAGGACAAACAATCTCTTCGTTTGTATTGGTTATGGTGTGATAAAAATACCAACATAATCAAACAAATTTGAATTCCTAGAGCAATATTAAATTCTGGGGTATTTTCCCGTTAGTTTTATAATTAAACACAGACATAAGAGAATTTCACTTCGATGTCGCCTTGGCTTCAATTTATTTGCAAGAAAACATGGCTTTACTTATGATATATAAAAAATGGGTATATTTTCGTTTGTTTATGATTTATGAATTGTCTTGATTTTTCAAATAACCGTTACTGATTCAATAGTCCTTGTGAAAGATTAGTTATTTAGAAAATTCATTGTTCAGGTGAGAGGAAGTTGATCCAAAAAGAAAAAATCGTTTAAAAGTCCCCGCCCATTGTGAGACGGTATCGGCGCATCCTTAAGTGGCAGTAGGCGGCGCACAATAAAAGGAGGCCACACGCAAATCGCTTCGAAGAAGTGTCTTCATAATCTCTGCACAGAAACAATTGAATTCGACACCTGCAATTCGACCTATATAATATATACCGACGGAGTTCATGTTCATTTGAAAGTCGGAGTTTGCAAGAGAAATAAAAAAAGGAGATATGATAAACGGTGATTAGAAATCGCAAGGTTACCGGAAAGTTTTCAAATGTATTGATTGAATTTGCATTTCCTCGGTAGAACTCTGTTATAACGTGAAAATATATCAAAGTGTTTTAGTTTTACAAATATTAGTTTATAAATATTTCGGCTTACGCCCTCACCAGATCTGTTAAAACTTACATCAACTTAATATATTCGATATATTCAGCGGTAACTTTTTGGATGTTCATTTCTAACGTAAAATTAACTTTGTTATTCCACTTGTTTGTGTTACAAAATGTGACACGTGTCTCGCCTCTTTGAGAAGAGTCGTCCGACAAAACACCGCAAGATTTACGAATAATCTAAAGCAGTGTTTCTCAACGTTTTAGCGCCCGTGACCCCTTTTGAGTTTCTTTATTTTTCTGTGGCTCCCCATATCATGTTTTATCCAATAAAAAGTTCAATTTCAAGAGAGGGCACAGGGCTCCCGGTTGGGAAATCCTGATGCTAAAGTTATAAAGAAAGTGAATACAACTAAGTTTATTCGTAAACCTTGCGATGTTCTGCCTGGTGATGCTTTTTGAAAAAGGGAAAAACGTTTTATTTGTTATATTTATTTTATTATTAAATCAACTGAGCTATTATATTAAGGTACTGGACTTCGAAGATATACAGAATAAATCTTCTTGGCTATATTAGGATCCTAACTTATGTTGAAAAATATTGTATTAAATGTAAAAAAATACTTTATTATTTATCATCCCGGGCACAAATTCGTGATGACAAAGTATGTTATAAATGAAATATGTACCATAACACAGAAAAAACGTTGAATTAAATATATCCGCAAGTCCTCTTAGTTGTCGCATATGAAAGGTAATTAGTAATTGACTAATTTGTTTTGTAATCGAATGCACCATATTAGGCTACGCTTACGTGCCTACGGTCACGTTCAACAATAAACAAAAAAAATCAATATGACTTTTATTTTGCCTGCCATCGACAGATAGCTGCATACTGCATACCTTGCGATTGAGAACAATCCGATATCGATGAAAAAAAAACAATCCATGTTTGGGCAACTGACTCTATCATTAGTCAGGAGGACAAAAGCTGAATCAAGTCACCTACCTGATCAGGTGACACGAAACAATTTATTTTACATGGCAAACACGTGTGCATTGCGTGTCTATTTTACATACAAATGTTTCAATAATTAATATCAGAGATTTAATACAATTAAAACAGGTATGAGTAGTGCATTGTTTTCTACGATTTTATTTAAAAGGAGGACCGGTTTTACTCAGCTAGAAAGCATTTTCAGCCCATACATATTCTTTTACCCCGAAAACAAGCAGTGAAAGCGGTAACGCGCTAGTGTTCAAATAGCTAAACGAAAAACGTTCGCAGCTTCGCTAATTTTTTGATCGATTAATGAATGTGTATCCAATTTGAATCGTTTAATCTATGTACACTCACACAAGTTTTGTCACTAACGACCCGGGTTTCGCCTTTCGGCATCTTCACTCGTTCAAGCGCGCGGATGAACTTGAACTGACTGAAGATGCCGAAATGCGAAATCCGGGTCGTTAGTGACAAAACGTGTGTGAATGTACATAATTTGAACGATTCAAATTTAATATTAAAATTCCACCAAGCACCTTCAGTCGAAATCTTAAATTAAATTTGTATCCAGTGTAATAATATGATTCAATATATTTTTATACAGTTATTTTTAGTATTTACACCCACCCCTATCCTGATAAAAGGGAGTAGAGAGCGATTTCCTAACTACATCCCATACTTATTTACTATATCTTCTTTCACTGGTGGTGGAAAATACACTTATATAAAGAAGATTATGCAAAGTATCAGTGTAAATAGCAGGACTGTGGAGTAATTTAAAAAAAGACGACCACAGACCTAGTGAATAGTACATACTAGTCACAAAAGCAATCAAAAGTTCACAAATGAACTAATAAATCAAAAGCAAGCATACAAAAAAGTATTTAAATATCAGGTAGAGATGGAGCCGTGTTTTTATTACCTTTCAAACACACCAAACAATGACAGGCTTGTCAATTATCTTTCGTATTGTTTCCCATAAATAATTTAGTGATAAACAAATACAAGCGTCCAATACATTCCTGAGATAGCAGCTACAAAAACAAAATGACGGGCGATACAGAAATCACATTAGTTCACCGTTTTACATCATTATACATACTATTCACAGATACATAGGTAGGTACTTATCCAAAAAAGGGAAATATCTTCAATCGAAAAGAATTCTGAATGTTGTGCACTTTAGTAAAGTGATGATAGCTATAACTTTTAAGAAGTGTTACGGAACTACTTTAGCTAAAACGCGTGTTATGAGTTTCAGTGGTGTCCCAAAGAATACCCGTTGAATTATTTAAACCTGATTTTTCTGCACGAATCCAGCAGCCATAAGAAAAATTAAATTATTTATGGTAAATATGCTTTACTACTTGCTTGTGTTTTTCTTCCTGAAAGATCACTAAATCCCGAAGAAAACAATGCAATTCTCTGGAAAACTTAAATGCGTGAGAATCATTGAAACCGATGATTTAAGATTTTCTTATAAATATTGAATTTGCTTAAGGCTTATACATACTAAGAACAATAACAAAAATTTCAGATATAAACTTACTTAAGTAATCAAACATATCCATCACTTTTCTATGCCCACTGTTAGGCACGGTATGTTAAAATACTCTGTTTACTTGATTACCAAATTGAAGTCTTGAACACCTTTCACATTTGAATCGTTCAAACTATGTACATTCTCACAAATTTTGTCATTAACGACCCGGGTTTCGCCTATATAACCATAAAATCATATAATCATAAAACCTTTGCCGACAAACAAATTATATAATTCTTGAAACTGCTCAATAGTCAAATCTGTTGGCATTCCCATGGGCTCATTCTTTTCGCCAGCAGTGGCTTTGGACTCAGTGATGCATTTATATCTTATATATAACACGAAACTTTCATTTGCTAAGCGTCAGTTCAAGTTCATCCGTGCACTTGAATGCCTGAAGATGCCGAAAGGCGAAACCCGGGTCGTTAATGACAAAATTTGTGAGAATGTACATAGTTTGAACGATTCAAATTTAATATTGAAATTCCACCAAGCACCTTCAGTCGAAATCTTAAAAAAACCTTTCACATCTTTTTACAAAAACAACCAGTGGAATAACAAACTAATACATTTAATTTCAAACTAAATATATGTTATGTATTTCTTATTTATTGAAAATATTATCATGTTTATAGCAGACTAGCCGGTTTTTGGCAAGCGTTGCAATGCCACTTAAAGAAAGTGTGTTTTAATTTTGTTTATGTATTTTGTGCATGTGACACACGCGCCACCTACTGTAAGTTGATTGTACTATAACCTTTGCGTAAGTCCAATCATACGTTGCCAAAATGAACCGTATGGCAGACATACATTACACACTAATAATTCACTTGAAAGCAAGTAAAAAGATAATTGTACAAGACTAAGACACATTTAGCTACGTTGTGCGATTCAAATGTTTAGGTTTAGATTTTTAAAATATAAAATACATATGTGTATAATTTAAAGTAATTAATTTGCAATTTGACGCCTGTTTTACGTCATATGTCGTTTTCAAAATGGCCTTAGGCAAGTTCTAGATCGAGTGTTGTTTATTGCGAAATATATTAAGTCATTATCATGCCAGCTTTCCCGGTGGTTTATTTTACTGTAATGCTGTATTCTTTAAATATCATCATAAATAACCCCTCATCGCCGACGTCACTGCGTTTTACCTGTCATGTTGTTTTATGTGTTCTTTTAGAGAAAAGAATGCTAGCCTTAAAAATTAACTTATTTTAATGGAACATTAAAAAGACAAAATATAAAACCTTCACTGCGGTAGTCATTATGGGTTATCAAATGATAACTATACGTACGTAATAATTTAACACTTTTACTAGTTTTAACTTGAATATTAATGTTTTTGTCACAAGTCTTATAACTGAAAACGTGAACGCGTGTAAAGCAAAAAATAGAACACACAAACAAACAAACAACTTTCTTCTGAAATAATTTAAGATTTAGACTGAAGGTGCTTGGTGGAATTTCAATATTAAATTTGAATCGTTCAAACTATGTACATTCTCACAGATTTTAGTCAGTTCAAGTTCATCCGTGCACTTGAATGCCTGAAGATGCCGAAAGGCGAAACCCGGGTCGTTAGTGACAAAATCTGTGAGAATGTACATAGTTTGAACGATTCAAATTTTCTTCTGAAAGTTGCCATTTTTGAAAATAAAATGAATGTCAAATATTATTTTGTAGGTAAGGATGGCAAGGCCATGAGTAGGGGGTGTCACACTGGTGAATAAAAATGTAAACAGTTTCAAATGCAACATTATGAATTTAGATATGAAACTCTATAGTCGAATACGTCACTAAAACAGTATCCTATGACTCATTTTAGTCCACGACAATACTACTAGGTAGTTATTTTAAATTGAATCAAAACGAATAGGTCCATCTATCTATATCATATACTTGTATGTATAGAGGTATGATTCATGAACAGTAATTGGGATCAGATTGCTGTGAGGAATACAACAGTAACAAATTGATTCGAGAAAATATTAAATTATTGTGATTAAAGCTTATAACGGCATACACTATCGTATAAATATTGTGGAGGATAATATTGTCAGCTAGCTACCTTACTCGGAACAGAAGTAAATCGTGTATGTATATTAAAAAATAACTTCCTGAGCGCATGTCAACATTCGTTAACAAATTAATCGAAGAATCCTGTATGTAGTGAGTGCATTATTTGAAAACGAGGATAAAACGCGCTAAAAATATGCACGGCCTGCAAAAAAGCGCATTCCGTAATAATTTTCATGCGCATTTTCCTCATGCAACATTGCGCTTGCAACGGCGACCAATCGAGCCCGATCAAGAGTACCTACAAAAAATCTAGATTCGAACTGATTACAGCGGCGACTAGCGGCATCCGCGCGAACTACTTATCGGATGACGCCACCACTAGTGCGGCGATGACGTCACTTTCTCTGACGTCATCGAATTCTTGGAATTTTCTTGCCGCCCGCGCGTAAATAATAAACTGTCGGTTGCGCGCGCATATCATAGTTGTTTTTTTTTGTATAGTGGTAGACTTTCTACTGGATCTTCCTATGAAAACAGCGTGCGTCATCGGGCTGCACGCTTCTTGCAAATTACACCGAAATTGTGGGCTATCAGATTGTTTTCGGTGGCAAAACAGGGTTCTAGCAATAAAATGGATTCGATAAAAAGAACACCTGAGATATGCTATTAAAAAAATACGAATAATTTCTAATGTAATTAATCACGATTAAGGAGAACATGTTCGGATCGATTAAAATAAAAGTCATTGATCGCCGGAAGCAGGAGCCATTTTATGGGCAATTAAAGATACAATTTAAAAAATCCATGTCTGCTTCCAATGTGGATTTCCTCCTAATGAAAGTATCTCAACATAAGTTTTTATATGAGAACTGTTTGTTACTCAGTCGCTCAAACACTGTTTTCCAAAGAGACTAGTAGGGATAGGCGGATAAGGGTAGGACAGGACTAGTGGTTTAAGGATCGGAAGGGTGGGGGGAAATTTTTAGAAATCACAAACATCTACGACTTCAAACAGAAATTAATCGAAAAAATTAATCTGGGATTCGAACCCGTGAGAATCTGGCACGGAAGTCAACAACGCTTACCGCTGCGCCATAGGACTCGACAATAATTTGGGTTACGTACGACCAATTAAATCAAACAATTCGGGTTACACAGGATAAAGGCAGAGACAGCTGGGCCATTTTAACTTATTAACCGAAATGAAAGTTCGTAAGCGGCCAATCCAACACGACACTTAAAATAATACACCTTCCACGACCCCGATCGTCTTTGATAACGAAGCAGCCGTCAATAATGGCTCAAGTGGTGCATCCGGCTAATTGACCCCTCGACCAGGCGAGAGGGAGCAATTAATAGTGGTCACTTGACTTCAATTACTGGTTTGTTAGAACGAGAAATGCGTTCTCAGATGCGCCCACGCAGAGGTAGGTAATTCGGCTAGCAGTTTCATGAAACTGATATTACATACTAGCATTTTATTAAAATGACAATAAGCCAACTATAAACAATATAACATACTCACAGTTTGCATTAATCAAATAATTAATTTAAGAAAGACACGAGTAATGAAGTAAGTGAAGAAATCTAGAGGAGGATTCTTATCAAGAATACAAATGTTGGCCTCTACAAAACCCCTATAAGACCAATCCTGGCGCATGGGCCAGACACTCAGAAGCTTCCAAGTGTTTGAGCGAATGGTCCTGCGAAAGACTTTCGGTGTTGTCTGCGAGGATGGCATCTGGCGACGTCGGCACAACCATGAGCAGAATAATCATAAACTATTACCGTAAAACAATCGCAAAACGATGGTTTCGCGTATGTATTCTTTTCGATTTCAATTAATTTATTAAACGAAACAATACAACTTCAATTCAAGTGATATCTCCGATTAGGTTGTAATATTAATTTCTGCACAATCATTGTCCACAGTTCGCACAATTGCATGCGTTCAAAATATATTTCTTGTCTAACTGAACCCTTTTACGAAATTGAGACAATAATTTACTTATTATAAAATGACTAAACATAAATACATATATAAGAATGTTGAATAATGAACATTATCTCTAAAAACGAGATATCTTTTGTATGCGAGAACTCTTTGTTTTTCGTTTGTTTGAACAGGTGAATACAGCAGAAAACATATCGCCAAGTAAAAAGATGACGCAATGTTTTTCAGTGCCTAAGAAATTAAGAAGTTTACGTTAAATTGTAGCGTTTTTTATCACTGATCGATCATACAGGTATAAACAGTCTTCCAGTACATATTCATATATATATGAATATGTATTGTGTTGTTTTCGATAAATTCGACGGTATGTATATTGTATAAGGTAGGTAGGTATATAAGAAAAGGCGTCGAACTGAAAGGATTAGATCTTGATGCGCAACTCTTTATCATTCCTGGTAACCACCGCAGTGGTTTCTTGAGATAAGAAAATAGCAAAAACCTTGGTGAAGCTGGAAGTGTGGTGAGATAATATTTTAAGCTAAGTACCTAAGTACGCTGCAAAATTACTTGATTATAAACTTGAAAAGTCACCTGAAGATTAAGAACAAATATTAGAAAATGTAACACAAATGATAGTTATTTGCTCCACATTTTAAAGAAATTTTAGACGATATTTATTTAATTATAATCGGGCAATGAACTAGGTGCTAATAGTTTAAATGAAATATGTACATTGAAAAAAACAGATGAGTTGCGAGAGCTGCGAAGTTGATTCTGTCATCTAATAGGTAAGTCGTGTTCTTACGTAAGAATAGAAAAAGACTCGACGATTATCCACATTCGTCATTTCTTTCTCGGGGTCAATAATACGTGCAATAATGGAACACCGTTTGGCTTTTAGGCGTATTTCTTTTGTTCCAATTGTATTTGAATTAAATATGGAGCGTTCAATTAGTTTGGATCGCAGTCATATTTCCATTTCCAATTTTAAAAAAATCTTGACCGAGATAAGAAAGTTTCTATGTTTTGTTTTGATATTAATTAGAGCACAGGTGTGTCAGTGTAAACAGCAAACCTATTTTAGGAGTGGTTGCGTGACAAAAGTTAGGTTGCAAAAACATGGCAGGAATAATTATACAAGACAACTTAACCGCCCACACCGGACCCGCGCACGTGTGCAGTAGAATTTAAGTCAAATACGCCTCATAAGTATGGTTTAAATATGTATATCGAATAAACTCTCGTACCTTGTTAATTTTATCTGTTTTGCTGAATGCTAAAGTATCTTTTGCTTCCTCTAGGTCCATATTAAGACAAGGGTTTCTAGCCAGCGGTTTCCTGGAATTTTTGGAAGGAACCTGGAGAAAAATACCCTTCAGTGACATCTTGACCATAATTATTTCCCCGAGATTATTACACCAGCAGAAAAAAGACGGTGTAATTTTAACAGTATTGTTTGCTTGACAATTCAGTTTTAGGGGAACCTGCGGCTTCTTGGCTACTTTGGTGCGGCCTTTTGACTTGTGTTGAATCAGATAAACGAACGTGGACTTAAGAAAATGGTTTAGATAATTTATATTCTTACTTAAATTATCAAAAAATGCTGAATATATATATATTATTTTATTAATTTATGTTTAGTCTTATCGACTTTTTCTTGTCCGTTTCTGCTTCTCGGGAAAATCATTGGATCGGTGTATTTACCGCTATCCCGGGAACCACAAAATACCGGGAAATGAGAAACCCTAATGACGACCATAATTTTATTTTATTTAAACAACCTAGCATGAAACCAATCTGAACTCCTTGAAATATGAGCAGCACAATACAAAATAATATGTATTATAATATTATGCATGTTGTCCATAATCTGACACGGTGAGTAAATATTTTTTGAATTTCGACCTCTGTCCGATAAAAAAAAACAATGGAGTGAACCAAGCGTCAAGCAAATGAACATAGCACCTAGTATCAGTTTATTTCAATGACCTTTGATCTTATTGTTATCGATACCCAGGTGTCGGTGTGTCAATGACACGTGGATGGGCTGGTAAATGGTTTGTTTTGCTGTATGTCTTATCAATTAATGATTATTTTCTTCACTCAGCGATATGAGATTTGTATAAATCTGGAGCAAGAATTTAAAATTTTCATAAACCAGAAACAAGCGACTAGCTCGCTCTTTGACAAAAGCGAAGATGATGTAAGGTGTTGTGTAAATTTGAATGTAAAAAAATCAATCATAAACCATACGAGTATATTCAGATTTAAACTTTATCCCAGGGGTGGAGAACATTTTCATTTCTAAAGGCCACACTTATTTATCTGATTCAATATAAGGCCGCAGTAAAAGAAACGTTGACATCCCCCCCCTTTTTTTTCGACTGTTGAACATATACTAGGTTGATTACACTCTTTTTCCAAACGCTTGTGTATAATTTTTTGATAAAAGTGAATATTTTGATTAAGTCAAAAGGCCACATCAGAGTAGCCAAGAGGCCGCAGATACCCCTCTACTACCTTATTCGCATAAAATAACGAGTTGAGAATTTTCACATTCATAATAAGTAATTTTATCAATTAATCAACATTTTTTTCTCTCAAACTTTATTATAAAATACTTCGTGCATGATTTTTTTGTTTTTATAAAACAACAGTCGTCAAATTTGTACAAACAATACCAGAATGATAAAATATTACAGCTTCACAACATTTCTTAACAACTTTGTGGTCCAAAAACCTCTTGGGTGACATACATTTCTATTCAATAAAAAAATATCTGGCCAGCTGACCTTGCCCATAAATTTTCATTGCAATTCTTTCACTTCTTCGTATACTTAGCTATGAAGCAATACCTTTTGTACCACAATACATACCTACACCTATAAAGAGTTCAAACGCAATCTAAAACACTTAATTCGAGTAGACAAATAGATATCGCACAAGCTTGGCAATTTGGCATGTTTAATAATAATATAATACTGGTGGCAGTCAAAGTGTAACAGATTTATTTCAATACGAAACCAGTTGGATATAATTTAATACATATTGTGTTATATTAACAACACGTTATCAATTGCATTTGCATTGTTTTTTAAATAATAACTTCATTATGTTTAGAGCGACTGTTGGGTAAGATTTTCATCGGTCTGAAACGGCCACACGGTGGCGGGTCAGTACCTACTACAATATTATGCAAGTACAATTTCTGTTCTACTCGAGTGCACGCGATACATTTATATGTGGACGATGCTAGTAACGTCTCCACTACGATTTGTCGGTATTGAATAAACGGGTTTTTGTTTAAATTTTCGTTTCCAAAATTTCATAATTAATATTGATTTTTTTTATTACTTAATAAAAAAAACCCCTTAATAGTTTGACTCTAAATCGCCACGTTTCAAATAAAACGTTTCGTTTTGTGTATTCTAAAAATGTATTTACTAACAAGGAGTAACGAGTAAAATTGTAGTATTTTTTTTTTTTGTAACAGTATTTAGGAATATGTATGTAAAATGTTTTTACGATATTCACTGTGTGGAAAGAGTTACATTTAAAAAAACTCTTTTGTACCGATTTCATTTTTATTTAATATGATCAGGAGCGGTATCGCATGCTGAGTTAAAAATGATCGTCATGAACGAAACTGGTCCTGATGATATTAATTAAGTAAAAGCGATTTTTTCACTGTTTTATTAGAATTGTCCTTATTTTGTTAAACTTCGAAGTTCTTCCAGAATTCGGTTTTGGTGCAAGCCTTAGTCTAAGCTGACAACATAGCAAAATATATTATTACTGTTCAATAAGGAAAACCCCTTTGACCAGACTGCATTGACGAAATGGTCGGCAAACATGTACCCTATTACATATTATACAAGTGCATCATATTTTAAATCATTTCCCAAGAGGGATTTAACAGAGCGACTTTTCTTCTTCTAAAAATAGAAAAATTGCCGAGTGCGTCATGAAAACAACAAAACTATGAATCTATACAAAAGACATGCAATCGAACTTTGTGCCTCCGCTAATAAATTAGTATGAGAATGAGTGATGATAAAAAAAATGCAACCTACACGTTTGTAAGTACCTACAAATTATTATTAATCTAACGGAAACAGAGTCCTACAAAACAGATAAACATTTTTAAAAAAAATCATATCTTTCTGCATGTAGAGAACTAGCACGATTTTTTTATCAAATAAATAAATAATGAACGTTTTAAAATATCAAAATTAACAATGGCGAACAAATCGATACATCCAACCGTTCCACTAAATATGCATTAATACGTTTTTAAATGTTAATTCAAAGCCAACGCCATCAAACGTATACCTACATATGATTGCAGTCATTACGGATTAATCAAATAATATAATTCGTAGCGTGATATATATGATAATTAAGGCTTTCGAATAGAACATCCACACTAAAGAAGTCTGAATTCTCATGCGAAATATAACTTACACTCAGTTGCACAACGAGTGGAATAATAACATATAATTTTGTGATAGATTAGTAAGAATCTTGGGTTCTCTCAAGAGAATTCAGAGAATACATTTATGGAATGTTAATTTAGGGTGGTAAAGATTTTACCGATGTTTCACAATAAATTCAACAGTAAAAGTATATAGAGACAATAAATAGGCACTTATTGACAAATTTTATTTTTTTATTAAAAAATAAGGCACCAATTGTTCAGATATATTTTCGAATTTCATTTACGAAAACTCGAAAGACTCTTTAGCTAGAGAAATATGGCCGTCCAAAGCACCAATTCCTCTATGCTAGGTGAGCCGCAGCCAGTAGCGGCCGGTGGCTATGTAATTTAATGTGTGTGACTATGGCCATTGGCCAGTACTCCGCAACAATGACTGACACAGCACGCCAAAGTTTTCCCCAGATTTCCGCGACCCACCTCAAGTAAAAAAGGTGTACACAGAACTATCTTATACATATATGTACGTAATGTTGTGGCTTATATTTGATGAATATAATATATGAAAGAATTTGATGCGCCGTAGAGTATTGTACATATTATATATATTGCATACATTTTTTTGATTGTTTTTCTCTTGAAAGTAATCAGCTGCGGCCAGTGGCGGTCGGTCAATGTGGCATTTGATCAATACACCCCTTGTATATGCAGGGGCGGCTATATTTCATGAAATAATATTAAAAAATCACATTTATACCATTCCCTCATTTTAAATTCAATAAAATATTTTTTTAAATTAAATAAAATATTTATTAAAGACAATAAATAAATGAAGAATTTAAAACGAGAGAATGGTATAAATGTTATGTTTGAATATTATTTCATGAAATATAAACGCCCCTGCATATACAAGGGTTGCATCGATTGAATGCCACATTGACCGACCGCCACTGGCCGCAGCTGATTACTTTCAAGAGAAAAACAATCAAAAAAATGTATGCAATATATATAATATGTACAATACTCTACGGCGCATCAAATTCTTTCATAAATTATATTCATCAAATATAAGCCACAACATTACGTACATATATATATTATGTATAAGATAGTTCTGTGTACACCTTTTTTACTTGAGGTGGGTCGCGGAAATCTGGGGAAAACTTTGGCGTGCTGTGTCAGTCAGTGTTGCGGAGTACTGGCCAGTCACACACATTAAATTGAAACAAATCAACGTTTTAGCATTGACCGTACAAGAAAATTAATCCGTAACTATCAGACCGTTAAGTGGAGCTCTTGCCTATAGACTCCCGAGTTCTAAATGATACATTAAGTTACAAGTTATGTCAGTGAAAATCTGAAGGGAATGAAAATGTCATAAGTCATAATAACTACACGGGTAGCGATGGTAGTTATGGGACACTGTACGTTTCCAAAAGGATTGTAGGTGAAAGTGATCCATATTAAAAAAAAATTACCACTATCGTCAGATTCTTCACGCCGGTTTATTTTGGGTTTCAATGCGCATAGTAAATTCCCATAGGAAGATAGACATCCAATACGCACTTCGATGAACAAAAATAACAAATGACGAGTTGTTAGTTTTTACGCTGAAATTTATAAATTATTATTAACTTATTTCCGCCTAGACAATATTGAATGCTTCAAATAAAGAAATATCATACATACAAAGTCTGAAAGTCTTTCAGTTATATGCCACCATCCAGGTGTGGGCTGGATGGGGTAGTACATTTTCAGATATTCATTAGTTATTTCGCGGCACTTCTCCCATTGTTACATAATATAAGTATATTAAGTAACATTCGATTGCTTAAATACCAATTGCGTATAATTGTACAAGAGTGATAAAAACACCACTTTTCTGGAAACCAGCAAATAGTTCTGATATTAAGCGAGCCCCTTGTTAACGTATTGGCACCATCGAATTTTAGTGAACGCACAAAACAATCGAACGATATAACCGGATTTATAAACTGCAATTCATTTCAGTTTACTAAAATATTATTTTTAGTTTGCAGCGTACACAAAAGCAGTGAAATATATCACATTGCAAATAAGACACCATGACTGTATGACACATAATTTTATTGAATTACCGCTGTACTGTGAATAGAAATAAAAAGGAAGTGTTGTGCAATATGTATGTGATTATCCAAGAGCAATTCCCGTTAGGAAAATTGTCTTTAGAAAGGCCAGTCATAGAGTTTAACTTTTGTCACCGATCGTTCAACTACAGATTACAATTATCCCAAACATCCTGATAAGTCAAATCATTCGTTTACTCACCAGCTTTTTATCTTCAGCTTTCCAGTCGAACATTGTGGCAAACATAAGATTATCTTCCAGGTCTACCGAGAACTGGGTAAAAGGAACAAGCTGCGACATCAATTCCAAAAGTGGTCAAGTCCTGCGTGATTAACTGAATCGCTGTCGTAGCGAAATACAACGCGATTAAACACAGTAAAGTTCACTAATTAACACAGTTTTTATAAACTAATTTAAAACGTCAAACTTGAAGTTTGTTTACAAACTGACACTGATCCGATCCGACGATCTTTGATTTATTGCGAGGCAGTATCGCCGTGGTGATTCTGCAGCATGTGTTATCAGCGGTGAGTCACCTGGAGGCAGAATGCAGATGCGTACTGCGATAGGAAGTTGAACGCTAGATTAAGACAGAGAACGCGTTGGCGCGAACGCTTTTATCAACTGGCCGCGAATCGAAAAATCAGCCGAGTTTTACTAGCGGCAAGGTCGCCGAAGGGGCACAGAGGCGGGGGGCGCTCGCGCGAGTCCGCGAAGTCGGGGGGGCAGACGTGGAGGGCGCCGTGGAAGTTTCGCAGTCCGCAGGCCCCGCAATAGTGCGATACCCCCTTCCAACGGGCGAGTCGATTGATCAAGCGGCTCCACGCTGTAAACGTGGGCTGCTGCCAGGAATTGGCAGCCGTTGGATCCAAAGGAGAAGACTTCCGGATCAAAATAAAAATATAGTTCTGCAGAGATATCAGAAAACATACCGGGGCATACCAGACAGTTGCATTTCTAGGAAGAATACCATTCGAATTATAAAAAATAAGACAATTTGCAGCACTTTATCCACATTCAATTAAAATATAAAAAAAAGTGTTCACTTCCCCGGCGAAACCGGTAATGACTTCATCAAATGACTGTAAGTCAAATATTTAGAAGGATATAAAATAACAATTTATTTAGTTATACAGTAATCGTAAAGACGCTATCAACGTTATCCAATTATTTCTACAGAACTGAGATCCAACCTACATATTTATATTTCTATACTAATTTGACAATTTGATAAGACTACTTTTTTAAAGATTTCGACTGAAGGTGCTTGGTGGAATTTAAATATTAAATTTGAATCGTTCAAACTATGTACATTCTCACAGATTTTGTCACTAACGACCCGGGTTTCGCCTTTCGGCATCTTCAGGCATTCAAGTGCACGGATGAACTTGAACTGACGCTTAGTAAATGAAAGTTTCGCGTTTATATAAGAAATAAATGCATCACTGAGTCCAAAGCCATTGCTGGCGAAAAGGATAAGCTCATGGTGCAGAGTTCATCCGTGCACTTGAACGCCTGAAGATGCCGAAAGACGAAACCCGGGTCGTTAGAAACAAAATCTGTGAGAATGAACATAGTTTGAACGATTCAAATTGATAGACTATGTATCGTAAGGTTGCTTATTATTAAAGTAAACATTTATTCTAATTTTAAGCTTATAAATACATAATAACAAAATCCTCAAAGATGCCGTCGATTCTATTGAAAATATGAAAAAATAGTAATATTATAAATCCAGTAATGTTCCGTGAATTAATACATTTTTTTTTTGATATACGTGATTTACTTTAAGTACAAGACAAGTATATATATGTACAAGTTAAAGACATTTATGGTATACACTTTGAAACACAAAATATTACTAAGAAGCATTCAATTATTTCGTTTCTTTTCTAATATAACATAATCTTTCTAGAATATTTGAACGTAGAAGATATTTTTCTAGATCAACCAAAACCTCCATCAAAATACTAAGAATTGAAATGCAGCAAGTGATGCTGAACGAGCCTTCGTATCGCCAGCAGTAAGCGGCACGTGTTTTTTCGTTTATTTTTATTCTCGCGTGCCAATTGTTCCAGAAACATGTAACACTAGCTAAAAAGCTAACTAGCCAGAATCGAAAAAATAGCGCCAGTAAGAAATTCGGGCGGCGTTTTTTTCTTTCCGAGAAAACAATCTAGCGACATGAGCGGTGGAATCTGGAAGTTGTTTTCGGAACTAGCATTAAAAAAATTAACGAACTTCCGAGAACGTTCTCGGAAGGAAGCCAAATTGCGTAATGGCGATCCATACGCGGCCGGCGGAAGATAACATTATTATCGGGAAAAAAAATAATATCTTTCGCACGCTTTTAATTGGCTTCCCCGTTCATTTAACAGGAATTTTGCTATGCTAGGAATGTGGTAGTTTGAAAACAAAATAACTAACTGAGCACTGCACATATTATATAGTGGTGTTATTTAAATATAAAAAAATACTATTATTATCACATACTAGTAGTTATTTTACAAATGAATATTTTATTAAAGACAAGATATTAAAATAATATTATTTAAAAAGAAAAAACACATTAAAAACATATATGTACGTAGGAATGTAGGCACTGTAAATTTATTTCACTTCCATACCTCTTCGAAAATATGTTAGTAATTGTCAAAATCTAATTAGTCAAATAGTTTTTTTCAGGGCTGTGTAGTCGGAGTCGCTGTATTTTGGCCGTTATCAGAGTCGTGAAAAATGAGCGGCTCGCTTTTTTTTTAAAAAATATTTAATTATTTGTATTCAAACAAAATAGTCCAAAGTGTTCATGCTTGGCTGACTAAAAATGATCTGATGGTATACATATAATATATAAGTTAAAATGTAAATATTAAAAAAAAATCGAGTCGTTAATTATTTTAAAGCTGGAGTCGGAGTCGTCTTTATTTAGACGACTGCGCAGCCCTGGTTTTTTTTTTATCAATTTAAACATTCACAAAAACACAGTGAGGAAAATTTTAAGTGAAGGGAAAAAATCGGCCAACTGCCAAGCAAAACCGAATAAGGATATCAAAATCGTTACCTATTTTGATATTTCATATAAAATACTGTCATTAAACAATATATCATCAAAGGATGATTCTCACAAATGACTAACGGTTTCTTAAAATAATTTTAAATCATTGAAAAGCTCATTAATTTTGGAAGTTATCACAACTCTTCAAAAATTTCAATTCGATACAAAAGTTTGATTCGTCAATTGTTTTATTAAAATGTGTGCTGATTTACATACATTAAAAATTGATTTTCAAGACCGAAATATGTACCGGTATTTTATATTTTCAAACAAGGAATTGAAAAAACTATGAATACTGGGATCCCGGTTTTGGTAAAATCGGTATTTATTTATTTATTTAATTATTGGTATTGAAATCCCTAAGTCGAATGCGCTCGCCCAACGCAGCGTTGGGAATCATAATATATATATTTTTTTTATTATAATAATGTATGTACATAATATTTATATCAAAGGAAGTAGAATTATATACAATAACCAGAATCGAATAAGTAATTGAAAAATGAGAATTTAATGTATTCCTTCTGCGTAGTTATTGGTCAAACATGCTATCAAATTCATTTCGTCAATATCCATTAGTGTTATATTGGGAAACGCACTACTGAGAAGCGGTCAATACAATCGTTATTCGACCACAAAGTCCGCCAGCTACCAACTAAACCCGTTCGACTTTACATAAATTACGGCAACACTATAATAGCATAATTTTGTTGATAAACAGAAGAAATAAAATCTGGCAGCACGGTAATTATGGCGACGTAGCTATTCAATTAATAATAAGTCTTATTTCGGCAGTCATCCGATTGCCTAACATTTCTTTGTTCCGTTTCGGACACGCTTCCAAAAGTGTTAATTTAATAAGAAACAAAAATGAGATAACGGCTTACACGGTACAAAATAACATGTCATCGTATTTCTGGCAGAAATTGATAACTAACAATCGGTTTAGTATAAAAAGAAAATATTTGATATAAATTGTCTGGAATAACTCAGTTGGTGCATTTATTAGCTAGTTCGACAAAAAAAGCAGGGCTATTTTTTTCGTTCCGGCAAAAATAACGGTTTTCGGTTCAGCTCGAATCCAAAAGCCCGGGAACAGGACCGGTTTGCCCAAAATATCTACGTGACTCGTTTTTATTTTTAGCTCACCGAGGAATTTGAAAAACTCAAAACCGATTTACCCAAAATACTAGCGTGAACCGAAAAAAAAAACAATATTTTTTTTCGCCTTGGTTCCGGTTTTCGTTCCGGTTCGACAAAATAACGGTTTTAGGTTCCGTTCCGGTTCGAAGCGCTGAAAAAAAGTATTTATGTTTATATGAAATTATTAATAATGCTGATTTAAGCGCAGGCAGTTTGTCCCTGCACATTACTTTTAATGCCATGCCCCCCCCCCTCCTGTGCAACCACCAATGATTTGACATAGTACTAAACGACTTAACAAATTTAGAACAAATACAAATCAACAACTCTTACGATATCTCGCGACCGACAGTTGCAGAATATTTGGACGCAAAATGTTTTAGCAATATCTTTGTGTGCATCTGGCTTGAGAGCCGGAGGTTGAAGTCGGCAACTGCAGGCGGACATGCCGTCAAAATGGGCCAGAGAAAGTGCTCGCGGAGGTCGGTCGTAGACGCTGGGTTTTCCCAAACTATTTCATTGAATAATCTGACATAAAGTGGCACGATTACGTGGAATTATGTGCATAGTGGTAGATTGCTATAATCATCAAATTGAATTTAAGTTGAAATCGATTCGCGGTAATCCAGACACTTGAATGTTGCTATTACATGCATTTTTTTTTAATTTGTAATAAAAAATATGAAATTTATTGATCTATCTATATCTATTGTGCATACATTAACAATAACTATTATAAACTGTTTAATATCGAGAAGATATAAGATTTTTTTTTAGATTTGCGTACAAATCTCTATTTCAAATGAATAAAATTCACGCCAACAACAAACTACAGGTTTTGTCTGTTATTATCGTATATATATATATATGTATACATATCCGAGAGAAGCATTTAGTTAAGATTAAAACCAGATCTAGTGGGGAGCATGACAAAATAAGTTGTTTAACTACAACTGATTGTTAGTCGGTCGTTAACATCTCTCCAAGATGAGGGTTATGAATTCGGCATACGACACCTACATTGTCTAACGTCATTAAACCGGGTAATAAATTAAGCCATAAAATAAGGGTGAATATGTACTGTTTACGATAATATAAACAACAGTTTAAAAAATGTGGATACATTTTAGATAACACATTTTACATTATTTCACGTTAGAAAAAATAAAAACATTCATCAGTTTGCTGATAACGCTCAACCATACAAATTATTTCACACATCACAACATTACTTACGTAAATAATTCTTATCAGTTACTGCTGTGGATGTGGTCATGTGGTGTTTGGTTAAATGTTATGGATTACCTATACGCACAGATATATCGTCTCAAAACTGTAACACGCAATATTTCATCAGTATCAATGCAACATAGACAATACAATACATTCTAGGTAGAATAGCCATGGTCGGGAATCGTTAATAGTGTAATAAATAATTGCCGTGGCACCTGTTCTAGATTAAATCATTCCTGAGGCTCGAGTATATCTCTATAATATACAACAATATAACCAAGCTAATTGCTGTATGTATGCCTTTGGAAGAAGATTAGACCAGACAAAATTCAAATACACAAAACATACCACTCGCCATACCACAATCTATAAACACGTACATAATTCAAATATCCAGACCTTTTTACATGGTTCAACCTTACAAAATGCGACGATGAAAGATCAACTAACTACAAGACTCATACATAATTCCCTCTTGCTATGGAAAAATCAACATAATCCTCAATAGCTATTCAACTACATACTTCGTTTATTTATAAAATATATTTTTTACGTGATTATAATTTTGCGATAATAATGAATATTTTATAAACAAAAGTAGTAAACTGCAAATAACATTTATCTAATGTATCACTTACAGAAAGGTGAAAAGCGATAACTACAAAATTATCAAATAACCAAGTTTACTTTGTGGAAGTTCATTTTTAATTAATATAAAATTGAATTTGGTAACTTTGTTACCCCACTTTATATTTCAAATTTTGAGACGTGTTTCGCCTCTTAAAGAAGCATCATCAGACGGAGCGTCGCAACGTTCAAGAATGAATTCAATAAATTGTATTATAAAAAAGACTACCTTGAACAAATCAGATTATTAAAGATTAAATGTCTGCCTAAATTGACATGAGTACACTTACAATAGCAGTAAAACATTTTTTATATAAAATAAAATTTGATTACATTGTTATTCCACTAATTTTGTTAAAAAATGTGTGACATGTTTCGTCTATTTCACGATGATCACGAAGCGAAACACGTGTCTCAATAATTTGTAGCACAGTCAGTGTAATAAAAAAATATCTAATCAAATTTAATTTAACCTTTAGAGGAGTGAATAGATTTATACAGACCTTACTTTAATTTACTGCTTTTTCTTAACATGACAATTTTGTGACTTGTTCCCAATGAATATATGTAATTCATACTTAGAGCATATATATGTTTACAGACAGAAACTCCTGTGTTGAATTTAAACTAGTTTTATGCTCATTTACAGAAAAATGGCGCCGACGTACATGTACGTCCATACTCATCTAAAGGTTAAAACTGAATTTTCATAAAATGAACGCCGAATCAATCGAAAAAGATTATAAAAATAAAAAAAATACTTGTCATTATTTGTAACAGGCGTTTATTTTTCGACTAGGTACAATCCTTGATGTTATAATTTTTCACTCGTAGAATACATACCTATATCATTATTTTATAAGAAGAAATAAGTGCAGCGGCTTCAGATAGTTTCTGCAGTGCATATTTGTATATAAATAGTTTAGTAAAAAAATGAAATGAGGCGCATATGAAACTTGAAGCAACTTCTGGCAAATTATAGGTATGATATGACATAATGCCTATATACATAATATGTCAATAAAAATATAACTTTATTAAATATAACGAGTTTCGCAACAATCTTTGTATATGGCCGAGCACATGTTTTCAATCGATTTATCGATTTCTGTTTGAAGGCATGGATATTTGTAATGTCTAAAAATTCTTTCCCATCCTCCCAATTCTAAAATAACGGGGCGTAGCGTGAGCGCCAGTTTACCAGTCCTAACCTAGCCCTATACTTTTATCCCTACTCTATTCGAATAAAAGAGAGGTTGAGCAACTGGGTTACAAGCAATTCTCGTAGAAAAAATCTGTTGAGCTGCCTCCATTAGAAGACCAAATGGTCAATATTAGGAACGGGCATTGATTTTAAAAAAAAATCATTGTTCCTCCCATAGTTCATATAATAAAACTATAACTAATAACTTATTTTCTTTAAAACAAATTCATAACTTTCAATAAAAATTGTGTAATCATTACCAACTAAAATCATTTTTATTTGTTATCTTCGATAAATAATTTTATATGATACAAAAATATGTAAACACACTTTATAACTTATTTTTACCAAAATGACCTTTTGTATGTTATAACTCGAAACGTGGTGTAACCATTGACCCTAAGGCAGAACAAAATATTTTATTTCCTATCACTTACAGAAATGTCATTTAAATTGACTAAATAATAAACAATCATTGTATGTTGACTAATTGAACTCGTATGTTTGTATTACCTACCATCACCATGGTTATACGTTATACAACATGGAAAAATTCAAAGGAATTGGCCAGCAATAAGTACATACTATCAATGGAAAAATTTATTTTTAATGATCTGCTGTCATATTATTTACTAATGGATAGGTAAAAGTATAATAAAACATACCTGTTGTCACTTTTGATAACATAGGAGACCAGATTAAATAAATAATGTAAACAAAATATTACATTATTAACTAAACTTTTTTATAGCTATACCAAGTCTTGGTATTCTTTTCAAAACACTCTAATCACTGAAGTAGGTAAGTATATATGTAATTATATGTTTATTATAATTACTTTGTGCTCACAGGTAGGTATGTAATCAGAGATGGCATTTATTGTGTCAGGGGGCACTCGTTCCACCCCCTGAATATGAATAAACAAACATATTGTATCCCTTGCTGCACCAACTTACACATAAAGACGAATTAAATAATAATATGCTGGCAAGTTTAGCTTCCTCCCTCGAAGAAAGCTAACATGACGCCCTCGTACGTAACTACTTAATTCAATTATCAAAGAATGTAGGACTGGGCATGTAAATTTTGTTGAAATAATTTCAAAGTCCCATTTCAAATTCTTCTACTCAATATTTTACTGTAAGCACAGTTAAAAACATAATAATTTAAAATATATATATATATAAGTAGGTACCTATCTAGGTATAAAGATGTAATACCAAATAGTTTTATTTTTTTTAACTCGAAAAAAATCAATACAAAAGTGTCAAATAAGTGGTCAACGGCTAGCAATATTGAATGCAATGGAAGGTTGAATGACATCTTACTTGCAGGATAAAAATATACAAAATGTGCCCCTTCCCGGCCAAAAGTATCAAATCTTTTTAGAAACGGTTTTATTATTTAGTTTGTGTATTCTGTATTGATAACTTGACAGCAATAGAAATAGACAGATGACTTTGAAAACAATTCGGACATAACCTAGAACTGTCAAATCGGACAACACAAAAATGAAAGTTTAATTATTGCAAAATAAACAGAACAACTCCGTAAAATATTCAATATTATAATTATAAATACTATAAGTTTGTTGTGTAAACAATATTTAAGAAGTCTATGTCAAAAAAATACGGCGAAAACATCAAAGTTAACAATGGAGTTGGTCGTATTCCTGACTTACCGTTGTTGGCGATATTCTTGTATTCGATATGGACCCCAGAAAATCTGTTCCTGAAGACATCTGGGATGACTGACTGTCGCTTGACATGTCAGAATCATTGGATTGGCTGTCATTCGCATCGTATCTCATTTTGACAGATCAAAAACGACACAAAACACTTAACAAAAAGTTTTCTCGATGTAAAATTTCGAAATAGTATACAAAACAAGTTATTCGAGAGGTAAATGCAATCAATGGCTTGTACAATTTGTCGATATTACACTTTTCGCAAGAGCAAATTTTGTTTTTCTGCGAACTATCCACTTTTCCTATAACAACTGCTATGAGTCATCACCGATGACGAATTATTCGATGGGGGATGCCCTTCTCGGAAAAAAGTTCCCGACGAAATGTCGAAATGACATAACCGACATCTGTTGGCTTCGAGTTTCGTATCGAATTCACGAATTATTCTACATTTTGTTTTCGTGCGAGAACACTGAAATGGAGGGTGATCTCACATTCTATTTTAAGACGTATGACTACACTTCCATCCAATCGCTGGTGAGGTATGCGATGACGCATATTTCCACGGAGACCAATCAGAGCATGGTAAATCGCTTTTCGAGAATTATTTAATTTGAGGGAGATTTAAAATATGTACAAGTTCCAATTATCCACAAAAAACTTTGCTCATCGATTTTATCGATTCAATGATATTACTACATTATTCAATGTTTGTAATTTAAATTTATTGATGTATGTAAATTATAAACATAGGAAGCTACCTGATGCAAAGGCTGTTTTTCACATTTGAGTATTTGTTATTTGTAAATAACTAAAATTAACAATAATAATGGTATTAATAACTATATTGCCAATATAAATAAGATATTAAGTTAGCTGTACGTTATCAAAATATATAAGTTTCGGGTACATCACGAGCTTAAACTTATCCACGAGTTTTAGTGATTGAAATACAATCACTTATAATTGATTCAATTGCTCATTATAAACTTTAAATAAAACTGATTCTTAATCAAATATTTTCTATGACAGTATAAAACAATATAAATATAATATACAAAAATCAAATGGTTTTATTGTTTTTTTGAATTTAATATTGATTTACAATGAATTTACAATGAATCTTTTAAATACAACGTTGATTTTTATTAGAGAAAAAGAAGAATTATATGCTATAAAAAAAATAATTTATTAAGGATATTGTATTGTAGTAATAGTAATAAAAATACACTTTCCTTTAGTACATACAAAAAGTTGTAGTGTTACTCACTGTATAGTATTTTTATACGAATAAGTATTTTTATATTTTATATTTTATTTCTTAATTTTTGATACTTAAAAACTAAACAATAAAACTGAATTCGTTATTTTTGTGTATTGTTTTAGTATTTACTTAAAAATACATTTTTCCTTTGGTTGGGGTTTTTTCAATAAAATACCTAATTTTACTGACAACTTATGTGTAACATAATATTTTTATTCGTATATGCAGAAATTACAATTTTATATTTTGTTAAAAAAAATAGATTGATATATCGATATCGCTTATCAATGCCCTGTTTATGTCATAATTAATTAATGACAAATAAATTGCAAGATTTAAAAAAAAAATGCTCATTTCATATTTGGTATATTAATTTTACAAAAAATAGTTTTGCATGTTCTTATTACTGAAATTGCTCCAAATGTTTAACATCAATATATTTTTATCGAGGTACTTATAATTGTGTTATATTAATTTTTAAATTTGTGCTGGAGATATATTATAATATTATATTTTTTATATGCCTGTATTTAATGGGTCTGTATTTAATTTGCAGTGTGTTCAGCAAATTAAATGAATTGTCAGTAGTATATCAAAATGGTCAGTTAATATTATAAACGATCCGTATCCACTGTATCAGTATGAATGTGGTCAGTTATAAAATAAAACGGTTAGTTAATTATGGGAAACGGTTGGTATTTAAATAAAATAGTCAGTAATTTAAGATAAATGGCTAGTTTTATTTTGACAGCTCTTAATTTTATCAAAGATGGTCGAAATTATTACCAGTACAATGAATAATTAACACTTGAAATATAATCATTTCCTAATTTAAGGTATTTTAAAGCAGATAATACTATTTTAAAAAGTCTGAGGTACAAGAATGTTGATCCATTTGATGAAACACACATTAGCTTAAAATAAATGTTAATTCTTTCTTAAAAATAATAATACACGTTTGACATGATGTTTCATTACATTACTAATGAAGCCTTATATTTGTTTGACGTTGCTCTCATACTTAAAACTAATTTATTGTTTTTTAATAATATTGTAATATAAAATATGCTTCTTGCTTCCATAGGTTATATTTTTGAATATTTGTCGTCATATTTCAGATATGCTCTATGGTTTAGTTTAAGTTCAGTTTGACGTCTTATTCTAACCTCTATTGTTTATGCGTGATCTTATGTCAAACATATATACCCTATATACTAGTACCTATAGTCTTTCATACTGGTTTCAGATTTGTATTTCGCCTAAATTACCTGGTTCACTTTGTATCCCATGTATGGCTATTTTATATTTTCTTATACGCAATTACATTTAGTATCGAACTGCATTGTTATTATTACCATTTAGTCAATTTACAGGGAAACAGAGTAGCTAGCATGTAGTTAACAATTTACTTTTGATATTATCATTAAATTTCTTTGTCTCGCGTATGAGAATTTGGTATTTTTTTTAAACCATATCTGCTCCCTATTTAAGCATATGCCCACCACGTGTTGTAATCGATAAAGACGGTTTTGAAAAGTCAAATTTTAAAACCGCTCTAGTACACAATTTACCAAATATGAGATTCACCTAGATTTTTTTTGTTTTTATTATATCAAATTAATGATTTCTGAAGCCGTATATTTTGACAACTTCCTAGATTCCGATGCATGGTGAAAAATCTGGATAATTCCAGATACATTTCCCAAGAAAAGGGTGCTCACGGAACAGCATAGTTTTTAATAAAATATGGAAAATTTTAGCACCCTCAACATGATTTAGAAGTATTTTCAACTACTCTTAATGATGCTTATTATTCCTTGAAATCCGGTTTCAACCTTCTAATTTTAGTCATCCAGATGCTACAAACGAAATTGGTCAAATTCAAAATTATTTATTACGTTTAAAAGCTTTTATTTTTACACGCTATTTGTAATTCTTGATTTTTAAACATTTTTTAAGAATTTTACTAATTCACACAAACCCTTAAAGAATGATGAATGAAATTTTCGCATTTTCTCAGTTTCTTGAAAAGTGGATTAAATCAAATTTGAAAATTGCCTCCTGAATTGTCTATCGCCTTATAATGTTTGCGTTTATGTTCCAGGGTATTGATTGGACTTCTTCAGTGGTTCGTCATTGCTGAATTTATTAGTCAAGAAGTTTTTCTTATTAATTGTGCTCTATCTAATTATATCTGTATACATCTGTACAAAAGAAGTATGAAATATATCACAACATCAAAATATTTAATTCTGTATAATCCCCTTCCATGTTCTTTTTTTAGTTGATGAATAAGTTTTGATCTTGTTTTTTATTTAATCGGGTAACAAGCATTGTCCTTTGGGAGAATTCAGCCTCCAGCTCAAATCTATAGACACATCAAAATTGATTAAAAGCCTCAGAGGTGGTCTGTTTGTGAAACACAATCTCATCGTACTGATTGGTCTGGAATTTGGGTCATATACAAATAGACAGATATCACATTTATTAATAACATTTTGAAATTACAGTTTTAGGAGTACATGTCAAACATTACTCTTTCTCTTATAATGAGAACAAACTATTTCATGAACTTGTAAAAGCTACATGGATATGTCAACTGTGGAAACAATACAACATTGATTTTACAATCCATGCCATAACCGGTTGGCGCAATTAATGGAGTAAAAAAACAGTTGTTTCGGCAGATTCGTCGATGTTATCCTATGACTTTATGATTTATAACTTTTTCAAAGAACCAACCTTTATTTGCTCGACAAGATTCAACAGTAATATCTGCCGAAATGTAAATACGTTGTTTTCACTCATTAAAGTGATTTTTTAAACACAAAATCCGATATCGTAAAACACGCGGCAATATAACTCAAAGTGGTGATCAAAAAAAGAAAAGTATTTTTATTTTTTTCTTATAATATAATAAAGAAAGATAGCTAGATACATTCACAAATTTTGAACAATATTTCCCCACTAGGGTAAAAGTTATGATGATTTAAAAAAGACCGGACTTTTATCAAGTGCTTGGGGCATATTCACACCTTAGCCAATGTGTTTATAGTGATTATTAAAAATGGATTTAAAGATATTTTAACAAAGGTAGTCAATTTAATAACATTATTTTTTTACTATACTAGCAAGTGCTCGGGTAGAAAGATCATTTTCTACAATGAAAAAAATAAAATCATTCACTAGAAATAGTCAAAGTGAGAATAGATTGTCACCTGTTGCAATATAAACCCTTTGATTATGGTGCAATTCAGAAAAGTATGTGCGAAAATAACAAATGATGTTTTTTATTTTTATGCATTATTTGAAAAAAAAAATATTTTGAGAATGTTTAGTATTATAACATTGAACAACAACCATATATCAAAAATATAATACACTATGTGGAGCCACAGTACAGTTTAAAGCGACCCTGGGCAAATTCTCCAAAGAGCTCAAAAACAAGGTCCCACGCTGTTCATTTGGGTAAATCAGTAAATTCTTGGGATTTTGGATTTGGAAATTCTTTTGGAAGAAAAAAAAAAGTCCCATGCTGGAAGTTTTGGGATACCCGCAAATTCTTGGGTTTTTGAAATTCGAAAACAAAAATTGACACTCAAAAACCTCCACGGGCCCAAAAAGGTTGAGAGAAACTGCTGTAGCGAGTTAAGGTTTTGATTTTAATTTAACCTGACATTCGCTGTGAAAGACGGTCCCAAAGCTTGTGAATTAAGGCAAAAAAGGCATTATTTTCATTGCCCTACATTGCTCATAATTTTTTTTTCAAAATATATTCACACTCACATGTTAAGTATTTATGTAGCAGGAAGAGTGTGTAAGCATATCGATACACCAGGACAAGTTGAAATAGGTGGTTTTGAGATATTAACGTTTTAAAATTCTAATAAGAGTATGAAATATACTGAAAAGCTAGAATTCCACAAAGAAACTTCTGCAATATCTTAGCTACAGTATTGAATACGAGCAATTGTTTTATGAAGAAATGTAGATCTTGATATGGCAAATCCAATGATGTTTATAACTCAAAAAGTTGTTTTTTGACTTTTTCCAGTCTTGAACTATTGTATCGATATATGTGTTTCATTATTACCAAAAATATCTTTTTAACAGAAAAAAGAAAAAAAAAAAAATTTATTGATTATTGTGGCTAAGAGCGTATTTTATTTTGCGTATAATAATTTTATATAATGATTTAAAAATTCTCTTTTTCACTCGAAACACTCGAAACTCTTATTTATTAATTATATGTAACGATATTTTTTTCTTATATTTATATACTTATATACTTTTCGTTTATTAAATTATAAAACATAAAACAGTGCAAAGGCTTTACAATTCACTTTTTAAAATGAACGTTCTTTCAAAGAAAGCCACAAAATTAACCAAATCATATTACCACTTCTAACCACTGACAGTTTATAAATATCTACTGATCTTTTTACAAATAAATAATTACCATTTTACTATTAAATCATGACCAAAATGCATTTTTTTTATTGATAATTAATGTTTTTTACTGATCGATTTATTTATTAATAACTGACAATTTCTTTAATATTTACTGACCGTTCATCGAATAAAAAACCAACCAAATAATTAGTTGCCTTTTTATATTCTGTTCGGAATTCAATTCAACTTAAATAGTGCTTGCCACATACAAAGTATTTTTTCCTTAATTATTCATAAAATAATTGTTGCATTTTTTTTACTGTACTCTGAGAGTTATCAATCAAATATGTATTTTTATATTACATGTAAGTTTTTTAGTTAAATGGTTAATTATTTATTTATGTCAAAATGAATACTTTTGAAAATTTTGGGAAAAAAGATTTATTCTACATCAGTTCTCGACTGTATTCGATTGACACACACAGCTGTTAACTGTTAGTCATTTGTCAACAGTTGTCAGTGGTGGCGCGAAGGGCCTAGCGGATTTTCCGAGTATTCCAATAAGGAAAAGTACCTTTTAATGGTTAGTACTAGCTAAAAAAATTGTTAAGTATGTGCGTTATTATGCCTTTCACTTTATTGGACAATCTGAGAATGTTGTCATTTGTGATTTAAGTAGCTTTTTAAATTGTAATTTACCACAAAAGAAATACATTTAGTATCTACCTATGTATACAACTAATTGCATCAGATTGCATGTTCTTCATTAATACTTGCATGACACATTCGGACAACATATAAACGAATGGTTTAATAGAATCGAGATAGGTTCAATTGACATATTTACCCATCGTTTTTGGAATTGGCTTTAGGTAATTTTCGTAGAGAAATAATGCAGCATGTAGAAAAGCATACTTATAGATTATTTTATCGATTGCAGTGATATTTATGTGATCTTTAGTTATTAATTTGGTTTTTGTCACCGATAGATGTCATTGTCATGCAAACATGAGCGTAGTTATACTCTTTAACTTCAATAAGTTACCACTTTTAAGGTGTTCACTGTCAATACTTGGTGGAATGGCATTATAATAAAAATAATAAAACATTTATAGTACTGTTCCACATAAAATTTATTAGATCAGGACCGGTTTCGCTGATGATGAGCATTGTCAACTGAAGACAGACTTCAGTTGACAATGCTCATCATGAGCGAAACCGGTCCTGATCTAATAAATTTTATTTGGAAAAAGTACTAGAAATGTTTTATTATTTTTATTCAATAAGTTAGTTGAACTGTGACAGCATAGATTAAATAAAGTACTTTTATGAATTCAAAATCATTAAGGTATTTTATTATGTTTGATTTAGTGCTCCACGTCAGGATTCTTAGAACTATTTGAAATTGTATAAAAAGTGAATTGATATAATTTGCTGTCTCAACACATAATGAATATTTATTTTTAGCCAATATTTTGTACACCGAATGAAACCTCATCATTAATTATGTACAGTAACCTCCCGGTTAAGTACGCAAAAAATGTGGTACGCATCCCGGTTAAGTACGCATGAAATATGGCAAAAAACTTGGATCAATATTTATTATGCAAAAAATTAAAGAAAACTGAACACAATTATTTTATAAAATGGAAAACAGTTAAGATAACAATTAACAAATTTACATTTTTATTTAGGTACAAACATATCGTAAAGTGTCAACTGCACATTGTCTTTATTGTTTGATTTTTTTTTAAATTGATGCTATTTTTTTTTTTTTTTGAAAGTTTTCAAAAGAGCATAGAAGATCGTTGTAATCAGCTCCTGCTGCATTTTTAACAACTGGGCATAAAAGCTGATTTTCTATATTTATTGCCATTTCACACAAGTTGTCAAAGCCTTCAAACATGACTAGACATTCGTTGTTTTCCAGATCGGAATCGTCAGATAAGTGGCTTTCATCCGGTACTTCTTTCACATCTTCCAAAACATCGTCCACATCTTTGAAAATTTCTTGAACATATTCTTCAGTGTTTTCCTCGTCAATTCTTTCGAAGTTTATAGCATCGCTGACGTCAATTTCAATGCTTACTTTTGCAAACATTGAAATGATTTCATTGATCCATTCGTTCTCAGAATTCTCAACAGGAACGGGTGTAAGGGTCATTATCTCGGTTTTGGCAAAATAGTTTGCGATTGTCTCTGCTGAGATGGCGTCCCATGCCTCCTTAACAAAATTGGCAGCATCTAATAAATGTGCTGCATTTCCATATGCAACACCAGCTGCACCCCTTGAAAGCTGTTTTCCTTGAACTGCTTTGATGCTTTTTAAACCATCATCCATTTCATAATAGTTAAGGACTTCTTTGAGATACAAATATTTATATCGCTTTTTCAGGGCTGCAATAATTCCCATATCACATGGCTGTTTCCAGCTTGTGCAATTAGGTGGGAAAAATGCAACCTCCACATTATTTCGTTTAAATGCCTCAAAATGTTCTGGTGCATTGTCCATAAGCAAAAGAACTGGCCTTCCTGTTCTCTTTTTGATTTCGGGATAAAAAAAAACTTCATTAAACCACTTCCAACAGGTTGCCACATCCATCCAAGCTCTTGATTGATTAAAAAATACGTAAATACGCACCTCCTGGTTAAGTACGCACAATACCCTTTGATTCAATATGCGTACTTAACCGGGAGGTTACTGTATATATATATATATATATATATATATATATATATATATATATATATATTATTTATTATTAGCTCAACACATAATGCTGCAACAACAATAATTATTATAGTATTGAATTAATTTAGGAGTAAATAGTGATATGCATCATTAAAGTTATGTCTAAAATATTAACAGGACTATTGTGTCCTTTAAAATTATTTTGGCAATTATCTCTGAAAAGTCTATTTTAATTTTTTAATTTAATTTAATTTAATGTATTTATTTAATTAACATTGCACAAGGTTGACAAATTATAAATTTAAAACTTTTACAATGGAGAAAAAAAAATAGCACAATTTAATATTAAAAGCAGTAGAAAAAAAAATGGCAAGGATGTCAACTGAGTAAGCTCCGACGAACTCTACTTTGATACATAAAAAATAGTATTCGTCGGAACTCACCCACGTCTACGTGGAATATGTCGACATCCGAAGCAATATTGTTGAACACCGTTAAAGCTCTCCCCAGTGGCATCCCCATTGGCAGGCTGGTTCTACACCTTGGGAGAACTCTCAAAAATTTCTCAAAAAATAATCAGGAACATTTAGATTCACATTCTCAAGAATGGTGGAATTCTCATTTTGGCCTCGTATAAGTCGAAAGAAATATATGGCCAGATACATTTTTCTTCGAACGTTCAAGCTATTGAAGTTAAGCATTCCTAAGAGAATGTCAGTTGGATAAAGCCATGGGTAATATCCATACACCCTCATATAGAGAAGTCTCAAAAATTTCTTCTAAATCTTCTCCACCATAAGGGTATATTTCGAGCACCTTGGGGCTCAAACAATTGACCCACCCTCAAGTCTGCTTCGAACCAAAGCGTTGTACATTAATATTAGAATTTTAACTCCCGAAAAGACTGGTGGTACAGATGATAAAGCCCAACATTTGTAATGATTTTTTGCAAGTAATCTTAATGTGATTATTGAATGTTAGTTTGCTCTCAAATTGTACGCCAAGATCTTATTCGCAAAAGAATTCGGCCATTCATTGAATAACGGAAAAATAACACTCGCGACCCTCTTGTAAAGGATAAAAGATTGCATTTATCAATATTGAAATTGAGTTTGTTACACCACTCCCAATCTATTATATTATCTATATAAGACTGAAGACGATGACAATCATCAAAAAAAGTTTCAAATCATCAGCGAATAACAAGAAGATTTTTTATTAATTCAAAGCTTTTTATCAAATAATAAACAATTGTTTTCAAGGTATACTAATCAGTACAATAGGCTATTTATCAAATATATGTTACATGTATAATACAATACGTAGTTCAATTTTTAATGTTATTATATTGAGAAAAAAAAACACTCGTTTTGGTTGTAAATTTAATTTTGAATTTGCTGGTATCTTCATAAGTCCGGATTGGTGACGAAGGTAGTCCAGATAATTGAACTTCCACTGTATTTTTATTAAAATCATGCATTTAGAAGTTTTTTTGCTCAGAATTCAATTTTAAGTCAAATATCAATAATTTATTCTCAAAAAATAAAACACTAATAAATTCCCCATTCATTGAATATGATCAGGACCACTTTCGATTATGACAAGTATTTTCAACTGATGAAAACTAATCAGTTGAGAATGCTCATCATGAGGGAAATTGGTTCTGATTATATTCAATGAATGTGGAATAAGTACTAAAGTTTGTTTTATTTTTTCAATATAATGCTCGGGGCCGGCTCGATGATATCAGCGCCTGTGATCGCTCAAAACTAGCTCTTCCCAGAATTTCCGAATCCAAAATCTTAGTGCAGCGCAGAGGCGCTCAAAATAAATATAATTCATGAAATTACCTACCATTTAAATCTGCAGACATTCCCATGTTATAAAATTTTAACGATAATCGCATTTAATTTCAAAAACCTAAAAAGAATATTTTATATACCTAAAAAGTAAATATTTCCCCAGCTAATTGAACGTTATTAAAATCAAATCATTAGTAAAGCCAATCCATGTCGGTTTCGATAGCTTTTTAACTTAGTGATCGATTTATTTCTTATATAAGCATGATAAATTTATTTATTTGACGTCAGTTCAAGTCCATCAGTTCACTTGAACGCATGAAGATGTCGAAAGGCAAAACCCGGATCGTTAATGACGAGACTTGTGTGAGAGTACATATCTTCGCTAAAGAATGTTTTAAAGAAGACTGTTTACTTATGTCACTAAATATTATTTGTTTTAGAACTCTTCAGTTGAGCCACGAGCCAAAAAAATGAAAGGAAATGGCGCCCCGGTCACCGTTTCCTTGAATGGTCCTGATAATGTTGGTAAAACCACGCAGTTGGAGTACCTACCGCGATGTTTTGAGCTCAGATCGTCTATTCATAACTATGACGATTTTATGAAGAGCTTGGTAACGGCGGATACATTGCAGCAATGGTGGTTCAAAGAAAGTACAACTGAAGAATTTGTCTCTGCTATTGCGCGTGCTATCAATCAGAGAGTTGCAGAAACAACATTGAAAGAATTCTTGGCGTACGACAGAGGCGGAATAATGTTCGAGGCTGTCTGCGTTGCCACGATTGCCATCAAAGAAAACTGCAGTAGAAAAAAGGCAGAAAGTATATATCAAACGGTGAAAGATAAATTGGGATTCAGCGTCGTCGCGGAAGACATACGAATCCTTTTGAAACACGGTGATACTATGAAAGAATCAGTTGAAATTTCACTTAAACGCCAACCTCTACACGATCAAACTTATGAGGATTATCAAAAAATACTGCAAGAACAATTGGCAATTCAAGAGTCTACGAATTTGTACACGGATATCATCAACACTGCAAATATGTCTATTGTTGAAGTTCAAAATGAAATTCGTTCAATCGTGTATAAATATTGTTTGAAGCAAAACGGTAAACCTCCACGTCTTCCTCCCATGTTTGAACATGCGCACGCTATCGTCGCATTCGGTGGGTTGTCTGAAGCCGGAAAGAGTTGTTTGGCCCAAGGAACTTGCACAAGATTGGAGGTTGCCGGCACAAAGTGTTCTTGTCTGAAGATTGGCTACTTCTTAAACTTGGCGTCCGCAGAACTCGGTTCAAATATTTACAATCTCTCTTCCGAGAGACAAGCGAACGCTCTCGTAAAGCAGCTGGATAACTATCTCAGCTGTCATTACTGGCTCAGGGCTATCACTATTGAGAGTCTTCACGACTTAGAATCTACCAAAGCGCTGAATGTAATTTTAGGAGATCTTTTACACGTCGTATTTGTTGATACAACTCTCGATAACCGTATTCTGCGGTCCTGTACAAATATTGAAGAATTGAAAGCCAAAGATGAAGTTAAAATTTCCCGCGGAGCCCATAAAATTAAAACTGACGTCCCATGTTATGTTCTAGACAACAACAACACCACATTGGATGAATCGACGCACAGCATTTACACAATGGTCAAATCGAAATGCGAGAAAATATCATTGCAAGCTCTCGTAAATCACGGCTATTCTAAAAAAGTCGACTTGCTATCTCGAGAGTTCGTTTTGAGCGCCGGATCGATACTCATAAAGAAATCTACTCGTCAAGTGTGCCTCATTCATCACGTAGCCAAAAACGAATGGCTACTTCCGAAGGGTCGGAAGAATGTCGACGAAACTCTCAGTCAGACAGCCGTCAGAGAGACGTACGAAGAAACCGGATACCGGTGTTCTTTGATGCCTGTAGTTATGGAAACGAGAGCGACTCCCGGAGACGAGTTCGTTAAAGATGTCGGACGTATAGTGAAAGACGCAACTGAGCCTTATATAATTTCCATTCGTCAAATTGGGTCCTCGCACAAAAATCAAAAAATTATATTTTGGTACGTGACCCAGGTCGACGAGCTGGTGGAGAGGGATCCTAATACGCAGATGGAGAATGAAGATTTTGAAGTGGAGCTGTTTTCACTCGAAGGTGCCTTAAGAGTTTTAGCATACGATTCAGATAAATTATTGGTACAGGAAGCTTTTGAATTATATAATAACACCTATAAGCAAATGTTATAAAATTTAAGCATATAAGAAAAACTATATTTATATTTTATTGATAAATTTGTTAAAATATATTTTTATAAACGTACCATGTTGTTTACTGTGAAATATCTGAAAGGTCAAAACAATAAATAAAAAAATGCAGCACAACTTTTTATCTTTTAAAATTGAAATGTTTTCCTTTGAATAGTTTTGTATTTACTTTATAGGTGTTAATTTTCAATTCTTGGTGGAATATTTAAATAAATAAAATACAATCGTCCTAATTCCACATTTCATCACGATTAGGACTGGTTTTGCTCTTCGCAAGTATTATTAAGTGATGATAAATAAATTCATACAGCATTATGAAATGTGAAAAGAACTTAATTGAAATTAATGATTAATTTTATTTAAAAAGGGTCACAAAATCAATCTATAAATAATACCCTTAAAGAAATAATTTATTTATTGTATAATCATGATATTACTTTTTTTAGTGGTAGTTTTAAATAGAAAAAAAGAAGAACTACCCGTTCAATAAATAATCACTGGATGCTTTGGTTTTAAATAACACTTTAATTTGAAGAACTATAATAAAATCAAAACTTGTTTGTTCATCAGAGTTAATTAAAATCGGAGCCCCTGCTCCTTCCCATGTCATCCAAGCCTACCGTAGGTCCACCGAGTTCATTTCATGAAAGGTATTCGTGAAATCATTCAACAAGAAATCATTTTTTGATAATTTGATTGAAGAATATATTTATGAAAACGTCTACTGGCTAAAAGGTTACGGAGAAAACTATTTTTTTACTACTTTTTAAACCAATGTGAATATATTATTTTATCTATTAGGTATAACAGTTGCCAGTACCTGCATGGAGGAAGGTAGGTTATCATCATCATTTGACTCCATTTTTTATGGTACAGTTTGAGTATGTTTATAGAAAAAGATCATTTTCACACACAATACAGATTAATGATTACAGTTCTATATACATATACTTCAATAAATGTTGATGTGACTATTTTTTGAATAGCCAATTACATACTCTGATGTTATTGGTGGTAAAGGTAAACGTTGCGTTTATTTGTTATGGTAAAACAATTTACAGTCTTCGCACGTGGACTCTCTTCTCAACAGAAATTGTTTCAAAATAAACTGGCTGTTTATTGTAAAATGATAAGGGCAATAGGTACTATACTTACAAATGTACTTGACATATTTAATGACTATTAAAGTGAATTTGTTAACTTTATTATTTCACTTGTTGTGATGCGACTCCTTGAGAAGAATCATCAAAAAGAATACCGCAAGGTTGACAGCTGCGCCACAGACCCGACAATAAGAAACAATACCAATAATGAATTATCTTGGATAACAACTTGGTGAAAATAGTGGTATTTCTGTACATAGAAGGTATTTTTGAAACTGATATAGGACTTCTTTAAACGTTAAACATAGAACATTATCCTTGAATTACAGAACAATGTGTGCAGGTAATTTGACCTGTTAAATAATCAAGTCTTTGATATATGAAAAATGAAACACTTTATTGTACTAATTCCACTATTTTACCAAAGATTAGTACCGCTCATGGTTGATTCATTCCTATTTGGTACAAAAAAAGTTTTATTTTTTAATATAATGCCTTTCTACCAAGAATTAATATACAGTGAAAACCTTAAATGTTCAGTGTTCATTGAACTTAATAACAATGAAAGTTTCTAACTGGTTCAGTCAAATTTTCAACATCCCTTTTATAGAAAGAGAAAGTACAGAAAGGTGGGGGAAGGAAGGATAAGTAGTAAGATAATCGCTCGCTCTCCCCCCAGTTTTCAGTACCATGCCAGAAAATGCAGTCAGTTGCTCAAAACTCGTAGCCACCTAATTCAAACTCAAACAGAATTTTAATAAAACAGTATTCTGGGGCAATTCATGGAATCACTCAAAATCAACTTGTGTAGAAAAGATAATTACCAAAATCAACCATGTCTAAGATCTCAGAAGTTGACTTTCTTTCCGTTAAATCAGTGGTTTCCAATCTTTATGTTACTGCGCCTCCCTTTGAAGACAAAAATATTCTCGCCCCTCTCCATCCTTTATTTATTCCCAGTTGGTTAGAGCTTGCTCTACCGATCACGCAGGTCTGAGTTTGATTCCCGGTCAGATCACAGTGAATTTGAGAATTATTCAATTCAAAGTTGTGATCGAAGACTGGGTGTTTGTGATGTCAATCCACATCATTTCCTCTCCTCCCATCCTTCTGATCCCTTAATAACTGGGTGTAGCAATAGCGATTCGCCAATCACTTGTCCTGTTCTAGCCTTATCCTTCTTTCCCTACTACTCACTTTGAAAAAAGTGAGCTTGAGCGATCGAGTAACAAATAGTTCTCGTAGAAAAAACTTGTGTTGAGATACCTCCATTAGGAGGCCATATGCTTCACATTGGGAGTGAAAATGGATTTAAGAAAAAACGTTTTAAAGAGTAAAAACATATTTTGGACTCTTCGCGCCTCCCTTTGCAATAGTCCACCCCTCCCAAGCTGGAAGTCGCTGCGTTAAATGAAGCCCCTACCGCTAGATTTCAAATTCAAGCGTCAAATCAAAATTAAGAAAAATTTAGTGTTTGCTATTACTTCAGGTAACTTTGTAAATAAAAACATTTTTTTTTTAAAATTCCTGATAAAACCTATATGTATTATTTTAGGATCACTAATATTTATATCGATAGTATATAAATTATTTATAGCACGAGTTGATGAATACATTTTTGACTGAAAAGTCAAATATTGTAGTTACCCCAATGTAATTACATAATGTTCAGTTGAAGCTTTAAGCGACTGTTTATTTTTGGATGTCCAATAATATTGTGTAATAAATGAATTGAATTTTGACAGAGATATATAGAACTTGTTCAAATCAATCAGCCACAGAACAGAAAGTTTTTTTTTAATTAGCATCAATGTATTATTTGTATCTCTAGTAACAAAATATCGCTAATTTGAATATTATTAATTTAAGATACAAAATTATTTTAAATAAATTGAAAAAAAAAAAATATGTACCTTGAGTGTCATAATACGTACCAATTGAAAGTTATTACATGTAGCTTATTTGTGGTGACAAATTAACCTTAAGTTTCATAGAATTATTTGATTATATCTTAACAGAGAGTTTATTATCTAATATTAAGGCGATAAAAATATGTCAGTATTGTAGAATTATCATATTATTATGATTTTAAACCCTAATCAAATGTTATCTAGTTTCTAAGAAAATAAACAAGAAGTTGCGTGTTACTTTGCGTGTTATTTTGTTAGGCACATAATATCTATACCTGAAATTGATAACTAAGCAGCTGGGTTTTTTTAGTAGGTTCGCCACCTCTTGTGTTTATAAAACGATATGGATTGTCGTTGACCTGTTTATTTATACTTATACATAATAAGGTCGTAATTATGTTAACATAGTTCATAATTGGTTGAATGTTTAAAAACTTGTTGTCAAAATAAAAAGATTGTGTTATTTCAGCAAAGTCTTCAAGTGGAGTATTTCATAATCACAGTTGTACTGTGTACCCCGCAAAAGATGTGATCAAATTGATGTATTAATTTATTTACGTTAAGGTCTTTATCACATATAGTTATTAAATTTAATAAATACTTCGTCACCATTGAAGGCGCTGACACAGCAGATATTTTTAGCTGCGTTACTGTATGTCTTACGAGGACGAAATCAATGCGAATGGAAAGCAACTCGGTGCGGCACGAACATATCAAATGGTCTCCGCCGCTATAGAGTGACAAAACGCACGCCGCGATCAGTTTGTTTGATATTTTGATTCGCTTTAAGCCGTGAAGGCATATATGTTTGTTATGTCTAAAAATTTCATAACCACCCTTCTTGTCCTAAAATTAATGGGACGCATCGAGAGCAATTAGATAACCACTAGTTTTGTCGTTACCCTATCCTTCTCTCCCTACTCTCTTAGAAAAAGAGAATCTGAGCAACTGAATAACAAGCAGTTCTCGCAGAAAAAACTTCTGTTGAGATACCTCAATAAGGATGCCATATGATCCACATTTTTTTGAAATGCAGGATTACTTCTCTTTTGATTTCATAAAGCATCTATTTTTTTTTATTATGCACCATTGATTGTTTTGTGTTGTTACACGATCGACTGTTGAAAGAAAACTGACCAAAACAGGTTTAGATTTTCCCTTTTGAGGAATGAAACAAAACAATAATTTAAATAATATTTAACAATTTGAGGTAAAAAACGGGAATAATTATTATATTTTTAAAAGACCATCGTATGAGATTGTATTTGCGTATCATGTTGCCGACCGTGTAAACAGAATTCGACTTCATACTCGGCGGGGATATAAATAAATTAAAATTGATTTATTTGATTTGCAAGTATTGCAAATGATTAGAACAATATTGGACTTCCCTAATACGAGATAGCAGTTCAGTTATTGGGTCAATATTATTTTCAACATAAGGCACAAGGCAAAATAATCAGTAATTAATTAACGGAAAATACTAGCCGCGGGTCGCTGATTATTGTTATTGTTTAATAATTCAGCGAAATTCAATGCCAACGAAGAGTAAACCGTTTTTTTTTTATCAAATAGAAATTGTACTCAGCTATACATAATACAAATACATACAGGTACAGCGGTGTCGTAAGAAGTAAGTTTTCCGCCCGAGGAGGATTTTGATTTTGCCGCCCCCCCTAATTTTCTCAGAAAAATATTATTTTTCATTTAGAATAGTGGTGGGTTGATGGGGTTTTTATTTAGCAATGAAGTATCATGAACTTAAAGATTAAACTATGGGTGATGATATTGTTTTTATATATCGGTGGCTAAGTTCCATAGTGCTACAACCAGAAATTAGTTGTTTTGAAATATGGCTGAAAAAGTAGTAAAAAAATTGTTGCAAATCATTTTTATTTGTCTCATATTTTTAGTCATTTATCTAAATTCAATTCAAATCAATATTTCAAGTTGTTTTTATATATATAAAACTGAGAAAAGATTGTTTTATTTTTTTTATTTTCGTGTGCAAACATCTGCCTACCGAGAGAAAACTATTTTTTATAGTTGTACCTTTTTGGAGCTATATAAGAGAGGTATTCAAATATAATGGGTAATATTACTCAACATATATATTGTTTGGCTTACCGTTCTTTGGAACTAGGCCATCGATATTATATTCAAATATAATTTCTCGAAAAATACTGTATTTTTTCTACCAAAAAGCATACTTTGCCATCGAGTCACAAATTACACATAATACTCAGTGATTATGGTGAATTGAATTATGCTTGGATTGATTCTGTATACATAACACTTTGTTTACTACTTTCGATATTCTTAATTTGAAAATGCCGCCCCACAAAAAAACCGACGAGGCAGTACGCCTTCCCTCTCTACGTCACTGAAGTAAAGGTGTGCTAGCGATCTCCAGCGATATATTGCACCGATTTTTTAAAAGTCGAGTTGCTTTATTGTTGATTGCAGGATAATATTAACATTTTATCTAATAGTCTTTTTTAATGTGCCGTTGGTACTCGAATTGACATAATTTTACACAACAAAAAAATGTAGGCATTTCTATATTATGACTACTATATTTGTTTATATCATATATGGGCAACCACCGGCCCGCCGAGCTATTTCGTCCGGCCCTGATTCATCTCGGCGAAGTCTCAGAGAAAGACATTAATAGTTCCAGGGAGGGATTTAATAATGGAGATGAGACGGTGAGTTTGTAATTTTGCCAAAGCTGGACTTTCGTAAGTGCGCAATATGCAATACGTAAATATTTACAGTTAATTTGTTTTATATATGATAAAATGGTAAAGCATACAAGAAAAATGTATTTTATGCAGATATTATTAATTATATAAGTAACAGATTGATAGTTCAGACTTCTGAGTAAACAGAAAATGAAAAGTATCAGCGTTGATGATAAATCCACTAGCAGCGATATTTTATGTTACATAGATAATTATAGTATCAAATTGTAGAATGATTACTGCAGATATTACATAAATAATAGTTTAAAATTAACAGACAGGGACAATTTTATTATTGCCTCCCTTTAATTAGAATTAATAATAATTGCCAATAAAAATCAATGCTTTTTTGGAAAACTGGTGAAATAAGTGCACCAACTGAGTTTAACAATTCCAGACAAAGAATTTTTACCAAAGAAACTCTCAAATCATTTTTGTTATTTATCAACGTCTGGCAAAAAGGTGACGATAATATAAATCACAGAGTGTATGGCAATAATTAAATATCAAAAAACCCAACATTTCATTACAATAACAACATAAATAGAATATAAAGATAAACATATTTATTAAAAACTTGATTATATTCCTGACGAAAATAGAAACAATTTTTCAAAAACGTATCGAATTGTTAAATAATATTATCTTCTTTAATTGCAATGAATTTGGCGATAGCTCTGTGGAAATTGGTATTTTAATGAAATGAAATATTGTCGTTATTGCAGATCCTACAAATTCAGCACGATAAACATAGTTTATCAATCCTTTCACGTGTATATTTTTTCCATTTATTTGTTTAATGAATTTTTAACTTTAATACATTTTATTTAAAATTAAATTTGATGGATTGGAAGTGAAATAACAAAGTTATCAAATTTAATTCTATATTATAAACGATAATCAGTATAATTGTATTATTATAATAATACTAAATATAATTCTACTGATGATGCATTTGTCTCTCTCAATCTGTTATATTTTTTTATTTCTTAATACCACTTGAATTCTGATAACAATAAATTAACACTCAGCGCAGCGCTTGCACATTGTTTATATTCTTATTTAAAAGCAATTCAACAAAATTACAATGCTTCAAATGATGTCAAAAATATCACTGATTTCTTTAAAAATACCACCCACCGTGAGGGCTTTGATATTCGACAGAATTACGCCGAGGGCTAGGGTTGCAAAGAATATATCCGGCCGACTGGAAAAGTTGCGAGTCAAAATGGCGCACGAAAACAAAGCGTGCCCAAAAACCGACGGCCAATTTCCATCTAAATTCAAGTCTTCGTTATGATCAACGAATTCCAAGAAAGGCTTCAAAAGATATCGGGTTTTGATTTGATATATTGCGTCACTGAGTGATGAAGTTTTTAATCTTAGATCGACCGATAGCGTTGAATTTTCTTCTATCAAATTTACTTTGACGATTCCTTTGGTGAAAAGATCGTCATCTGGCGTGAACAAATCTGCATAGAATATATCAAAGAACACATCGTTGAAGAAAGGTTTCGCTAAGTCTAGAATAGGTGAATGATAGCCGGCGACTTCATAGTCAACGTATAGGAAATTGTGCGATGAATTTGGTTGTTTTTCTTTGCCCACTAATAGATTTCCACTATGTGAATCTCCCATTCCACAAACTACAAGTTGGTTATTTAAATTGGCCATCGGATCGAGGAGCTTAGTGGCTTTGTGTAGAATTTGATTCAGGCTTTCATAATTTTGCCCGTTTATTACGAAATTTTTAGACTTTAAATCTTGCAGCGTCAGATGTATTGTCTCATTTAATACGATTCCGTCTCCATAAAATTCTTTCAGGCGCATGTCATTGATGAGTCTATTGTAAAAAAATCTACCGATGGCTGGAGTTTGATTGTAAGTTTTATCAACCATTTTTGAGGATGAGCAGTAAGCTCTTAGAAGATCTTCACAGCGTTGAAGTTCGATTGTCAATATCAATCGTTCGGGTGCTGAATTCGGTTGCAAGTTTCCAGCCAAGGTTTGCTTGATATATTCAAGTCTGATGTCTGATAATAAAATTCCGTCAAAAAATGGATACACTATGATTTGTTTACATTTATCTATCATGATAGGCGACTGCGTCCGAGGATAGAACTGTGAAACCAGCTTAGAACCTTCCAACTCTTCGCATACGAATTTCGTTTGCTTCCAGAAACTCTTCTTATTTTCTCTGTCGGGAATTTTGCACTGACCGCTTTGTGAATTTGAAGAAAAAGGAGAAGACTGTTCCACGGTTCGCAAGTCTAATTTCCTACAAAAGGCGACAGACGGTTGAGAGACTATCCCTGACTGAACAATTGTTTTTTTAAAGAAAAACATCTCCGGTGCTCTTCCCCATATGAAACTGTGATGTTTCCAAACGCACTTTTTACATTCCGAAATTGATTTCACCGCATTTAGTTTTCCATTCATGTCAGCTTCATATTCTCTCATTCTATTTTCCAAATGTTGATTAAACCACGATTGAAATTCATTGTGATTTTTAAAAACAAAAGTTAACGGTCTATCCGGCAAAAACGCCGTGTGTAATTTTCTAAATTTATAAAGCAGATCTCTGGAAATTTGATAACCCCAGCGGCCGCGGTCTTCGTAAATCCAAGAACCTGTCATGAGAAGATCGGTAGTAACTCCAAAAACTGCACCTCGCGTCCCGTGTTCCGTACAAGAATCCGTAACGAACACGTCCATGTCATGGAGGATGACCAACTTTTCATCCAAATGAGAAGCTTGATGGACGAGACGAAAGCTAAATTCGCCTCTATTCTGGAGATTCAATACTCTGATGTCTTTGAACGAGAGGAGATTAATATTAGAGGGGTAATTTTCTTTTAAAATGGTTGTCAAATGTTCCACGCTTAAAATTTTTGCTCCTTTTTTGATACCATTAGCAGTTTTTCCAACGAAACGCACGGCATCAATACTTGTATATACATCGTTGGTATCTGAATAAGGCACTAGCAAATCTGGATATTCTTCGCATTCTATGTCGAGTAACTGACACAGTTCGCGTCGATAGGTGTTCACAAGATTTGCTACATCAATTTTCCTCTCAACAATTATTATGCCGTCCCAATCTTTCGCGGCACTTGTGGTATGAAGCTCTCGGTGTTTGTAGGAAACACTACCGCCTAACAGAACACTCACTATCTTTAATTTTTGAAAGTCACTGTTCTGATCGACATATCGCATTTTATTTTTGCACGGGTACATTTCGGAAAAAAGTTTCTGGGACTTAGAAATATATACCTGGTGACTTAGAGTGTTTTATCACCAACACGAGTTGTTCTATACGTATTGGACCAACGTATTCGAAAGAGATTTCCAACGCAATTGAGCATTGCATTCGCGAAAACATTAAGTAAATAAGATGAACTCATACCTTGATTTTGTTCGCGCGAAAAGTATTTTTCGATGCTGCCAGTATTTCAATAAAATTCCCAATAAATTAAAGTGAAAATAATTCCTACAATTCCGCATAAACAATAGAAATTTCATAAAAAAAACATTTCAATGAAACGATTTTAACAACAGAAATCATCAAAATTTAATTTAATTTTAAGAATGATTTTTTTACCGTTACCGCCGAACCATAGAAAATAAATATTATTTATTATTACAAATACATATTCCGTTTCCTATATTATTTTTGTTTTTAATTTACTTTTCCGTTCAATAAGTTTGTGAGAGGTTCTTTCAAACTGTTGATCACATGTTCTTAGTTCTAAATAATTACCTGTAAAGTAAAATAAAGCTGAAATTTAAGCAAACGTTTTACAAATAGCTATTCTGTTAATTAAACGCATTGGATTGTCAAAGTGATTATTTTTCTATGTAAAACTTTTTCACAATAATATGTCTGGGTAAGTTAAGTTTTTAATAAAACCTTCTAATCGGTAATTATGAATTTATTTGCGACAAGACGAATTCATATTCGAATAAGGTATACAATATTATGTATTCTTTAAATTTATTAAAATATGACGTCTCAATCAAACAGGCCAACACCTGCTGAAATCATCAACAAATGAAAGGCAACAGAGCTTCGCTAAATGGATAAATTCAATAAAGAAACATCACAATATTAAAAGTGAATGGTGATTCTTGCACAAAATCTCATTTCGATGAAAAATAAAATAGATTCTTTCAAATTGGGAGTTGAAAAACAGTATAAAGAAAAAGTGATGCAAGCTAGCAAGCAGCAAGCAAGATGCAAGATGCAAGCAGCATTTCTTTAGCTTGGCTGCATTTGTTGTTTTCAGGAGTGGTAAACCAGTCGAAGTAGTAATTAACAAAAACCACCACCGAAATGGGAGAGCAACGTTTTTCGAGTTTTTACGCTCGCTTTTATAATAAAAATTTGAACAGAAAAAAACGTAAATTTTTAGCAATCGGGTTTATATTTGGGATTTGAAATATAAATCTGGGATTCTGGGTTGGGTTCGGGTAACAAGTGTGCTATCAAGAATCGGGTGACGAGTTTTTAAAATGCAGTAATAACGGCATTAAATATTCACCAAAATCCGTTGGTGAATCTACAGAATCCATCACATATTTTGATAAAACTGGTAAGAATTTGGGAGACCGGAAAAAATAATTTATGAACACTTTATTATTATGTATTTTTTTTAATGACGGTATTTTCTATAAAATATCAAAATATCGATTTTGAATTACTTGCTCGATATTGAGATCCAAAAATGGTCCTATGTTATATCGGTTCTTAATGTGAAACACTGAAATACATACCAGTATTGAGCTATTCGTTCGGCATTGCTTCCCTAGGTATCTATTAATAAATAATTTTCCCCCAAAGACAAAGTCAAAAGTCACATCTGGCAATCTATTGATTATTCACAATTGCGCAATTCTACGAAATGATTTCAGTACGAGATGATAAGAATATATCATCGCTTAACTATCTAACTGTATGATGACGTCAAATTTGTTAAAGAAATGGTATTTTTTTGTCCGGATTGTTTCCCTTAAAAACACGATAAATTTTTCGATCTCTAAAATTACCTATATATTTAAAACTTTATTATATATATTTTATTTATACATCGTGCTGTGTAGAGTTAATTTGAAAAACAAATGAAATAAATTGAAAAATAACTTATTTTTCATAAATGTAACAGGATGCGTAAAAAGCGTAGGATAGGGTTCGGAAAACCGCGGCTCTATAGCCGCTTCGGTTCCGCTAAGCTGTTATGAAATTTAAACAAATACTCATAAACGTATTTTGTGGAAGTATTGTGTAAAAACATTTGTTTTGTATTGTAAGATTATGCCATCGACCAATGAGCTGCACGCCAGGATAGTATTATAAGTTGTACATCAATCATCTTGCCAGCAATTTAGTGAGGTGGAATTCAATTATAAATTTATTAATATTCCAATAATTTGTTGAAAGCTTATAATTTCCATCAATAGATGTCACTGTCAAAATTTGTATGCATAATTCGACTGTGGAAAGGAAAAAGGACGTAACCCTCAGTTTTTCTAAAGCAGCTTTTTTTTGATCACAATGTATAAAACTTGACACATGTTCTATCAAAAGGATGGAAGCTGAAAATGCCTAATTGGTATCTAAATTTAGCTTTTAAGTTTAAAAAAGATGTCCTTGTAAAAAGTTAAAGCCAAGAAAAAGAACTGAAATAAAGGTTTAACCTAGACAAATTCTTTAATTAATATTAGGTTATGTCAATTTAACACCAGTTTAGAAGTCTCCGTGCACTTCAAGGTTGTGTATAATTCATAATTTGCATATGTCCCAAAATCATCAAAACACGTTTTTTGCGCCTCCTGTTAAATTTGATATGTGTGGGTTATGTCCTTTTTCCTTTCCACAGTCGATATATATATTATTACTATGCATACAATGTAGAGGTCTGCACGGGCCCGGGCCTGGCCCTCAGGCCGGGTTCGGGCGGGTAAGCGCAATTGAAATTCGGGCTTGGGCCGGGCCCGGGTAAGGAATTTATTCTTCAGAAAAATATTTCAGACTATGTTTGTGTCAAAAGTCAGCCATGATAATTTTAATTATTACCAGTTCTATAGAGCAGTGTCCGCAACCTTTTATCTTCAACGGCACACCAACGTGTTCATCAAAATTTCGCGGCACACCACAAGTAAAAATGTGCATAATATACAGAAATTAAATTAGTTTGTGTTTATATATGATACAAACCACAAAAAGACCATGTGGATATTTTATTACCATGTCCACTACCAATGTAGAGCACATGCACTTATAATGGAGATTATCTTCAAAGAAAAGTTTCAGATTATTCAGATTTATTTACAAAAAAAAAAAAACAGTCAAAAAGCTGCACCAAAGTAGAGAAAAGTCCGTAAGTTTCTAACATTTAGCGGTTAAAGTTATACTAACAAATAAACATTTTATCGATTTGGGTATACTGCGTATGTAATTCTGCGCAAGAATGTTTCATGCACCTTGCGAAAATTCAGTTTTGTATTTTAAAATGTCTTTAAAGAACACAAATGAATTATATATTTATAAATATCATTACAAATATGTCTGAGCATGTATCCACATCTCAAATATATATGGTTTCATATTTGATACAATTTTTAATATCTAATAATGAACTGATGATAGCCCAGGTACTAGAATTAACAAATTGTTGTATTCATTAAATAAATTTTAATTTAAATATGCGATTATTTTTTTTATCAAAATTTTTATTGTTTTGTTTAAATTATTTTGCAATAATTAATAATTTGCAATAATTGGTAAAAAAAATAATCGTAAATTTAAATTAAAAAACATTTATGAATACACCGAATTGTTAATTCTACTACCCTGGTTATCATAAGCTCATTATTAGCTGTTCCAAATGTTAAAAACGGTCAAAACATTTATATTTAAGATGTGTGTACATGCTTAGATAAATTTGTAATGATATTTATAAAGAAATAATTCATCCGTACTCTTAAATGATATTTAAAAATATAAAGCTGAATTTTCGCAAGATGCGCGAAACATTCTTGCACAGACTGTACATATAACATATTCTTTCAACCAAAAAATAATTATTTCTGCTTTTCTATGACAGTGTCTTTAGAAATATTTTGTAGTATCGACCAAACTATTTGTTTTTTTTCGTTTATTAGAGATTCGCTCCGCGGCACACCCAGCATCGCCTCGCGGCACACCGGTTGCGGAGCACTGCTATAGAGAATCGTAAATTTGTAAAAAAACGGGTTTTTTCGGTCTGTTGAGTATAAATCGGGCTTCGGGTCGGGTTCGGGTAACAATTGGGGTATTAGACTCGGTCCCGGGCCAGGTCGGGTCTGAGCCTTTCGGGCTCGGGTCGGGTAATTTTGTAAAATTTCGGTCCGTGCAGACCTCTAATACAATGGGATTTGCTGTAGAAACAATTTTCCAATTAACTTTCTGGTAAAAATTCAATACATGAAATAGGCTATTGCATGTATTTCAGGTCACTTCAATCTCTAATTGATTTCATGAGTAACTTCTTAATAATCAAAATGCACTGATTGATGCGTCTTTTAAGTCCAGTACATACCGACAAAATCATAAATTTTTCGAGCGATTATTGGATTCAAGTTAAAAAAATATACATAGAAAAATCACTTCTTACTCATCTGATCCTAAAGATGAGGCTAAAAAGTTTCATACTTCTATTCTTAGCTGCTCCAGAAAAGAGAGGTTTAGTTACCGAATATCTTTTGTACAGAAGCTCTAGATTTATTCCTAATGGATATTCTCTAAATTTATAGCAGGCACGGTCGAAAGATACAATCGAAATTATGTTACATATTTGTAAATTACAATAGTAAGACTTCTGTTCTACCTGATTACCGAATGGAATGTTTAAATCTTCAGATTATTTCAATTATCAAAATGCATGAACCAGATATTTCAGACCGTCTTCTCTATATCGTAGTTTCTAACAGGGTATAGGGTACGGATTACAAATCTCTGGGTCCCGTTATTCGTGATTTTTTGCTAAAATCGAGATACCGGTTTTGAAAATGCAAAAATATCAATATTTCCGTTTTGAAAATTGACCGAAATCGAATTTTGAATGTCAATAAATCATCACATATTTTGATAATATGTTCGCGATAAATTTAAATATTTTAAATCTACTGAGAGTTTTATCAAAATTGTCACGTTCCAGAACTTATGAGCTGTCAATGATGTATTATTATTTATAAAGTTGCCTGCTTATAATTATTATTTATTTTTAGGCATGGTATTTTTTACTCGCCCAGTATTACATTCCTAATTAGCCATATTTTTTTGAACTTTTTGTTATACCGGTATTGATATCTATAATACCGGTATTTAAAATGAAATATTGAACTACCGGTATTGATATATTCGTCTGGTATTGCAATTTATTACTCATCTTTCTATCTTTACCGCAAAGACAGACAGCTTTACCGACTGATTTAAAATCACTTTCTGTTCAAATGTACCACATTGGGAGAGGATGTGGTTAAAAAAGATAAGAAATAAATAACAATTGTGAAGCAAGAATCTATGAGTGAAAATTTCTATCTATCTAGGCCTTATTTTGGGATTGTTATTCTGGTATTAATGGTGTTTTTTTGATGCAGAAATAACGGTTTTGAAATACCAGTATTTAGGTATTGAAATTAGCAAAAAGCGTATTTTGAATGTATGGAAAGCATTACATATACATATTTTTAGTAAAATTGTTTGCGATCTATTGAAATATTCGAAATATGCTTAGAGTTGTGTCAATATTGAGAGGATAGATGATCCAGAATAGATGAACCTTTCAATAAAGTATTATTATTTTAAGATACTGTAAGCTGCATTTAAGCTGTACATATTTAAGAAAACCAACCGTTTATGATATGTTTTTTAATGACAGAATTTATATGAAATAGCAAAACATTGATTTTGATTTACTAGCTGGTAATGTGATTCCAATTGACTATACTTTTTTCTTTATCAAAACTTTTTTTGTAATGGTAACTCTGTTACAAAAAAATGTTTTTTTTAATCTACCTCCACTCCCAATATAGAGCATATGAACTCCTAGTGGAGGTATATTAATTTTTTTCTACACTTAAATATTCACTTAAATATATTTGCTCAATATAAAATAAATTAGATTATTCCATGTATTGTGCTACAAACTGTGACACGCGTTTCGCCTCTATCCACAAAGTTACCGCCGAATCCATCGAAAGTATATTTGTTCAACATCTCTTTTTTGAAAGAGAGTGTAACGGAGAAAGTGTAGGGCTGGGGCAAGACCAGTGGTTAGCTCGCTCTCGCCATGCCTCGTTTGGAAGAAGTTTTTAGACATCACAAGAATCCATGCCTTTGAACAGAAATTTCAAGAACCACCCTGGGCGGCAGGACCCCTTCCTACACCACTGCTTAAATCTGATTATCAGAGATTATCCAAGTCCAAACCTTTTAGCTACGCTGACCGTAAATTTCTTAAAACTATCTCATTCAAATACTATTCAAGTCTATTATACAATAGTAAAATAAAAATTTTCAATATAAGCCGACGATATCATAACATTTAAAGCGACACAAATATCACCGCAAATAATTGATAAGACTAAATTTGAGTCACGGCACGTCCTGTACATACAATATAGTGATATTCAATTGTTTTAGTTTAATTTTCTAAAATAGTTTATTTTATGGGCAAAGTATATTCATTTTAAACTAATTTGAATGCCGGATTTTACCATAACGACTCGTTTTAAGGATTTGATATGGCGAGATGAGATCAAAATATCATTCATGCCTTTTGATCACATTCAGATAAATGTTCATCATGAGGGTCATTTCTTGAAATTCAAAGTCATAGAATAGTGCAAGAAATAAGATTTTTCCGGCCGTAAATTCTACAAATAAATTCTCTATGAGTTATTTTTCATCTTCCAGCAATTCAGTATGTATGAATTCAACTTATTTTTATGGATTAGAATAAAACCTTTTTCTGAACAGTGTTCTTCTGATTTATAGTTTTTGATTAACTTCTTTCTGGTTTCAGATACAATATTAAACCATTTATCATGGAATATTATCTCAATCCTCCCCCAACCTAAATTTTAATAGGGCGTATCCCAACAATCAATAAAAGGCGAACGAGAGCAATAATTAGCAAATTACCACAAATTTTGTAGCTACTTCATTTTACTATCTCAAAGTTTACCTCTCACGCACGGTTCTTATCAAATAATTTTTGCTAAGACGCTCACCACACTTTTATATTATTAATTTATTTATTTGCATGTACATTACAAAATATTACAAAGTTTTTAATTTATTGTTTTTGCGATGATAAAAACGATATTAACCTGATATTTAAACAATTGGTCATTAGGATTTGACAAGTAAGCCAACCGAGTAAGCTCGGACAAAGTGCACTTTATTATGTAAAAAATAGTATTCATCTGAGCTCACTCACGTCCACGCGAAACATCCGAGGCAATACTGTTAAAGCTCTCCCCAGTAGCATACCATCGGCAGGCTGATTCTGCACCTTGGAAGAACGGACAATTAACGTTCACGATTTCACAAAAAAAAATATAAGGAATATTAAGTTTGACATTCTCAAGAATGGTAGAATTCTCATTTTAGTCTTGTATAAGCCGAACGAAATATATGGCCAGGTACATTTCTGTTTGAGCGTTCAAAGGTTAGCATGTCTAAGAAAAGTCCAGGAATCTATATGACATGGGTTAAAAAAAAGCTTATTATGTATTATCCATTGAATGCTGAATTCATTGGAAATAATGGATAATTAGTTACTCACAACTGACATTATGTATATTTCTAAATTTAAGACACAGTTTGTAGTATTACTCGCAAAATTTGATAGAATGTTTATTACGAATTTCCTTTACAGAGGAAACCAGAGTTTTGGTAAAAGTAAGCTATAAAAATTGTGTATTGTGCTTATGAAAAAATCTAAATATTATAATTTGATTTGTTGTGTAAAGTCTAAATGTGAAATATATAAAAAAATATATTGTATGTGTTAAACTTTAAGTTATTAAAATTGATCAATTGTAAGCTTTTGTATGTAAATTAATTTCAACAAAGATTTTATTTGTCATGTGAGTCTTGATCAAATATTCATTATCCCTGCATTCCGGGGCTGCCCTTTATTCATTAAAGTACCTCGAAACACCGCATCGCTCCATTTTGAACAGCAGCAAAGTTTTAGTTTAATATTTTTTATTCAATGGTTTATGTTTCCATGAATTTTTTTTAAACTTGTTACCGTTTAAAACTTACAGTATTATTTAAACATATGTTATAATTAGTTTTGCAGTGCTAATTCATAATCCAATCAGGTGAGACATTTGTGACCTCGTTTATAGACAGCAACTTATTTTTGACTGAAACCAGTCATGACCTTTATTAAAAAATGTGTGATACGAAAATCGTTTTTTAAACTTTAAACTTTATGCAATAGTTTAGTTCTTATTAATATCTAGTTTAACATTTATCCAACGGCAATTTTATCCGTGTTGTACTTAGCGAATTATCTTTAATTTCAGATTTTCAATAAAATGACTTTGTCGTTTGAGAGCATATTTAATGGATTTATTTTGGCCACCATATGTTCCATTGGCGAGAGTCAAATCTTGGACACGAGTTTCCCTATGATATTTGAAGATCCTCAGCTGACGACGCCTCCCTTGGCACAGAGGAAAACTTACTTTGGATACTCTGTTGTGCTATTTTCTGGACACAATACTACTTGGTAAGAACATAAAAACAACTCAAATAATATTACTTCATGTTGCATAATGCTTTTTGTATTTATTTCTTCTGTTTTGGGAAGGCATTAGATGTATTAAATATATTAATAAATTTTAATGTACGCCCGAGCTTAAAATCTGAAAAAAACTGTGTTGACAGACAATGAAGATTTTTCGGGCCAACCGTGACACCAATAAGGAAATTTTAAGACAAGCGAATTTCTGACAATCGTCCAATATGGAATGACTACACTTCATTAAATTTTTCCATAATAAAACAAACAAAAGCTTTAGCTTATCATCCAAGGAGAAATAGACAGAAAGAGATTCTCTCTACTACACAGTCTCCAAATTGTTTGATGTTTGACTAACCCAAGATCTCTATCTTATATAGGCATAATGTTGTATAGTAAACGCTCTTTATTGAAAACGATATCAAAAGAAGAATGCATAAAAAATTCTGAACAGATTTAACTTTCGCCAATCTCTTGATGTCAGAGAACAACGTGTTCAATGATGATGAAGGGATTAAAATTCTACATTTAAGTAGTTTTCCAGGACATTTTAGAAATAAATAGGGCACAGTTAAATAGTAAACCAATTTTTAATGAGCAGGTATATCTGTCAAATTCCCCACTCTTGTATCCTATATGTAAGTAAATATAAGCATAAATTTTTCCAGCTAACAGGGTAAATATTGTTCTTAATATAATTACTCACCGTTCAAATCTGTAGGCATTTCCATGGGATAATCCATATCGCCAGCATGATAAATTTATTTCCTATATAAGCACGATACATTTATTTACTGAACATCAGTTCAAGTTCATCCGTGCAATTGAACACCAGAAGATGCTGAAAGACAAAACCCGGGTCAGTGACAAAACTTGAGTTAATGTAAATAATTTGAATGATTCAAATTTATTTATTATAAGCCAGGACCGGTTTTGTTCATCACGAGCAATACTAACGAAAGAATTAAAAAAAAAATGGTTACCTAGTCTAGGAACTATAGTAATGGCTATCTGAATTTCTTCAAAAACTGATTTGATATGAATGACGTCTTATCTGAATTAGAAATATATTCCCATAAATAATTACAAGTTCTATGAGTTTTTGGAATCACAGGTGATCACTAATATCACTTGTCATTAAAAGGTAATACTGATTGTAATTGTATTTTTTTATGGCAAATATTAAATGTACAGTTGGTTGGTTGGCGCAAAAACAATAAACATATATTTTGATGGTAATTATTTTGTATACATTTGTTGTAATATTTTACCTGTTATTCTATGTTTTGAAAATGTAAATCCAAATTTGGGATCGGTACTAACCCCGATCAATATGTTTCACGTTAGCCACCATTAGCACGTAACCTATCTACATAATCTGGAGCTGTATATCTAATGTAGCTTATAACTTAAGGGTACAAATTGGTGCGCCCAGAGCCAACTGCACTTCACAGGGAGGAATCTTCGAGCCCGGTCGAGCGTATCGGTGCGGTCTTCCAGGACCGTGCTACTACTTACCGATTGATCCTTCAGGTGTGTCGGTTTTAAATTTTTTTGTTGATTATTTCTGGACAACTTTTTATGATGACAGAACATTGACACCGGTATAATTTTCATTTAAATGTGCAGCAGTCTGAGTTTGTGAAAAAATATGCCGGCTTCAGTCGATTTTCATCAACTAGCAAATCATCAAATAAAAATCATAAGATACAATTGATTTTGAAGTATTGATTTATTAAAAAAAAACAGCTTTGCGTGAAAGCATTTTGTAACATAGCAAATAAGCATAGGAACAATACTGAGAAACGAAAAATCTAGCTTTAATTTATTCGTTATTATTTCACAGGAAATGAACGTACACATGACTACTACGACCTGAAAGACGGAGGATGGTTGGGAGGAACTCAAGCTGTTCACCAAATCGGTGATCAGGTTGCTGTAAGTCTCTTTTTTTCTCTCGTCTGATTGCTACTAAGTCATTCATTGTATTAGCGGAGCTGTTGTCATTAAATTCTTAGTTGACACATTCGTCTGTGCTACACAATTTATTTACGAATCGTTCATAACACTCAATTCTAACAAATTGTTAGTTTTACACGAGTGCTCAAGAGTTAGTAAAAAAATGATATCTAAACGTATAGAATCATATTCATTTAATCTTTTTTCTTTATGTCCCTTCCATTTTCATATTTGATATTTTAATTATATTATAAATAGATTGCTATCACTAAAGGGTGATTTCTTATGATCGAATCACGCTGACGATCATTCAACATAGCTTTGGCCGAATGATTCAGTTAAAGTGTAATTGAATGAAAGCCCACAAAGGTATTTTCTTTATTGCTACCAGCAGGTCATCAACAAAGTAGTAAAATGACAATTTATTATTATATTGACAGGTGTGCGCACCGAGATGGAAGAATCAGAAACGCAGAATTGATTGGGGAATCGAAGGAGCATGCTACACTGCTTTGGCGTCAGATATTTCTGGTCAATCCTGGTTTAAATATTTACCCTTGCTAGGTAATTATCAGCACCTATTTTCCATCAATCTAATCATTTTGTATCTGTATTGATAAAATCCACTGGGTGCAGTCTCTCTTATTGTATGATCCTTGTCTCTGTGATATATTAAATGGCTGTCAAAATTGGAACATTTTTCTACAGATCACAGTTTTACCGCCGTTTTCGAAACATTAGAAATAAATGCGAAACGGTCTCAACATAAAAATGAGGTCATTAAATAATAAAATGGTCACAATGCTAAAGAGACTAATAACAGCAAAATGCAACAGCTATATATCATATATTCTATTCTGTATACAAAAGTGATATATAAAGGTAATAATCATACCTAACTCCACTTGTTGTGTAACTCAAGTTAACCGTAATGGTAATATTCCTCGCGCCCTAAATTTCTAGAATAATTGAAAGGTTCGAAAAATAATTTTGCTTCCTATTTCATAAGCTGAAGTCATATTGATTTGATCTAACTGGATTGCTGTTAAATTATCTTATTTTTATATTGAGTATACTTTTGAAATCACAAGAAAAAAATGACAATTAATCGATGAAAATATAATATACAGTAAACCCCCAATTACACTACCCTGAATTATGCGCTGGCTTGAAATATTCCAATTGCACGGTCGCATTCCATTGTCGTTACTACGAGACGGTCGTCTGTGCCGCGCATACAGTCAAATGTTGGCTAGCGTCTGTGTATTCAACACGTGCCAGGCTATACACCCATAGCTGGGCGTCTATCTGTGTGCAGGATACTTACTACTGCAAAAACTAAATATTTCGTCCATATTTTTTTTTTGCAAAACTAAGGGAAATCTTAGTTTTTCATTTTCCGCGGAAAAAAATCAATTCCCTAATTTTGTATGAGATTCACACCCCCAATTACACAGTCCCGAGTGACTCCCGACTATAGTGTAAATGGGGGTTTTACTGTATACCTAATTCTGTTTTCTGTAGGAGAACGCTCCTCAAAATTTCTTAAAAAAATACTTAAAAGATGGATAACAGTTTTGTCAGTGAGCTTATGACATTGTATTCGTTGACAGGTCACGATCAGTATGCCCACCCGACATGGAAAAACAGAAACGTTCACGATTACTTTCTCGGCCAAGCAGGTGTGTCTGCTAACTTTCCGCAACATCAGGTAAATAACATGTCACCAGATTGGAACTTTACAAGAGAGTATACAAATATAATTTATTTTAAACTAGTTTTCATTGAGAACATTTTTTTTTAAATTTTGCCATCTAAAAGTGTATATGGACTCCTTATGGAGATTATTTCAACAGAAATGGCTCTAAAAGAACTGCTTATTCGGTCAACCCATCAGTTTCGGAGAGAGAAATGATTGAAGGATAGGGTAAGAACAGGTGATTGCTTTAATTACACATTTTTAGGACGGGTTGGGTGGTAGCAGATTTAGAAAGTACAGATTGTCCTTGCTGGGAATAGAGCCCATGAACATCGCAGCCAAACACAGTAACATTGACAACTCGACTTCATGCCTGATTAACTTTTGTTTCATATAATTCGGTGGTTATAATACAAATCTTTTGTATTTGAAATAATAACAATGATAACAAAATTGTGTTTTACACAATTAATACTGACTTCATTGGTTACTTTAAAAATTTATACTTGATTATTTGAGATGAAAAGATATTTATTAAAAATTATGAATATCTAAGATATTTTTATGTTAAACTGACATTTAATATTCATAAGCAGTATTTCAGAAGTTACAGTTATTGTTTCATCAGGTTTTTTAGATACCAATTGTCTTATTTCACAATAAAACCATTGATTTTTGACTGTCTACTTTGTATGTGATAAAATTTCTTTTTCATAATACATATTATTAAAAAATGTCATATATGTACGTTTTTTAGGAATCCCTTGGCAGACCGTTGGTGCAGCTCGTCCTCGGCGCTCCAGGGGTTTTGAATTGGCGAGGATCCTCCATTTTGATGACCCAGCACGCCTTGCCGGGGAGTGTCAGCAAGAGAGAGGCGCTCTTTTTAAGCCCGTGAGAAAATTTCACAACTTTATGTAGTACTTTATTATTTATAAAGTGAATGCACTCAACAGAAGCGGTGTTTGTAAACTGTCTTGAGGAATGTGCAATTAATTGTATATTGGAAAGGCAAGAGTATTTCAACAAGATTTTTCCAATTATTAGTGAATTCGATTGTATCTTATGGTTGATAGAGTCTTACAATCACTCTTTTATAGCGAGTTAGCTAATATTCCTGGAGTGCACAACATGACTTTCCTTCTGAAATCTCTTGACGTTTCCACTAGTAAGACATTTAAGGAATGCACAAGGAAAATGAACCCTGGCTGTAGATTGACATGACTAATTCAAAAAATTTAAAAAAATTGTAGAATTAGTGTCAGGCCCGGAAAAAGATTAATAGAATACTTTTTTAATGAATGCTGCATCACCAAAGTCCTTTAGCAGCACAGAAAATGATATTTTACGAGAAGACGCAGACAATAGTAACGGTTTTGGAAAGAGATTCATAAAAATCGGTCACTGAATCTGAAAAAAGTTTCATACGCTGTTTATGATGCTACAGAAGAGGAAATGCCTTTTATTTCCGTTTTATGTACATATGTCGTCTTCGTCTGCTGTAAAGGAGTTTTTACAAATGATTATATTATAGTCATATAGTAATAAGAGTGAGCCTTATAATTCATTCCGGTGACTGGTATGTGATCACATTTCAGAAGCGCTATGGATTCCGGAGTATATGATTCAGGTATCATCCCACATATGATTGGAATCAAAGATATCTACGACGCAGACTATTTTGGCTACAGCGTGACTTCTGGAAATTTCTTTTCAACTGATGAACTGTTACATGTCGCATCAGCACCGAGAGGAAATGCATACAAAGGAAAGGTTATAAGAATTCATATATTAAAACCTGTTTCATTGCTATTTGCTGCAGTCTGAAAAGAAAATTTATAGTTTCCCTACCGAGTTTTAGATTACAATTGTTTAACCAATAAATATTGAATATATGTAGTGTTTCTTTTCCCATGTAACGCAGTGGAATGGCGCTCCGGTACTTTTTTTCTTGGCATTTTTAATGTTTCAGAGCAAAATCGCAATATTTTTTTTAAATTTGCTTTTGAAGTGAGAGCGATTAGCTTAACCAATAATTCTGTTCAAGCTCTATCCTTCTATCTTTATTCTCTTTGTTAGGTCAGGGTTGTATGCGAAGATTCAACAACTTATTCTGTGTATAATTATACAGGTGATTTTGTACGAGTTTCCCTTCGAGACTCGCGGTACACCACGCTTACGATACGTTTTGAGCGGCATAGACTTCGGAGGATACTTCGGAGCGTCTTTGGCCGTAGCAGACCTCACTGGAGACCGTCTGGATGATCTGATGGTCACCGCCCCGCAACTTACCAAGCCAAGAGTGTACATATTCCTCGGAAGTGCAAAGGTAAAATTCTCTAATTTTCTTTGTTTACCATGGCAATATTATGAATAGTCAATTGCTGTGATTGTTCACATATTTTTTATTTTAGAGATCCCTTCTGCCGCCACAAAATGGACCTCAATATCTTGAAGCCGGTCTGAGCCTAGGAGACGATTCTCAATTCGGAGCCGCGTTGTCTGCTGCAGACTTAGATCAAGACGGCTATAGTGGTATATTTGCCTATTTTAAGGAAATTGGTTATTTTTTATTAGTATTCAATAGGTGAGTTCGGTTAAGAGAGGACTAGATTTTGACTAATATTTTCACTTTATTTTTCAAAATTGGTTAGCTGTAACAAAAACATTAAACACTCTTCAAATAATTTTTTTTAAATTTAAAATTTTTAAATGTACATGATAAAATGTTTAATTGACAAATTCAGAAAGCTTATTACACCTGCTAGGGGATAACGCTTGAAGTCTTCCTTACCTGTTTTGTTTTGGATTTATGTATTTGCTTGAGAGAACTTGTGGGATAAACATTGTACAGAGAAATATTTGAAGGAAATTAATTATTATTAACTTATGTTACATAATTTTATCTTTTTATTAAACTTACTATTTGACAAAATACAAACATTTTATATTACAGATGTGCTGGTTGGTGCTCCCGGTGCAGGGATCGACGGCATTGGTGCGTTGGTCATCTTCCGTGGAGGGCCGGAAGGTGTGATTTCAGAGAAACCGTCACAAGTGATCTTCGCCAAGGATGTGACGACTAAAATTAATATCATAGGCTTTGGCGGATCACTATCTCCGCCTATCGATGTTGACGGGAACAACTACCCTGGTAAGTTTGCTGCCCACTTTTTGGTGTAATAAGTATGTGCAGCAACACAATTTTATGATAATATAAAACTAGATTTGATAACTTTGTTACTTCACTTGTTTTGTTACAAATTGTGACACGTGTTTCGCCTCCTTAAGAAGCCTCATCAGACAGAATATCGCGCAAATTTACTTTTATCTAAAAAATGATCTTCGACAAAGCTACCGCCGAATCCATTGAAAAGAAAAAAAAACACGGTATCAATAATTTCTCTGTCCCCTGCTAGTCTCATTGTTTCCTTCCTAGTCATTCCGGCATCTTGTAGCTCTGCCGGGCTAATCATATGGATGGTTATCGGCAGCCTTCTAGAGCAACAGGCGAGATTCAGGCATCTATTTTTGAGCTTTTGTAAGGGGCCATAACTTGTATATGAAAGATTAAATAAGTAGTTCTCTGTTCTGACCGGGAACAACTCGAGGGATAAGGGTGACAACGGTGAAACTACAATTTGTTACAAAGTTTTTGTAATTTTGTATTTAAGACATTATTTTTACAGCAAAAATAAACAGTTGAGAGATCAAAAGTTTTTATTTATAATAATGTTGTTTTGAATAAATTTAGTACGTATATATAATACTAAATAAACTAAATAGTAGATGATAAAATACACAATAAATTTTTGTAGTTTCTCCCTTAACACTTCTTAGTCGGGCGGTCCAAACAATAGACTCTAGCCTGTAGCGGGCGTTTTTTAGTGATTAGCGCAATAATATATTACATTCTTAAAATCAACAGAACTTGTAAACAAAAAAATATTTTCGGCTGAAATTTTCGAAGAAATCATATGTGACATTTAATCATTAATAATAAGGTAAAAACATTTTGAATACATTATAATTTCACTACTTTTCTAAGCTGAATATAAAAACCTGTTATTAATTTAGTAGATAGCACTCCACTTGTTATCAATATGAAATATTCAAAATATTCTGTATAAAAAATAACATTAATCCATAACATACAATTATATAAATAATTATAGTATAAAATCCACATTCCTACAAATTTACGATCACTGGAACTGTGAAATATGATGCTCTAAATATTCGAGAAACATGTGTCGCCTTTTTAAAAAAAATACCATGCGTGAACATTCCGGGCATAATAAATTATAAGTTTTATTTCTTATTGTCAAAAAGGGTCACATGCCGCTGCAGTTATTTTGAAGAAACCATCAAATCTATGAGTCAATTTACCAACACGTTTATTGATTATTATTATTTCATGAACGAACTATCTGATAAATTGTCGGCGTAATCTTCATAGTCACTTATTATTTTTTAAGGACATTATTGTTAGTAAAACGTCTCATAAAATGATAATAATATATTCGAATAATAAAATACGAAACAATAATGCAAGCGGTATGAAAAATAGTCCAACTCGTTAAACGACTCAATCTAAACTAGCGATGGAGATCGCAAAATAAATCTTTAACACAGTTGATTTTTTGTTTCTTAGCTCAAACTTCCACCCTTATAATCTAGCAAAGAATTAGGACTAATGTTACTTAGTTGCGGCATTTTATTTAACGCCGACAAACAAACCCGAGATATTATGTGTCCCGCAAACAAGCGACAATATAAAAAAACGTATTATGCCGTGATCCGCATTCTACCGACAATACGCTAAAAACGACTTTTGCCGCGATCGCATTCTACCAACAATACGCTAAAAACGACTTTTGTCGTTTACCGCCTATTAAGTGTTAACAAATGGTATTTGGTTTTACACAATTAAAACCAAATGGCATTTGTTCAGCACTCGCATTCTACCAGTGCGACCATGTATTCAACACATGAAGCGAATATGGTCAAAGAAGAAGAAGTTTCTCTCTTGTCACCCTAATTCCCTGACTGTGAGTTCCAGAATTTCAGAAAAAAAAGTTTTTGTATTTTATTCTCAAATAATGTTTTTTTTTTTAAAACCATATCTGCTCCCACTGGGTAGTGAATGGATTCTTAGTAGATCTTATGTCAATAGAACTTGTTCAGAGAGTTCTCGTTATGCATATCGTTTAATAACTTAACAGCGATTAAGGGACAATCGATTTGATAAAGTTAAGAAACACTTATAAATAGTTATACCACATATCAGAAGATCTCTTTTCGGATGTAGCAAAGAAACTAAATATTGATTGTTTTTCAGATGTAGCCATCGGCGCATACTTGAGTGGACATGTTGTGTTCTTGAGAAGCAGAGCTCACGCCCAGCTTACTGCATGGGTGACAGGACCAGAACAGCTTCTGAGAAACACCACATCTTTTAACATTGACGTCTGCATGTTGTACATGCCTATAAGACACCAGGTCAAACCTATAATTGGTCAGTGAGAATTTTTATACAGTATTATACGAGTGTTTACAGCAGTGGTTCTTGACCTATTCTAAGTCACGGTGGACTTTTGACCATGGAAAAAAGTGGCGGTGCACCAGAATTAAGAGGTCGAAAAAAATATGTGGACATATTGTTTTTTTGACTTTTTCGGTTTTTACTATTTTGTGGATTTTTTCGTTTTTATCATTTTTTTCGCGGTGCACCGGTTAAGAACCACTGGTTTATAGTATGTTCCCATTCCACAAAATGCAATTTAAAATAGCACTTTACTTAATATAAGTAAACTGTTTCTTTAATCCTCTTTCGACTGACTTAAACAGTTAGACATTGGTATTCTTTTGCTCTAAAGCAGTAATACACAACGTATTTGACAGTATAACCAATATATATATATTCCCCAATTTCAAAGTGTAAACGCTATATGTAAACTGATAAATTCTCTCACTATTTTAGTATTTTACTATAATTATAGATACTCCAGTTACTCTGCAATCTGCACTTTTTGCATATTTCATCTCACAATACATTTGTCTCTGTAGCACATTTTGTCGAACGATGGCAGAATGAAAAAAATGATTAAAATTGTTTTTTATACATCCAAGTTATTTGATACAAAGATATCTTTTTGGTGTTTGTCTTTGATTTTGTGTTATTAGGTATGAATGTCTGTATTCTTTACATATTTCTTTCACCCTTCAAATGACTATCTATCGATCTTTGGTTTCCTAGCCACATCCTGTCTGCAGATGAGGCTAGGCATCATGCTACAAAAGCATGATGCCGAACACTCCGACGCAGGCCCGGTAGGATAGGATCAGGGAAGGAAAGATAGCTAACAGGTCACTATTCCTAGTTCCATTTTCAAGACTGATAAGAAAATGCGCGGATAGGAATGAATACTTTGCAGACATTCATGATTTTTAAATACAAATACATAAATCTATTGAAAAATCAACACACAAATGGCTGCGATACATAAACATTGCAGCTTATGATTCAAATTATATTGTATTTATTACTTCTTTTGTAATGATTTTGATTATAGTTGTGGAAAGAGTGCTCACAGTAGACGCAGCACAAAAGAGGGCCTTCCTCAACGTAAACCGTGAAAGATTTTCACTCTATGTCCAAAAAAGAAATGTTGAACTAGCAAAGGAGAACTGTGAAAAATTACAGATTAACATCGCGGTAATATATATTTTTTTGGCCATCATGTCAAATGTGGCTTATTCTAAAACACATCTCACAATTTTCATTAATGTGTACCTTTTTTTTTAATTCCAGAAAGATATCCAGAATTTCTTTGATCCGATCGAAATAACTTTAAATGTGACCGTTTTTACAAATAGCCCTCCCTCTGAACCTACAGTCATCGCAGGCGAAAATGTGAAAGGTATTCAATTTTTAGTTTCTACCGAGCTCCTCACTCAAAATCTTCGTACAGGGCAATTAATGATTTTTTTGTTTGCTTGAATTTTTCGATTATACAAATGTTCGTGAATCATCCATGTAACAATTATTCTTCATCTCGTTACCGTCTCAAAACCTGAAATGTCCGGGGGATCATTGTTATCACCGTGCTATTTCTTTCCATAAAACTATTTCATTTTTAAATCTATGAAAAAAGAGATGCTTTTCAGCCTGTCGATTGTCTCTTGAATATGTCTAGCAGATGTTGAAATGCGATAGCGATGTGGATAAACTCTAGGTTGCATATCTGTAACCTTTGGGCGACGACTTTGCGAGCTGAAATTGATTTTATGAATACGAAGTCGGGAAATATATAAAATAGGAACTATGGTATTATCACTTTTGTATTTTCATAACCATGTATTTTTTTGCATATAATTGAATGAACTCTTTCATTTTTAGGTGAACAAGGTTTCGATATGGAACAACCGGTAGCAGTGCCTGCCGTCTCTATTCTGAGCTTACCTTTCGCTACGGAATGCGGAGACGACGGCATTTGTGATGCCGATCTGAGAATTGGTGCTTCATTTCCTGACATCAAGTAAGCGTAACATTTGATGATTTATAAATTTCTGGCCAAGTTCATCTGAATTTTTGGTTAATCTCTGACAATGTGTGAATTTGGAGAATCAATTTTCGTGTTTTGTATGCTACCGTGCACTGGAATACAGCATCAGACAAATGATTTTGAACCTCCAGTCATCTGACAGTGATCTTCGAGTCAATCTTCAAATGTAGCGATCCCTAGTTTTACTGCAACTCATCATAACAAGTGAACAGGTGATGTCTCGGAAACCCTTAAGGAGCAGAGTCAGTTATATATAACATTTCTTACCTTGTGATGAAGGATAATGACATAAGCGTGTTGATTTTTGCTTCTCGCCGGTATAAAAAAACAAGTGTGCTCAAGCTGTTGATAATGTACGCACATGCTATAGTTATTTTTTGAATATCAGTTGATCATTACATAAGAATTCTGAATTTATACCAACAAACTTTCCTACGCCCCTGCAGAAAGACCGGGTTCGTACTGGGGTCTTCTGAGAGTGCAAGATTGCAAATTCAACTGTGGAACTTGGGCGAGCCGGCTTACTTGACCCGCGTTCGTGTGAAAATACCCCAACCCGCCGCTGCGGCAAAATTACCACCCGCTTGCCAGGTGGATTCGCCGCAAGATCTTGTCTGCAATGTGGACGTCGCTCTGCACAGAGATGTCATCAAGGTATCAAATTGTACACATCTCAACCTGTCAACATCACTAGGAGCTGCGGTGGCACGAAATGCTTGTCCCACAGCGGCTTCAGCCGCGTACGTATATATGAGCAGCATTAAAAATTAGTTAAAATATCCTAACAAACCAATTTCAATATTTTGAACTAGGGTACTCACTGTATATCACCACCGTTTTAAATGGAATATCTGGTACACAATTTAGGGATATGCTAAGAAACATGATACATTTATATTGATTGAAACAGCTCAAAAAAGTGGCGACTTCTCGCCGACTGTTGGAAACGAGTTTAGAATATTAAGCCTTTATATTTTATATTAATCTTAAATACGGGTATACTTAATTTCTATGATTTATGACATTTTATCGCAGACCATATCCCTGGAGATAGACATGCGTAACGTGAAAGGAAGTCAGCTTCAGTTCTCCATGGAAGCTTTGACTAAAAGTTTAGAAGTTTCTCCCGAAAACAACATTATCAATGTGACACTTCCTCTGGTCGTCGAGGCTAAATTGCAAATTGTCGGGTCAGTATAGTTGTCCATGTTATTTACCAATATAATTGATGCTTGTCTTTAATTGTGAGTTAATTTTTTGATTTTCATGTTTTCTTATAATTATCTTTTTAAAGTTAATTTTGTTGGTAGCTGGTGTTTTGTAATCGTATGAAGATCATCGATTTAAAATGAGAAATGTTCTGTTTCTATTAGTGAAATAATTTCACATTAAAAGGCTAATGTGTATTTTTTTGCTTATATCAGGTGTTATTGTTTTGTTCTGGCATCGCCGCGTGTTACTTTTCCTTTAATATATTTGCGCATTGCGCAGTGAGATTTTATTGCCCTACAGATAGTTTGATAGTTTTGGAAATTATACATCTACACTATTTAATGTTAATACTGGGAAAAAAATCTTTAAAATAAATAACAAACGGTATAATTGAAAATAAAAATTATTCTCTTGCAGGAAATCGATGAAGGACACGTATTCCTATTGGCAATCTGACGAGACTCATTTACACGAACTCGTCCGGTTCGAGCATATCTTCGAAGTTCAAAAGACGGGAGCCAGTCCGGTCGAAGACGTGATGATATCCGTGAAGATTCCGCACAAATATTCTTCGGGCAGTCGTCAGTTCACGTTCAATCGACTATTTCAACCGGAGGGCTTTCAATCCGGCCAGCCGTTTGCCTGCGAAGACACCGATATGATTTACCTGACTGACGAAATCAGATATAATGACACCGCGTCGAATCTCACTTCAAAGGAGGAAGTCAAGAGAGCGAGGAGATCTTACTTTGAAGACTTTTTACCCACATTCGAAGGATTCGAAAGACTGAAGCGCTCAGTTTCAGACGACGATGACGTAGATTCTGGAAACAGCATCAGCGCTTCCAGTGCCGACGGTAATTTTGATCACACATTCGACGAAGAAACGAAAGAATTGCCCGCAAATAGAACTGTGCGGATGACTTGCGAAGCAGACGGCGTAGTGTGCCACGAGCTGCGTTGCATTGTCGGCGCTTTCCGAAAATCGCAAACCGTTGCCAGACTTCTCATCACGATGCAAATTAACGTTTCCGCCCTGCGAGGTGAGCGGTGACCCCTTTCTGGTGAAATGAAACTGTGCAATTCGGAAAACTGACCCTTATTCTTTTATATTGATTGTGTATTGTCATTTTCCAGAAACAATTATGGGAGATAAAGATATAGTGGTGCTGCAATCGCAGGGGTCGGCGAAAGCGACAGGACTTAACTCGGTCGGTGTCGTCAACGGAATGCTGGTGAGGGTCAATTCGGTCTTTGTCAGCGCGCCTCCGGAAGGTCGAGTAGATTATTGGGTCATCCTCATATCTCTCATCGTCGGAATGTTGCTGTTCTTGCTCGTGACTATGGGACTCGTCAAGGCAAGTATAGAATAGCGAATGCGAGCTCCTCGGACTGTTCTGATGAATATTATACAATAGCAAAATGGTATTATTAATCCGCAAACAACCGATGCGCTACACCGAGTTCGTGACAATGTTCACAAATTTTAATTTCAATTTTGCACCCGCCGTTCACCATCTTTCGACAGGCTTTCTTTGTCACTGAAATATATTTATACAATAAGAGTAAAATAAGTTATAACATTCTTAATTCATTTCAGGCGGGCTTTTTCCAACGCGCGATGAAGGCTGACTTAGAAGCCCTGAAAGAAGCAGCGGTAAGAAAAATACATATCTTTCTCATCATCTATTTTTGTAAAGAATACGGTCTTTTGGAAATGTCTATTTGGAAAATCTATTCAAACGACCTCGAAATTAGTAAAATTAATGCTTCATTTCCATAAAAGTCCTAGAATGAATAACAATCAAACGAGAAAAATGGAAAAAAGAGTAAAATTATAGTAAAAAATAATTGTCAATGTTCAAGGACGCCACTTCGTCCGATCCACCCGATACTCATATCAATAAGTCAAATATAGAAAGCTTTAATCAGTTGAGTTGTTTACGAAAATCTAGAATTTTTAAATTTCTTATTGTGAGATAAGTGTCATGGTTTCAAAACTTAACTGATGTATGAATATCTCCGGAACTATTTATGTTGAAATGCCTACGAAATGCAAATAGTAACAAATGCTTAAATATAATTGTTTCGGAATGATATTTTTTTTTCCTTTTCAGGCTGTTCAACAAACCGAAGACCCTGACGCAGAATGGGTGGAAGATGTTACCAAAGATAATGAGATGGACCTCAATGTAGAATCATGAATAAATAATGTTAGGTCTCATTGTTGTAACATAGCTTAGGTTAGCTTTTTTAACAGTCTGTAAAATCTTGTGATATTTCAAGAATGAAATATGTTCTTAATTTATTTTGCGTAAATATATTATTAAATAATCTCATCCGTTAACGTATGAATATCATGTATTATAAAATCGTTTGTGAAATTAAAACAATTCTCGATTGAAATTATTGTCTTCATATTTGCATATACTTAATTCCTAAAAACTCGATGATTCAAAAGATATATTCAGGTCTCGCCGTCGAGGAAATATTCTTAGGGTGTGGTCTCACTCTGTCGCATGATTGCTGTTCAGTTACGAGGCCGAGGTTTCCAATCTGCATGTGCGTCCTTCCTTTCACAACTATCGTATCTAATCCTAAAAACGGTACCTGAAAAATGAAAGGTTCAGTGACCGATTGACCGACAACCGGTTCAGATTGAATATCTTCTTCACAAATATATGTTTGGAAATTAGTTTGTATGCCCGATGTCAGGGGCCCGCATCTTTCAGAAGAGAAGTCGCTATCAGTTACGGTTATCATAATCCCGTGTGCAGTAATTTTTTTTGACCTGCGAGAAATTTATGTGAGAAAAGTCGTTTGAATATAAAACTTAAAATAAAATAATGTTTCCTGACATTGTTTGAAATGCAAATTCATTGCACTCTATCAGTCATATCCCGTTTGGCTACGATCACATAATTTAACTTACTAAAAAAATAATGTGTGGTCGAGTGGTCAACGTTGTTGGCTTCGGCTACAGAGGGCCCGGGTTCAAATCCCGGTACGGACAGTTTTATAAATTGATTTTTCAATCGATTTATGATTTCTGTTCTAAGGCATGGATGTATGTGATGTCTTGAATTCCCCCCTCTCACCCATCCTATCCTATGAACGGGGCGTATCGAGAGCGATTAGCTTACCACTAATCCTGTCCTAGCCTAGTCCTAGAGATAAACTCCATTAGGAGTCCATATGCTTCACATTAGGAGCGGACATGGTTTAAAAAATAAATAAATAAGAAATTGATTTAATACTTGCAGTATTTGATAAATAAAATGTCTTGTTAAAATGATATTAGTGTGATTCAAGACTGTTGTAGAATTATACAGGAACCAATTTACCACAAGTGATTGATAAAAAAACAATGTCGATCACCGCAAAGCATATCCTGTTAACAAAAATTCAGTGAGTGATATTCAACTTTTTAAAATGCCCTCATACATTTCTTAATTTTTTCATTATTGGATTTGTATCGGTTTGACTTTGAATTGAATCAACTCCGTTGAGGAGTACATATCCATCACATCAGGTGCGGGGGTCGATTAAAACAGCAGATCAATTTGTATGTATGAATAATGGCCATGCCGATCCATTCATTTTGTGATAACAGGAAGAGAAAAAGAACAGATAAATTCGCTTCCAATGCAATCAAGTAGATAAAAATATATATATTTTTAGTATCTCATTCGAAGTATTATATTTGACGTCGGTTTTCAATTTACCGGAACAAATGAGAGAGTTAAAATAGTTTACTTTTTTCCAAGCTTTCGCATTTATTATGGCTTTTTAATGAAAATTTGTAAACTGGTCACAATATCTTATGAGTCATCTTTGCAACCTTTACATCCGATCATTCCCCACCGCTAGCGGGTCAGGGAATCTTTTCAATTAGGGCAGGGAAAGACACCTGGACGTGGACTTTAATCAAGTGTAAGAACTTTAATCTACAAATTAATAAATATGGTTGGTGTTTTTTTTTATATTATTAGTTATACAGAAGAAATATGCAAAAACATACATTGACATACATTTAATGAAATAAGACAGCAGGAAGTGATAATTCTCAGAAGTAACTGAAGCAAAATAGTATGTAGTTCTAATAATAGAGAATTTTCCAAATACTGTTCTACATTAATTATTGTTAAGGTGTTTATTGTCAATACTTGGTGGAGAGGCATTATATTCAATAAATGAAACACTTTTTTTAAACATGATCAGGATAATCTTGATCATGTTAAATATACAAATTGACATTAAATTGACAAAATCAGCTGTGTATCCACAGTTTTTTTAATAAAAATAATATTTATATGCTTCAAATTAAAATAAAATAAAAATAGTTTTTTTTTGAACATTTTTGCAAAAATAATTTGCCGGGGAAGTGGTTAAGACATGCATGTTTCTGCTGTCTGAAATTCCCTTCTACCCATCCGGTGCCAGAAAATATCCTTTTATTCCTAATCTCTCTCGTAGAAAACTTCTGTTGATATAAACTCCATCAGGACTACATATGTTCCACATTGGGAGCAGAGATGGTAAAAAAAAATTACATGGTAATTCAATTTTTGTAATTCTAAGGAATGTAATAAATTTGCAAAGTCGTTTTGACAAGTTCAACAACATTTTTTGACGGAACTCACTCATGTCCACACCCGATATGTCGAAAATATTTATAATACACATCACTGCAACACATTTCAAATCTCATTCTGGCCCGATACAAAATGAAATGAAATACAAATATCAATATTGTATTTTGATAACTTTTTTTTAAATGAAAAGAGCCCAAATATTAAAAATCCCTGCATCTCACAAGCAGCCAGTCAGTCTTTCAAATGCAAACCTGAAAAGATTGTCGCATTTTAGAAACTATCATGCTTCTAAGAACAATTGTATTTGGCTTTATATTTTAGTGATTCTAATTTTTATTGAATATTTATAATTCATTTTCTTTGTTTTCTTATTGTGAATATGAACTTTCAAAACCATACGAAATATAGCATTTTATGGTGAATTAGTGTAATAATCTTTACAAACACTTATTATAAGTAAGGTTTTATACAAAAATCACGGTGCAACAGTTTTAATCAATATTTTAGTTTCAGAAAAGGTCGGAGACAATTTATTCGTCTTCAATTACAAACATTGCTTTATGATATATTTTTCATTTCAGATTATTATTAAAATGACTTCATCGATTCGGATCATAGTAAAAGGCTTGTTTCTGGCCGCAATGTGTTCTCTCGTCCAGAGTCAAATATTGGACACGGGTTTTCCGATGATATTCGAAGATCCCCAATTGTCCACTCCGCCCTTGTCGCAGAGGAAAACCTACTTTGGATACTCTATATAAAAATATAGTTTATTTATTTCTCTTAGGTACGCTACATTCGTTTCATGCATTTGGAATACCCGTACAAAATACACGTATGCATCTACATACACTTATGCATCATCTAATGTTAATATTCTATAGCAACGTTTTCTGAATTATATATAATTATAACCAGTGCTTTTTTTCAATTGCAAGATTGCAAGATTGCAAGATTTTTTTAAAAAAAAAAATGCTCATTTCATATTTGGTATATTAATTTTACAAAAAATAATTTTGCATGTTCTTATTACTGAAATTGCTCCAAATGTTTAACATCAATATATTTTATCGAGGTACTTATAATTGTGTTATATTGATTTTTAAATTTGTGCTGGAGGTATATTATAATATTATATTTTTTATAGGCCTGTATTTAATGGGTCTGTATTTAATTTGCAGTGTGGTCAGCAAAATTAATGAATTGTCAGTAGTATATCAAAATGGTCAGTTAATATTATAAACGATCCGTATCCACTGTATCAGTATGAATGTGGTCAGTTATAAAAGAAAACGGTTAGTTAATTATGGGAAACGGTTGGTATTTAAATAAAATAGTCAGTAATTTAAGATAAATGGCTAGTTTTATTTTGACAGCTATTAATTTTATCAAAGATGGTCAAAATTATTACCAGTACAATGAATAATTAACACTTGAAATATATTCATTTCTTAATTTAAGGTATTTTAAAGCAGATAATACTATTTTAAAAAGTCTGAGGTACAAGAATGTTGATCCATTTGATGAAACACACATTAGCTTAAAATAAATGTTAATTCTTTCTTAAAAATAATAATACACGTTTGACATGATGTTTCATTACATTACTAATGAAGCCTTATATTTGTTTGACGTTGCTCTCATACTTAAAACTAATTTATTGTTTTTTAATAATATTGTAATATAAAATATGCTTCTTGCTTCCACCGAAACTTAATAGTTACAAGTTAGGTTATATTTTTGAATATTTGTCGTCATATTTCAAATATGCTCTATGGTTTAGTTAAAGTTCAGTTTGACGTCTTATTCTAACCTCTATTGTTTATGCGTCTTATGATGATCTTATGTCAAACGTATATACCCTATAGACTAGTACCTATACTCTTTCATACTGGTTCAGAGATAATGTACTGGTTTCAGATTTGTATTTCGCCTAAATTACCTGGTTCACTTGGTATCCCATGTATGGCTATTTTCTATTTTCTTATACGCAATTACATTTAGTATCGAACTGCATTGTAATTGTTACCATTTAGTCAATTTACAGGGAAACAGAGTAGCTAGCATGTAGTTAACAATTTACTTTTGATATTATCATTAAATTTCTTTGTCTCGCGTATGAGAATTTGGTATTTTTTTAAAACCATATCTGCTCCCTATTTAAGCATATGCCCACCACTTGTTGTAATCGATAAAGACGGTTTTGAAAAGTCAAATTTTAAAACCGCTCTAGTACACAATTTACCAAATATGAGTTCACCTAGATTTTTTTTGTTTTTATTATATCAAATTAATGATTTCTGAAGCCGTATATTTTGACAACTTCCTAGATTCCGATGCATGGTGAAAAATCTGGATAATTCCAGATACATTTCCCAAGAAAAGGGTGCTCACGGAACAGCATAGTTTTTAATAAAATATGGAAAATTTTAGCAACCTCAACATGATTTAGAAGTATTTTCAACTACTCTTAATGATGCTTATTATTCCTTGAAATCCGGTTTCAACCTTCTAATTTTAGTCATCCAGATGCTACAAACGAAATTGGTCAAATTCAAAATTATTTATTACGTTTAAAAGCTTTTATTTTTACACGCTCTTTGTAATTCTTGATTTTTAAACATTTTTTAAGAATTTTACTAATTCACACAAACCCTTAAAGAATGATGAATGAAATTTTCGCATTTTCTCAGTTTCTTGAAAAGTGGATTAAATCAAATTTGAAAATTGCCTCCTGAATTGTCTATCGCCTTATAATGTTTGCGTTTATGTTCCAGGGTATTGATTGGACTTCTTCAGTGGTTCGTCATTGCTGAATTTATTAGTCAAGAAGTTTTTCTTATTAATTGTGCTCTATCTAATTATATCTGTTTACATCTGTACAAAAGAAGTATGAAATATATCACAACATCAAAATATTTAATTCTGTATAATCCCCTTTCATGTTCTTTTTTTAGTTGATGAATAAGTTTTGATCTTGTTTTTTATTTAATCGGGTAACAAGCATTGTCCTTTGGGAGAATTGAGCCTCCAGCTCAAATCTATAGACACATCAAAATTGCTTAAAAGCCTCAGAGGTGGTCTGTTTGTGAAACACAATCTCATCGTACTGATTGGTCTGGAATTTGGGTCATATACAAATAGACAGATATCACATTTATTAATAACATTTTGAAATTACAGTTTTAGGTGTACATGTCAAACAATACTCTTTCTCTTATAATGAGAACAAAGTATTTCATGAACTTGTAAAAGCTACATGAATATGTCAACTGTGGAAACAATACAACATTGATTTTACAATCCATGCCATAACCGGTTGGCGCAATTAATGGAGTAAAAAAACAGTTGTTTCGGCAGATTCGTCGATGTTATCCTATGACTTTATGATTTATAACTTTTTCAAAGAACCAACCTTTATTTGCTCGACAAGATTCAACAGTAATATCTGCCGAAATGTAAATACGTTGTTTTCACTCATTAAAGTGATTTTTTAAACACAAAATCCGATATCGTAAAACACGCGGCAATATAACTCAAAGTGGTGATCAAAAAAAGAAAAGTATTTTTATTTTTTTCCTATAATATAATAAAGAAAGATAGCTAGATACATTCACAAATTTTGAACAATATTTCCCCACTAGGGTAAAAGTTATGATGATTTAAAAAAGACCGGACTTTTATCAAGTGCTTGGGGCATATTCACCCCTTACCGATTATTAAAAATGGATTTAAAGATATTTTAACAAAGGTCAAAAGTCATTTTAATAACATTATTTTGTACTATACTAGCAAGTGCTCGGGTAGAAACATCATTTTCTACAATGAAAAAAATTAAATCATTCACTAGAAATAGTCAAAGTGAGAATAGATTGTCACCTGTTGCAATATAAACCCTTTGATTATGGTGCAATTCAGAAAAGTATGTGCGAAAATAACAAATGATGTTTTTTATTTTTATGCATTTTTCGAAAAAAATAATATTTTGAGAATGTTTAGTATTATAACATTGAACAACAACCATATATCAAAAATATAATACACTATGTGGAGCCACAGTACAGTTTAAAGCGACCACGGTCAAATTCTCCAAAGAGCTCAAAAACAAGGTCCCACGCTGTTCATTTGGGTAAATCAGTAAAAGTCCCATGCTGGAAGTTTTGGGATACCCGCAAATTCTTGGGTTTTTGAAATTCGAAAACAAAAATTGACACTCAAAAACCGCCACGGGCCCAAAAAGGTTGAGAAAAACTGCTGTAGCGAGTTAAGGTTTTGATTTTAATTTAACCTGACATTCGCTGTGAAAGACGGTCCCAAAGCTTGTGAATTAAGGCAAAAAAGGCATTATTTTCATTGCCCCACATTGCTCATAATTTTTTTTTCAAAATATATTCACACTCACATGTTAAGTATTTATGTAGCAGGAAGAGTGTGTAAGCATATCGATACACCAGGACAAGTCGAAATAGGTGGTTTTGAGATATTAACGTTTTAAAATTCTAATAAGAGTATGAAATATACTGAAAAGCTATAATTCCACAAAGAAACTTCTGCAATATCTTAGCTACAGTATTGAATACGAGCAATTGTTTTATGAAGAAATGTAGATCTTGATATGGCAAATCCAATGATGTTAATAACTCAAAAAGTTGTTTTTGACTTTTTCCAGTCTTGAACTATTGTATCGATATATGTGTTTCATTATTACCAAAAATATCTTTTTAACAGAAAAAAGAAAAAGAAATTTATTTATTGATTATTGTGGCTAAGAGCGTATTTTATTTTGCGTATAATAATTTTATATAATTTAAAAATTCTCTTTTTCACTCGAAACACTCAAAACTCTTATTTATTAATTATATGTAACGATATTTTTTTCTTATATTTATATACTTATATACTTTTCGTTTATTAAATTATAAAACATAAAACAGTGCAAAAGCTTTACAATTCACTTTTTAAAATGAACGTTCTTTCAAAGAAAGCCACAAAATTAACCAAATCATATTACCACTTCTAACCACTGACAGTTTATAAATATTTACTGATCTTTTTACAAATAAATAATTACCATTTTACTATTAAATCATGACCAAAATGCATTTTTTTACTGATAATTAATGTTTTTTACTGATCAATTATTATTTTTAACTGATCGATTTATTTATTAATAACTGACAATTTCTTTAATATTTACTGACCGTTCATCGAATAAAAAACTAACCAAATAATAGTGTATAAATATTGTTTGAAGCAAAACGGTAAACCTCCACATCTACCTCCCATGTTTGAACATGCGCACGCTATCGTCGCATTCGGTGGGTTGTCTGAAGCCGGGAAGAGTTGTTTAGCCCAAGGAACTTGCACAAGATTGGAGGTTGCCGGCACAAAGTGTTCTTGTCTGAAGATTGGCTACTTCTTAAACTTGGCGTCCGCAGAACTCGGTTCAAATATTTACAATCTCTCTTCCGAGAGACAAGCGAACGCTCTCGTAAAGCAGCTGGATAACTATCTCAGCTGTCATTACTGGCTCAGGGCTATCACTATTGAGAGTCTTCACGACTTAGAATCTACCAAAGCGCTGAATGTAATTTTAGGAGATCTTTTACACGTCGTATTTGTTGATACAACTCTCGATAACCGTATTCTGCGGTCCTGTACAAATATTGAAGAATTGAAAGCCAAAGATGAAGTTAAAATTTCCCGCGGAGCCCATAAAATTATAACTGACGTGCCATGTTATGTTCTAGACAACAACAACACCACATTGGATGAATCGACGCACAGCATTTACACAATGGTCAAATCGAAATGCGAGAAAATATCATTGCAAGCTCTCGTAAATCACGGCTATTATAAAAAAGTCGACTTGCTATCTCGAGAGTTCGTTTTGAGCGCCGGATCGATACTCATAAAGAAATCTACTCGTCAAGTGTGCCTCATTCATCATGTAGCCAAAAACGAATGGCTACTTCCGAAGGGTCGAAAGAATGTCGACGAAACTCTCAGTCAGACAGCCATCAGAGAGACGTACGAAGAAACCGGATACCGGTGCACTTTGATGCCTGGGGTTATGGAAACGAGAGCGACTCCCGGAGACGAGTTCGTTAAAGATGTCGGACGTATAGTGAAAGACGCAACTGAGCCTTATATAATTTCCATTCGTCAAATTGGGTCCTCGAACAAAAATCAAAAAATTATATTTTGGTACGTGACCCAGGTCGACGAGCTGGTGGAGAGGGATCCTAATACGCAGATGGAGAATGAAGATTTTGAAGTGGAGCTGTTTTCACTCGAAGGTGCCTTAAGAGTTTTAGCATACGATTCAGATAAATTATTGGTACAGCAAGCTTTTGAATTATATAATAACACCTATAAGCAAATGTTATAAAATTTAAGCATATAAGAAAAACTATATTTATATTTTATTGATAAATTTGTTAAAATATATTTTTTATAAACGTACCATGTTGTTTACTGTGAAATATCTGAAAGGTCAAAACAATAAATAAAAAAATGCAACACAACTTTTTATCTTTTAAAATTGAAATGTTTTCCTTTGAATAGTTTTTGTGTTTACTTTATAGGTGTTAATTTTCAATTCTTGGTGGAATAAATAAATAAAATACAATTGTCCTAATTCCACATTTCATCACGATTAGGACTGGTTTTGCTCTTCGCAAGTATTATTAAGTGATGATAAATAAATTCATACAGCATTATGAAATGTGAAAAGAACTTAATTGAAATTAATGACTACTTTTATTTAAAAAGGGTCACAAAATCAATCTATAAATAATACCCTTAAAGAAATAATTTATTTATTGTATAATCATGATATTACTTTTTTTAGTGGTAGTTTTAAATAGAAAAAAAGAAGAACTACCCGTTCAATAAATAATCACTGGATGCTTTGGTTTTCAATAACACTTTAATTTAAAGAACTATAATAAAATCAAAACTTGTTTGTTCATCAGAGTTAATTGAAATCGGAGCCCCTGCTCTTTCCCAAGTCATCCAAGCCTACCGTAGGTCCACCGAGTTCATCTCATGAAAGGTATTCGTGAAATCATTCAACAAGAAATCATTTTTTGATAATTTGATTGAAGAATATATTTATGAAAACGTCTACTGGCTAAAAGGTTACGGAGAAAACTATTTTTTTACTACTTTTTAAACCAATGTGAATATATTATTTTATCTATTAGGTATAACAGTTGCCAGTACCTGCATGGAGGAAGGTAGGTTATCATCATCATTTGACTTTAGATTAATTTAGATTAATGATTACAGTTCTATATATACTTCAATAAATGTTGATGTGACTATTTTTTGAATAGCCAATTACATACTCTGATGTTATTGGTGGTAAAGGTAAACGTTGCGTTTATTTGTTATGGTAAAACAATTTACAGCCTTCATAAATGGAATGCAGAACGCTCCCGATGTGGAGCACGTGGACTCTCTTCTCAACAGAAATTGTTTCAAAAGAAACTGGCTGTTTATTGTAAAATGATAAGGGCAATAGGTACTATACTTACAAATGTACTTGACATATTTAATGAATATTAAAGTGAATTGAATTTGTTAACTTTATTATTTCACTTGTTGTGATGCGACTCCTTGAGAAGAATCATCAAACAGAACACCGCAAGGTTGACAGCTGCGCCACAGACCCGACAATAAGAAACAATACCAATAATGAATTATCTTGGATAACAACTTGGTGAAAATAGTGGTATTTCTGTACATAAAAGGTATTTTTGAAACTGATATAGGACTTCTTTAAACGTTAAACATTATCCTTGAATTTCAGAACAATGTGTGCAGGTAATTTGACCTGTTAAATAATCAAGTCTTTGATATATGAAAAATGAAACACTTCATTGTACTAATTCCATTATTTTACCAAAGATCAGTACCGTTCATGGTTGATTCATTCCTATTTGGTACAAAAAAAGTTTTATTTTTTAATATGCCTTTCTACCAAGAATTAATATACAGTGAAAACCTTAAATGTTCAGTGTTCATTGAACTTTAATTAGTAATAACAATGAAAGTAAAAATAATAAAACATTTTTAGTACTTTTTCCACATAAAATTTATTAGATCAGGACCGGTTTCGCTCATCGCGAGCATTATCAAATGATAAGAAAAATACATAAACAGTGATATTTATACAAATTTAAATTGAAATAAAAAGGTGTAAGCAACTATTAACAATTTAAAGGATTAGCAAATTACATTATAATTACACAAAATTAAAATGCTTAACACCCATAACAATTAAAAAATCATCATCAAAGAATAATAAATCTAAGTGGCAAACGATATCAATTATAAACACAATTAAAATTTGGGAAATTTTTACACAAAGTGAAACACTACATTACTAAAGTAAATATCCTAATGATGATTTGGTGTTTTTCCCGTTTTCAAGCAATGATGTACTTCAACAAAATCAGCAGTAATGAAGATTCTGAAAAAGACATTTTTAAAAAGCTTTTTTAAAGCTAGTTATGATCTTGAGTTAAATACGATAAAACAAATTGCGTTGAATAATGGTTATGATTCGGATTTAATAGATCGTCTTTTATTTAAAAAACACAAAAAACTAGCTTTGCTAAATGTAAGCTCTAGTTTGGTGATTAATGCACCAGCTGTTGAGAAACAATGGGTGAAATTGAGCTACTTGGGTAGTGTTTCAGAAAAGATTTCAAGGAAATTCAACAAAAACCTTTTTAATGTCACTTTTTATAATTCTTTTAACTTACAACGCATTTTAGTAAATTCTAAAGATAAACTCAACATTCTTAACCAAAGTGGCATATATTTAATTGATTGTGATTCTTGTGGAGCCAGGTATATTGGTCAAACGGGAAGAGCTTTTAATATCAGATTTAAAGAACATCTAGCCTGCTCACGTAAAGGGAATGAATTATCTTCATTTGGGAACCATTTGTTCCTAAATAAGCATACATTTGATATCTCTAAAAACTTTAAAATCCTGCATGTAAACAATAAATCTTTAAAACTTGATAAACAAGAGATCTTAGAAATAAATAGACATAAATTCTTGCCGGACTCTAATTTATTAAATGAACAGCTTGTATTTGCATCATCACCCTTGTTAAATCCGTTTCATTAACATAATTCTAGCCTATGTTAACTGCTCTTCTATATTATTTATATGTTTTTCAAAATTTATTCCTTTTGTAAGAATTGATATGGTTTTTAAAAATGTCTTTTTCAGAATCTTCATTACTGCTGATTTTGTTGAAGTACATCATTGCTTGAAAACGGGAAAAACACCAAATCATCATTAGGATATTTACTTTAGTAATGTAGTGTTTCACTTTGTGTAAAAATTTCCCAAATTTTAATTGTGTTTATAATTGATATCGTTTGCCACTTAGATTTATTATTCTTTGATGATGATTTTTTAATTGTTATGGGTGTTAAGCATTTTAATTTTGTGTAATTATAATGTAATTTGCTAATCCTTTAAATTGTTAATAGTTGCTTACACCTTTTTATTTCAATTTAAATTTGTATAAATATCACTGTTTATGTATTTTTCTTATCAGTTGATAATGCTCGCGATGAGCGAAACCGGTCCTGATCTAATAAATTTTATGTGGAAAAAGTACTAAAAATGTTTTATTATTTTTATTATAATGCCATTCCACCAAGTATTGACAGTGAACACCTTAAAAGTGAACAATGAAAGTTTCTAACTGGTTCAGTCAAATTTTCAACATCCCTTTTATAGAAAGAGAAAGTACAGAAAGGTGGGGTAAGGAAGGATAAGTAGTAAGATAATCGCTCGCTCTCCCCCCAGTTTTCAGTACCATGCCAGAAAATGCAGTCAGTTGCTCAAAACTCGTAGCCACCTAATTCAAACTCAAACAGAATTTTAATAAAACAGTATTCTGGGGCAATTCATGGAATCACTCAAAATCAACTTGTGTAGAAAAGATAATTACCAAAATCAACCATGTCTAAGATCTCAGAAGTTGACTTTTTTTCCGTTAAATCAGTGGTTTCCAATCTTTATGTTACTGCGCCTCCCTTTGAAGAAAAAAATATTCTCGAAAAAAGTGAGCTTGAGCGATTGAGTAACAAACAGTTCTCGTAGAAAAAACTTGTGTTGAGATACCTCCATTAGGAGGCCATATGCTTCACATTGGGAGTGAAAATGGATTTAAGAAAAAACGTTTTAAAGAGTAAAAACATATATTGGACTCTTCGTGCCTCCCTTTGCAATAGTCCACGCCTCCCAAGCTGGAAGTCGCTGCGTTAAATGAAGCCCCTACCGCTAGATTTCAAATTCAAGCGTCAAATCAAAATTAAGAAAATTTTATGTTTGCTATTATTTCAGGTAACTTTGTAAATAAAAACATATAGCACGAGTTCATGAATACATTTTTTGACTGAAAAGTCAAATATTGTAGTTACCCCAATGTAATTATATAATGTTCAGTTGAAGCTTTAAGCGACTGTTTATTTTTGGATGTCCAATAATATTGTGTAATAAATGAATTGAATTTTGACAGAGATATATAGAACTTGTTCAAATCAATCAGCCACAGAACAGAAAGTTTTTTTTAATTAGCATCAATGTATTATTTGTATCTCTAGTAACAAAATATCGCTAATTTGAATATTATAGATTTAAAATACAAAATTATTTTAAGTAAATTGAAAAAAAATAAATTTGTACCTTGAGTGACATAATACGTACCAATTGAAAGTTATTCCATGTAGCTTATTTGTGGTGACAGTTTCATAGAATTATTTGATTATATCTTAAGAGAGAGTTTATTATCTTATATTAAGGCGATAAAAATATGTCAGTACTAGCTGACCCGGCGAACTTCGTACCGCCTATCAGTCGCTTCCTTAACTTTTTAGTTTTTTTAATACTTATTTTGCTATTCGGGACGCCCGGTCAGCTAGTGAGATAAAAAAAGAAAAAAGGAAGTTAATAAGTCTACAATTACATTATATCAAAAAATAAAAATTATAAAACATCTGAAATTCTTTTAATAGTCAATAAAAAATTACAATGAAAATTACAATTTCAGATTTCTTATTATGATACCTACTTATTATATCCCATTTTATTTTTACTTATTCTAAATTAAGTTTTATTTCTATTGTAGTACTTTATGGTACACGATATTTTTTGTTTGATTACCTGGCGCGTAAACAAACAGAGCAGATGGTTTTCCAACTCGGGAACAGGCAACATACAATTGACCATGTGAGAAACATGGGTTTTCTAGATTAATACCACAAACACTTAATGACTGCCCCTGGGACTTGTTTATAGTCATATCGAAAGCAAGCCGTACTGGAAACTGCAGTCGTTTAAACTCGAATGGTACGTCAGTCGGAATCATTAGGATGCGGGGTATCAAAACGTCTTCTCCTTTATACTTTCCTTTCAATATGATTGCTTCTATTACGTTATTCAGTAACTTTTTTTATCGCTAATCGTGTGCCGTTACAAAGTCGCGGTTGGTTAATATTTCGCAACATCATAACTACAGATCCAACCTTTAATTGAAGATTGTGAGGCAAAAATCCTGGCGAATCTAGTGAGTTTAAAAATTCCGGTGGCTAGTTCACGACATCATCTTCATTGTCAATGTCATCTTGAGTTTTGAAATTTAATTCATTTACATCAGTGTTTTAGGCAGCCAGTATAGCTCGTTCGTTCAACCAATCATGGAATAAGTAATTTGAGCAATATTTGGAAACACTTTTTGAATGAGTTCAGCTTTTGATTGAGTTAACTGACAAAAGCTCTCAGGAAAGGTGATGCGGCCAGTCAGCACGTCTATAAGAAATTTGCCATTATCAATATCAATGAGTTGTTTAGAGAATATGTCTCCAGATTGATCATTTTGCAACATGACACGCATATTCTTGCTTAAATGTAATACCTTGACATGTTTCCACAAATTGGAGGACTTTAAACATGCATTCAGTTCATCAGCTTGCGTTGAACGTGGAACCACTGACAATGTTTGCCGAAAATCTCCTGCTAATAAAATCATTGCGCCACCAGATTGGTTTTGGTTGTTACGTAGATCTGCCAAGGTTCTATCTAAAGCTTCTAAAGATTTTTTATGCGCCATCGTGCATTCATCCCACACTATTAGCTTACATTGCTGCAAAACCTTTGCCATTGCAGAATTCTTGGAAATGCTGCAGGTTGGAGTTTCGTTGCTTTGCATATTCAATGGCAATTTTAGAGCTAAATGGGCTGTTCGACCGCTTTCAAGCAAAGTTGCTGCAATGCCTGACGAAGCAAGAGCAATTTCCTTTGTTGAGCGCATTGTTGCCAATATTAAAGTAATCAAAAAAGTTTTTCCTGTACCACCAGGAGCGTCCAAGAAGTAAATCCCTCCAATTCCATCATTTATTACTTTCATAAGAGTATCAAATACATACTTTTGTTCTTCGTTCAATAGTGGAAGATTTGTTTGAATCGATTCTTTCAAAGTATTGAGATGATACGATTTTTCATGTTGTAACTCTTGATCAAAAGCATCGTGCATTGGGCGATTGGGCGCGGCCATCCCCAATTGGCACAATAGCTTGTTTGACATCATTAAGCACATCCTCAATGGAAATCAATGCCTCATTGTAAATTTCTTCACTTATTTGTAGTTTCGGATTCCCTGTTCTATTGCGTATATTAAACAAAATATCGTCACACATATTATCTTTGTATTTTATCCACAAATCAATTGGTTTTGATGGGAAGCATGTAGATATGATAATGGAAAACAATGTTCGTATTTTATGAGCTTGTGATGAAATTACAGCATCATTAAGAGTTTGATCCCAATGTGCATCGTTTTCTAACAGTTGCAAACGATGACAGGCTTCTCTGTAAGATCCACACAATTCACCATCAACTGTTTGTAAATGTTGGAATGATGTTGGGCCACGTACATTGACTAATAGCAGCCGTAAATAAAAACATTCATCGTTCCTTGGATGAACGGAATAAATTCGACCTATTGCATTGGTTGAATATATACCTGGGTATCCTGAAACTGGTTTTCCTTGTTTCCTTTGCAATAATTTCTTTGTTGATTGATTCCAAGTATAATATTTTGCCATTTCAGAATATAGCAGTGTTTGTGCGAAATGATCACTTTGGCACGTCTCGAAAAAACTGGTTAAGATGAGTTGAAGATGCCGAAAGGCGAAACCCGGGTCGCTAGTGACAAAATCTGTGAGAATGTACAGAGTTTAAACGATTCAAATTTAATTACCTATTTCAATATCTTGTTGATCTTCCATTGTCTGCTAGTGATCGCCGACGATACAGTGGGTAACCATCATTTCCAGTGATTGTTTCCGATATTAATGTCCGTGGATAGCGCTTTGAACATTTACCATCTACCCATACACGGTTCATTTTGATTACTTCGTCATTTGATACATATGGTATTAAAGGTCAAATTGACTTTTAAGTATTATTACGAATCGTTTGTATGGGAGTATAGAAAAGTGTTGTTTTTAAACTTTTTCATGTATTTTTTTTAAATTTTTCTCTCCGTAAGAACCATCCTCGTACTTCAAGCAATATTCTAAAAAAAGAATTAGCGAAATCGGTTCAGCGGTTCTTGAGATTTGCGCTTAGCAACACATTTAGCGATTCATTTTTATATATAGATAGATATTTTTTTAAATTTTTCTCTCCGTAAGAACCATCATCGTACTTCAAGCAATATTCTAAAAAATGAATTAGCGAAATCGGTTCAGCGGTTCTTGAGATTTGCGCTTAGCAACACATTTAGCGATTCATTTTTATATATAGATAGATTGTAGAATTATCATATTATTATGATTTTAAACCCTAATCAAATGTTATCTAATTTCTAAGAAAATAAACAAGAAGTCCAACAGACAATTCATTTTTTTCCTTAATTCTTATCTATTGCAAAGCGCAAGCATTGAATACCAATAATTTTGGCTGCTTTTTGACTTATGGGAGAATTTGATTTAATAATTTATCGAATTTGTTAATTTCAATAATAAAAAAACTGAATTGAATTTCATATTTTATTTCAAATGGAAATGTTAACGTGGTTGTCAATGTTTGTGGTTGCTAATCGCAGTAAAAGAGATTTATCTGTCAAAGAATATGTGTATTTTGATTTAATAAATTTTTTGGTTGAAAAAGTACTTTCGTAAAGATGTGTACTTCCTAGCATTGAACACATATTGAGTTCCTCAATTTAAGGTATTTCCCTTATGGCAGTGATTTGAAAAAGTCTCCTCCTAATTAATTTCTGCCAGTTTAAAAAGAGTCTTTTGCAAATCGCACAACTCCAGCTTCAAAATCAGACCCCTTTTGTTTTTTCATAAAATATTTTAATTTTTCAAATTTAAAAAATTTAAACGAGAAATGAGCCGCGGGCTGCACAAAATCATGTCATGAACCGAAAACCGTAACTGAACCGATATATATTTTTACCGAACCGGAACGATAATAATAACGGTTCGGGTCTGTGATTTTGAGTTAAAATAATGCAGGTTGGTCGATTTAAACAAGCTCACTCATATTTTTTTTCGATAATTAATTAAAAGAAGTAATTCGAACTATTCGTCAATTTCGTTGGTACTGTCAGAAACTTATAAATTACTTAACGCTTCTTTTTCTTAACAGTTTTCTTATTTCTGCAGCTACCCAAAGACGATTAGACGAATAATCGTATTTGAGCTGTAACATAACATTTTGGTCATTTTTTGTTTATTGTTTTCGGCCATGCTACATTTCAATTCGCTTCATGATATTTGAAAATGTTGATTATCTGTAAACATGGTTTTTTAACTTTTTTTTTTGGCAGCATATCGACAAATGCCGTGAAATTATATTGCGACGAGACCTCCAAAATGTTGTATTTGTTGGCACAAAGTTCCTTACTATTTTTCCGCTTATATTGTAAACGCTACATCCGTTTTAGTGATGGTTGGTTGATTCATTTTTGTCGCGTATATTATAGCCGAGTGGTAAATCTTGTCACAAATAACGTATCTACATAATTGTAACATTACAGTACAAGTAATTAATTGAAAGAGTGCGGTTTAATGTAGTATTATTTGACCACATTATTCATTGATGTTTTTGTGCTTGCTCGAATATTTGAGATGATTTCAATATTTCAATATGTCAACTTGTTTTGACAGTGTTTCATTTTATATAAAACAACGTTTTCCTTTTACGAAAAAGTCAACGGAAACGTCTTCATTTTCCCTATTAACCTCTTGACGTTAAGGTAATTAAATTAATTAAAAATAAACAAATTACCGTATCGATCAGTTAGGTTCACTCACATCTATTTATTTTCACAATTTCATCCGATATCTATATTCATACTTAAAAGTTTGTCAGTTCCTACGTGGAACATATACGATTTATAATATAAGAACGTCAATAAAATATTTAACCGAAAACTTTATCTAAAGAAGTTACATGAACACATCATAAATGTACAAATTCTATATAAAGGAAACCATTTTTCGCCTTTGCGTGTTATTTTGTTAGGCACATAATCTCTATACCTGAAATTGATAACTAAGCAGCTGGGTTTTTTTATTAGGTTCGCCACCTCCTGTGTTTATAAAACGATAAGGATTGTCGTTGACCTGCTTATTTATACGTATACATAATAAGGTCGTAATTATGTTAACATCTATATATTAATAGCCGATAAAATAAGTTTTCACTTTTCACTTTTCACTTTTTACTTTTCACAAATGTGTGCGTACTGATGTCCACTTCGCCCAATGATAGCGATTTATTTTGAACATATTTTGAACATCACATTTTTCGGCCAATTGAAATGGACGTCTTTTTATATTCAAAATTCAAATTTCCTGGCTTAGAACTAAAGCATCGTAATTAATATTGAGAGAACTTTATTTCAAAATTTGCATGGCTACGAAGTTTTTTAAATAATCAAATGAACTGATTCGATTTTTTAAAGCTATAATTATAGGGCTAGGAGCTCATTTGACAGATTTTGTTCAGTGTCATCCATCTTCTATATGATTGTCACCGATTTCCCCTCCCCCTCCTCATCCCCAGCCCGACTGTCGACATTTTTTTTATTCATACTAGAAGTATTTTTTCATTACGCTGAAGAAGCACATAGTTTTAAATGTGAAAAAACGCTAAACTTTATTTCACATTTTATTTCTGCCGCGGGTCGGATTCGAAACGTGGAACTTTGCAATATGAACGGAACGTCTTACCGCTGAGGTAAAGGGCAAACTTTCAGGTGCGACAAAATTAGATTATATATATTAAGCATTCGAAAAAAGAACTATTTCAAACTTGACTTTGATTGTTTGTTTGTATTGAAAATTCAAAAATAGAATATGTCAAATACTTAGTGTGGCCAATTCAAAAAAAATGATTCCAAGATATTTTTCTTTTTCTACGAAATATATTTGTTTGCACACTTGAAACCTTTGCAGGGCTGTCGATATATGCGCCGAGGTCGATTTATGGTACTACGAAAAATGATTGTTAGCAAACTTGAACATTATTCCAAAGATTTAATAATTTACGAAAAATGGTTGTTAGCAAACTTAAACATTATTCCAAGATATAATAATTTACGAAATTTCTGCTACCACGAAAAATGGTTGTTAGCAAACTTCAACATTATTCCAAAGATTTAATAATTTACGAAATTTCTGCTACTACGAAAAATGGTTGTTAGCAAACTTAAACATTATTCCAAAATATAATAATTTACGATATTTCTGCTACTACGAAAAATGATTGTTAGCAAACTTGAACATTATTCCAAATATTAAATAATTTACGAAATTTCTGCTACTACGAAAAATGATTGTTAGCAAACTTGGACATTATTCCAAATATTAAATAATTTACGAAATTTCTGCTCCTACGAAAAATGGTTGTTAGCAAACTTGAACATTATTTCAAAAATTAAATAATTTACGAAATTTCTGCTCCTACGAAAAATGGTTGTTAGCAAACTTGAACATTATTCCAAATATTAAATAATTTACGAAATTTCTGCTCCTACGAAAAATGGTTGTTAGCAAACTTGAACATTATTCCAAATATTAAATAATTTACGAAATTTCTGCTCCTACGAAAAATGGTTGTTAGCAAACTTAAACATTATTTCAAAAATTAAATAATTTACGAAATTTCTGCTACTACGAAAAATGGTTGTTAGCAAACTTGAACATTATTTCAAAAATTAAATAATTTAAGACATTTCGGCTACTACGAAAAATGGTTGTTAGCAAACTTAAACATTATTTCAAAAATTAAATAATTTACGAAATTTCTGCTACTACGAAAAATGGTTGTTAGCAAACTTGAACATTATTCTAAATATTAAATAATTTACGAAATTTCTGCTCCTACGAAAAATGGTTGTTAGCAAACTTGAACATTATTCCAAAAATTAAATATAAACGAAATTTCGGCTACTACGAAAAATGGTTGTTAGCAAACTTAAACATTATTCCAAAAATTAAATAATTTACGAAATTTCTAATAAAAATAAAATAAATAAAAATAAAATACAATAAAATAAAATAAAATAAAATAAATTAAAATTAAATTAAATAAAATTAAATAAAATTAAATAAAATTAAATAAAATTAAATAAAATTAAATAAAATTAAATAAAATTAAATAAAATAAAATAAAATAAAATAAAATAAAATAAAATAAAATAAAATAAAATAAAATAAAATAAAATAATATAAAATAATATAAAATTAAATTAAATAAAATACTTTGCAACAAAAATCTCACGTTGCTGGGCAACGGGCTTACAGCTAGTCTATATATTAATAGCCGATAAAATAATCACTCGCTTTTCACTTTTTACTTTTCACTTTTCAGAAATGTGTGCGTACTGACGTCCTCGGGTCTTTTTCTTCTTTTACGAAATGTATTTGTTAGCGTATTTGAAAATTAGTTGAATAAAATATATATACTACGAAAAATGTTTGTTAGTAAACTTGAACATTATTCCAAAAATTCAATAATTTGCAATTTAAAAACTGCAGGGCTGTCGATATATGCGCCGAGGTCGATTTATGGTACTATGAAAAATGATTGTTAGCAAACTTGAACATTATTCCCAAGATTTAATAATTTACGAAATTTCTGCTACTACGAAAAATGGTTGTTAGCAAACTTCAACATTATTCCAAATATTAAATAATTTACAAAATTTCTTTTTTAAATAAAATAAAATAAAATAAAATAAAATAAAATAACATAAAATAAAATACCATAAAATAAAATAAATAAAATTAAATACTTTGCAACAAAAATCTCACGTTGCTGGGCAACGGGCTTACAGCTAGTAGTTCATAATTGGTTGAATGCTTAAAAACTTGTTGCCAAAATAAAAAGATTGTGTTATTTCAGCAAAGTCTTCAAGTGGAGTATTTCATAATCACAGTTGTATTGTGTACCCCGAAAAAGATGTGATCAAATTGATGTATTAATTTATTTACGTTAAGGTCTTTATCACATATAGTTATTAAATTTAATAAATACTTCGTCACTATTGAAGGCGCAGACACAGCAGATATTTTTAGCTGCGTTACTGTATGTATTACGAGGACGAAATCAATGCGAATGGAAAGCAACTCGGTGCGGCACGAAAATATCAAATGGTCTCCGCCGCTATAGAGTGACAAAACGCACGCCGCGATCAGTTTGATTGATATTTTGATTCGCTTTAAACCGTGAAGGCATAGATGTTTGTTATGTCTAAAAATTTCATTACCACCCTTCTTATCCAAAAATTAATGGGACGTAGCGAGAGCAATTAGATAACCACTAGTTTTGTCGTTACCCTATCCCCAAAACAGGTTTAGATTTTCCCTTTTGAGGAATGAAACAAAACAATAATTTAAATAATATTGAACAATTTGAGGTAAAAACGGGAATAATTATTATATTTTTAAAACACGTGTCATGTTGCCGACCGTGTAAACAAAATTCGACTTCATACTCGGCGGGGCTATAAATAAATTAAAATTGATTTATTTGATTTGCAGGTATTGAATAGCAAATGATTAGAACAATATTGGACTTCCCTAATACGAGATAGCAGTTCAGTTATTGGGTCAATATTATTTTCAACATAAGGCACAATTCAAAACAATCAGTAATTAATTAACGGAAAATACTAGCCGCGGGTCGCTGATTATTGTTATTGTTTAATAATTCAGCGAAATTCAATGCCAACGAAGAGTAAACCGTTTTTTTTTTATCAAATAGAAATTGCACTCAGCTATACATAATACAAATACATACAGGTACAGCGGTGTCGTAAGAAGTAAGTTTTCCGCCCGAGGAGGATTTTGATTTTGCCGCCACCCCTAATTTTCTCAGAAAAATATTATTTTTCATTTAGAATGGTTGTGGGTTGATGGGGTTTTTATTTAGCAATGAAGTATCATGAACTTAAAGATTAAACTATGGGTGATGATATTGTTTTTATATATCGGTGGCTAAGTTCCATAGTGCTACAACCAGAAATTAGTTGTTTTGAAATATGGCTGAAAAAGTTGTAAAAAAGTGTTGCAAATCATTTTTATTTGTCTCATATTTTTAGTCATTTATCTAAATTCAAAAATTCTGTTTTTATGTATATAAAACTGAGAAAAGATTGTTTTAATTTTTTTTATTTTCGTATGCAAACATCTGCCTACCGAGAGAAAACTATTTTTTATAGTTGTACTTTTTTGGAGCTATATAAGAGAGGTATTCAAATATAATGGGTAATATTACTCAACATATGAGGAGCAAACATTCAAAAAGTGTTTTGTCACACAAATACAAAGCTTGGAAAATGATGATTTAAGTGTTGCAAAAGTGACGATTTGTATGAATGTGTCAACTTTATGATTTCATTTTAATATGAAAAAAAACTTTTTTGAACACTAATTTTGATTTCCATTCATAGGTTTTATTATGGGCTATCAGAATTGGTATAAAACGCCATTTTTCAAAATTTGTGACATAACACTTTTTGAATGTTTGCTCCTCATATATTGTTTGGCTTATCGTTCTTTGGAACTAGGCCATCGATATTATATTCAAATATATTTTCTCGAAAAATACTGTATTTTTTCTACCAAAAAGCATACTTTGCCATCGAGTCACAAATTACACATAATACTCAGTGATTATGGTGAATTGAATTATGCTTGGATTGATTTTGTATACATACCACTTTGTTTACTACTTTCGATATTATTTTTTTCCTATTTGAAAATGCCGCCCCACAAAAAAAACCGACGAGGCAGTAGGCCTTCCCTCTCTACGTCACTGAAGTAGAGGTGTGCTAGCGATCTCCAGCGATATATTGCACCGATTTTTTAAAAGTCGAGTTGCTTTATTGTTGATTGCAGGATAATATTAACATTTTATCTAATAGTCTTTTTTAATGTGCCGTTGGTACTCGAATTGACATAATTTTACACAACAAAAAAATGTAGGCATTTCTATATTATGACTACTATATTTGTTTATATCGTATATGGGCAACCACCGGCCCGCCGAGCTATTTTGTCCGGCCCTGATTCATCTCGGCGAAGTCTCAGAGAAAGACATTAATAGTTCCAGGGAGGGATTTAATAATGGAGATGAGACGGGCGCCTGCAATAGCTCCACTCTACTAGTTCATGGTCACCACCATGTAAGAAATAGCAACGTGTTTTATTTAATTAAACACTACTTTATTATGTTTAATAATTTGGTCCGGCCATTGACTGGGAGACAGAACGATAATTTGGCCCCAGACCTAAGAAAGGTTGCCCAAGCCTGGTTTATATGATTGCTTCCCCAATTGATCAAATGTCATCACAATCAATCTATCATTAGCTTTTTACTTAGTAATCATTTTTGTCAAAGGTCAGGACAGGTTTCGCTCACCAATAACATTTTCTGCCGACGATACGCCGTCAGTTGATAATACTCGCGTTGATGTGTAATGTGTAATTAGTCCAAAATTGTTATTTTTTGTTGATATAATGCGTTTCCACACGTTGATTCGACACTTTGAGTCGGCGAAGACTCTCTTTCGCACCTTGACGATAGCACGCTGGTATCTGATTTTCTAAAATAACATTTATCTAAGTTTTCCCTGTTTATTTAGCTTTCAATATGTATTTGTTCAATTGAAACAACACTGCCGTGTCATAACAGGAACCAAAATAATACCAAGTCAATCTGGATAATACCTACAATCCTCGAGCAGCGTATCATTATAATACAAATGTGATATTATGATACCTATAGTGCGTTTGTAATTTTGCCAAAGTTGGACTTTCGTAAGTGCGCAATATGCAATACGTAAATATTTACAGTTAATTTGTTTTATATATGATAAAATGGTAAAGGATACAAGAAAAATGTATTTTATGCAGATATTATTAATTATATAAGTAACAGATTGATAGTTCAGACTTCTGAGTAAACGGAAAATGAAAAGTATCAGCGTTGATGATAAATCCACTAGCAGCGATATTTTATGTTACATAGATAATTATAGTATCAAATTGTAGAATGACTACTGCAGATATTACATAAATAATAGTTTAAAATTAACAGACAGGGACAATTTTATTATTGCCTGCCTTTAATCAGAATTAATAATAATTGCCAATAAAAATCAATGCTTTTTTGGAAAACTGGTGAAATAAGCGCACCAACTGAGTTTTACCAAATTTTTACCAAAGAAACTCTCAAATCATTTTTCTTATTTATCAACGTCTGGCAAAAAGGTGACGATAATATAAATCACAGAGTGTATGGCAATAATTAAATATCAAAAAACCCAACATTTTATTACAATAACAACATAAATAGAATATAAAGATAAACATATTTATTAAAAACTTGATTATATTCCTGACGAAAATAGAAACAATTTTTCAAAAACGTATCGAATTGTTAAATGATATTATCTTCTTTAATTGCAATGAATTTGGCGATAGCTCTGTGGAAATTGGTATTTTAATGAAATGAAATATTGTCGTTATTGCAGATCCTACAAATTCAGCACGATAAACATAATTTAAGATTTCGACTGAAGGTGCTTGGTGGAATTTCAATATTAAATTTGAATCGTTCAAACTATGTACATTCTCACAAATTTTGTCACTAACGACCCGGGTTTCGCCTTTCGGCATCTTCAGGCATTCAAGTGCACGGATGAACTTGAACTGATAAACAATGGATACGATATGTCTCTTATAGACAATCTTTTATCAAAAAAACAAGCTAAACTTGCAGAAAAAATGTTATTTAAAGGTATAGTGTCAAAGGACATAGATCATACTAGGTATTGGCGTAGAATCATTTTTTTAGGAAATACAAGTCTCAAAATTAAAAAACAGCTAGCTGATAGTGTTAGACCTGCTTTTTACTGTAAAAACTCTTTAGGCAAATTATTAATTAATAATAAAGATAAAATACATTACTTAAATAAATCCGGGATTTATAGATTGCAATGCTCTTGTTGTACAAAGTTTTATATCGGCAAAACAGAAAGAACATTGAACATCCGAGTTTTAGAACATATGGCAGCCTTTAGATTGAAAAAAGACACGTCTACTTTTGCTAATCACTTAATTTCGGAAGGACACGTGTTCAATCAGGAACAAGGGATAAAAATGTTACACCCAAATACGGACAGTCATAAGCTCTTTTTCCAAGAAATTTTAGAAATCAATAAAGCACAGTTGCAAAGTCTTCCGATTTTAAACGAAATAACAAATTTTCCCACATCTCCTCTTCTATACCCTATATAACCATAAAATCATATAATCATAAAACCTTTGCCGACAAACAGATTATATAATTCTTGAAACTGCTCACTACACAAATCTGTTGACATTCCCATGAGCTCATCCTTTTCGCCAGCAATGGCTTTGGACTCAGTGATGCATTTGTATCTTATATAAGCACGAAACTTTTATTTGCTAAGCGTCAGTTCAAGTTCATCCGTGCACTTGAATGCCTGAAGATGCCGAAAGGCGAAACCCGGGTCGTTAGTGACAAAATTTGTGAGAATGTACATAGTTTGAACGATTCAAATTTACGATAAACATAGTTTATCAATCCTTTCACGTGTATATTTTTTCCATTTATTTGTTTAATGAATTTTTAACTTTAATACATTTTATTTAAAATTAAATTTGATGGATTGAAAGTGAAATAACAAAGTTATCAAATTTAATTCTATATATTATAAACGATAATCAGTATAATTATATTATTATAATAATACTAAATATAATTCTACTGATGATGCATTTGTCTCTCTCAATCTGTTATATTTTTTTATTTCTTAATACCACTTGAATTCTAATAACAATAAATTAACACTCAGCGCAGCGCTTGCACATTGTTTATATTCTTATTTAGAAGCAATTCAACAAAATTACAATGCTTCAAATGATGTCAAAAATATCACTGATTTCTTTAAAAATACCACCCACCGTGAGGGCTTTGATATTCGACAGAATTACGCCGAGGGCTAGGGTTGCAAAGAATATATCCGGCCGACTGGAAAAGTTGCGAGTCAAAATGGCGCACGAAAACAAAGCGTGCCCAAAAACCGACGGCCAATTTCCATCTAAATTCAAGTCTTCATTATGATCAACGAATTCCAAGAAAGGCTTCAAAAGATATCGGGTTTTGATTTGATATATTGCGTCACTGAGTGATGAAGTTTTTAATCTTAGATCGACCGATAGCGTTGAATTTTCTTCTATCAAATTTACTTTGACGATTCCTTTGGTGAAAAGATCGTCATCTGGCGTGAACAAATCTGCATAGAATATATCAAAGAACACATCGTTGAAGAAAGGTTTCGCTAAGTCTAGAATAGGTGAATGATAGCCGGCGACTTCATAGTCAACGTATAGGAAATTGTGCGATGAATTTGGTTGTTTTTCTTTGCCCACTAATAGATTTCCACTATGTGAATCTCCCATTCCACAAACTACAAGTTGGTTATTTAAATTGGCCATCGGATCGAGGAGCTTAGTGGCTTTGTGTAGAATTTGATTCAGGCTTTCATAATTTTGCCCGTTTATTACCAAATTTTTAGACTTTAAATCTTGCAGCGTCAGATGTATTGTCTCATTTAATACGATTCCGTCTCCATAAAATTCTTTCAGGCGCATGTCATTGATGAGTCTATTGTAAAAAAATCTACCGATGGCTGGAGTTTGATTGTAAGTTTTATCAACCATTTTTGAGGATGAGCAGTAAGCTCTTAGAAGATCTTCACAGCGTTGAAGTTCGATTGTCAATATCAATCGTTCGGGTGCTGAATTCGGCTGCAAGTTTCCAGCCAAGGTTTGCTTGATATATTCAAGTCTGATGTCTGATAATAAAATTCCGTCAAAAAATGGATACACTATGATTTGTTTACATTTATCTATCATGATAGGCGACTGCGTCCGAGGATAGAACTGTGAAACCAGCTTAGAACCTTCCAACTCTTCGCATACGAATTTCGTTTGCTTCCAGAAACTCTTCTTATTTTCTCTGTCGGGAATTTTGCACTGACCGCTTTGTGAATTTGAAGAAAAAGGAGAAGACTGTTCCACGGTTCGCAAGTCTAATTTCCTACAAAAGGCGACAGACGGTTGAGAGACTATCCCTGACTGAACAATTGTTTTTTTAAAGAAAAACATCTCCGGTGCTCTTCCCCATATGAAACTGTGATGTTTCCAAACGCACTTTTTACATTCCGAAATTGATTTCACCGCATTTAGTTTTCCATTCATGTCAGCTTCATATTCTCTCATTCTATTTTCCAAATGTTGATTAAACCACGATTGAAATTCATTGTGATTTTTAAAAACAAAAGTTAACGGTCTATCCGGCAAAAACGCCGTGTGTAATTTTCTAAATTTATAAAGCAGATCTCTGGAAATTTGATAACCCCAGCGGCCGCGGTCTTCGTAAATCCAAGAACCTGTCATGAGAAGATCGGTAGTAACTCCAAAAACTGCACCTCGCGTCCCGTGTTCCGTACAAGAATCCGTAACGAACACGTCCATGTCATGGAGGATGACCAACTTTTCATCCAAATGAGAAGCTTGATGGACGAGGCGAAAGCTAAATTCGCCTCTATTCTGGAGATTCAATACTCTGATGTCTTTGAACGAGAGGAGATTAATATTAGAGGGGTAATTTTCTTTTAAAATGGTTGTCAAATGTTCCACGCTTAAAATTTTTGCTCCTTTTTTGATACCATTAGCAGTTTTTCCAACGAAACGCACGGCATCAATACTTGTATATACATCGTTGGTATCTGAATAAGGCACTAGCAAATCTGGATATTCTTCGCATACTATGTCGAGTAACTGACACAGTTCGCGTCGATAGGTGTTCACAAGATTTGCTACATCAATTTTCCTCTCAACAATTATTATGCCGTCCCAATCTTTCGCGGCACTTGTGGTATGAAGCTCTCGGTGTTTGTAGGAAACACTACCGCCTAACAGAACACTCACTATCTTTAATTTTTGAAAGTCACTGTTCTGATCGACATATCGCATTTCATTTTTGCACGGGTACATTTCGGAAAAAAGTTTCTGGGACTTAGAAATATATACCTGGTGACTTAGAGTGTTTTATCACCAACACGAGTTGTTCTATACGTATTGGACCAACGTATTCGAAAGAGATTTCCAACGCAATTGAGCATTGCATTCGCGAAAACATTAAGTAAATAAGATGAACTCATACCTTGATTTTGTTCGCGCGAAAAGTATTTTTCGATGCTGCCAGTATTTCAATAAAATTCCCAATAAATTAAAGTGAAAATAATTACTACAATACCGCATAAACAATAGAAACTTCATAAAAAAAACATTTCAGTGAAACGATTTTAACAACAGAAATCATCAAATTTAATTTAATTTTAAGAATGATTTTTTTACCGTTACCGCCGAACCATAGAAAATAAATATTATTTATTATTACAAATACATATTCCGTTTCCTATATTATTTTTGTTTTTAATTTACTTTTCCGTTCATTAAGTTTGTGAGAGTTTCTTTCAAACTGTTGATCACATGTTCTTAGTTCTAAATAATTACCTGTAAAGTAAAATACAGCTGAAATTTAAGCAAACGTTTTACAAATAGCTATTCTGTTAATTAAAAGCATTGGATTGTCAAAGTGATTATTTTTCTATGTAAAACTTTTTCACAATAATATGTCTGGGTAAGTTAAGTTTTTAATAAAACCTTCTAATCGGTAATTATGAATTTATTTGCGACAAGACAAATTCATATTCGAATAAGGTATATGTATTCTTTAAATTTATTAAAATATGACGTCTCAATCAAACAGGCCAACACCTGCTGAAATCATCAAAAAATGAAGGGCAACAGAGCTTCGCTGAATGGATAAATTCAATAAAGAAACATCACAATATTAAAAGTGAATGGTGAGTCTTGCACAAAATCTCATTTCGATGAAAAATAAAATAGATTCTTTCAAATTGGGAGTTGAAAAACAATATAAAGAAAAAGTGATGCAAGCTAGCAAGCAGCAAGCAAGATGCAAGATGCAAGCAGCATTTCTTTAGCTTGGCTGATTTGTTGTTTTCAGGAGTGGTAAACCAGTCGAAGTAGTAATTAACAAAAACCACCACCGAAATGGGAGAGCAACGTTTTTCGAGTTTTTACGCTCGCTTTTATAATAAATATTTGAACAGAAAAAAACGTAAATTTTAAGCAATCGGGTTTATATTTGGGATTTGAAATATAAATCTGGGATTCTGGGTTGGGTTCGGGTAACAAGTGTGCTATCAAGAATCGGGTGACGAGTTTTTAAAATGCAGTAATAACGGCATTAAATATTCACCAAAATCCGTTGGTGAATCTACAGAATCCATCACATATTTTGATAAAACTGGTAAGAATTTGGGAGACCGGAAAAAATAATTTAAGAACACTTTATTATTATGTATTTTTTTTAATGACGGTATTTTCTATAAAATATCAAAATATCGATTTTGAATTACTTGCTCGATATTGAGATCCAAAAATGGTCCTATGTTATATCGGTTCTTAATGTGAAACGCTGAAATACATACCAGTATTGATCTATTCGTTCGGCATTGCTTCCCTAGGTATCTATTAATAAATAATTTTCCCCCAAAGACAAAGTCAAAAATCACATCTGGCAATCTATTGATTATTCACAATTGCGCAATTCTACGAAATGATTTCAGTACGAGATGATAAGAATATATCATCGCTTAACTATCTAACTGTATGATGACGTCAAATTTGTTAAAGAAATGGTATTTTTTTGTCCGGATTGTTTCCCTTAAAAACACGATAAATTTTTCGATCTCTAAAATTACCTATATATTTAAAACTTTATTATATATATTTTATTTATACATCGTGCTGTGTAGAGTTAATTTGAAAAACAAATGAAATAAATTGAAAAATAACTTATTTTTCATAAATGTAACAGGATGCGTAAAAAGCGTAGGATAGGGTTCGGAAAACCGCGGCTCTATAGCCGCTTCGGTTCCGCTAAGCTGTTATGAAATTTAAACAAATACTCATAAACGTATTTTGTGGAAGTATTGTGTAAAAACATTTGTTTTGTATTGTAAGATTATGCCATCGACCAATGAGCTGCACGCCAGGATAGTATTATAAGTTGTACATCAATCATCTTGCCAGCAATTTAGTGAGGTGGAATTCAATTATAAATTTATTAATATTCCAATAATTTGTTGAAAGCTTATAATTTCCATCAATAGATGTCACTGTCAAAATTTGTATGCATAATTCGACTGTGGAAAGGAAAAAGGACGTAACCCTCAGTTTTTCTAAAGCAGCTTTTTTTTGATCACAATGTATAAAACTTGACACATGTTCTATCAAAAGGATGGAAGCTGAAAATGCCTAATTGGTATCTAAATTTAGCTTTTAAGTTTAAAAAAGATGTCCTTGTAAAAAGTTAAAGCCAAGAAAAAGAACTGAAATAAAGGTTTAACCTAGACAAATTCTTTAATTAATATTAGGTTATGTCAATTTAACACCAGTTTAGAAGTCTCCGTGCACTTCAAGGTTGTGTATAATTCATAATTTGCATATGTCCCAAAATCATCAAAACACGTTTTTTGCGCCTCCTGTTAAATTTGATATGTGTGGGTTATGTCCTTTTTCCTTTCCACAGTCGATATATATATTATTACTATGCATACAATGTAGAGGTCTGCACGGGCCCGGGCCTGGCCCTCAGGCCGGGTTCGGGCGGGTAAGCGCAATTGAAATTCGGGCTTGGGCCGGGCCCGGGTAAGGAATTTATTCTTCAGAAAAATATTTCAGACTATGTTTGTGTCAAAAGTCAGCCATGATAATTTTAATTATTACCAGTTCTATAGAGCAGTGTCCGCAACCTTTTATCTTCAACGGCACACCAACGTGTTCATCAAAATTTCGCGGCACACCACAAGTAAAAATGTGCATAATATACAGAAATTAAATTAGTTTGTGTTTATATATGATACAAACCACAAAAAGACCATGTGGATATTTTATTACCATGTCCACTACCAATGTAGAGCACATGCACTTATAATGGAGATTATCTTCAAAGAAAAGTTTCAGATTATTCAGATTTATTTACAAAAAAAAAAAACAGTCAAAAAGCTGCACCAAAGTAGAGAAAAGTCCGTAAGTTTCTAACATTTAGCGGTTAAAGTTATACTAACAAATAAACATTTTATCGATTTGGGTATACTGCGTATGTAATTCTGCGCAAGAATGTTTCATGCACCTTGCGAAAATTCAGTTTTGTATTTTAAAATGTCTTTAAAGAACACAAATGAATTATATCTTTATAAATATCATTACAAATATGTCTGAGCATGTATCCACATCTCAAATATATATGGTTTCATATTTGATACAATTTTTAATATCTAATAATGAACTGATGATAGCCCAGGTACTAGAATTAACAAATTGTTGTATTCATTAAATAAATTTTAATTTAAATATGCGATTATTTTTTTATCAAAATTTTTATTGTTTTGTTTAAATTATTTTGCAATAATTAATAATTTGCAATAATTGGTAAAAAAAATAATCGTAAATTTAAATTAAAAAACATTTATGAATACACCGAATTGTTAATTCTACTACCCTGGTTATCATAAGCTCATTATTAGCTGTTCCAAATGTTAAAAACGGTCAAAACATTTATATTTAAGATGTGTGTACATGCTTAGATAAATTTGTAATGATATTTATAAAGAAATAATTCATCCGTGCTCTTAAATGATATTTAAAAATATAAAGCTGAATTTTCGCAAGATGCGCGAAACATTCTTGCACAGACTGTACATATAACATATTCTTTCAACCAAAAAATAATTATTTCTGCTTTTCTATGACAGTGTCTTCAGAAATATTTTGTAGTATCGACCAAACTATTTGTTTTTTTTCGTTTATTAGAGATTCGCTCCGCGGCACACCCAGCATCGCCTCGCGGCACACCGGTTACGGAGCACTGCTATAGAGAATCGTAAATTTGTAAAAAAACGGGTTTTTTCGGTCTGTTGAGTATAAATCGGGCTTCGGGTCGGGTTCGGGTAACAATTGGGGTATTAGACTCGGTCCCGGGCCAGGTCGGGTCTGAGCCTTTCGGGCTCGGGTCGGGTAATTTTGTAAAATTTCGGTCCGTGCAGACCTCTAATACAATGGGATTTGCTGTAGAAACAATTTTCCAATTAACTTTCTGGTAAAAATTCAATACATGAAATAGGCTATTTGCATGTATTTCAGGTCACTTCAATCTCTAATTGATTTCATGAGTAACTTCTTAATAATCAAAATGCACTGATTTATGCGTCTTTTAAGTCCAGTACATACCGACAAAATCATAAATTTTTCGAGCGATTATTGGATTCAAGTTAAAAAAATATACATAGAAAAATCACTTCTTACTCATCTGATCCTAAAGATGAGGCTAAAAAGTTTCATACTTCTATTCTTAGCTGCTCCAGAAAAGAGAGGTTTAGTTACCGAATATCTTTTGTACAGAAGCTCTAGATTTATTCCTAATGGATATTCTCTAAATTTATAGCAGGCACGGTCGAAAGATACAATCGAAATTAAGTTACATATTTTTAAATTACAATAGTAAGACTTCTGTTCTACCTGATTACCGAATGGAATGTTTAAATCTTCAGATTATTTCAATTATCAAAATGCATGAACCAGATATTTCAGACCGTCTTCTCTATATCGTAGTTTCTAACAGGGTATAGGGTACGGATTACAAATCTCTGGGTCCCGTTATTCGTGACTTTTTGCTAAAATCGAGATACCGGTTTTGAAAATGCAAAAATATCAATATTTCCGTTTTGAAAATTGACCGAAATCGAATTTTGAATGTCAATAAATCATCACATATTTTGATAATATGTTCGCGATAAATTTAAATATTTTAAATCTACTGAGAGTTTTATCAAAATTGTCAGGTTCCAGAACTTATGAGCTGTCAATGATGAATTATTATTTATAAAGTTGCCTGCTTATAATTATTATTTATTTTTAGGCATGGTTTTTTTTTCTCGCCCAGTATTACATTCCTAATTAGCCATATTTTTTTGAACTTTTTGTTATACCGGTATTGATATCTATAATACCGGTATTTAAAATGAAATATTGAACTACCGGTATTGGTATATTCGTCTGGTATTGCAATTTATTACTCATCTTTCTATCTTTACCGCAAAGACAGACAGCTTTACCGACTGATTTAAAATCACTTTCTGTTCAAATGTACCACATTGGGAGAGGATGTGGTTAAAAAAGATAAGGAATAAATAACAATTGTGAAGCAAGAATCTATGAGTGAAAATTTCTATCTATCTAGGCCTTATTTTGGGATTGTTATTCTGGTATTAATGGTGTTTTTTTGATGCAGAAATAACGGTTTTGAAATACCAGTATTTAGGTATTGAAATTAGCAAAAAGCGTATTTTGAATGTATGGAAAGGATTACATATACATATTTTTAGTAAAATTGTTTGCGATCTATTGACATATTCGAAATATGCATAGAGTTGTGTCAATATTGAGAGGATAGATGATCCAGAATAGATGAACCTTTCAATAAAGTATTATTATTTTAAGATACTGTAAGCTGCATTTAAGCTGTACATATTTAAGAAAACCAACCGTTTATGATATGTTTTTTAATGACAGAATTTATATGAAATAGCAAAACATTGATTTTGATTTACTAGCTGGTAATGTGATTCCAATTGACTATACTTTTTTCTTTATCAAAACTTTTTTTGTAATGGTAACTCTGTTACAAAAAAATGTTTTTTTTAATCTACCTCCACTCCCAATATAGAGCATATGAACTCCTAGTGGAGGTATATTAATTTTTTTCTACACTTAAATATTCACTTAAATATATTTGCTCAATATAAAATAAATTAGATTATTCCATGTATTGTGCTACAAACTGTGACACGCGTTACCGCCGAATCCATCGAAAGTATATTTGTTCAACATCTCTTTTTTGAAAGAGAGTGTAACGGAGAAAGTGTAGGGCTGGGGCAAGACCAGTGGTTAGCTCGCTCACGCCATGCCTCGTTTGGAAGAAGTTTTTAGACATCACAAGAATCCATGCCTTTGAACAGAAATTTCAAGAACCACCCTGGGCGGCAGGACCCCTTCCTACACCACTGCTTAAATCTGATTTTCAGAGATTATCCAAGTTCAAACCTTTTAGCTACGCTGACCGTAAATTTCTTAAAACTATCTCATTAAAATACTATTCAAGTCTATTATACAATAGTAAAATATAAATTTTCAATATAAGCCGATGATATCATAACATTTAAAGCGACACAAATATCACCGCAAATGAGTGATAAGACGGAATTTGAGTCACGGCACGTCCTGTACATACAATATAGTGATATTCAATTGTTTTAGTTTAATTTTCTAAAATAGTTTATTTTATGGGCAAAGTATATTCATTTTAAACTAATTTGAATGCCGGATTTTACCATAACGACTCGTTTTAAGGATTTGATATGGCGAGATGAGATCAAAATATCATTCATGACTTTTGATCACATTCAGATAAATGTTCATCATGAGGGTCAATTCTTGAAATTCAAAGTCATAGAAGAGTGAAAGAAATAAGATTTTTCCGGCCGTAAATTCTACAAATAAATTCTCTATGAGTTATTTTTCATCTTCCAGCAATTCAGTATGTATGAATTCAACTTATTTTTATGGATTAGAATAAAACCTTTTTCTGAACAGTGTTCTTCTGATTTATAGTTTTTGATTATCTTCTTTCTGGTTTCAGATACAATATTAAACCATTTATCATGGAATATTATCTCAATCCTCCCCCAACCTAAATTTTAATAGGGCGTATCCCAACAATCAATAAAAGGCGAACGAGAGCAATAATTAGCAAATTACCACAAATTTTGTAGCTACTTCATTTTACTATCTCAAAGTTTACCTCTCACGCACGGTTCTTATCAAATAATTTTTGCTAAGACGCTCACCACACTTTTATATTATTAATTTATTTATTTGCATGTACATTACAAAATATTACAAAGTTTTTAATTTATTGTTTTTGCGATGATAAAAACGATATTAACCTGATATTTAAACAATTGGTCATTAGGATTTGACAAGTAAGCCAACCGAGTAAGCTCGGACAAAGTGCACTTTATTATGTAAAAAATAGTATTCATCTGAGCTCACTCACGTCCACGCGAAACATCCGAGGCAATACTGTTAAAGCTCTCCCCAGTAGCATACCATCGGCAGGCTGATTCTGCACCTTGGAAGAACGGACAATTAATGTTCACGATTTCACAAAAAAAAATATAAGGAATATTAAGTTTGACATTCTCAAGAATGGTAGAATTCTCATTTTAGTCTTGTATAAGCCGAACGAAATATATGGCCAGGTACATTTCTGTTTGAGCGTTCAAAAGTTAGCATGTCTAAGAGAAGTCCAGGAATCTATATGACATGGCTTAAAAAAAAGCTTATTATGTATTATCCATTGAATGCTGAATTCATTGGAAATAATGGATAATTAATTACATACTTACAACTGACATTATATTTCTAAATTTAAGGCACAGTTTGTAGTTTTACTCGCAAAATTTGATAGAATGTTTATTACGAATTTCCTTTACAGAGGATACCAGAGTTTTGGTAAAAGTAAGCTATACAAATTGTGTATTGTGCTTATGAAAAAATCTAAATATTATAATTTGATTTGTTGTGTAAAGTCTAAATGTGAAAGATATAAAAAAAATATATTGTATGTGTTAAACTTTAAGTTATTAAAATTGATCTAAGCTTTTAATGTAAATTAATTTCAACAAAGATTTTATTTGTCATGTGAGTCTTGATCAAATATTCATTATCCCTGCATTCCGGGGCTGCCCTTTATTCATTAAAGTACCTCGAAACACCGCATCGCTCCATTTTGAACAGCAGCACAGTTTTAGATTAATATTTTTTATTCAATGGTTCATGTTTCCATGAATTTTTTTTAAACTTGTTACCGTTTAAAACTTACAGTATTATTTAAAAATATATTATAATTAGTTTTGCAGTGCTAATTCATAATCCAGTCAGGTGAGACATTTGTGACCTCTTTTATAGACAGCAACTTATTTTTGACTGAAACCAGTCATGACCTTTATTAAAAAATGTGTGGTACGAAAATCGTTTTTTAAACTTTAAACTTTATGCAATAGTTTAGTTCTTATTAATATCTAGTTTAACATTTATCCAACGGCAATTTTATCCGTGTTGTACTTAACGAATTATCTTTAATTTCAGATTTTCAATAAAATGACTTTGTCGTTTGAGAGCATATTTAATGGATTTATTTTGGCCACCATATGTTCCATTGTCGAGAGTCAAATATTGGACACGAGTTTCCCTATGATATTTGAAGATCCTCAGCTGAGGACGCCTCCCTTGGCACAGAGGAAAACTTACTTTGGATACTCTGTTGTGCTATTTTCTGGACACAATACTACTTGGTAAGAACATAAAAACAACTCAAATAATATTACTTCGTGTTGCATAATGCTTTTTGTATTTATTTCTTCTGTTTTGGGAAGGCATTAGATGTATTAAATATATTAATAAATTTTAATGTACGCCCGAGCTTAAAATCTGAAAAAAACTGTGTTGACAGACAATGAAGATTTTTCGGGCCAACCGTGACACCAATAAGGAAATTTTAAGACAAGCGAATTTCTGACAATCGTCCAATATGGAATGACTACACTTCATTAAATTTTTCCATAATAAAACAAAGAAAAGCTTTAGCTTATCATCCAAGACAGAAAGAGATATTCTCTCTACTACACAGTCTCCAAATTGTTTGATGTTTGACTAACCCAAGATCTCTATCTTATATAGGCAAACTGTAGTATAGTAAAGGCTCTTTATTGAAAACGATATCAAAAGAAGAATGCATAAAAAATTCTGAACAGATTTAACTTTCGACAATCTCTTGATGTCAGAGAACAACGTTTTCAATGATGATGAAGGGATTAAAATTCTACATTTAAGTAGTTTTCCAGGACATTTTAGAAATAAATAGGGCACAGTTAAATAGTAAACCAATTTTTAATGAGCAGGTATATCTGTCAAATTCCCCACTCTTGTATCCTATATGTAAGTAAATATAAGCATAAATTTTTCCAGCTAACAGGGTAAATATTGTTCTTAATATAATTACTCACCGTTCAAATCTGTAGGCATTTCCATGGGATAATCCATTTCGCCAGCATGATAAATTTATTTCCTATATAAGCACGATACATTTATTTACTGAACATCAGTTCAAGTTCATCCGTGCACTTGAACGCCAGAAGATGCTGAAAGACAAAACCCGGGTCAGTGACAAAACTTGTGTTAATGTAAATAATTTGAATGATTCAAATTTATTTATTATAAGCCAGGACCGGTTTTGTTCATCACGAGCATTACCAACGAAAGAATTAAAAACAAAATGTTACCTAGTCTAGGAACTATAGTAATGGCTATCTGAATTTCTTCGAAAACTGATTTGATATGAATGACGTCTTATCTGAATTAGAAATATATTCCCATAAATAATTACAAGTTCTATGAGTTTTTGGAATCACAGGTGATCACTAATATCACTTGTCATTAAAAGGTAATACTGATTGTAATTGTATTTTTTTATGGCAAATATTAAATGTACAGTTGGTTGGTTGGCGCAAAAACAATAAACATATATTTTGATGGTAATTATTTTGTACACATTTGTTGAAAAATTTTACCTGTTATTCTATGTTTTGAAAATGTAAATCCAAATTTGGGATCGGTACTAACCCCGATCAATATGTTTCACGTTAGCCACCATTAGCACGTAACCTATCTACATAATCTGGAACTGTATATCTAATGTAGCTTATAACTTAAGGGTACAAATTGGTGCGCCCAGAGCCAACTGCACTTCACAGGAAGGAATCTTCGAGCCCGGTCGAGCGTATCGGTGCGGTCTTCCAGGACCGTGCTACTACTTACCGATTGATCCTTCAGGTGTGTCGGTTTTAAATTTTTTTGTTGATTATTTCTGGACAACTTTTTATGATGACAGAACATTGACACCGGTATACTTTTCATTTAAATGTGCAGCAGTCTGAGTTTGTGAAAAAATATGCCGGCTTCAGTCGATTTTCATCAACTAGCAAATCATCAAATAAAAATCATAAGATACAATTGATTTTGAAGTATTGATTTATTAAAAAAAAAACAGCTTTGCGTGAAAGCATTTTGTAACATAGCAAATAAGCATAGAAACAATACTGAGAAACGAAAAATCTAGCTTTAATTTATTCGTTATTATTTCACAGGAAATAAACATGAACATGACTACTACGCCTTGAAAGACGGAGGATGGTTGGGAGGAACTCAAGCTGTTCACCAAATCGGTGATCAGGTTGCTGTAAGTCTCTTTTTTTCTCTCGTCTGATTGCTACTAAGTCATTCATTGTATTAGCGGAGCTGTTGTCATTAAATTCTTAGTTGACACATTCGTCTGTGCTACACAATTTATTTACGAATTGTTCATCACACTCAATTCTAACAAATTGTTAGTTTTACACGAGTGCTAAGAGTTAGTAAAAAAATGATATCTGAACGTATAGAATCATATTCATTTAATCTTTTTTCTTTATGTCCCTTCCATTTTCATATTTGATATTTTAATTATATTATAAATAGATTGCTATCACTAAAGGGTGATATCTTATGATCGAATCACGCTGACGATCATTCAACATAGCTTTGGCCGAATGATTCAGTTAAAGTGTAATTGAATGAAAGCCCACAAAGGTATTTTCCTTATTGCTACCAGCATGTCATCAACAAAGTAGTAAAATGACAATTTATTATTATATTAACAGGTGTGCGCACCGAGATGGAAGAATCAGAAACGCACAATTGATTGGGGAATCGAGGGAGCATGCTACACTGCTCTGGCGTCAGATATTTCTGGCCAATCCTGGTCTAAATATTTACCCTTGCTAGGTAATTATCAGCACCTATTTTCCATCAATCTAATCATTTTGTATCTGTATTGAGAAAGTCTCTTTTTATTTGACGTAAATATCAAAATGGAGATCAAATTTATTCATAATTTTTCGATTTGAAAGATAATTTTATCGGTAACATAATACAAAAAGATCATTTTTTTAAAAATATGTTTATCTCCCCTGTAATAAAAATTCATACAGTATTTGTGAAAATTCATCTATAGTACCAAATGGAACAACCGAAAATTTCTCTGTAGATTTTCAACATTATAGAAAAGAAATAAACTGTCGAATTAAGCTCTCCTGTCTTGCCCACTTGATTCATCGAAATCGTGACGGTAAAATGATCAGTAATCACTGAGTGCAGTCTCTCTTATTGTATAATCCTTGTCTCTGTGATATATTAAATGGCTGTCAAAATTGGAACATTTTTCTACAGATCACAGTTTTACCGCCGTTTTCGAAACATTAGAAATAAATGCGAAACGGTCTCAACATAAAAATGAGGTCATTAAATAATAAAATGGTCACAATGCTAAAGAGACTAATAACAGCAAAATGCAACAGATATATATCATATATTCTATTCTGTATACAAAAGTGATATATAAAGGTAATAATAATACCTAACTCCACTTGTTGTGTAACTCAAGTTAACCGTAATTGTAATATTCATCGCGCCCTAAATTTCTAGAATAAATGAAAGGTTCGAAAAATAATTTTGCTTCCTATTTCATAAGCTGAAGTCATATTGATTTGATCTAACTGGATTGCTGTTAAAATATCTTATTTTTTATATTGAGTATACTTTTGAAATCACAAGAAAAAAATGACAATTAATCGATGAAAATATAATATACAGTGAAACCTCCAATTACACTACCCTGAATTACGCGCTGGCTTAAAATATTCCAATTGCACGGTCGCATTCCATTGTCGTTACTACGAGACGGTCGTCTGTGCCGCGCATCTGTCTGTGTGCAGGATACTTACTACTGCAAAAACTAAATATTTCGTTCATATTTTTTTTTTTGCAAAACTAAGGGAAATCTTAGTTTTTCATTTTCCGCGGACAAAAATCAATTCCCTAATTTTGTATGATATTCACACCTCCAATTACACAGTCCTGAGTCACTCCCGACTATAGTGTAAATGGGGGTTTTACTGTATACCTAATTCTGTTTTCTGTAGGAGAACGCTCCTCAAAATTTCTTAAAAAATTACTTAAAAGATGGATAACAGTTTTGTCAGTGAACTTATGACATTGTATTCGTTGACAGGTCACGATAATTATGCCCACCCAAAATTGAACAACAGAAACATTCTCGATTACTTTCTCGGCCAAGCAGGTGTGTCTGCTAACTTTCCGCAACATCAGGTAAATAACATGTCGCCAGATTGGAATAATAAGCTCATACAACTTTACAAGAGAGTATACAAATATAATTTATTTTAAACTAGTTTTCACTGAGAACATTTTTTTTAAAATTTTGCCATCTAAAAGTGTATATGGACTCCTTATGGAGATTATTTCAACATAAATGGCTCTAAAAGAACTGCTTATTCGGTCAACCCATCAGTTTCGGAGAGAGAAATGATTGAAGGATAGGGTAAGAACAGGTGATTGCTTTAATTACACATTTTTAGGACGGGTTGGGTGGTAGCAGATTTAGAAAGTACAGATTGTCCTTGCTGGGAATAGAGCCCATGAACATCGCAGCCAAACACAGTAACATTGACAACTCGGCTACATGCCTGATTAACTTTTGTTTCATAAAATTCGGTGGTTTTAATACAAATCTTTTGTATTTGAAATAATAACAATGATAACAAAATTGTGTTTTACACAATTAATACTGACTTCATTGGTTACATTAAAAATTTACACTTGATTATTTGAGATGAAAAGATATTTATTAAAAATTATGAATATCTAAGATATTTTTATATTAAACTGACATTTAATATTCATTAGCAGTATTTCAGAAGTTACAGTTATTGTTTCATCAGGTTTTTTAGATACCAATTGTCTTATTTCACAATAAAACCATTGATTTTTGACTGTCTACTTTGTATGTGATAAAATTTCTTTTTCATAATACATATTATTAAAAAATGTCATATATGTATGTTTTTTAGGAAATCCGTGGCAAGCCGTTGGTGCAGCTCGTCCTCGGCGCTCCAGGGATTTTGAATTGGCGAGGATCCTCCATTTTGATGACCCAGCATGCCTTGCCGGGGAGTGTCAGCAAGTAGTACTTTATTATTTATAAAGTGAATGCACTCAACAGAAGTGAGGAATGTGCAAATAATTGTATATTGGAAAGGCAAGAGTATTTCAACAAGATTTTTCCAATTATTAGTGAATTCGATTGTATCTTATGGTTGATAGAGTCTTACAATCACTCTTTTATAGTGAGTTAGCTAATATTCCTGGAGTGCACAACATGACTTTCCTTCTGAAATCTCTTGATGTTTCCACTAGTAAGACATTTAAGGAATGCACAAGGAAAATGAACCCTGGCTGTAGATTGACATGACTAATTCAAAAAAATTTAAACAAATTGTAGAATTAGTGTCAGGCCCGGAAAAATATTAATATAATACTTTTTTAATGAATGCTGCATCACCAAAGTCCTTTAGCAGCACAGAAAATGATATTTTACGAGAAGACGCAGACAATAGTAACGGTTTTGGAAAGAGATTCATAAAAATCGGTCACTGAATCTGAAAAAGTTTCATACGCTGTTTATGATGCTACAGAAGAGTAAATGCCTTTTATTTCCGTTTTATGTACATATGTCGTCTTCTTTTGCTGTAAAGGAGTTTTTACAAATGATTATATTGTAGTCATATAGGAATAAGAGTGAGCCTTATAATTCATTCCGGTGACTGGTATGTGATCACATTTTAGAAGCGCTATGGATTCCGGAGTATATGATTCAGGTATCATCCCACATATGATTGAAATCAAAGATATCCATAACGGAGACTATTTTGGCTACAGCGTGACTTCTGGAAATTTCTTTTCAACTGATAAACTGTTACATGTCGCATCAGCACCGAGAGGAAATGCATACAAAGGAAAGGTTATAAGAATTCATATATTAAAACCTGTTTCATTGCTATTTGCTGCAGTCTGAAAAGAAAATTTATAGTTTCCCTACCGAGTGTTAGATTACAATTGTTTAACCAATCAATATTGAATATATCGTCGGTGTTCAGCCAAAAAGCTTTAAGTCATAAAACCTTGTTTCGAGATATTCGACTTTTAAGATTTTCATGAAATTGAAACCTCTCTATTTCTACACCTGAACCTTTAATTGTTGAACTGACAATTGTACGATATTACTCAATTACTTGAGAATCTGATTTGATGATAATAAAGTTCATTTTATAGTTATAAAATTAAGTTTTTCGAAATTATCAACAAAAAGAAAACTTAGTCTTTTACCTGTCCACTTTTGGTGTTTTTACGGTTGTCAAAAAGTGAACTGTCAAATTTACGGAGTAATGACAGAGGAATAAGAAGTCATATAAATGAATTAATGTAATATAAATAGCATCTATTATGATAAAGCCATAATACAATTCGAATTTTATGATTTTTGATTGATAAAAGTATAAAATTTTACATTCTCAATTATATAACCTCACTTTCATACGACTCAACTAAATTCTCAAGTTATTTTGAATAAAGACTTCATTAATATACTTATTTAATTTGCGTACTTATATAGGATTGTAATAATAAATTATTACTAATGACTGATAGTATATGTGATGGAATTCAAATTAAAATCTCATTTTTAAAAACTCATCTCAAAAAATAAAACATTTTTTTGTATCAATTCCACATTTTTTTTATTAAAGTTACTTATGTAAGGCTGACAGGTAGACAATTTTGTGTTATAATTAAATACAAATAATACATAATGTAGAAATACTCCATCAAGTTATTAATTATAAGATAAAAATTGACAGCTTAGAATCTTGGAAATCTATGAAAGTATACATAGAGCCATCAAATATTTGTATACATAGAGCCATCAAATATTTTCTTTTTTTGTACATTGCATTTCCATCCTACAGGTTTACGTTTATTCAAACATTTAGGTCGGGGTGGAATTACTTGTACTATAATGTTGTTATTTTCTGTAAGTGAATGAAATAGAGCCATGATTGGAGTTACATGCAAAACTTTATCAGATATCTGCCGTTGATTGGCAACCTTCATTATAGATTAGATTGTTTGCCATATCCTCATTGATTCCTTGCTGAATGATTTCTGTAAAATAACAAAATAAACACAGCATTAAATTTGAATCGTTCAAATCTGATATTGAAATTACATCAAGCAATTCAACCGACATCCTAAATTAAATGTTATGTTATTCAATTTGATTTAAGTTGCAGTCAATTATTGTTTACTTTTTTATATTATGTGAGTAATTATTTATCTTAAATTATGATAATATTGCATAAGCATAGGCAACATTCAAACATATTAAATATAGAAATTTATAAAAATAGAGACATGAGATTATTATAAACTGGACGTAACAGTGAGTAAGAATTAATGATACTCATCATTGGTGAAGACAAGGGACAACTATAAACCAAGAGATCATAACTAGAATAGTCCTTTGGTGTATCCAACGAGCAACCAAAGACAAATTTGAAGAGTTGAAAGAGATAGATTGAATAGGTGTTGATATAATAATAGTCAAATATAAGTGTTTACCAATATCATTCTTATTTGTTCAGTTAACCTATAGTCCTTTGTCCATATCACATGAGCCATCAATGGCATATTCTCCAAATTACCGTGATGTTTTTCAGTCAAATTTCTGGAATTATATTCATAAACATCAATAACGTTACCATAAAGATGTGTGCAAGTGTAGGCTTAAATTCATATTTTTTCATATTACTGGAATCTTCCTGAGGAATGTTTAACCAATAATGGAGGGATGAATCAAAGTATTGTCATACAAACCTGCTTCACTATAATGTATGATGGGTTAATACACTTCCTATATTCCACTTGTGTCATGCATACCTCACGGAATTTTTGTTTTCTTCGTTAAACGGTATAGTAGAGTTCTCCAAGGGATTGGTATCTACATCACTAGATTTTTCATCTGGAATATAAAATAAACGTACGCTGTTAAAGTGTCATTCAAATTACTAGAAATTACAACAAAGGAACGCAGTGTCAATACAAAAACAAGCAATTGTGAAGCAAACGTCATTATGAGGTTATGTTAAATTAAGTGATTTACCTTTTACATTTATTCCTATTTTGATAGACAGCTCCCACAAAAAACCATTTTATTTCGACGTAAATTGGTACATGGTATATATATAATGATATAAAATACAATTAAATCCAAAACATAGGATGGAACAAGAGAGCGAACTGTCAAAGTAGCTCGACCATAAACATTAAGTCAACGGAATAAACAACAATTCACCAAAATCTGGACAGCTAAAAAGCTTCAAGTTAGTTGAAGCTTTCTACCAGCCCTAACTGTTAACGAAATTGACTTAGGTCGTATTACTTTTTTAAATAACAAAATAAATAAATGGAATTTAGGTGTTTTTTTTTCATATGATAGAGAATGTTATAATCTATCGTTCTGCATTCATAACTCAAAACACCCATTTTTTGACATAAAGCTTTTTGGCTGAATACCGACGATATGTAGTGTTTCTTTTCCCATGTAACGCAGTGGAATGGCGTTCCGGTACTTTTTTTCTTGGCATTTTTAATGTTTCAGAGCAAAATCGCAATATTTTTTTTAAATTTGCTTTTGAAGTGAGAGCGATTAGCTTAACCAATAATTCTGTTCAAGCTCTATCCTTCTATCCTTATTCTCTTTGTTAGGTCAGGGCTGTATGCAAAGATTCAACAACTTTTTCTGTGTATAATTATACAGGTGATTTTGTACGAGTTTCCCATCGAGACTCGCAGTAAACTACGCTTACGATACGTTTTGAGCGGCATAGACTTCGGAGGATACTTCGGAGCGTCTTTGGCCGTAGCAGACCTCACTGGAGACCGTCTGGATGATCTGATGGTCACCGCCCCGCAACTTACCAAGCCAAGAGTGTACATATTCCTCGGAAGTGCAAAGGTAAAATTCTCTAATTTTCTTTGTTTACCATGGCAATATTATGAATAGTCAATTGCTGTGATTGTTCACATATTTTTTATTTTAGAGATCCCTTCTGCCGCCACAAAATGGACCTCAATATCTTGAAGCCGGTCTGAGCCTAGGAGACGATTCTCAATTCGGAGCTGCGTTGTCTGCTGCAGACTTAGATCAAGACGGCTATAGTGGTATATTTGCCTATTTTAAGGAAATTGGTTATTTTTTATTAGTATTCAATAGGTGAGTTCGGTTAAGAGAGGACTAGATTTTGACTAATATTTTCACTTTATTTTTCAAAATTGGTTAGCTGTAACAAAAACATTAAACACTCTTCAAATAAAATTTTGATTGAAATTGATTTGAAAATTAATGTACATAATAAAATGTTTAATTGACAAATTCAGAAAGCTTATTACACCAGTTAGGGGATAACGCTTGAAGTCTTCCTTACCTGTTTTGTTTTGGATTTATGTATTTGCTTGAGAGAACTTGTGGGATAAACATTGTACAGAGAAATATTTGAAGGAAATTAATTATTATTAACTTATGTTGCATAATTTTATTTGCACCATCTTTTTATTACACTTACTATTTGACAAAATACAAACATTTTATATTACAGATGTGCTGGTTGGTGCTCCCGGTGCAGGGATCGACGGCATTGGTGCGTTGGTCATCTTCCGTGGAGGGCCGGAAGGTGTGATTTCAGAGAAACCGTCACAAGTGATCTTCGCCAAGGATGTGACGACTAAAATTAATATCATAGGCTTTGGCGGATCACTATCTCCGCCTATCGATGTTGACGGGAACAACTACCCTGGTAAGTTTGCTGCCCACTTTTTGGTGTAATAAGTATGTGCAGCAACACAATTTTATGATAATATAAAACTAGATTTGATAGCTTTGTTACTTCACTTGTTTTGTTACAAATTGTGACACGTGTTTCGCCTCCTTAAGAAGCCTCATCAGACAGAATATCGCGCAAATTTACTTTTATCTAAAAAATGATCTTCGACAAAGCTACCGCCGAATCCATTGAAAAGAAAAAAACACACAGTATCAATAATTTCTCTGTCCCCTGCCAGTCTCATTGTTTCCTTCCTAGTCATTCCGGCATCTTGTAGCTCTGCCGGGCTAATCATATGGATGGCAGCCTTCTAGAGCAACAGGCGAGATTCAGGCATCTATTTTTGAGCTTTTGTAAGGGGCCATAACTTGCATATGATAGATTTAATAAGTAGTTCTCTGTTCTGACCGGGAACAACTCGAGGGATAAGAGTGACAACGATGAAACTACAATTTGTTACAAAGTTTTTGTAATTTTGTATTTAAGACATTATTTTTACAGCAAAAAAATACAGTTGAGAGATCAAAAGTTTTTATTTATAATAATGTTGTTTTGAATAAATTTAGTACCTATATAAACTAAATAGTAGATGATAAAATACACAATAGATTTTTGTAGTTTCTCCCATAACATATGGCATTTGGTTTTACACAATTAAAACCAAATGGCATTTGTTCAGCACTCGCATTCTACCAGTGCTGCTTTACGGTAACCAATCTTGGCACCTGACGATAACTGAGAAAAATCGTATCTTGTGCTTCAAGAATAGATGCTAGTGTTGGATAATGGGACTGAGGTTGTTTGATTTCGTGAGGATTTCGGAGATTAGGTAACGTACAAGACAGCGTCCTGTCTCATCAGTGGATATGGAGAGAAATTGCAACACGTGCTGCGGATGCCTCTGGAAAACCTTAACCCCGCCAGTCTCTTCTTCCGACTGGTGGGATTCTGGCGTCCCAGACGACCATTGGATACTATTCATAATATGTACTTGGCTGAACTGAGGGATGCTGGCATGTCATGGGAGGAAGCAAAGCAATCTGCAGAAGACGGAAACATAAAGGTATCGCGTTGCAACCACGTATTCAACACATGGAGCGAATATGGTCAAAGAAGAAGAAGTTTCTCTCTTGTCACCCTAATTCCCTGACTGTGAGTTCCAGAATTTCAGAAAAAAAAGTTTTTGTATTTTATTCTCAAATAATGTTTTTTTTTTTTTAAACTATATCTGCTCCCACTGGGTAGTGAATGGATTCTTAGTAGATCTTATGTCAATAGAACTTGTTCTGAGAGTTCTCGTTATGCATATCGTTTAATAACTTAACAGCGATTAAGGGACAATCGATTTGATAAAGTTAAGAAACACTTATAAATAGTTATACCACATATCAGAAGATCTCTTTTCGGATGTAGCAAAGAAACTAAATATTGATTGTTTTTCAGATGTAGCCATCGGTGCATACTTGAGTGGACATGTTGTGTTCTTGAGAAGCAGAGCTCACGCCAAGCTTACTGCATGGGTGACAGGACCAGAACAGCTTCTGAGGAACACCACATCTTTTAACATTGACGTCTGCATGTTGTACATGCCTATAAGACACCAGGTCAAACCTATAATTGGTCAGTGAGAATTTTTATACAGTATTATACGAGTGTTTACAGCAGTGGTTCTTAACCTATTCTAAGTCACGGTGGACTTTTGACCATGGAAAAAAGTGGCAGTGCACCAGAATTAAGAGGTCGAAAAAAATATGTGGACATATTGTTTTTTTGACTTTTTCGGTTTTTACTATTTTGTGGATTTTTTCGTTTTTATCATTTTTTTCGCGGTGCACCGGTTAAGAACCACTGGTTTACAGTATGTTCCCATTCCACAAGATGCAATTTAAAATAGCACTTTACTTAATATAAGTAAACTGTTTCTTTAATCCTCTTTCGACTGACTTAAACAGTTAGACATTGGTATTCTTTTGCTCTAAAGCAGTAATACACAACGTATTTGACAGTATAACCAATATATATATATTCCCCAATTTCAAAGTGTAAACGCTATATGTAAACTGATAAATTCTCTCACTATTTTAGTATTTTACTATAATTATAGATACTCCAGTTACTCTGCAATCTGCACTTTTTGCATATTTCATCTCACAATACATTTGTCTCTGTAGCACATTTTGTCGAACGATGGCAGAATGAAAAAAATGATTAAAATTGTTTTTTATACATCCAAGTTATTTGATACAAAGATATCTTTTTGGTGTTTGTCTTTGATTTTGTGTTATTAGGCATGAATGTCTGTATTCTTTACATATTTCTTACACCCTTCAAATGACTATCTATCGACCGTTGGTTTCCTAGCCACATCCTGCCTGCAGATGAGGCTAGGCATCATGCTACAAAAGCATGATGCCGAACACTCCGACGCAGGCCCGGTAGGATAGGATCAGGGAAGGAAAGATAGCTAACAGGTCACTCTTCCTAGTTCCATTTTCAAGACTGATAAGAAAATGCGCGGATAGGAATGAATACTTTGCAGACATTCATGATTTTTAAATACAAATACATAAATCTATTGAAAAATCAACACACAAATGGCTGCGATACATAAACTTTGCAGCTTATGATTCAAATTATATTGTATTTATTACTTCTTTTGTAATGATTTTGATTATAGTTGTGGAAAGAGTGCTCACAGTAGACGCAGCACAAAAGAGGGCCTTCCTCAACGTAAACCGTGAAAGATTTTCACTCTATGTCCAAAAAAGAAATGTTGAACTAGCAAAGGAGAACTGTGAAAAATTACAGATTGACATCGCGGTAATATATATTTTTTTGGCCATCATGTCAAATGTGGCTTATTCTAAAACACATCTCACAATTTTCATTAATGTGTACCTTTTTTTTTTAATTCCAGAAAGATATTCAGAATTTCTTTGATCCGATCGAAATAACTTTAAATGTAACCGTTTTTACAAATAGCCCTCCCTCTGAACCTACAGTCATCGCAGGCGAAAATGTGAAAGGTATTCAATTTTTAGTTTCTACCGAGCTCCTCACTCAGAATCTTCATACAGGGCAATTAATGATTTTTTTGTTTGCTAGAATTTTTCGATTATACAAATGTTCGTGAATCATCCATGTAACAATTATTCTTCATCTCGTTACCGTCTCAAAACCTGAAATGTCCGGGGGATCATTGTTATCACCGTGCTATTTCTTTCCATAAAACTATGTTCACAGCTTTTTTTGCTGATTTCATTTTTAAATCTATGAAAAAAGAGATGCTTTTCAGCCTGTCGATTGTTTCTTGAATATGTCTAGCAGATGTTGAAATGCGATAGCGATGTGGATAAACTCTAGGTTGCATATCTGTAACCTTTGGGCGACGACTTTGCGAGCTGAAATTGATTTTATGAATACGAAGTCGGGAAATATATAAAATAGGAACTATGGTATTATCACTTTTGTATTTTCATAACCATGTATTTTTTTGCATATAATTGAATGAACTCTTTCATTTTTAGGTGAACAAGGTTTCGATATGGAACAACCGGTAGCAGTGCCTGCCGTCTCTATTCTGAGCTTACCTTTCGCTACGGAATGCGGAGACGACGGCATCTGTGATGCCGATCTGAGAATTGGTGCTTCATTTCCTGACATCAAGTGAGCCTTACATTTGATGATTTATTAATTTGTTAGTGATAATATTGATGAAATTTCTGGCCAAGTTCATCTGAATTTTTGGTTAATCTCTGACAATGTGTGAATTTGGAGAATCAATTTTAGTGTTTTGTATGCTACCGTGCACTGGAATACAGCATCAGACAAATGATTTTGAACCTCCAGTCATCTGACAGTGATCTTCGAGTCAATCTTCAAATGTAGCGATCCCTAGTTTTACTGCGACTCATCATAACAAGTGAACAGGTGATGTCTCGGAAACCCTTAAGGAGCAGAGTCAGTTATATATAACATTTCTTACCTTGTGATGAAGGATAATGACATAAGCATGTTGATTTTTGCTTCTCGCCGGTATAAAAAAACAAGTGTGCTCAAGCTGTTGATAATGTACGCACATGCTATAGTTATTTTTTGAATATCAGTTGATCATTACATAAGAATTCTGAATTTATACCAACAAACTTTCCTACGCCCCTGCAGAAAGACCGGGTTCGTACTGGGGTCTTCTGAGAGTGCAAGATTGCAAATTCAACTGTGGAACTTGGGCGAGCCGGCTTACTTGACCCGCGTTCGTGTGAAAATACCCCAACCCGCCGCTGCGGCAAAATTACCACCCGCTTGCCAGGTGGATTCGCCGCAAGATCTTGTCTGCAATGTGGACGTCGCTCTGCACAGAGATGTCATCAAGGTATCAAATTGTACACATCTCAACCTGTCAACATCACTAGGAGCTGCGGTGGCACGAAATGCTTGTCCCACAGCGGCTTCAGCCGCGTACGTATATATGAGCAGCATTAAAAATTAGTTAAAATATCCTAACAAACCAATTTCAATATTTTGAACTAGGGTACTCACTGTATATCACCACCGTTTTAAATGGAATATCTGGTACACAATTTAGGGATATGCTAAGAAACATGATACATTTATATTGATTGAAACAGCTCAAAAAAGTGGCGACTTCTCGCCGACTGTTGGAAACGAGTTTAGAATATTAAGCCTTTATATTTTATATTAATCTTAAATACGGGTATACTTAATTTCTATGATTTATGACATTTTATCGCAGACCATATCCCTGGAGATAGACATGCGTAACGTGAAAGGAAGTCAGCTTCAGTTCTCCATGGAAGCTTTGACTAAAAGTTTAGAATTTTCTCCCGAAAACAACATTATCAATGTGACACTTCCTCTGGTCGTCGAGGCTAAATTGCAAATTGTCGGGTCAGTATAGTTGTCCATGTTATTTACCAATATAATTGATGCTTGTCTTTCATTGTGAGTTAATTTTTTGATCTTCATGTTTACTTATAATTATCTTTTTAATGTTAATTTTGTTGGTAGCTGGTGTTTTGTAATCGTATGAAGATCATCGATTTAAAATGAGAAATTTTCTGTTTCTACTAGTGAAATAATTTCACATTAAAAGGCTAATGTGTATTTTTTTGCTTTTATCAGGTGTTATTGTTTTGTTCTGGCATCGCCGCATGTTACTTTTCCATTAATATATTTGCGCATTGCGCAGTGAGATTTTATTGCCCTACAAATAGTTTGATAGTTTTGGAAATTATACATCTACAATATTTAATGTTAATACTGGGAAAAAAATCTTTAAAATAAATAACAAACGGTATAATTGAAAATAAAAATTATTCTCTTGCAGGAAATCGATGAAGGACACGTATTCCGATTGGCAATCTGACGAGACTCATTTACACGAACTCGTCCGGTTCGAGCATATCTTCGAAGTTCAAAAGACGGGAGCCAGTCCGGTCGAAGACGTGATGATATCCGTGAAGATTCCGCACAAATATTCTTCGGGCAGTCGTCAGTTCACGTTCAATCGACTATTTCAACCGGAGGGCTTTCAATCTGGCCAGCCGTTTGCCTGCGAAGACACCGATATGATTTACCTGACTGACGAAATCAGATATAATGACACCGCGTCGAATCTCACTTTAAAGGAGGAAGTCAAGAGAGCGAGGAGATCTTACTTTGAAAACTTTTTACCCACATTCGAAGGATTCGAAAGACTGAAGCGCTCAGTTTCAGACGACGATGACGTAGATTCCGGAAACAGCATCAGCGCTTCCAGTGTCAACGGTAATTTTGATCACACATTCGACGAAGATACGAAAGAATTGCCCGCAAATAGAACTGTGCGGATGACTTGCGAAGCAGACGGCGTAGTGTGCCACGAGCTGCGTTGCATTGTCGGCGCTTTCCGAAAATCGCAAACCGTTGCCAGACTTCTCATCACGATGCAAATTAACGTTTCCGCCCTGCGAGGTGAGCGGTGACCCCTTTCTGGTGAAATGAAACTGTACAATTCGGAAAACTGACCCTTATTCTTTTATATTGATTGTGTATTGTCATTTTCCAGAAACAATTATGGGAGATAAAGATATAGTGGTGCTGCAATCGCAGGGGTCGGCGAAAGCGACAGGACTTAACTCGGTCGGTGTCGTCAACGGAATGCTGGTGAGGGTCAATTCGGTCTTTGTCAGCGCGCCTCCGGAAGGTCGAGTAGATTATTGGGTCATCCTCATATCTCTCATCGTCGGAATTTTGCTGGTCCTGCTCGTGACTATGGGACTCGTCAAGGCAAGTATAGAATAACGAATGCGAGCTCCTCGGACTGTTCCGATGAATATTATACAATAGCAAAATGGTATTATTAATCCGCAAACAACCGATGCGCTACACCGAGTTCGTGACAATGTTCACAAATTTTAATTTCAATTTTGCACCCGCCGTTCACCATCTTTCGACAGGCTTTCTCGGCACTGAAATGTATATTATGTTACACGTGAAATATACAATAAGAGTAAAATAAGTTATAACATTCTTAATTCATTTCAGGCGGGCTTTTTCCAACGCACGGTGAAGGCTGACTTAGAAGCCCTGAAAGAAGCAGCGGTAAGAAAAATACATATCTTTCTCATCATCTATTTTTGTAAGGAATACGGTCTTTTGGAAATGTCTATTTGGAAAATCTATTCAAACGACCTCGAAATTAGTAAAATTAATGCTTCATTTCCATAAAAGTCCTAGAATGAATAACAATCAAACGAGAAAAATGGAAAAAAGAGTAAAATTATAATAAAATATAATTTTCAATGTTCAAGGACGCCACTTCGTCCGATCCACCCGATACTCATATCAATAAGTCAAATATAGAAAGCTTTAATCAGTTGAGTTGTTTCCAAAAATCTAGAATTTTTAAATTTCTTATTGTGAGATACGTGCCACGGTTTCAAAACTTGATGTATGAATATCTTCGGAACTATTTATGTTGGAATGCCTACGAAATGCAAATAGTAACAAATGCTTAAATATAATTGTTTCGGAATGATATTTTTTTTTCCTTTTCAGGCTGTTCAACAAACCGAAGACCCTGACGCAGAATGGGTGGAAGATGTTACCAAAGATAATGAGATGGACCTCAATTTAGAATCATGAATAAATAATGTTAGGTCTCATTGTTGTAACATAGCTTAGGTTAGCTTTTTTAACAGTCTGTAAAATCTTGTGATATTTCAAGAATGAAATATGTTCTTAATTTATTTTGCGTAAATATATTATTAAATAATCTCATCCGTTAACGTATGAATATCATGTATTATAAAACTGTTTGTGAAATTAAAACAATTCTCGATTGAAATTATTGTCTTCATATTTGCATATACTTAATTCCTAAAAACTCGATGATTCAAAAGATATATTCAGGTCTCGCCGTCGAGGAAATATTCTTAGGGTGTGGTCTCACTCTGTCGCATGATTGCTGTTCAGTTACTAGGCCGAGGTTTCCAATCTGCATGTGCGTCCTTCCTTTCACAACTATCGTATCTAATCCTAAAAACGGTACCTGAAAAATGAAAGGTTCAGTGACCGATTGACCGACAACCGGTTCAGATTGAATATCTTCTTCACAAACATATGTTTGGAAATTGGTTTGTATGCCCGATGTCAGGGGCCGGCATCTTTCAGAAGAGAAGTCGCTATCAGTTACGGTTATCATAATCCCGTGTGCAGTAAAATTTTTTGACCTGCGAGAAATTTATGTGAGAAAAGTCGTTTGAATATAAAACTTAAAATAAAATAATGTTTCCTGGCATTGTTTGAAATGCAAATTCATTGCACTCTATCAGTCATCACATAATTTAACTTACTAAAAAAATAAGAAATTGATTTAATACTTGCAGTATTTGATAAATAAAATGTCTTGTTAAAATGATATTAGTGTGATTCAAGACTGTTGTAGAATTATACAGGAACCAATTTACCACAAGTGATTGATAAAAAAACAATGTCGATCACCGCAAAGCATATCCTGTTAACAAAAATTCAGTGAGTGATATTCAACTTTTTAAAATGCCCTCATACATTTCTTAATTTTTTCATTATTGGATTTGTATCGGTTTGACTTTGAATTGAATCAACTCCGTTGAGGAGTACATATCCATCACATCAGGTGCGGGGGTCGATTAAAACAGCAGATCAATTTGTATGTATGAATAATGGCCATGCCGATCCATTCATTTTGTGATAACAGGAAGAGAAAAAGAACAGATGAATTGGCTTCCAATGCAATCAAGTAGATAAAAATATATATATTTTTAGTATCTCATTCGAAGTATTATATTTGACGTCGGTTTTCAATTTACCGGAACAAATGAGAGAGTTAAAATAGTTTACTTTTTTCCAAGCTTTCGCATTTATTATGGCTTTTTAATGAAAATTTGTAAACTGGTCACAATATCTTATGAGTCATCTTTGCAACCTTTACATCCGATCATTCCCCACCGCTAGCGGGTCAGGGAATCTTTTCAATTAGGGCAGGGAAAGACACCTGGACGTGGACTTTAATCAAGTGTAAGAACTTTAATCTACAAATTAATAAATATGGTTGGTGTTTTTTTTTATATTATTAGTTATACAGAAGAAATATGCAAAAACATACATTGACATACATTTAATGAAATAAGACAGCAGGAAGTGATAATTCTCAGAAGTAACTGAAGCAAAATAGTATGTAGTTCTAATAATAGAGAATTTTCCAAATACTGTTCTACATTAATTATTGTTAAGGTGTTTATTGTCAATACTTGGTGGAGAGGCATTATATTCAATAAATGAAACACTTTTTTTAAACATGATCAGGATAATCTTGATCATGTTAAATATACAAATTGACATTAAATTGACAAAATCAGCTGTGTATCCACATTTTTTTAAATAAAAATAATATTTATATGCTTCAAATTAAAATAAAATAAAAGTAGTTTTTTTTTGGAACATTTTTGCAAAAATAATTCGCCGGGGAAGTGGTTAAGACATGCATGTTTCTGATGTCTGAAATTCCCTTCTACTCATCCGGTGCCAGAAAATATCCTTTTATTCCTAATCTCTCTCGTAGAAAACTTCTGTTGATATAAACTCCATCAGGACTACATATGTTTCACATTGGGAGCAGAGATGGTAAAAAAAATTTATATGGTAATTCAATTTTTGTAATTCTAAGGAATGTAAAAAAATTGCAAAGTCGTTTTGACAAGTTCAACAACATTTTTTTCGAACTCACTCATGTCCACACCCGATATGTCGAAAATATTTATAATACACATCACTGCAACACATTTCAAATCTCATTCTGGCCCGATACAAAATGAAATGAAATACAAATATCAATATTGTATTTTGATAACTTTTTTTTAAATGAAAAGAGCCCAAATATTAAAAATCCCTGCATCTCACAAGCAGCCAGTCAGTCTTTCAAATGCAAACCTAAAAAGATTGTCGCATTTTAGAAACTATCATGCTTCTAAGAACAATTGTATTTGGCTTTATATTTTAGTGATTCTAATTTTTATTGAATATCTATAATTCATTTTCTTTGTTTTCTTATTGTGAATATGAACATTCAAAACCATACGAAATATAGCATGTTATGGTGAATTAGTGTAATAATCTTTACAAACACTTATTATAAGTAAGGTTTTATACAAAAATCACGGTGCAACAGTTTTAATCAATATTTTAGTTTCAGAAAAGGTCGGAGACAATTTATTCGTCTTCAATTACAAACATTGCTTTATGATATATTTTTCATTTCAGATTATTATTAAAATGACTTCATCGATTCGGATCATAGTAAAAGGCTTGTTTCTGGCCGCAATGTGTTCTCTCGTCCAGAGTCAAATATTGGACACGGGTTTTCCGATGATATTCGAAGATCCCCAATTGTCCACACCGCCCTTGTCGCAGAGGAAAACCTACTTTGGATACTCTATTGTGCTATTTTCAGGGTTTAATTCTACATGGTGAGTGGTGTCTTAGAAAATCTTTGTTAACATATAGTAAACAAATTTGCTGGAAAAAGATTGAGGAACAGTAGTTTTGGAGTGTGCATCACGCCTGTTTCTCCTTTTAACTGTATTGATTCTGTCGTCTCAGAAGACCCCTGATAACCATCCACAAGATGTGCCCGATGTAGATATGGTACCTTGCGATGATGCAAAATGAAGCAAAAAGACAACTATGTACAGTGCATGGTTCACATTTTTCATAATTTAAACAACAATAATCAAATGGTGAAAAATGAAATGTCAGTTGAAATTCTATATATTAATAGCCGATAAAATAATCACAATTCACAATTGACAAATCACAACCCACAAATGTGTGCGTACTGATGTCCCAAAAATAAAAAAGTTACGACATCTGTTCTGCTACTACTGCAAAAATTCGATAATTCACGAAATTTCTGCTACTACGAAAAATGGTTGTTAGCAAAACTTGAACATTATTCCAAATATTAAATCATTTACGAAATTTCTGCTCCTACGAAAAATGGTTGTTAGCAAACTTGAACATTATTCCAAATATTAAATCATTTACGAAATTTCTGCTCCTACGAAAAATGGTTGTTAGCAAACTTGAACATTATTCCAAATATTAAATCATTTACGAAATTTCTGCTCCTACGAAAAATGGTTGTTAGCAAACTTGAACATTATTCCAAATATTAAATCATTTACGAAATTTCTGCTCCTACGAAAAATGGTTGTTAGCAAACTTGAACATTATTCCAAATATAAAATAATTTACGAAATTTCTGCTCCTACGAAAAATGGTTGTTAGCAAACTTGAACATTATTCCAAATATTAAATCATTTACGAAATTTCTGCTCCTACGAAAAATGGTTGTTAGCAAACTTGAACATTATTCCAAATATAAAATAATTTACGAAATTTCTGCTCCTACGAAAAATGGTTGTTAGCAAACTTAAACATTATTTCAAATATAAAATAATTTACGAAATTTCTACTCCTACGAAAAATGGTTGTTAGCAAACTTGAACATTATTCTAAATATTAAATAATTTACGAAATTTCTGCTCCTACGAAAAATGGTTGTTCGCAAACTTGAACATTATTCCAAATATTAAATAATTTACGAAATTTCTGCTCCTACGAAAAATGGTTGTTAGCAAACTTGAACATTATTCCAAAAATTAAATATAAACGAAATTTCGGCTACTACAAAAAATGGTTGTTAGCAAACTTAAACATTATTCCAAAAATTAAATAATTTACGAAATTTCTGCTAACTATAAAAATAAAATAAATAAAAATAAAATAAAATACAATAAAATAAAATAAAATAAAATAAAATAAAATAAAATAACATAAAATAAAATAAAATAAAATAAAATAAAATAAAATAAAATAAAATAAAATAAAATAAAATAAAATAAAATTAAATTAAATTAAATAAAATAAAATAACATAAAATTAAATTAAATTAAATTAAATACTTTGCAACAAAAATCTCACGTTGCTGGGCAACGGGCTTACAGCTAGTGCTCTCTAAATAAAAGAAAGTATTTACTAAGCTTAACGTCAGGGTTCAATTATATATTTTCTTTTATTATTTTCCCCAAATTATATACTATTCATTCTATTTCGACGTGAATGGAATCACACTTTGCCTTTGTAAGTCTACAGGAAGATTATAGCAATATGAGAAAGGCAAGAATAATAAGAAATATAACTTAAATTTTAGGTTACAGATTGGAGCACCTAGAGCAAACTGTACTTCGCAGGAAGAAATCTTTGAGCCCGGTCGAGTTTATCGGTGTGGCCTACCTGGACCGTGTTACTACTTACCCATCGATCCTTCTGGTAAGCAGATTTTAGTTAAGTTAAACTTTTTGTGACAAATTTACATAATAATGTATTAGTGTATTTTTCATTCACTACGGTTGAAAAGAATATAGTTTTAACGATTGCTGTAGTCGGTGGCGATCACTCGATTATTCAAAAACATAACAGTTTTCATATTTAGGGTGTTGAATGATGAAACACTCCACGAAAACTGTTCATAAGCTCAAATTGTAAACCCAAGATAATGGGTTGAAACGAGAGAGTCTTTTACCCACGATTGGTAAAGAAAGCCTTAAAAAGTAACCTCCACAACATCAATAACAATGCTGGGCTACGTTTGAAGACTTCGCAGCTTCCAGTACTCGGCACTGCTTAAGTTTTTTGCGTATTCAAAGTCATGAACTAGTTTTATAACCAACAATCGTTATCACAAAAGATCTCTATATTTTCTACTGACGATTATTCCGAGAGCAGCATTCGATACTGTACATTCATTATTATTCCATTATTCAGTCATTATATAGCCTAACATCGTTTTCAAAAGTTAGGTGATCTTTCCTTTACTCAAGAATTATAATATAATTAATTGTGGACAATTGTGATGTCTTGCTAGTTGAGTGCAAATGTTTTCACAAATTAGATTGAACTGCATATTTATATAATACTAGCGAGTACCCGGCATGCGTTGCAATGCCACTCAAAGAAAGAACGTTTTTGTGTTTTAATTCTGTTTATTGAAGTGGTTTTGTATATCTTTTGTTTTTCCGTCTGGTGCGTATACGAATAGATCTGAAGGTTTTCCAACGGTTGAGCAGGCCACATACAGCTGTCCATGTGAGAAACATAGATTTTCTAAATTTAGTCCACACCCTTGTAGCGATTGTCCCTGTGCTTTGTTGATGGTCATTGCAAGTGCGAGTCGCACCGGAAACTGCAAACATTTAAATTCGAATGGCAGATCTGTTGGAATCATTGAGATGCTTGGCAACGGTACATTGTCCCCTTTAAATTTTCCTGTCAATTTGTTTTGCTTCAATGATATTGTGCGTTATCTTTTTCACTGAATGTCCGGTACCGTTGCAAAGTGGTGGATTTATATTTCGGAGAAGAATGATGAGGTACGCCAATTTTTAGTGTTAAAACGTGTGACGGCATGGCTGGCAAATCAAGTGAATTTAAGAATTCAGAAGAATTTATTGCGATATTTTTGGGAAAACTTTGTGAATCAATTCTATTATTGTTTTTGTAATTTTACAGAAATTTGTTGGCAGTGTAATACATTGTGTGGATTCATCTATTTCCAATTTTCTATTCCCAATATCCAACAATTATTTTGCGAAACGTTCAGCGGATGTGTCATATTGTAGTTCTACACGCATGCTGGCCTTGAAAGCCAATTTATGCACGTGTCGCCATAAAACCGATGATTTGAGACATGCATTTAAATTATCAACAGCTGTTAAACGTGGTATAACTGATAGGGTTTGTCAAAAATCACCAGACAATAAAATAAGTGCGCTACCAAAGACCACTATTCATTTCCTCTCAAATCTTTTAGTGCATAGTGTAGTGCTTACAATGCCTTTTTGTGCGCCATAGTACATTTGTCTCATATTATGAGTTGGCATGATTGAAGTACTTCACCCATTCCGATTTTTTTTTGATATTGCATGTTAGTGTCTCAGTGATTTGCATTAAAATGCATTAAAATGCAATTTCAGTGCTAAATGCGCTGTTCGACCACCATGCAAAAATGTTCACACCAAAGACACGCGAACTGACGCTAAACTTTATCAAATACACACATTTGCTAAATTGATAAAAGTCACCAGAAAAGGCGATAATTCTTAGAAATGCGCCACAGAGAATCCTAAAAATAGCCAATCAACGGGTCCAAATTTCACTTTTCGCGACCGATGATTTGCCATGAAACTGACAGCTGTGGCATACATATCGCTTTATTCGGCGAAATTTTTCATTGTAAAATGGCTGCACTCTGGGGTGGGCTGGAGGAAGCTCAGAGGGGTTCGCGCAAGCCCTTTGTGAAATTTTGCTAAGGTCGGCCAGCCCCTTGTTAATTTAAGAGAAAACAATATTCTCAAATCAAATGAGTACATAACTGCAATTTCTGACTTACATACATTATCTATGACAGCATCAGTATACACAGTACTACATTTTCGGCCATTCATATTGATGAGTTTACAGTAAATTGCATATTGGTACATATTGTAAATGTATTAAGTAAAAATTGATTGCTTATTTAAGTAGTCCATCAGAGTGATAAAAAACTCACTGCTTCCTAGAATACCAAGAATTGCTTTGATATAAAGCGAGCCCTTTGTAAACGCATTGGCAGCCTACCGCTGGCTGTACTAATTAAGAAAACTTTGAGGGCGTCGGCACAACAAATCATCAAAGTTTTATTGCAAGGATTGTCCTTGAGGATACATTTATTTATTATATAAACAGGAAACATTCATTTACTAAGCGTCAGTTCAAGTTCATCCGTGCACTTGAATGCCTGAAGATGCCGAAAGGCGAAACCCGGGTCGTTAGTGACAAAATCTGTGAGAATGTACATAGTTTGAACGATTCAAATTTAATATTGAAATTCCACCAAGCACCTTCAGTCGAAATCTTAAATTAAAAGATCAATAAGGAAAAAATGTGTTTTAGAATTAATTCAGTTGCTTCACTTATGTTATACATAATAGACAATAATTTTGGTTATTTTGTAGGGAATCAACACACTCCAGACTACTATGACTTGAAAGACGGGGGGTGGCTGGGAGCAACTCAAGCTGTGCATCAAATTGGTGATCAGGTCGCTGTGAGTGAATGGTTTATTTCCGTCTATGAACAATTTTAACATTAGATATATTAGTGAAATGTCAGTAAACTTCACGGAAGGTATAAGGTAAAGCACCCTTTGTGCACATCTTATAAAATTTTCCCAAGTTATAATTTTGAATTAGAAAAAAAGAAAATGAAAATAAAAGATTTATACAGTCTTAATAGTTTTTTGGAATGTAAGTTATTCTTGCTACAAGTTATACACATAATGCTATTTCTACACGGCATATTTCCATGTATACCTTCCAATACAGCACTGGTTATAGTTATATAGCCACAACAGCTGTAAGTATAGTTACTATACTTGGTGTAATTGTTACTAAGGATATGTTTGTACAGGAAATTGGTTTGCTGTTGTTGCCCTTAACAAAAATTATTCAAAAAACTTGAAATAGCTATAATATAATATGCGGCTATACTAACATATAATACACAAGAGGTCCCCAAACTTTTTGGTCTAAGGGCTTCACAGCTATTCCACATCGTTGGACAGGTCTTGATCTAGTCTACTGTACCAATATACTGTAACTTTTTGCATACTACTTACCGTAGCTACATATTTTTTTTACGATCTCTAACGAAGGTACTTGATTAAATTTTAGCATCAAATTTCAATCGTTCAAGCTCCAGTTTATATTCATTCATGCACTTTAATGCCGAAAGGCGAAACCTAGGATGTATTATATTGTACGTATGTGCTATTCACATTCCTCCCCATACATCCAGTCATCCCGTGTAAACGGAATATAAGCAAACTTCAAAACCTTGTCTGTGACGAAATCGAGTCAAACGATTGCTATTGTCATAGTGACCACGAATGTATCAAAATGTGCATGAACTTGAAAGTGTGTGTGTGTACTTATTTAGTAAACTATAGTTGTCACCAACAAAGTTTCCTATGACGTGATGGAATTTTACAGGTGTGCGCACCGAAATGGAAGAGTCAAGAGAACATAGTGGAATGGGGAATGCAAGGTGCGTGCTACACCGCCAGGGCGTCAGATCTTCAAGGACAATCCTGGTCAAAACACTTACCGTTATTAGGTATTATTGAACATTATTACCCTGGGCTTGCCAATGATAATGCCAATGCACCAAATATTTTAAAATTGAAAGCGGTGATGGATTACCCCATAAACGCTGGAGGCGTGCGCTTGAGGCCTCTGAATCTTAGAGGCTTTAATAATGGCATATATTATATAAAGCCCATATAATATTTTTATTAGATTTTCACTGAACATATTGCAATAAGAACTACTCAAACATTGATTGAAGTAATATTTTAATGTATACTTTTTTTAACAGGTGATCAAAAATACGCTCATCCATCATGGAAAGGGAAAAGCATATATGATTACTTTTTTGGTCAAGCGGGAGTTTCTGCTTACTTCCCTCAAGATCAGGTAAATACTAGTTAATAGATTGTGTTTGTATTCACTTTTAGGGCTTTGCTCTATTCGGATGGGTAATCGAGGTCAACATCCTCGATTAGAAAAATTTATACATCAAAAGGCATGCGTGTCTGTGTTGTTTTCATTTTTCCCCACCCAGCCATGGGCTGCTAATATGTTAATAAGGGGCTCGCTTAATCTGAGTGTCGTTTGTGGTGTTCCTGGGAAGGAGCAGAGTTTTGTATTACTCTTGTACAATTATGCGCAATAATTATTAAGGTGGTTGAATATTACTTAATATATTATTTAATAATACTAAATTTAGTGTAAATAATTAAAATTGACAGCTACAAAATTAACTTACCCACCTCAGATTGCAAGAGTGAAGAGTTGTAAGATTGAAGCAAAAATAAGTATTCTATTCACTCCGATTTCATTGTAAACCTTTATGCTTCAACTGTTGTAAATATATTACTTGCAAATATTAGAAATTAACAAGGGGCTCGTGTGATCCCTTCCGAGCCCCTTTCAGCACAGTTATTAGTTTTTATCATTTAATTTTGTATGTTAAAAATATATGTATGTATTATGTACATTTTTTTATTTTAATTATATTTGTCACGTGCATGGTGAGTTGGCGTCAGCTGTAATGCCATGTACTGTCCTCATTTCAAGCAATAAACAACAATTACTTTTTAAGGAATTCGGTGGCAAACCGTTAGTCGAGCTTGTTCTTGGTGCTCCAGGAGTCTTGAACTGGAGAGGATCCACTGTCTCGATGACTCAACACTCTCTGCCGGGAAGTGTCAGCAAGAGAGAGGCGAGCTTTTTTAATCCGTGAGAAAATTTTAAACTGAATTCCAGGCATTTTTTAAGGTATTAATTGAGGGGCTTGATCCTACTAACTTTTTGAAGGTCAAAGAGTTGAGCCCTCAAGCCGGATGCACAGGTCAACGAAGGTTGTTGGGTTTAAATTTATACTTTTTATTTGATGTCAATTTTATTTTTATATATCGACTGTGGAAAGGAAAAAGGATGTAACCCATAGTTTTTTCAAAACAGCTTTTTTTCGATAATTACAATCTATCAAACTTGATACACGTTCTATGAAAAGGATTCAAGCTGCAAATGCCGAATTAGTATCCAAATTTAGCTTTTAAGTTTGAAAAAGATGACCAAAAACCAAGAAAAAAGACTGAAATAAAGGTTTTTCCTAGACAATTTCTTTAATTAATATTAGGTTATGTCAATTAAGCACCACCTTAGAAGTCTCCGTGCACTATAATTTGCATATGGCCTAAAATCATCAAAACACGTTTTTTGCGCCTCCTGTAAAATTTGATATGTGTGGGTTACGTCCTTTTTCCTTTCCACAGTTGATATGTCTTGATTCAATGACCCATATATTTTTAATTCAGTTTTTAATAACTATTCTTATTTTGTGTAGAATTTTAACGCTTTTATGTTATTCGAATAACAGATTCTCCAAAATTTATTGCGCCTGAAGCCTCTTGAGTGCGTAATCCGCTACTTTCTTGATTATAAAACTACATCTCTGTTGATTTTCAACTCTGAGAGAGCAGCATCACACATATTTTTATATTCAAATAAATAACATATACAATATAATAGAAGTTTGATAATTACTGGTTATATAAAACTGAAATCAGGAATTTTAATTAGCCAATAATGGGAATTATTACAATGGCTGCAATTTAAGTTATCGATGAATCTTTTTTGAATATATTTGATGTGAATTGTAGAAGTGAAATGGATTCCGGAGTTTACGATTCAATTATCGTTCCTCACATGATCGGAATCAAAGATATCACAGACGCGGACTATTTTGGGTACAGCGTCACTTCTGGAAGATTTTTTTCAAGTGAAGAACTGTTACATGTCGCATCAGCACCAAGGGGAAATGGATACAAAGGAAAGGTATCTATTCTAGTTCATTAACAATTTAGCGCTCTACCGGAACTTAAGGTTTTTCACATTTTCAGTTATCGATTACTTTTCAGTCTAGATAACTAGTCTTCTGTTACATATTTATCGTATGGCACAATTGAATTGAAGTGGCTGAAATGAGTGAAATGACGAAGAGCTGTTTTGTTTATTGCTGGGTTTGTTTATTGGGTGATGCAAATACCAGACTGGTCCCTCATTTTTCTGTAAAAATGAGCATGCGTGCTTTTAAAAATGTAGTTCTGAGTAATAAAGAAATCATTTTTCAAGAAGTTTTCAATAAATAATATGAATTCACAAATGTAAATGGGGCATATTCAATGATAGACGGCTAGTTGTGAGGGAACTCGATTATGGAGATTTGGGCATCTGAAGTAAGGAAATCGTGGTAACAATAGGGCAACCACATTTCTATTGTTACAACTTGTATCTTGCTGTATCTGTTTAAGCCAGATAACAAGGAAATAGTATAACACAATTTCATTAAAAAATCATTACAACACACAGTAATGAGGGGGTAAATAAACACACTTTTTTTAGAATCTTCATAAGAAAATTAGGGAAAATCTCTTTTCTATACAAAAAGTAGACAATGTAATTATTTAATCAGCATTTCATGCATTAGCACCGTTAAGTTTATAGAAAAAAGCTCTCAAAGCAAGACTACATACATTTTTTTACATTTTGTGGAGGCATCTTAATGGAAGTGGTTATACGATAACTAATTTTTATTCAGTTGGTAAACCTTTCTATTATGCAGAAAGTAAAGATAGAAAGAGGATTAGTGGATAATTAATTGATCTCGCTACGTCCCTTATGCGAAGAACACGACTATGATCACTCGGTTTCGAATCGAATGTCAAATGACAACCAGTATTCAACAACATGTTTTCACATATGTCAATCGATGACGATCAGTCTAAAACAAGACTGATCACACCTTCACAGGACAGTGACCGAGTGTGTGAAAGTGTATTTCAAATGTCCGCAAACCGATTTCGAAAAGATGATCATGTTTGAAATATCTCAGGAAATGAATAATGAAGTTTCTTTTTGCAGGTGATGTTGTATGAGTTTCCATTCGAGACTCGCGGTGCACTTCGCATACGATACGTGCTGAGCGGAATTGAATTCGGTGGGTATTTCGGAGCATCCTTGGCTGCGGCAGACCTCAACGGAGACGGTCTGGACGATCTCGCGGTGGCTGCACCTCAACTTTCTAAGCCGAGAGTTTACGTATTCCTCGGCAGCGCCAAGGTTTTTCACAAATGAAAACATAAAAGACCATCAGTTTTATTTTCAAATCACATTTTGACAATTTTTAAATTAACTTTTGTTTTCATTCTAGAAGGCTTTAGAGGTACCTCAGAATGCTCCTCAATATCTTGAAGCCGGAACCGGTCTAGGAGACGATTCTCAATTCGGAGCGGCGTTGGCCGTAGCTGATTTAGATCAAGACGGCTACAGTGGTATATTATTTTTATATTAATATATCTCATTCTAATATGTAGTATGCTTTTTACATCTTTGGGATTGAGCAATCATGTAGTGACTTGTATTCAGATAAACTATCTTATAATAAAATATTGATAACATTAACACAATGTCAATTCTTCATTTTTGATGTTATCATAATATAAATGTATCCTTAAAACATCATTGAGGAGATTTGATCTTCGGTATGCTGCTACAAAAATATGCATGCAATTACTATTTTTATCGCCAGAAAAATTTATGTGAAATTGGTAAATGGTAAAAAAATGATAGTTTGCTTTTATTGAGAGGGGACTGAATAGCAAAATACACTGCTCAAGCTGATTTACGATAACTGAAAGATTTCTCATGTTTGCCAGCTACCGGTGACCCCCGTGGCCATCATAGTACAAACATATTTACTAAGCAGATAACGGGAGGGTGACTTGCATCCAGATTTTCAATTTGATGGCATACAATTGCTAAATTTCAGATGTTTTGGTCGGTGCTCCCGGAGCAGGGATAGACGGCGGCGGTGCACTAGTCGTCTTCCGCGGAGGACCGTCGGGTGTGATTTCTGATAAGCCCTCCCAAGTCATTTTCGCCAGAGATGTGACGCCTACGATTAATGTAGTAGGTTTCGGCGGGTCAATATCTCCACCCATCGATGTTGACGGGAACAACTACCCCGGTAAGTCTTTTATTTTGACCTAATCCAATAATAATAGCTCGATTGTGCTATTGTAATGACCGCTATCTCCTAGCAATACGTATAGGTAACAATTTCACTTATCAATTTATTCCAACTCGTAGAAAACAATGAAGACAATGATTGTTCCTTCACGCAAATTGGTGGTTGTAATCTGTATGCTATTTTTTACGAAAGGAAACATTCAATCTTACTTTAAATACTCATCACCAAAATTAATTCAGTAACAAGTTGGCAGATATAAGAAAGGGAGGAAAGAGAGGTCAAAGAGAGGCTCTGCGATTCCGGCCTCCGCAAATTCAAATCTCAGCACAGACAAACTCGTAAATTGTTTTATGGATTTATGTCGAGGCCGTGGATGTCTGTGATTTCTGAAATTCTATCCCACCTGCCCAATCATAAAAACGGCTTTCAGTGTGAATAGTAATTGTTCATAATATTCGATAATTGTTAACTATTGGTGCTGTGTTACTCCTATCATTTAACCCTTATTCTAATGATAAATCGAATGACTTAAGAAAAAACAGTAGAACACCTTCTGTTCCTTTGTTAAGAGTCTGTATGTCCAGATAAATACTAAGAAAATAATAAAACACTCTTTGAATTCCACTTTTATTCAATACGATCAGTACTAGAGAATCCAATCCCGGGATCCCGTACAGTTTTCGATACATTTCAATCCCGGGATTAGAAGACATAATCCCGAAACTTCGAGATTGATTTTAAAACAGAAACGTGTTGGTTTTCAAGTCGGCAGTTCAAGCATATGCAATAAACGATGCCCAATTTTATTACTAAGACTTTATCTTTGCGATAAGAGCGAGTCGCAGCCGAAAAGGTAACTTGATGCCAATTATTAAATTTCTACAATGCATAATGCATTGTAGAAACGCACGTGTACTGTATTTGAATGCATTTGTCGACAATATTTATTGTTTGTTATTATAAAGCTTCATATTTCGATATTTTTTCAATTTATTTTTCGCTTTGTTCTCTACATCAATGAATGTTACCAGATATTAATAGTGTTTGTTTTGCGGAATTTATTGTTCATAAACATTCATTTTGTACCGTAAAACGAAGCTTTTGATTAAATGGCGAAACAATCGATGCTTTGGTACTCTGGGAATATTTTAATATTTAAATGACGTCTATTTACTTCAATAAAACTATTAAGAATGTATGTATATAAACAACAATTTTATAAATCTTCATTCTTGCAGTCTGAAGTAGGTAATTGCTTTTTTCAGCTATCGAAATTAACCATTTTAAGTTATATTTCGTATTCTTGCATATTAAGTTAGTTTAATAATGATTTCGCTTATTTTTTACGAGTAATTAAAAAATCCACTCATTCACCTCTACATCGCAAATAACTGAGATTAAGAGAGCTTTTTGGTAACGTATTGGCAGCTTACAGCTGGTAATATAATGTAGAATAATTTTTAAAATTTATTTTTCATCAATATTATCATTTTTTATTTTTTTAAAAAATGTACCGAAATCCCGGGATCAATATTTTGGCTCGGGATTGGATTCCCTAATCAGGACTGTTGTCGGTTATGATGAGCATTTTGCATTAGTTGAAATAAGTAAAAAATTGAAAGGTTACTCGATGGAATAATCAATCAACAATCATTCTGAAAATGTAAGAAAATTTCAATATGCAACCGTTAAAAAACTGAGTGGATAGAATCAGTCTAAATTAATATTATTCCTTATCACTGAAAAAAAAATATATATATTACAAAATTGTCTATGGCTGTCTGATTTGTAATTGTAACATGTTTTGCATTCAGATGTAGCCATCGGTGCATATTTGAGCGGGCACGTTATATTTTTGAGGAGCAGAGCTCACGCCCAATTGACCGCATTGGTGACGGGACCCGAACAGCTTCTGAGAAACACCACATCTTTCGATATCAATGTATGCATGCTGTACTCGCCTCTAAAACATCAGGTGAAATCTACCATCGGTCAGTGACAATTCTTGGTTTTAAATTTATTTATTATTATTATTTAACTATGAATAATAAATCAATGACATATATTTCCTTTGTAAGGAATAGTTGCAAGGAAGGTCCATAATTATTTTAATCGATTACAGTTGTCGAGAGAACGCTGGCTGTGGATAGAGCACAAAAACGCGCCTTTCTCGGTGAAGACTCTCGAGATTCATCACTCTACATCAATAAAATTACACTTCCACTTGCAGAGGAAAAGTGTGAAACGCTCAAAATTAATGTTGTGGTAAAAATCTTTTTATAGTCCTTTTATGGTATCGTCGGGTCCGCAGTGCAGCGGTCAACGACGTTGACATGGATGATGGATCTCACAGGTCCAGGTCCTAGAACATTTTTTTCAATTGATTGATGTTCGGAGGCATGGGTGTTTGTGATCTTTACAAATTCCCTCTCACCCTTCCAATCCTAAAAAAATAGCACCAGAGCGATTAGCCAAACGCTAGTTTTGTCCAAGCCCTATTCTGTCTATCCCTACTCTCTTTGAAAAAAAAAGATGTTGAGAAACAGAGTAACTTAAAAGTAAAAGTATGTAAAAACTTCTGTTGAGAATGAATAATAATTTAGAAGGCTTTCACATGACATAAAACTTATGATCTTATGTTGCACTTTTCAATTCCAGAGAGATATTCAGAACTTCTTTGACCCCATTGAAATAACTTTAAACGTGACTGTTTATGCAAACAGCAATGCCAGTGAACCTATAACCGTCACAGGTGAAAATGTAAAAGGTAATTATCCACTAGCACGCCAACGACTCTCCGGTGCGTTGAGCTCTTACTGACTCCTTACGCCATTTATGCGTCAGTACGTCGCAATGTTTTCACACAGAAAATAAATATTTTTTCGATATCGAAAAATTATTGTGCTAGTTGTATTTATTAATGAACCCAATAATGGCGAACAGATTATCTTCCATATAATTTATCTATATAATTTTTAAATAAATTCAACAGATGTTGCAAGGGCTCCCTATGGGTCTTTTTATACGGCATATTTTTCACAATGCCTTTTAAAAATACTGAAACTAATTTATTGGGGAATTTTATGAACAGGCATCGGGGTTGTCAAACGTATATATTTTACTATTTTCAAAATTTAATTATAATAAATATATATATTATATATACACACATTGGGACAACCCTGAACAAACAACTGAGGGTATTACTTGTAAACACGGCTTATTTCAAAATGGTTAATGAAACTTGAATTTCCTTTTGAAAAGGAATGTACATACATTTTAAAAGTATTTTTAGTTTTACATTACTTTGGAATGATATTTCGGATGTTGTCAAGCCATGTTTGAGACTGATTTCTAAAAATACTTTCAAAAATTATTTTTATCTACTAAATTATATTCATGGTTCATGTTTCAACAACTTCGGAATGAGCCAGGTTTACAAGTAATACCCTCAATTAATAGTTAAGGGTGAGTTTTCGTTAGATATACATAATAAGGACTAAAAATGAATATTTATTTAATTCACACAATTTCAAATGGTTCTAAAGCTGTTGACGTGTAGGACTAGATCTAATATTTCACGTCAGCGGGTAAATGGTTAAATGGTAAGTGTACACATTTTTATTCCTCTGTTATTTGGTAAATAATCATTTTTAGTCATTAAATTTGAACTATTCAAATTTAATATTGAAATTCCACCAAGCACCTTCAGTCGAAATCTTAAATTATATTTTTAGTCATATTTAATCATAATTATTTTTAGATGTACAAGGTTTTGACAAAGAACAGCCGGTGGCAGCGCCCGCTGACTCCATCCTGAGTTTACCCTTCGCGACCGAGTGCGGAGCCGACGAAGTCTGCGATGCCGATCTAAGAGTCGAAGCATCCTTTCCTGACATAGGGTGAGCGGGTCTCGTCTTTCTTTTCCAAGGTTTATATCTCAGTGGTTTTAAAAAAATTACCATTTACGCAAATAATAAAGAAAATTAAATAGTCTGATGAACAGTGAAAATATGTAAATCTTAAAGATAAAATCATTATAAAACAGTATATTTTTATCACAAATCATTAAAACTCTCGTCAGACAAATTAAATATTTTGTAGTGGTTTCATTAAAAAAATAAATTATAAATAAATAACCAAACTTAACATCACATTCAGATGCAATGTCCCTGAAGTCTGTACGAGGTATCTGGAATCAGGCCTAACTTGCGCATACTACAAGTGATAGAGAAAAGGTTTATAATTTTTATAAGGCTAGAAATATTAAAGCAAAAATCAAATTTATCAAATTGCATTATAAACCAACAGGAGTACCGGATTCGTTTTGGGGTCTTCCGAGAGTGTACGGTTACAAATCAGACTGTGGAATGTGGGAGAACCGGCATACTTGGTCCGTGTTCATGTAAAAATACCACTACCTGCTGCGGCGGCAATATTACCACCCGCTTGCCAGACCGAGTCGCCGCAAGATCTCATTTGTAATATTGACATTGCCCTGCATACGATGGTTGTCAAGGTATTTCAATTCAATTTCAAATAAAATATTTTCTTTTGTTTCATTCATAGGCTTTTCAATCTCTCCACTTAGAAACAAAATAAAAAAATGGATATTATTCAGCCACTGAACCTCTCCGCATTTTGAGAGTGTAAGGATAAAAGGATAAAGCTAGTTACAGGACTAGTAGTTTACCTAATCTCATCTATGTCATTTTTTTAGGATCAAATGGGCTCAGTTTTTGAATGAATATAATAATGTATTTTAAAAATATACAGGTGTTGTCGCATTGAGAGAGTGTGTGTGTTATGTTGTACTGTACTTTGAATACCTTTGGGATTGCAGACAGACATATAAATTAATGATATTTTCATTATTTTAACTCGGTTCCTAAGATTTATGAAATATTATTGCAGACCATATCCCTGGAGATAGACGTGCGAAACGTGAAAGGGAGTCATCTTCACTTCTCGGTGGAAGCTTTGACCAAGAGTTTAGAAGTCTCTCCTGAAAACAACATTTTTTACTTGACACTTCCGCTGGTCGTCGATGCTAAATTGCAAATTGTCGGGTCAGTATATGATCCACTCAAGAATGATGAAAGATAAAAGAAAAAAGCTCAGGCCCAAATCTCTTATACAATCATATGCAAGAATTATTAAAGCTATCGAATGTTTAAATATATACTTACATTATGTAACAATGTACTATTTAATAAAAATAATTAAAAAATGTATTTAACTTCTCTAGTTTTAAAGAGTGAAGAGTTCTAAGATTGACACTGATATAGGTGATATAGGCACTACTAAATATACATCACTGCATTCTAAGATTTGATTATAATGCAAATGTATACATTATATTACGCATTGGTCTGAGAATATTGTTTTTTTAATTTAACAAGGTGCTCGCACAAGCCCCTATGAGCCCACTCCAGCTCATTCCTGCAATTACACCTTATTCTCTTTCTATAGACATTTTTTCACATGCAGTTTAAATTGCAATTAAATTTCCATTCAATAGAATTTTACAGAAACATTGACAGAAAAACACTGAATTGCTATACTTTTAATATTTAATAAGGTAGAATAACAAGGTTCTAATTCATCAAAAATATGAATTATTAATAAAATACCATTATCTTTCAGAAAGTCTATGAAGGATACATACTCATATCAGCAAGTGGATGAAAACCGTTCACATGAACTCGTACGATTTGAGCACATATTTGAAGTTCAAAAGTCAGGAGCCAGCCCTGTCGACGACGTGATGATATCCGTTAAGATACCGCATAAATATTCGAGTGGCAACCGTCAGTTCGTGTTCACCCAACTCTACCGACCAGAAGGTTATCAATCTGGCCAAGCATTCAGCTGCGACGACACTGATATAGTTTACCTTACCGCTGAAATCAGAGAGGACGGCTCTATGCAGAATCTTACAGTAAAAGACAAAATTAAGAAAGCGAAGAGATCACACTTCGAAAACTTCCCACCGGTCGAAGGATACCAAAGACAGAAGCGTTCGGTTTCCGGGGAAGGCGTCGCCGGTTCTACGGACGTTGATGATAGTTTTGTCAATACATTCGATCAAGACACAAAGGAGTTGCCGGCGAATAGAACCTTCCGGATAAATTGTGAAGCGGACGGCATCTTGTGTCACGAGCTGCAATGCTTAATCGGCGCTTTCCGGAAATCGCAAACTGTCGCCAGACTTCTCATCACGATGCAAATTAACGTTTCCGTCCTGCGAGGTCAGCGCTGCCTTATTTTATAAAAATTAACTGTACAATTTGGGTAGCAAAAATTATTTGATATTTTTTTTTTCCAGATACAATAATGGGGGATAAAGATATAGTAGTGCTGCAATCTCAAGGTCTGGCTGAAACGACGGGACCGAACTCGATCGGCGTCATCAACGCGAAAACGGTGAGAGTCAATTCGGTCTTCGTCAGCACGCCGCCGGAGGTTCACGTGGATCGTTGGGTCATCGCCATATCTCTCATCGTCGGAATGTTGCTGTTTTTGTTGGCGACCATGGGCCTCGTCAAGGCGAGTGTGATAATAAATAATATAATATCGTAGACTCCAATTTAACCAAAGCAATTGAAATCAAACTCTTTGCTAATCCATAATCTGATTAATCTTAACATAAAAAGTACAAAAACATCAAATCTTCCACAGTGTTTCAACGTTAGAATAATGATGAGCATAATATAAGATGTCTGAAGAACACAGATTCAGTATATATATATATATAGAGAACATAAATGACTTAATTTTAAATAGAAAGGAGTTTCATCCATTTAATGGTAAAAGTTTGACAATGGATAGCTTAGAATTCTTGGAAATCAGTTTAAAAAGTGTTTTTATTTTATTTTCTCAAATGTCCTGATCCAAACATGATTTTCGCTATATGTTGTTTTGGTTATCTATTCCAGGCGGGATTTTTCCAGCGCAAGATTAAAGCTGAATTGGATGCCATGAAAGAAGCAGCGGTGAGAGAACTATATATTTTCATTGACGTTTTCAAACATACTCTGCATCTAGTATTCGGTTGAATACAGACATGTTTTCTTTTTAGTAAAATAGACACAAATAGAAATTATAGTAAAAACAAATAAAAAAATTTGAGCAATGAAACTTAAGCAGTGAGTTAAGTTTAGTACAAAATTAAATTTGATAACTTTTAAATTAATTATCTAATAATTCTGTGATTGTGATTATAAAAACGCAAGCTATGTTGAAGTCTGATTGCTGTCGATTATTGGCATAGGAAATTTATTCCATAAATGCTCGGTCTGAAATATATTTTAAAGGGATACAAGTGTATTAAGCAATTAATTATTCAAATTCCCTCATCTTCAAAATATCTATTTTGTTTCATTGGATGTTTCAGCATTTCAACAAAATTTGGAAGAATTTTTGCATCAAATTCTGTGTTTTTTGACTCAAAAAATCTAGTAGAAATGTTTTACATGTTCACCGCCAAGCAATCTGCTAGTAAAAAAATGTTTCATTAAGATACATATCAAGATGATGAATAATTCTACGATGAGGGCTAAAGAGACAGCAAAATGATGCTTGACAATTTTAGGAAACAGAAATGACAACGAGTGATAGCAGTGTAAATAGTATCAAATTTGCCAGGCGCCATATCAGCAATAAAGGTGTTCAAGAACTAAACTCAAAATGCTGATAATATCAAAATGATAGATAGTGTCTCTAGAAAAATTTCCAAACTGTCAAACTGAGAAGCGGTTCAAATAAATGTTCAAACGTGCTGAAATTATCTCAATAAAATACTTTATCTGTTCAATTTATTTATCGTAAAATATCATTACCCTTTCAGGCCACTCAACAGTGTGAAGATACAAATGCTGAATGGGTGGAAGATGGCGCCAAAGATATGGAGATTGATCTTATTTTAGATACATAATTCTATAGTTAATTTAACATCCAATTAATATAACACTATTATGGAGTACTGCATTTTGTGGATTTTTTAAACTATTTTATCTATGTTTTGTTTTACTTATTAAACTGAATTAAATACATACACACTTTATTTATTTTGCATAAATCATGAATTTTTGTGTTTTATTTTAATGTGATTATGCCTATGAATCTGAATTGTAGCCTATAGGACCAAATTCAGATATGTCCATTGTTCAGAAATGTGAAAATGCCATAAACCTTATTCAAATCTAAATTTACGTCTGAACCAAATTACAAACACTAAATCTTGTAAACATGTTTTATGCGAACATTTTGAAATCGCAATAATGTAAACCTTAAATACGTGCTGTTGATGCATATAAAACTAAATTTAAAAGAAATTTTTATATTTAAATAATCATTGCAGGTTGGCAATTTTGCGTAAAAACCTCAATTTATATAGTTTGGATGTTGTCAATCGCTGGCAAGGATCATGTAAACGATGCCTAATTCATTTATCGTGTGTCCAGAATAAGACTGAAGAACAAAGCTGCCCCCTTTTAAAAACAAAATATAATAAATTTTAGGGATTTAATTTAAGCTATCATCATATCACATGAAAATATCCTCCAATAATAAGGTAAACAGTCACAACCTTGCATTAATTTTAGTCCATTCATCTGAAACATTAAGTGAATAAGATAAAACAAATAATATTGAGGCTTGCCATAATTAATTGGAATTTATCTACAGTGCCTAAAATATTATAAATACATTTCTTTCAATATTTATTTTGACTGAAACCAGTGTTATCAAAACTGCAAAAACTATTTTTTTACTGTTTCTGTTCTCTATTTAAATTATCATGAACAGATTTTGTTTTAAAATTAATTTAAATATAAGCACCAAATAAAATAATATCTGGAAAACAACAGGAATGTATATTGTAATTAAATTTATTATCTATTCAACCTAAAATGGTTAAATATATTGTTAATTATATTCTTATTTAAAAGAAATAACAATAATATATATCTAAAAAAATGATGAATATTTCTTTACCTGTCATTATTTTTTATTATTATAACATGAAATAAATTATATTTTAGTTTACAGGATTCTTTTTTTGAACGAAAGAAAATTGAGCATCTTTTTTTTCAAAATAGACCAAACTAAAAATTAAAGTTTTTTAAAAGAACAATATGTATTTTACATGTCAAATTTCAGTTTAATGTAGTTTTAAGGGCTAGTTAAATTATTCAGCGACAAAATCTCAGTGATGACCAGTTTGGAAAAAAAAAAGAATTATGATAAATCAACATCCTCAATCGACGGCAGCTCTTCGAAAACTTCACGAACATATTCCATCGACAGTCCAGCAGGAAACTTGAAGATTTACACTATAGCGTATGACGCTGTCTCGAGCGATTCCTCCGAACCGAAGATGATCAATCGTAATAATTGCATACAGAAGACTTTTTGCGTCAGGCCTGTGATCGACGACGACACATATCTGGAACGGCTTTCGGAAGCGGCATCTCCTCTGCCGAACGAAACTAAAAAAAAATTCTACTCATTGAAATCGAAGCGTGATCTTCCGATACCGGATTGTGACAGTTTTCTCATTGCGGATTCGGAAAAGAAAAATATTTTCATTCTAGATAGCGGTAAGACTTTCAAGATACCTGTGAATATCAGCGGTCGATTTAAAATAATGGATACCCCGTCCAGTCTTCATATAAAAATTCGTAAACAACAAACGACCGATGGCAACGCGCTTCAAAATCAGGATTCATTCGTTAAAACTGAAAAAGCGGCAAAGAAAAATATAGATAAAAAAAAAGCGATGGCCGTGCGTGTGGGAAAACCCCGATGGAACTCGTCCATAACCCCAAGTAACACCTCAAAAGAAAACACACTGAGATCGTCGACGCTTAAAATAACAGGAGACAAATCGAAATCAGCCGATTTAGGACAAAATGAAAAAGAGAAACAAAAATTTTCAGATGGGCCAAATTTAAGCAAATCTGGTTGGTTTCAGCCACAACAAATAGGAAAGAGTTAAGAAGAAGTTTTCTAAAGTAATAGTAAAGTTGTTTTGCCAATGATATATGTAGAATTAAAATGTACGTCTGTGATATTTATTTATTAAATTATGTATAGTGCAATCTCACGAGAAACTGTTTCCCGCCGTTTCACCCTTAATGTCCTGATAGACAATACTTAATATGATAAAGACTACTTGGGCAGATACCGCAATGACCTATTGAATCTCTATCTTCCGAGGGTACTCCACGTTGTATCTGTCATCCTTCACAGATTTCCGACCTTTCCTCGGTGTACTTGGCGTAAGATAAAACACTTTCAAATGATCACCAGGAAATGTCTTAGCAGCCACTCAAGAATCGTTTACTATGCTCCAAAGTGTGCTGAAATAAAGACAGTTTTTATTTGGAAAGCTTATGAGATCTAGTTGCTCTCCGAATGACACCGCAATCGTATTGCATTTAATAATTAGTAACATTGCATCCTCGATGCAATGCTGCTCTGATGTATTTTTTTTGATCTTCTTATGGAGCTGTTTTACTTTCTTTTAAGGATAGAAAGGTGCAACTTGGACAGGTTTACTAGCTCATCACTCTGGCTACGCCCAAATGGGTGGAAATTAATTTCATACATCACAGACATTCATGTATTGCAATGTGGTGAATGCAAACCACACAATATTGAAAAATAATATTTTGAAAACGCTGTGATTCGAGTCTGTGGCAATCGAAAAGCACGACGTGGAGCATCTAGTTGACCCCGAAGACCATCAACTCTAATGCCTTAAGTTTTATTTAAATCAAATTTGTTTAATTTCCTCACAAGTTTTTTTACAAAACAGTTCAAACAATACTCAAATTAATTGTTAATTTAACGACGGTTAAGAGAATAATAATTTCGTGATAACTATTTTGGCGTCAGGCCATTATCAGAGCTATTATCAACAGATAAAAAATAACTTTTCTGCGGGTATTCACCATTTGGCAAACTAACAGTTATCCTTGTTGGTATTAAAAATAGAAATGATTCGGAACTGCGAGATAAAAATGTTGGCAGTTTAGTTATAGGATGACCTAACATCCTGCCGTTATGCAATCTATGCCACTCTACAAAACTAACTGAAATAGAACTGATTATATTTTAACCACTCAAACAGTTCTTAGAATTTGAATTGTTTGAATTTTGTACTTTTTTGTACGGATCCGTGCACTTGGAATGCCTGAAGATGCCGAAAGGCGAAACCCGGGTCGTTAGCGACAAAACTCATGGAAAAGTACAAAATTCAAACAATTCAAATTTGATATTGAAATTCCATCAAGCACCCTCAGTCGAAATACTTAATTAGTTCTTAGAAATTCAAATAGCGTTTATAGCACCGAGCACCTGACAGCTGTACTTTTATAGAATTTTTTAAATTAAAGAAAAACCATTCAGGATGTGAAAGGGTTAAGAATCAACATGAAGTAGATGAATTCCACTACTTCCATAGATCATTTCTTTATTAAAAAAAAAATGATTTTATTGCACTCTGTTTAACATTATCATCGAAACTCATCACATTTTTTTGTTACCTTGTCCCTTCCTGATGGAGGATGTCAATCAAAGTATTCCATCACCTTTCATTTTTCAGAGAAAATGAGAATAAATGAGGTGATGAAACGACTAACTGACAGGTAATTAATAGCTTTCTTTATGCTAGTTTTCATGATTGGCTAGATCACGAATGAATGAAAAAATCACACACGTTCAAGCCTACTGATGCGAATTGATAACACTATAAAAATTTCAATGTATGCTAATAGTTAAATTCTGTCTTCAGAGAGTTATATCTGATGAGGATATTGTGGGACCATGTCGAGTAGGGCGGTTGCACATTACCAAATAAGGACAAGAGGTGCGAGCATGGGAACTCCAATCTTAGGGGCCTTAAAATAATATATTTTCTATAAAACCCATGAAATATTTTTAATTCAGTTGTAGTAATTTGAAAAACAGGGCCTTATAATTGAATTGCGTCTGGGGTCTCCCAAATGCTTAATTCGTCACCGAGATAGGGGCCCAGTGCCTGACTGTGAACGACTACAGATATATGCAGTCAGCAACTGCGTCCGCTTTTGTCTCAAGTAACTCAGTTTTGCCGGAACCGATCCCGGAGCAAACGTGTCGCTACTATTCTACAAAGTGACTATTCCTTTTGAAATTTTTCATTTCTGTCTTTACTCTCTATGCAAACTGATGAAAATCTCCTCGTACACCCAAAACAGTAATTCAAATAGATCGTTTTTTGTTTTGTGCTTGCAATTATAATTTCATTCTTTGGTATTTATTCCAGTGGAAGAGGAATTTCATGATATCAATAGTGATGTACGCATTCTGTGAACCGTGACGGTTAATCAACAAAAGTGATAGCAATGCATTGTGCTACTTCATCTTAGCGTATTGTTTTAAAAAAATCCAGTGACACATATTTCTTATCAATGTAATGAAACACATTGTTCAAACATTCGATAAAACAATTGTCCTATGTTGACTGTCAGACGGAATATCGTGGCGAACATGTTCGCAAGCAGGTCAGAGAGGACGATGCGGAGTGGGGCCGCTTTCTTTTTCATGTTGATTTTACGGTCAGCTGCCGGTCAGATCCTGGACACCGATTTTGCTATTATTTTCGAAGACCCTCAGACGAAAACGCCCCCTTACGCTAATCGAAAAACATACTTTGGATATTCACTGGTGCTCTTTTCGAGTCCGAGCTCAACATGGTACGTTTAAACAGTATCGATTATGTAAATATTAGTGAGTATGCTATCGTTCACCGTCATCATCTGTGGCAGGTCACTTCTTTAATAATTCAGTTTTTGTCTCTTCTAGCGGAACTAATCGACTCTGTTAACTTGATATGATAACAATAATTGAAGTATTGAATTAAATATATACTCACAAGTGATGCCAAAGTGAATAATGAATCTTTATTTTCGCTCATCCGAGTCGAAATGATCGATTCGCCTGCCGCTTAGTGATTGAGCGTTTACTATTTACGTGACATGTCACAGGTTGCAAGTGGGTGCCCCGCGCGCTAATCGCACGGAACAAGTGAACATACGAGAACCTGGTGTCGTATACCGATGCAAATTGCCAAAGGGACCGTGTCTCTACTTACCCATTGATTCGATAGGTATGTATAAATGCTGCACAGCTAAATACTCCACATAATCTTCGACTTCTGAAGCTAATTGGATCCTGAAAATAGATACAGAAGGTGAATGTGTGACAGAAGAGCAATGTACTTAAGTAGCAGTTCAAGTTCATCTGTGCAGTTGAACGCCAGCCGATGTTGAAATGTGAAACTCGGGTCATTAGTGACAAAACGTGTGGGAGTGTACAAAATTTGAACAATTAAAAAAAAGGAAACTATTGACTTTCTTTTCCTGATACAGTTCTTCAACTTGTTTTATCTTTTTTAATTGCGCTTCTTGTACTTACACTCCACTGCGATCAAACTATTCAATGGTGATTAAATTACATTCTTGCCTGTCAGTGTCTTAACAATGAGTTCATCCATTAAAAGTACCTGCATCTTTTCCTCTTGTTTTATAACATTTTTAATTCTTTCCTAAGGGAAATGCTGAAAATAGGGAATTTTAAGATATCATGCATCATGAGGCATAATAGTGAATCGTTTGTGAGTATCATTTTGAATTCATGATTATATACAATCTCGCAGTAATATTTAGCTTACATAATATTGATTGTTTACAGATAATGAAAAAACTGACCACTTTTTTGAAATGAAAGACGGAGGATGGTTGGGCGGCAGTCAAGCCGTACACCAAGCCGGGGATGCTGTTGCCGTACGTGATCGTTATTTCATTATTGATTTTATTCAATTTATATGTATACATAGTTGAAAGCTACTCTGGCTTATGGCCTCATCAGAACTATCACTTTTAGGATGTTCACTGTCAATACTTGGTGGAAAGGCATTATATTCAATTAATAATTAGTTCCATCAATTTATTTTGTTACCCCCTAATAGTTTTATTTTGCTTTGTATAAATAGCTTTGTTAGGGTTTTTTCCACCGAGTAATTGTCAATAAAATCAATACTTATTTTACATTTTGATAAAATTGTAAAATTCAATTAAATTTTTTTAGCATTATAGAAATCAGATGAAATCAACTCAATAAGCATTTTTATGTCACTCAAAATCAACTCGAGGCAAAAAGACATCACAACCAAGTACGTGTTCGAGATCTCAAATATCAAGGTGAAATCTGTAAATCTGTCAATAAAGTGAATCTAAGCTCAGTATTTCCGGGTCCATGGCACAGTGGTCAACTTTGTTTGCCTTCTTGATGGATCTCACGGGTTCGAATCGCATTCAGCATTTTTATTTTTTCAATAAATTTTTCGATTTTTGTCCGAAAGAATGCTTGGGATGTGATGTCATGAAAAATTCCCTCCCCCTCAACGTTCCAATCCTGATATACAGGGTGTGGCGAGAGTGATTAGCCAACCTGCCCTGTCCTGCTTTATCCTTTCTCTCCCTACTATTCTCTTTGAAAAGAGGTTGAACGAGGAAAAAAAACACTTAGGTAAATCTGTCTCAGCTAGACTTCGGAGGCCGACAACACTCTATTTTGTGTGACATTATACTGTCAATGTTGGTGTTGAAATGTGAACGTTACTTTTGCGATCCAATTTTACAGAACCACTATAAAATTGTTTCGCTGTCCATAAGTAGAATAAGACAAACACTAATCTTGCATTGATAGCGATCTCGCGTGTTTCAGGTGTGCGCACCGCGATGGGTGAATAGGCAGAGACCGACGGATTGGGTGATGACCGGAGCCTGCTACACGTCTCAGGCTTCGGCGCCTTCGGGTAGCCGGTGGGACAAGCACGTGCCCTTGCTGGGTAAATATATGATGTCGCAGGACACCATATAAGTATTGCAATTAATATAACTCATTGGAAATACAGTATATATATATTTAAAGAATGAAACACTTTTGAATTTTAATTTTACATTACTTATCTTAGATTAGGTCTGGTTTCACTCATGGGAAGCAACTGAACGAAACCAGTCCTGATTTAAAATAAATAAGTTGGAATCAGAACAAAAGTATTTTATTTTATGTTTAAGTTTTTTTTTTAATTGTTTATTTTGGCTTGAGCTCAAAAGCACAAAAAAAAATTAGTTTGCATGTATTTTATCTAAATTTGTTAAATGCCTTATCGGGAGCACCAGCATTTTTTGTTCAAGAAGAATATCTTGAATTTATAAATAGGAAAAAGAATGATTTCGAGAGAAAAAAATTACTAGAAATAGTCAATAGAAAATTTGAAACAAGAAAATAAATAAAATAATGGAGCTATTGAGCTCATATATTATATACAAATACCTGAGATAAAAAAATGAAGACTGCATTATATCAAAATTGAATAAGGGAAAAAATTTGTTTTTTCATAGATCGCACTCTCGCTTTTGATATGTTAACTGTAAATTCTCAGTGGAAAGGTATTACATTTATTTATTGAAATAAAACAGTTTTTAATTAAAATTCTATTGTTAGATAATTTATTCTTTAATTTCTGTTTACAAGGATACGAATTGTATTATGACCCGGAAAGAAGTGGAAAAAAGGGAATATTTGACTATGCCATGGGCCAGGCGGGATTTTCAGCGTTTTTCCCGCAGCAAAATGTAAGTGCGATGTAATTTTATGAATTCTATGAATAAAAGGATGCAACTTCATTGCAGTGAAAGTGAGGGTAATAAATGAAGTGAATAGATACAATTCCGACCATATATTGTAGTATCGAAAATAGATCTATCCAAAATTTAATTTGAAGAAACGTTTCATACAAACAAAATTTTGATAATCTTATTTCCTCACATCTCACATTCAATTAGCGATCCCACCAAAATAATTATATATTATGATATTTTTCACACATTAAATTTGCAGATAGCGGCGGATAGTAAATCAGTGCAATTAATTGCGGGGGCCCCGGGCGTTCGCATTTGGAGAGGGTCAGCAGTTTTATTCTCTCTGCAGAATGAATTTTTATCTTTGCTCGAAAGGTGAGGAGTGATTGCGTTGTTTTCAATTTTGTTTTTATTTTTGAGAGTCAATATAAAGGATATTGATTATTTTAATATTACTGGGCGAGTTTGTCCGATCCGGTTCGAGTCCTCGAACGGATACTTGATTTTTAGAATTAAAAAAAGTCATCTGTGATTTTCATATTCCATCCCGCAGACCTTTTGTCGGTCCCAAAAAACTTAACAGAGAGTGTGATTAGTTAGTTATCGCTCCATTCTCGGCGATATTTTCTGCCTCTATAAAAAAAGTCGAGAAATTGTTCCCCATTAAAACAACTTTGACAAAAAGCTACAATGATAAAAAAATCATTTTCATCGTTATCATGATCAATAATTTGGGAGCTTCCAGTTTTAAGTGAAGCCACTTTGATCGAAGTGACAAATGAAAAAATTCTATTTTAAATTATTGTATTCAAACAAAACTTTCAAATTATAGTCACACTATTACCTTAGTGTGGTTTCCATGAAACTCTGAGTACTTCATAATCTATGACTGTTTTCTCCAATCCTTTATGTGCAATAATCCAAAATATATTTTTGTTAATTTAGAAGTACAACAAAATTGGAATCGACACCGGATCCAGTGATAGTCTTGAACTTGGACAAAGCCGGGTTTCATCAAGACGATTACTTTGGTTACAGTACAACAGCGGGAAGATTTTTTTCATCAGAAAGACTTTTATTCGCAGCTTCCGCACCCAGAGGACACTCATATTTCGGAAAGGTCTTTTCCATTATGCTCAATGAATGATAGAATTAATAAATGTTTTGCTGTATTTCATCGATAAGAATTCAAAGAAAGCAATACGCTGGCAAGTGAACGCTACATACAATTTTACAGGTAGTGTTCTTCGAATTCCCAAATAGAACGAGAGGTCCAATGAAGGTGGTCTCTACGTTATACGGCAAAGAATTCGGTAGCTATTTTGGAGCATCGTTGGCGGTAGCCGATCTCTCCGGAGACGGCCTAGATGACCTTCTCGTGACGGCTCCCCATTCTGCGAAGCCGAAAGTTTACATCTTCCTCGGGAGCGACAAGGTCAGACCGGATAAATATTGCTGTATTTTTATTTTATATCATTTACACGCATTCATTGTCTTGCTTTCTGTCAAATGAAAACGACAATAGATGACTATGTAACACACGACATATGCAGGTTAGAGGATATCACGTAAATAAATATATAATACGCCATATTATATTGCAGTCATCTATGACAGCTCCCCAAAATGCCCCGCATTTTCTTCAAGGCGGCCTCAATTTGGGAGACGACTCACAGTTCGGTGCTGCCGTCACCTCTGCAGATCTAGATCAGGATGGCTACAGCGGTATGGTATATAACATTTACTACTTCCCCAAAACATTCAAATGAAGCCATATAATAATTATCAAATATCGCTACAATATATTTGCTCATTGGTAAAAGTGAATTCAGTATCAGAAAAACCAAAGTTTACCGTTACTCATCTTGCAAAACCTCGCCTCCTGCAAACTGGAGTAGCATCGAATCCCATATTCAAGTGCAAAGGCAGTTTTGAACTAATGGCTTACATTTGTACCCAATTCATACACCTGAATACCAATCCAGTACAAATTACTACTTTTAGACATATTGGTGGGCGCCCCGGGAGCCGCTCGCGGATCTGGCGCTCTGCTCATCTTTCGCGGTGGACCTGACGGAGTGAGATCAGAAAAGCCATCGCAGATTATCTTCGCCGAGGACTTATTGCCGGGTGCTCCGTTTTTAAACTTCGGCGCGTCTATATCTCCACCCGTTGATATCGACGATAACGGCTACCCCGGTAATTTTAATAATAATAAGTCTCGATCGTTATACCTCTGTCTTATAATCTATCACTGTTCATAATTTCACATGAATTACGATTTGCCTGTTTTAGATGTGGCAATCGGGGCATACCTCAGTGGACATTCGGTAATTTTACGAAGTATGGCACACGCAAAATTGAAAGCTACCATCGAAGGGCCGGAACAGCTTCAACGGGATGGTCACGTTTCGTTTGCGATCGACGTCTGTTTGCTATACTCAAAACTGCGTCATGCTCCGAATCCTTCTATAGGTCAGAACGGTGTCTCATATGACTCGAGTCAATAATTGAATTTCGTTTACTTCACAATTACAAAATGAAAATACAAATTATTACAATTTTTTCATAATATATTCTAGTAATTGTTTTTTGCCTGTACAGTGATACCTCGAATTGTCATTTTCACATTTTTTTGGCTTAATGTTTCTCAGTATATTTTTTTTTTTTTTTATAATCGCAGAGGTGCTGAGGATTATAGCTGCAGATGAAAAATTTGAACGAGTTCATTTCGAGGAAGGAGATTCTGATTCCTCAGTCGACATTCGGAGAATGAATTTGAGTCTCGATAGAGAAACCTGTCATAAGCTGAATATATTTGTGAAGGTTGGCATTGTGAATTTTTATATTAACAGCAAACTCGCGGTTATCGAAGCTAACGGCGGAGAGGGGTCACGCGGATAATCAGAAGTGTACATTTTTAGTTTGTTTTAAGATATTTAGGTTTCTATAGTAACATAGTAGGCCCCTAATTTTGTCATGTTTAATAATTATTATGTGTGAAAAATAACTGTGATTTAACTTTACTCATATTTAGAGGAGTATTTGAATGATTTTCTAATATCAGATTGAATTTTCCTAAGAGCTATTATGAAGTATGTATCTCGTCGCGACAAATATTTGCGATGAATTGAAATATTTTCAATCTCAGAGAGTTGTATTAGTATTGACAGGTTCCAAAATAACCGAATGACCCGTAATAGTGGTGAATTATTATTTTGTTTATGTTGTTTGAAAAATTACCCGTTGATGGTTATGTATCAATATTTTAATATGATATATTGAAATACTGATTTTGATTTTTCGCCCGGTATCAGTACCAATCAGTCGTATTTTTTTGATATACTTAAACTTTTTTTTGTAATAGCAGTATTGAAATCCCTAGTTCCAAACCTTTATTGAACATAAACTTTTGTTATATAGTAAATATGACTTTCTTACAATCATTAAGCATTTTCATTTGTATACATTTGAAATTTTAAGTGTTATGATTTCATATTTTTGATGGATTAAGTGATAACTTTGTGGAACTTCATTATTAATCTAAAATTAAATTTGATAACTTTGTTATGATTTCAAATTACAATTTTACACACAAGCCTATGTTGATGTGTAAATCAATGTGATCAATGAATACTCCAAGTAAATCCAGTTTTTTTAATAAATCCACACACATATTATTTGGAGTTGACTGTATTTATAATTCATTTTTCAGTAATACTTATCTTACAATGGTACATTTCCACTCTAATATCGATAGAAAGAAGTAAAAATGCTATGTTTTATTTCAGAAAGGAATCCATAACTATTTTGATCCGATTGAAATTTCATTGAATGCTACTCTGTCATATAATCGTAAACAAGGTGAGATTAATTCAGATTTAAGAATTCAAATGTTTGTACAATATTTAAAAAAATCAATAGTTTCATTATGTGTCGGACCAGCAGTTCCCCTCTCACAAATATCCTCTTCGTCTTCCTTATTTTGTTCCACGGAGGCATATGTTTCTTTAATTCTCTCACATTATTCTTACAATTTTAATTTTTAATAAATAAAAACTGGGTATAATCTAAATCGCTGTTTCAAAGTTATGCGGATTTTAAAATTCATGGAAAGTATCCCTACTTTTCCTATGGAAGTCAAGAAACGCATCTACCGCATAAAAAAAGGATTGCCTGAAGAAATAATATTTTTTTAAATACAATGAAAAACCAATAATGATATATCACAGAGACTTTTAAAGACTGTCACCGGTACGCGTGCATGTGAGGATTATCATTTATTGACAATATGCACTCTCTCGAAATCGACAATCATATTCTGATACAGAATCGTGCCGATTAAAGAGCAGTTTTTCATTGGATTTCAGACATCTTCGAATTTGATAAAGGAAATCCAGCAGTATCCGCTGCGGAGAGCCTTCTGCGTATTCCTTTCGCTACGGAGTGCGGCGAAGACAGCATATGCGAGTCCGATCTCTTTGTCGAAGCGGAAGTTCTCGACTCCGGGTGAGCTTTCGATTGTTGACTCCTTTTGTGAAAATATTATGACTCGTAAATAAAATACTGCGGCTGCTCAATTACTCCGGAAGTGATGTGCGTTTATTAAACGCTGCAGCGCACTCTCTCGATTTTCAAAATTAATCGATCATTTAAAAATATCCGTTGTATTTTTACAGTGCGTCTTCGCAAACACTAACATTCTTTCTTTATTTTGTAATAAACATTAAAAGTGATTTATTGCCGATAATAAAAAAAAAACTTTTTTTTACTGATTCCACATTATTTATTATGAATCATCGCAAGCATTATTAACTGATATCAACTATCATCGGTTGATAATTGAATTGACAGTGAACACATTAAAAATGATGATATTGATGTTTGCATAAAGTGTTAATTTTTATCGCGCATTAGTCAATTTGACCCGCTTAGGCATTCACATTCCATACAGAGTGTTTCAACTAGAGTTATTTAGAGACGGCAGTGATAGAAAGATGATTTAACCTTTTTTTGGCACCTTTATATAAATTATTTTAATTTGACAAATGATGATCCAGAGAAGCAAATCGAATTCCAGAACTAAATGCAAAATCATCCATTGTTGTAACAATTTTAATACAGAAATGTTCACTTGATAGGTTTTGCTCCGGCACGCATCTAAAAGATCTAATTGGTGTGACTGATGGAGTTTCGTGGATAGTCAAGTTTCTTTTTGTTCTTAATCAAGCCCTGTCCACGTTGCTAGATATTTCGCAGTTATTTGTTTTTTTATTCAATTTATTTAAAAAATGGATATCTAACGACAGCCAATCAGAAACGAATCACATGCAGTATTTGGTTTATATATAAGATTAACCAATTTTTGATGATAAGCAGATATTGATTTGATAATATCTGCTTATAAAACTGGATAAACTATGCAGCACAATTAAAAGATTAAGATGTAATAATATACTGAAACATGAGTTACAGATTCATCATAAATTACACCAAAGTTAGGTTAGTTAGTGTACATCGAACGTCAAGCTCCTAGTCTAAGAAAGAAATTCTATAAATGACTATTATTTTACCCAGGAGTTCCAGCTTCTTCATCGGCTCCTTGAATGCCATCAAACTACAAGTGAGAGTGAGCAATCAAGGAGAACCGGCACACTTGACTCAAGTCAGAGTCGAGATTCCGTCACCGGCGTCTTTCGCCAGACTGCCGCCGACTTGCCGCTTCGGCTCGACCGGCAGTGTTATCTGCGATGTGGACGTCGCTTTGCATAAGAATATTGTCAAGGTTTATTTTAATTTTATTACTTTCTGATTCACTAAAAATAATCATTTAAGATTTCGACTGAAGGTGCTTGGTGGAATTTCAATATTAAATTTGAATTGTTCAAACTATGTACATTCTCACAAATTTTGTCACTAACGACCCGGGTTTCGCCTTTCGGCATCTTCAGGCATTCAAGTGCACGGATGAACTTGAACTGACGCTTATAAGCGTCAGTTCAAGTTCATCCGTGCACTTGAATGCCTGAAGATGCCGAAAGGCGAAACCCGGGTCGTTAGTGACAAAATTTGTGAGAATGTACATAGTTTGAACGATTCAAATTTAAAAATAATCATATTCAATAAATAATAATAACTAGATCACATGTGCAAGTATTTGCTTCTTCTTTTGCTTAAAATTATTTTTGAAGCTACACATAAAATCTTGGGAGGCCGCGGGTCGAATGTGGCTGTACAGGATTTAAGCTATCACAGTGCGGCCTATTATTATAATATGATCGGTGTGAAAATAATCCCAGAGCGGACAAAGCTGCGCTGTTTTCAATTAAAAATACTGAATATAAACATGAAAATTTGAATCGTTCAAATTATGTACATTCACACAGATTTTGTCGCTAACGACCCGGGTTTTGCCTTTCGGCATCTTCAGGCGTTCAAGTACACGGATGAACTTGAACTGACGCTTAGTAAATGAATGTTTCCTGTTTATATAATAAATAAATGTATCACCAAGCTTAAAGTCCCATAAAGGATAAGCCCATGGAAATGCCCACCGATTTGACTCTGTGATACATTTATTTATTATATAAACACGAAACATTCATTTACTAAGCGTCAGTTCATGTTCATCCGTGTACTTGAACGCCTGAAGATGCCAAAAGACGGGTCGTTAGTGACAAAATCTGTGTGAATGTACATAATTTGAACGATTCAAATTTAATATTGAAATTCCACCAAGCACCTTCAGTCGAAATCTTAAATTATAAACATGAAAGTTTATTTTATCGTTGGTCTTTTACACAGACATTGGTGCTGGAGATTGATGTGCGAGACTTCAGAGACTCGCTGCTTCAGTTCAAAATTGAAGCTCTGACAAAAAGCGAAGAAGTGTCGCCGGCCGACAACACGATTTTTGTCACTCTGGAGTTGATAGTTGACGCAAAAATAAATATGTTCGGGTACGTATGACTGAATTGCTAATCGGCATTGAGAAAGAAAGATACATCTCTAACGTTGAAGTAGTTTCTTCATTCGGCGGAGGCATTTGCTAGACGAATAAAAGATTGCATTCTTTCAATAAAAAGTCCTTCATTTTTCCACAAATAATGCGACATAAAGACTTCTCCATTCCTCATGGTTTGTTTGCTCCTAATAACCCAATCTTAATTTGGCCAAATTTATTCAGATCAATTTTCAATCAATCAGTGGCGTACGGTGAGTGTTGATGTTGGGTGTGCTGTAAATGATGTTTTATTTTAAAAAAGACGATTTTTTTAACATTAATTTTATTTTTATTTATTTGTACATTAATTCAATTATTCGTTTTTGAGACATGAATTGTTCTATTACACTAACGTAAAACGTGCCCTTCTATTTTAATTCAATGAGTATCCTTTTCTCTATAGAAATTAAGTTTAGGCCACATAGTCTTTCCTGGCCTTGTGTACTTCGATAACAAGTATTTATTCTTTTAATGGCAGAAAATGAAAGTTCTGCTGAAGCTGTACTGCTTGGAATTGTTAATATTAACTTTCCTAATTTATAAACTTTATGAAAACTGGACCTCCCACCCTTCTAATCCTAATATAATGGGGTGTAGCAAGAGCGATTAGCTAACCACTAGTCCTGTTCTAGTCCTGTTCTAGTCCTATCCTTCCTATTCCTTCTCTCTTCGAAAAAAGAGAGGTTGAGAAACTGAGTAACAAGCAGTTCTTGTAGAAAAAGAGATACTTCCATTAAGAGACCATATTAGGGGCGGAAATGGATTAAAAAAAATGATTATTATTTCTTTCACAGAAAATCGATTCGAGACTTATATTCCTACCGAGACTCTGACGAGAATGACGCGGCAGGGATCGTCAGTTTTGATCACTTCTACGAGGTGCAGAAGTTCGGTGTGAGTCCTCTCGAGGACGTCATTTTGTCAGTAAAGATTCCCAGCGCTCACAAGTTGAAAGGTCGACGCTTCACCATAACCAAAATATATCAACCGGAAGGATATCAGTCCGGCTTGCCGTTCTCTTGCCGCTCGATTGGTTCAGATCGCATCGAGACGCGTGTCGTTCGTCGAGAGATTAGCCGGTCTGATGTTGACCGACTTCTTCTGGAACCCATGAGAAGTATGAGCCTCGCTGAGAAAGCTGACGTTTTCAACAGAGAAATGCTTGCGAATATAAGTAGCGATTTCTATTCTACAAATAAGACCGCACTTGACCTGCCAACTAATAGAACGGCGATACTCACTTGCAAATCTGAGGGGATCGAGTGCCACGAATTGCTTTGCTTCCTCGGACCGATGCGACAGACGCAAGCGGTCACTCGTCTCTTGGTCAGGATGGAGCTTCAAATTTCTGGTTTGAAAGGTATATAATAATCAGCTAGGAATTCATATATATGTAAATATCAAATGACCACCCATAATAGTAGGTTCTGAGGGATATACCACAGGACTGTAAACGGTAAACTTACTTTGAAACTATTAGAAATACTTTTTAAAGATAGATTTTCATTTTACTTCTATGGTTACATTGCGCATTAACACATAACTCATTACACTATCCACGGGGAAGCCCGATTGTTTTGCAATTCTTATAATAGTGGCTGATTTATCAATTTCTTGTGGAATTGATACACCTAACAAGTCAATATCATCTATATCTAACCATTTTGCGCTTAACATCTCTACATGAGAAATAATTGCCATTATCATAATATGTTAATTGCCTAGGCTTGAGATCGCATTTTCGGTGATGTCGAACGTGTTTCTTCAATTGATTGAATTAGCATTTACATGGTAGAACTTCATTATAATATATTCAAAAAATATCAATGTATGTACTACAATTCTTTTGGAGAACAAGGATAATAGGATGGTGCAAGACCAGGACCAGAAGTCAGACGGGTGGGTGGGAATTTTAAACATCCACATTTTCAAACACCAAAATCGTAAATCAATTGGAAATGAATTAACGAAAGTGTCTGCGTGTATTAGGACTCGACTTCGTGTCCACTGCGACCTGATGACGTTGACCAGTCGAGTACAGGGCCAGTTTGAATTTATTTTCAAACTGAACTGTTATTTCGATTTCAGCTTGACATATCAATTTTATGAGTCAAAAGAATAATTTTCTTTATAGATTTTATGAAAAAAAAGGATATTTTAGTGCTGGAGACGCAGGGCAGTGCATATTTCAAAAATCCCAATTCAGGAAACGGTGTTGTGAACGGAAGAAACGTTTCAGTTCGGTCTGTGTTCATTAGCTCACCGCCGACCTTAGGCGTTGAGCTGTGGATCATCATCGTTTCTGTTGTTTTCGGAGTTCTGCTACTCATGCTGGCGGTCATCACACTCGTGAAGGTAATTCATTCATTCAACAATTTCATAAAAATTATGTCGTTTTATTCAATGATACGAATATACACCCAACTCTTTTTTAAACGGTTTTGAAAACGATCCACTAAGAAGAATGAATACTATATTTTTTATTTAACAATACAGGACGATAATAACAAACAAAAGTCTTCATTAGATTTTAACACATTAGTCGTGTCAGACATTTCTAGCGTTGAAAGCGGTTTACATCCAGTCTTTTATTAATGTGGTTGTGTGTTATTAAGAAGCGATTAGAGTATTATTTTTTTTCCTAAATGAAATAAATATGTATGTATAATAATTTGAGGATTTTGGTTAGGTTTTCACTATTATTTTTTGCTTAAACGATTTTCTATACAACTATGTTGTTCTTTTTTTCAAATAAATTCTTAAATTTTTGAATTTTTATATGAATTCTATTACTTTTTTAGTTTTTTTATACACGGTGCTTAGTGGAACGTATCGATGGTATCTATAGTAGTGGTACACAAGCTTTTTGAAAGATGGGCCGTAGAGGGTAGAAGTGTTGAAAAATAATGATATATTATACTCGACTAGAAATACATTTTATGTACAACTTTGCTTATGCCATTTGTTTTCAAAATTCGAGGCTTTATTGTAAAATTAGTTATACATTTATGATTGAAAGTAGTGTCCATCGCTGGCCACTACTTCCTCCCTCGGGCAGCATACAAATCCCGCGTCCATCTTCATCATCATCTTTCAAAGTGACCGGAAGTGCTGTTCAGCCAGGACGTGTGCCATTGATCGAAAAAAGTGATAGTCAAAAGGAGCAACGTCTGGAGAATACGTCGGGTGGGGTAGGACTTCCCATGTCAATGTTTCCAAATATTTCTTGAACACTTTTGCAACATAGAGTCAAGCATTGCCATGCTACAAAATCACTTTATCGTGTCTTTTGATGTATTGTAGTCATGTCTTTCAATGCTTGGCGCAAACGCACTAATTACGATCGATAACGATCACCTATGATTTTTTCAGTCGGTTTAATACATAAAGCTGAGCCGGTCTCACCAAATACAGAATATTCAGTCTGGTCGTCAATGTTAAAGCATGGCTGGGATAACCCATGATTTTTTACGCTTAGGGTCACAATCAACGTTCCCTCTAAGCTGCGCGTGTGCGCGGCCGCGCAGTAGTTGGGAAGCCCCCGCGCACTCATTCCGGGTTGGCGCGCACTACAATACAGTTGCTCAATTAATATTTGATCGTTCCGCGCAGCCTTTGAAATTTCCGCGCAGCTAACCCTTCGGCTTAGAGGGAACGTTGGTCACAATGCGATGCAGATATCCCTTTCAAGCAACTGTTCACAAGTAAACAAACGCCGTTTAACATCTCTCGGTTTCAACGCGTACGGCACCCAATTTCCTTGCTTTTGAATCATTCCCATGTCTTTGAGGCGTTTCGAAATTGCTTGTTGAGTCACTCCCAATGATCGTGCTAATTCAATTCTTGAGTCTTCATTAAGTAATACCTCTAATTCTGCACCTTCATAACCTTCTCTCTTCCACCGCTATGCCGGTCTCCGACATGTTAATGACCATTCTTGAAGCGTTGAAACCACTCACGACACATTCCTTCACTAATAGCGGGCTCACCATAAGAATTCGATGGTTCGTAAGCTGGCATTTTAATCTTTAATAACTTTATGATGCAGACAGAAATCGACTAATGTTTCAATGGGGTTATGTTGACAGATGCCCAATTTAATTGCATGACATCTATGATCTATTTATTAAGAAAAGAACACAATATTGCTTTTTACTTATTTCCACTTCATTTATAAAGATATATGATCAATTTATTTCGACCACTACTTACCGCTAAAGCCATATATTTATCGGAAAACGGTGGAAGCAAAGTTGTACACCTAATATTTTTTTAAATTTAATAGTTACATAATTATATCAGCCACTTCAATCACTCTCCACTTCGCATTACGTGCATATTTGCATGATGGAACTTAGTAGTTTGACTTCTGATGCAACCTTTTGTTTACGAAGTTCCTCCTGAAAATTTTCGTCAAGTTCTTTATGTTTTATTTGATAGTGATGATTCAATTTATATATCTTTGTTAATGCATAATTAGTTCACATATTATCAAACACAGATTTTTATCAAATTCAATGAAAAATTTGGTGATGAAGTGCTTGTTATTTTGGACTGCAACAAATGCCATTTTGGGCCGCAGTTTGTGCATCACTGATCTATAGTGTAAAAAAAGAGTTGAGTGTTAATTCAAACAGGGCTATTATAAATAGTTTTTTTTTATATGTATAGCCTTTCCACCAAGTATTGACAGTTAATGTATTCAAATTGATATTTTAGTGAAATCTATGACATTGAAATTATTTATTAAAATAAAATTATACCTAAATAACTTTGATTCGTAGGCAGGATTCTTCCAAAGGACCATCAAAAAGGAATTGAACGCTTTGAAGGTGGCAGCGGTGAGGATTTATTATTTTATTACTACTTTTGCCAACATGGCATTGATTTTTTTTCAATTTGAAGTCGTATTTTGATTGTTGTTAAAGTATATGCATTTTTTTTGACGAGGGGTACTCGGTGTTACGAAAATTATAGAAGTGGTACATACATGTCTAAAGTTTTACTTTCTAGTAATTCGCTAATCGCTCTCTGTATACCCATTGTTAAAGGTTAGAAATTGATGAAAATGTTGTAGACGTAAGCCATGATACGAGACAAAAAAACCTCGTACCATAAAAATACCAATCTACAACAATTTACTACTGTGGATATTTTGCATTTAATATAATTTTTGGCATTCATTGTTGTTAAATATGATTCATCTTTTAACATAACCATCTTAATTATAATATAATTAACAGTATATGTTATTATTTTTTATATCTGCAGGCTTCCAGAAGTTCTGTTGAATTCAGAATAAAGAATAATATGGACACTGACAAAGAATTAGTCGAGATGCTGGAATCGTACAAATACATTGAAAATGAACCATCCGGGAAGAGTCCTAGCATTTAGGTTAACTGCACACATGGATGATAGCTTGTTCAGATAAACTACTATTTGTAGTAAAAATTCCCTCTGAGTTAGGTGGTGAAAAGAAAAATATTAAATTGAAGGTGATAACTGAAACATGATATAAAATTGATTTGATAACTTTGTTATTCCACTGATTGTGTTACAAATTGTAACACATGTTTCGCCTCTTTGAGAAGCATCTTCAGACTGAAAATTGTACCACCGTAAACTTCGAATGTGCCTTTAAAGCCGAGTGAAAAAGTTCAGATTTTGAGACAATTAAAATATTACTGAAAAAATTGTTAAATGTTTTTTTATGAATAAATCATGTCTCTGTCAGTTAAGGCAATCCTTATATAATATTACTGCTCCACTAATTGTTTACTACATAGCATGGATAGGGCACTGGCAGTATGCTTAAGCAGTGACTAAATTAATTGCCCTATTCCAGTGGTTTCCAAACATTTTTTTTCAATCTTTACAATTTAGAAATCGCTGCTCTATTCAATTTTGAAATACCTATAATAAAAAACAATAAAAAAAGTAATAGACATTGATTTTGTTTTACTTAATTGAACAAAGCCCTTTCAGGCTCAATAAATGAATATGAATACAATTTTTTATTCTATAAACACTGAGAGCCAATGGAATGGAGAGATGTATGGTTTTTTTTGTGTTAAAAAACATTTCTCACGATAATAAGATGACAAAATATCAATGTATCTTAGTTCTACAATTATTATTTTATTTAATGTTCTATAAAAATAAACTGTATATAAAATAATAATTGTAGAATTTTGATTAGAGCTGCTTTGCATCACTTTTATTTTGGTTGTTTCCTGTGAAAAAAATTTTAAGGCTTTAGATTTGAAGCAAATGAGAGATTTTACGCAATATAGTGGTGTTTTTGTTCTGCCCTGGGCAGATATCTCTAAAAAAATAATGTGCTGAGCTGGATGACACATCAGATGTTTTAACAAACAACTGTCAAACTTATTAACCCCTCGTTTGCTTATCCTTTCAGTTCTAAAATAACAATGGCCTTTTTTTGCTTAACTTAGAAACATTAAACAATAAAACTGACTGACGTCCCTACAGGGTACACTCAAAACAGACTGCATGTCAACAAAATACACCCACAAATCTGGTTTAATTTTTGCTTTATATGCTGAGTTCTTTTTCTTTCTTGTGATTTTTTATCTCTTTTTCTTCAAGACTTTTTTTATGACCAGAACACAGTCTATTTTAATGAAATCTGTGAAATATCGCTATTGTATATTGATGATAAAACAGGGCATAGGTTTCACTCCCAACCCTGGATTGGTTTTGGGCATGTCATACTTGGGGATTGAAGGGTTAAGCAGTTGCTATTTCGACACTTATTAAGCTATGAATACCATATGTAAAGCTGAATAATATTTCTAGCTCTCTCTTTTTGTGAGTACAAAAATTAAGGAGAAAAAATATTTGAATGTACCCGATGAATCAAACATCAGCTATCAACTGGCATATTCACTCATAGGATTCATCCCATTTAATTAGATTGCGGAAATAGCGGACCGGGTTAGCAGTTCGCTCCCGACTTCCAAATCACATAAAAAAATTCTAAGAATGCTTGAGGTGCCGACGACCTGTATACTGGTTGCGGATGGGATCCGCAAGTCACAAAAGCGCACTAGTGTGTTGATACATTTTATTCATTCCTGTTAAGTCTAATCTATTACTAATGGGAAACACAAAGAAAAAAAAAATTACAGTATTTTTTAATGCGGCAATAGTTATTTTTATTGAATGATATCTGAAAAGTACAATGATGATAATAGATAATTGTATAAGTAATTAAATGCGAAAAAATGATCATAATAGAATATTATAAATGCGACACTTTAACATTGTATCTCTTCAAGTCAAAGAAGTTTTAAGATCTGACTCATTACCGCTGTCATTAGTGTCACTAGCATTACTGGCCGGGAGATGTGTCAGAGGCGACATCTCTTCTGGATGAGAACGTTTTCCCTTGCCTTTTCCTTTACCCACGACGGTCTTCTCTTCCGCGGTCACTGTGGGTTGTTCGTCTTCAGATCCTGATTGGCTCGATGACATGTCAGAGAGGTCATCGTCGATCCTGAATTTAAAAAAAACGATAACACATGAGTAACAAAGATAGTACAATTTTCCCACGGAAAACATGATACTCTCGTAAATTATGTATCGGCAAGTGTCACCGTAAAGGTGATTTATACTACTGGTTTAATTGTCAAATCTATCTATCTTCATATTAATAGCTGATAATGTCGGTCCTGCCGTGGAATTCGCCCAATGATAACGATTTATTTTGAATAGCACATTTTTGAAATGTTGTTCTATCCAATGGGAGCGGCTAATTTTAAACCGAACGTGAATGTTCTGATATCGCCACGTTTAAAAATTCGATATTTCTTGGTGTAGAGCTGAAGTATTGTATCACCATAGATCATATTTGAAAATTTTCGAATAATCAGACATTAATTCGACTATTGCAAACTATGATTATAGGGCTATCGAAATGAACCGTTTGATCGTGTGAGTCGATGTGAGACTAATATTCTTTGGAGCGGATTTGATCAATTGAATCATAATGATGAATCTTTTCATGTCTGACCTTGAAAATCTTTTTGAATTCTTTAATACATTCAGAATATTCGAATTATGATATGGATATATAATAGAATAATATTTTGCTTTTTTTCATACACTTGGATAAAATGTGCAACTGATTTTTTATTGAAAAATTGCATTTGATTTTTTGATTTTTATTTGAAATAATTGTTAAATAATTGAAAATTCGAAAAATAATTGTTAGCAAACTTCAACATTATTCAAAAATTAAGTAATTTACGAGGTCTATTTCTGCTACTACAAAAAATAATTGTTAACAAACTTAAACATTATTCCAAAAATTAAATAATTTACGAGGTCTATTTCTGCTACTACGAAAAATGATTGTTAGCAAACTTAAACACGATTCAAAAATTAAGTAATTTACGAGGTCTATTTCTGTTACTACGAAAAATGATTGTTAGCAAACTTAAACACTATTCAAAAATTAAGTAATTTACGAGGTCTATTTCTGCTACTACGAAAAATGATTGTTAGCAAACTTAAACACTATTCAAAAATTAAGTAATTTACGAGGTCTATTTCTGTTACTACGAAAAATGATTGTTAGCAAACTTAAACACTATTCAAAAATTAAGTAATTTACGAGGTCTATTTCTGCTACTACGAAAAATGATTGTTAGCAAACTTAAACACTATTCAAAAAGTAATTTACGAGGTCTATTTCTGTTACTACGAAAAATGGTTGTTAGCAAACTTAAACACTATTCAAAAATTAAATAATTTACGAGAATTTTTGAGGTCAACAGGCTTACATATAAATGTCAATCAAAATTAAAAATAATCCAAAACTTTCTAGTGGCAAATTGACAAATATTTAAGGAAAGCCGTTGCACTGACACAACATGCGTTTTACTGTTTTTGAACATTCCGATAAAACAAAATTTGATGAATGAAGTGAGCGGGCGGTGATTTTTTCTTAAATATTTTATCTACAAAATATCCAAAAAATAGCAAAATCTACAAAATATTTTACATTAATGATACAATTGGCATTTCCAGATATTTTAAGTCAAATACATAATTGAAATAACGAATTAAAATAATTTTATCCCCCCCCCCTGCCTTGTTGTGCTGATAGTAGGGACTGATATTGATCTATTGAGATTAAAGCTAAAATATTGTATATCCAATTTTGGTTGAAAATGAGTACTGAAATGTACCAAAAATACTATTCTAAAGATTATAATATACATATTTAAACATGATATTGTAAATTCTCCAATCAATATTTTTATGAGCACACATTTTTTATTTCCTATCAATATATTTATCTTTATTCTAAATGAAAATGTTCATTCCATTTCAGAAAGTTCACTTATTTAACACTACACAGTGTGTAAAAAACTTTTGTTAAATATGAATGTCAAATAAATCAACTTTATTATTATTATATATATATTATTATATCACAGTCTAATTGTCAAACATTCAAACTCATTTTCTCTATAATTATGATTTATGGAGATATTTTGGCTCTAAGACATCAATATGCCTTAAAATATTTAATTAACTTACAGTCCTTTCTCCATTCAAAGTTTGACATAATAAAAGTTGGAGAAAAAAGTATGGGTTTATTGAAAATATAATATCACTTTCACTAAACTCTATTGTGAAGATTTTGTATTAAAAAAAAAATTAAGATTGAGAAGTAGTAAAATTGAAAAACGAAACACTAACCAAAGGTTGCACTTGCGCTTTTTGGCACTGGGTTCTTTAGCAGTCGTGGCAGGTTTGCTGGCTGCAACCGGAGGATGAGCCTTGTGACCGGCGTCTACAGCCGCGCCGCCCGCTTCTTCCAGTCCTCGACGGGCAGTCTCGTATTGTTCGTCGTGAAATTCGTGGCTCGGTACTGCGCACAGTCTTCAAAAACATAAAAGTTATAATGTGTTAAAAAAATTTACACTGTAGAAGGACAATATCCCATAACTTTAGCGATTCATGAAGATAGGTATGACAAGGGTGTTCGATAATCCGAGCCCGTGATGGATGATATCAATCACAGTGCTTTCACGCCTTCCAGAGAATCGAATACTTTTCTTAATACTTCAAATCAGTAGTGACTTTTAATAGATAAAGTAGAGAAGTAACTCGACTGACAGTAATAAATCGTAACCCAACATAAATGTTTTTCAATTTAAACATTGCTGTTGACGAGCGATAAGATAAGGATTAAATGTAAAATAAAATTAGCATAAGCAATTTCACGAGGCCACAGTAAAGTACAGATGGTCTAGTAGTAATTAACCTGAATATCAAACAACATTTAATTTTACAGTATAAATGAACTAAAGAAAATGATCTATCGAAGATATATAACATTTACATTTTTTGAATGAATCAAGGTTCATAGAAAATTTAATAGAAAATTTAAATTAACTTTGATTATTCAAGGTTCAGTTCATCCTATTCTTCCAAGAGGCATGTGAAGATAAAATGAAGAATTACCTGTTGAGACGATCCTTTTTCCGCTTTTTGGCTTCCTCTTCACGCTGCGGTCTGGCGGCTGCCCATCCGCGCAGCCTCTGTTCCTCTCGTATGTCTCTCAGCCTGCGGCCGGACAGGTCGCGGCAAGCCTCCCGGTTGGTTGTTTTCTCTATCTGAGCTCCGATAGCCCTCAGCATCGATCCGAATCCGCCTTTGCCTCCGACCAGGCGGGCGTGCCATCGGACAGCCACGCCTTTCGCCAGAGTCGGTCCCGCTCTACGACCGTTTTGAGTAGCATAAAGATCACTTTCGGGAACACCCTAAAAAATAATTATTCAAAATTATCGGTGGAAAGGCAACGGTGAACAAAAATCAGTCCTAATCATTTGATATTTCGGAATTGATAACATAATTGTATTTTATTTTTAAGCACTCTACTTTTTCACAAAAAAAAATACCGAAAATCTTTTAGATTGTTTTTACCGTAACTATCTGCATTAGCGGTCCTGTTCTCAGATAAATTAGCGCCCCATTAGCAAGGCTCAACAATTTTACGCCAAACATTATGAGTTTTATATTTGCTGTAAACATGTTTATAAGGTTGGTTCTAAACATAGCTAATATCGTAATCCAGGAAGACGGTCACTGGTTAGATAACTTTCCATCACAAGGGTACATGAGTAATTACATTTTTTTCTTGAAATATAAGGTAAGGACACCATCTACCGCCACATTAGTAGCTCGATTTAAGAAATTTTGTGTATTTCTTATATTTCTTAACGAAAACATAAACTTCTTGTTTAATTCTATACTGTTATATATCGCCTATTTAAGTATAAAGCAATAGTGAGGATGAGCTTTATATTTAATTAATTAACTAAAGTTTTTTCATTGAAGAATGGTTCCCTATTACCGCCACCCATTTTTTTTTTGTATCCTATTACCGCCAATGCAGGGACCAACTACCGCCATATGAATTTAAAGCCATTTTAAACACATTTAAAGATGTTTGTTTGAATTAAATTCATTTTATTTATGTACCTATGTTTAAATGTTTCCTATTATACCTAGGTATGCACTTAAATTATTTATTTTAAAAAAATCACATTCCTAATACAAAAAAAAATCAAAATCACATTCTTGTAAATAAAAAATTGCACCTTCATTGGCATTCATATAAATAATAGCTACTTATATAAGTACATACTATGATGAAATAAGGCAAGTACGTTAGTATTACTTCTTTTTTAAAGATACCACTTCTGGGACGTAATAAAAGCCCCTAGTATTAGTCAACGTCGGCGTAGAAATTTTTACAATATCTGCAACAGGGTAATTTAAAATATCGTCGATCGCAGGCCACTTCCAGTTTGACCATGCCATTGTCATGGTCTTAACTTGCACTTCATTATCGGTTGTATTGATACCAAGAACAAGACCAGGAAACAATTCGCCTTCATAGGTCACAACAACATAATCGCCAGTATCAAATGATGCCATAATTTCTTTGCGTACTTTAGCCACTTTTGCCGAATTCTGTTGTTTCGCTGCCTTTTCGTCGAATCTTAATTTTCTTTTCAGCTGTCTCTCAGCTATATCCATTTCTTTAATGTCTTTGTCCAATTTTTGATTTCGAAGGTTCTGTGAAACTCTTTGCACCAATTACGGGTGTCTTTTTAAAAAACAGCTAAACCATTTCTTTCCAGGTCTTCCACCAGTAAATGGATTTTCTCTGCTTAGAGTTTTGGTGAGTTCTGCGACAGAGTCCTGTAACTGAGGCTTCGTTATTGGAAATCCCAAACTTGCCAACTTTTGTGTCCACTTCACAAGCAACGCTTCTTCTTGGCATGACAAAATTTTGGAAGGTCCTGGCTTAGCTCCTTCCCTATACTTACCACTTATCTTATCACGCAATGTGGTACGTGGTATACTATATTTTTTACTTATTGCCAGTACGGAACTCCCCTTTTTTAATACTTTCAGTGCAGTATCCAATGTTTCAGCTGAGTATAAACATTTTTTGTGCCAACCATATTTCATAATTTTTTAATATCTGAAAATTAAGGTAAAATAATGACCCAACCACCGATTATTGTTCCTTTTACCGCCACTTAAATTAAAGCTGTATTTTATCAATTACATTATTACGGCATTGGTATTTTTGAAACAAATTATGCTTATTTAATCATTTTCTTTATAAATTATGTGAAAAATATTGCAATATTTAAGTTTATTTAGCTTAAATTTGCATTTTCATATATGTTTATGTGGAGCCTATCACCGCCATGGCCAATGCCCTATTACCGCCACTAGATTTTTGCTGATGCTTTTACGGGATCAGAAATGTACAGTAGAAATGACGGTGATTGGACCAACACAAATATGAATTGGGTTATTCACTTTCATATTTGAAAAATTTATTAAATACTTATAATTTACATTAAAAAATTCAATGTTTTCAAACTCTATTACCGCCAGGGGTGGCGGTATTTGGTTCCCATATAATAATTAATGGGTCCAATCACCGCCACGCAATATTTTCTATTTTTATTACTTAATTTATATTAATTATGGATTTATACTTACTTTAGAGTGTTCTAAATATGTTATTTATTATAAACTAAACTTAACTTTCATATATATTCAATGAATTTTGTTTTAAATCGAAAAATAAAATTTAGCTATTTCTTAACAAAGTGTTTAACGAAAGGCGAAATCACAATCGTACCTCCGAGCTCATCCAGAAAACTGATATTTCCGATTGAATAAATACAGTTAGCTATAAAACAACAAATGACACGTGATCACTATGCATTCGTGTTTACTGTTCAATATATTTTGTTGAGAAGATTTTAACGGTTTTCTTGTTATTTCGAGAACATTCTTACGGTGGCGGTAGTTGGTGTAGTGGCGGTGATGGGTGCTCTTACCTTACATGTTACTTAACTTATGCAGTTGGTAGAAATTATCATATTAGTGGGTATTACAACATACATAATTCATAATCTCATTGTGTACTTCCTCATTTTTATCAGTTTCTGTTACTTACCAACGCAATGAATAGTATTATACGTTGGCTTGAGAGATAGACAAAAGTTAGAGTCACTACCCTTTTGCATTGTTGATACGATTTTATTTTAGGTAAGTAGTCAGTCTACATTTCAAGCCTTGATCCGCAATGACCCGTTTCACAATTCAATGAATAATTCACACTCCTAATTGTAGACTATTACAAGTCAAAAAATTGACATTTTGAGTTAATTATATAATTAATAATTGAACCTCATTTCGTTAAATTGATAGTTTTCTAAACCATTGGATCTAAACCAAAAAAAAAGAATGTCTTCATAAGAATGTTCATTTTTGGTCAGATACAGATATAGATTAGTTGTACCGAAGGCACTAAAGTTACAATCATAGTCATGTATTGCAAAAAAGAAATACAGTATGAATCTTTAAATCCAATAATCGAGGAATGCCATTTCTTGACTGTTCATAGTTTAAAACTACGGGTGCGAATTATTAGACCTGTCCGAAATACTCACAGTCAAATCAGACACCAGACATGCCATTTGTTGAAGATTAGGAAGGATGGAATCATTTTCAATGCTGATGAGCTTCTCGGATTCGAAAAATAGTACGGTGTACATGATGTTATATTCACAAGAACAGACCTGTTCAAATCAAATACATAAACTAATGCAACGAATCGTAGAAAGTATCTGATTGAACACACAAATGACACCTGTCATAGATAATAATACCATAAACAATATACTATAATTTAAGATTTCGACTGAAGGTGCTTGGTGGAATTTCAATATTAAATTTGAATTGTTCAAACTATGTACATTCTCACAGATTTTGTCAATAACGACCCTGATTTCGCCTTTCGGCATCTTCAGGCGTTCAAGTGCACGGATGAACTTGAACTGACGTTTAGTAAATGAATGTTTCGTGTTTATATAAGAAATAAATGTATCATTGAGTTCAAAGCCATTGCTGGCGAAAAGGATAAGCTCATGGGAATGCCCACAGATTTGAGAAGTAAGTAGTTTCAAGAACTATATTTTATTTATTTGTCGGCAAAGGTTTTATGATTATATTTATATATCATTCTCAAATCATTCTCACGAGTTTAAAATATTTCGGAAGCCAACATTTTCTGACGCTATAATTCATAAAAATTCAATGCACCCATTTGCTTATAAACTAGCCGCTTTTCATTCAGAAATTCATTGACTTGTGAGTGTTCCTTTAAATGAAATAAACTTTAATATCGAATTAAAAATCATCAAACAAATCGCCATTAACAATGAATACGATATGTCTCTTATAGACAATCTTTTATCAAAAAAACAAACTAAACTTGCAGAAAAAATGTTATTTAAGGGTATAGTGTAAAAGGACATAGATCATACTAAGTATTGGCGTAGAATCATTTATTTAGGAAATACAAGTTTTAAAATTAAAAAACAGCTAGCTGATAGTGTTAGACCTGCTTTTTACTGTAAAAACTCTTTAACCCGTAACATGCCATCCTAAAAAATCACGTTCCCTGCCATGATGGCATCTCAGTTTCACTGTTTATTGACAGTATTTAAACCTATGTTAGAAGCTAAAAATAATTATGTATAATGACAAATGTATATATGCTTGAAAATATATTCTAGGTCTAATTTTCACCCTCATTTTATTTATAAATGCTTAAAATGCTTGAATGATTTAATGGCTCAACTAGCTATGAATGCATCATGAGCATGGAGGAGTTAAGCAAATTATTAGTTAACAATAAAGATAAAATAAATTACTTAAATAAATCCGGGATTTATAGATTACAATGCTCTTGTTGTACAAAATTTTATATCGGTAAAACAGAAAGGACACTGAACATCAGGGTTTTAGAGCATATGGCAGCCTTTAGATTGAAAAAAGACACGTCCACTTTTGCTAATCACTTGATTTCGGAAGGACACGTGTTCAATCAGGAACAAGGGATAAAAATGTCATAAACTCTTTTTCCAGGAAATTTTGGAAATTAATAGAGCACAATTGCATAGTCTTCCGATTTTAAATGAAATACTTAACCTACCTGGGTCTCCACTTTTGTACCCTATATAAATATAATCATAAAACCTTTGCCGACAAACAAATAAAATATAGTTCTTGAAACTACTTACTTCTCAAATCTGTGGGCATTCCCATGAGCTTATCCTTTTCGCCAGCAATGGCTTTGAACTCAATGATACATTTATTTCTTATATAAACACGAAACATTCATTTACTAAACGTCAGTTCAAGTTCATCCGTGCACTTGAACGCCTGAAGATGCCGAAAGGCGAAATCAGGGTCGTTAATGACAAAATCTGTGAGAATGTACATAGTTTGAACAATTCAAATTTAATATTGAAATTCCACCAAGCACCTTCAGTCGAAATCTTAAATTATATACCAGTGGCGGTTCCTGACCTGAAATCTTGGGTGGGCTAGAGAAAAGCATAGCATTGCATACTATTTACGAAATTTTGCATGCTTCCACTTCATCTTATACATTAATCTACAAGCAAATTAACAAATACTACGACACTAGTGCAAAGCATAAATTACTATATAATACAATCAATGCTAATGTAAGTAAGAAATAATAATACGTGACCTTAAATTTGTCTCTTTCAAAGTGAAATAACAAGTAAAAAAAGCAATACAGAACTGTCACTGAGATTTGATACCTGTCACTTTCATAAAATACAAAGATATTGGTATGTTTGTATGGGCCATGGACTAAATCGATTTTAGCCCCCGATGAATGACGGAAGCCAGTAAATTTGAAATACAGTCCTGTGTGTTTGATGACGTTTCCGTACATACAAATACAAACAAAATCGAATCGTGCTAGATTGCGTTCCAGTGTAAAGAAATATTGTCTATGGTTTTGGACTGGAAAGCGTTAGCCCCTGACTAATAGCATGTACATAGGTGTTGCCAGACTGACGTCACGTTGAATGTTCTCTATGAATTATTTATAGGGTTATTGTTTTTTTTATGCCGGCTCAGCTTAAAAATTTTAATAAAAAACAATCGAGAATATTATTGTAGGTAGACATGCCATTGTCTTATATTGATAAAGGAAAATTTAAACAATGATATTATATTCATTTGGGGAAGGTTAGTTACGCTTATAAATGTATTTATTTTGTTCAGCGGCCGAATTGCTGTTCATTTTTATTCAGCCATCTAAAGTTTTGGGTGAAAAATGCAGGTCGGGCTTAGCCCATCTAGCCCAGTACCTAGAACCGCCACTGTTATATACGTTATGTATCAAGGGCTTAAGGCCAAACAACGCTATCTAAAAAAGTGTAAGTGCAGGAGAGCCAAAAAAGGTTTTTTGAAATTTTGTAACTTTATATAGCAGATGTAAATTTGAAACTTATTGTTCTTATTTTATAAGTGTATTGTGGGTAATGCGAAACCCGGGTCGTTAGTGACAAAATCTGTGAGAATGTACATAGTTTGAACAATTCAAATTTAACAATATACTACTTGGATGTACGTATAACTAGTGGTGTGCTGCTATGGGATCGCAGCGGCTGGTTCCTAAAATACATTTTTTTTTCATGTGCAAAATTAAATCCATAGACATTCATATGTGCATTTCATATGTGCATTTATACCAACAAGTAATATTTTTTATAAAAATACCAAGAACTAATAAAAAAATAATTATCAAAAAAATTAATCATATTAAGAACACTAATTTGAAAATGGCTATTTGTTTCGTTATTTTTTTAAACAGTTTTACTCGATCATCTCGGAAAGTACTTTTTGCTACATAATATGACAAATTTAATGTGCAACGACGATTTTATGTGTATATGGTCTATGGAATGGGGTGGGGAACCGTTTCTTTTCTAAAGGCCGTATTCATTTTTCTGATCTGACATAAAGCCGCAGTAAACATTGACTAGAAAATCTTTGGCCGAAAACAGAAATTTACGGTAAGAACATGTCAGGAGTTTACTTAAGACGAATTTACTTAAATTTACCGAATTATAGACTCGGTCAGAAGGTCGCACCAGAGTAGCCAAAAGGCCGCAGATTCCCCAAGGCTGGTCTATGGTAAACGTCGAAAACGACAAAAACGCCAAAACCGCGTTTTCAATCGCACGTGTGAATAAGTCTAATATACTATATTGCCATAAGTAATATGATTATATTATCTATGGAATGGATGTTAAGCCACATTTGGCGGCTTATCGGCAATGGGTTAAAACTGACTTGAATATTCTTAAAAGTTTTAATTGGCAGCATTGCTTATCTTCTATTGCTTTCAAAATTTGTGCCTCGTAAACATATTGTGCACTTAGTAAAATCAAGTGCAAGTGACATTTATGTTATTGTGCAATTTTCGTTTATTTATGGCGTCGCTTGACATTTGATCTCGACCGAATACATCATTGTATTATCATTGATAGTAAACTTCGCCATTTGGTACCATGGACGAGCTAAAAGATTTTTTCGGTGCCTCTAAAACTCCCCAACGAGTGATCCTTAAAGGATCGCAAACGAGTGGAGCAATGAAGTTTGAGAAACAAGAAGAAGAATATCTTCCAACCCCCGTTTCTCTGCTGGGAGTCGATTATGTCGAGAAATTTAAACGGTTGGAAATGAAAGCCGCTTTGGAGGTATAACTTTAAATCTAGTATAATTATAGTCAGTGCTGGTTTGACTGTGAGCTAAGTAGGTAGGGAGTAAAAAAAATGGTTTGAAATATTTTTTTTTTACTTGAGTGGTAATGTGAATTTGCCCTTTAATCTGGTAAACCTTCCCAAGGAGCCCGCATTCGTTCACTAGAAAACAAAATACCATAACAAGTATTGTCATTCCTAACTAATAAGGGGAAACTCAATATTCATGTATGGGAAGACCAAATAATCTAAATATAGAATCAATCGAATCAGTAAATACCAAACTATTGTGTAAATAATATGCTTCCATGGCGGGAGATTTACATTGTATGAAGAATGTTATCAGGCCCCTCCAGAGTAACGAGCATTGCTGTAGGGTTGAAACATAGTTTTTTTGTGAGTTTGTGAGGCGAGTGGGCTGAAGTTTTATAGTTTTCAGTTAAATTAGTCGTATACAATAAAGGAACCAACGTTTATAAAGGTTTTTTGAAAAAAATCGAGGAGAACAAAAGCAAACAAAGTAATCATATTATTAATACATTTTGTTAGAAAATATCTTGAATAGAATATGAGGTTGAATAGATCATCAATTTTTTATCTTGTCATTAATTGGGACTCAAATCAATGAATATTAAAATTAAGTTCTTTCATCATCTTTTACTGTTTTATATAAAATTAAACAATCGTATCCACTAATTAGCTGTGGCACTTCATTTCCAAATTTATTTGTGGAAAATTTTTCATTACTAAATCTTTCCATGAGATTTCTCGAAGCCGTTTAAGATAAAATATGTCAAAAATTATGTTGGGATAAAGAACTTTATTTTGATATTAAAATAGCTTCTTTCATTTGATAATGCACTATAATATGATGTGATTTTATTATAAATTTCATTAACCCTCCAGAGACAAGAGCTTTTTTTCGATAAAAAAAAATTTGTTTAGTCATATTGAAGTCACGGATAGCTTTTATTCCTAATAAAATTAAAAAAAAAAAATGCCAAGTTGTATAGAAACTACGCATGACTATATGATCATGCTCATCCTTTTATTACTGTGTAATATTGTGTACGGACAGTTGTAAGGACAAAAGTGACCGTATGGGCTCGCAAACATTCGGGGTTGAAATATAGCTAAATGTAAATTTTTTAAAAATATTTACAATCTGACCTCTTTAGATCAACATAATTTCAATACAAATATATTAGCAAAATAACTGTAAATAATTTGTTGTTTTGATAAAAAAATAACTAACAGTTTCAAAAAGTCTGAAAAAGGATGAATATTGGGACCAATAGACAATGGTGTTTACTGTTACCATATGGTCACGCTCGTCCTTGGAGGGTTAAAATTTGTTGCTTATTCTAAAATTTATAGCAATTTTTTAAGATTTCTAAGAATTTATGTGGCGTCTTAAAAATCATCCGCATCGTACTTAAAGCCAATGTGAAAAGGCTCACCAACAATACAACAATACCATTGCCACACATTTTGATGATGGCAGTGATGTCATGATAATACTGAGTAAAATAAAAAATAGTGAAGATGTTTCCTTTCGAATGTCATCATTTCTAGGTGAATGTGGTAACTTTTTCTATTGAGCATTGGGCGGTCATGGAATGTTTGACCGTGGCTTGCAGATTTGCACTATTATTACATGATGATTAATTTACCGGCAAACATTCTAGTTATCTCAGCAGCCAAAACCTTGGGCGTCCGACGAAGTGAGGCGAATCCAGGAAGACAGCATGGCGAATGTATTTAATAAATATTGTTTGAAAATTAACAATAGCCAAGAATACGTAATCGACAAATTTAAAGCTAATGTAAGTTTTACCTTTCATCTCTCTTGACTCTTACTCGAGGATTTAATTATTTTATTATGTAGAAACCATGTGGTGGCCATATGTTCTGACTAGGGATATAGTTGAAAATAAAGAAGAAGAAGATTAACACTTAACCCAGGGGTTCTCAGACTTTTCCCTAAAAATATCAGACTTTTTTTCCGGCGCCCCAAGTCAAAACATTTGTTATCTAATCTTATCTAAACATCGGTAAAATGTCGGCGTGGCTCGTTTTTTTTTAAAGCTCTTCCGAGAATTTCGAAATCTCAAAACAGGAATTTACCGATTTGCCCACTTTGTCCATTTTATATTATTTTCAAACATAAATATATTCAGGATCTCGAACAAGTCCTGAGCCTTTGAAATTTTCACGGCACCCCAATAGAACAACTGCGGCGCACAGTTTGGGTAACTCTGACTTAACCCAATGAATACGGGAAGTTTTTTAAAAATTGTTTGTGCACGGGCACGAAATTGAAACAAATTGCGTCAACCTCAAGTAGGTAATATCTGTAAAACTTTGAACTGTGGAGCGCTTAAAAACTTTAAAATCAAATCGCAATAATTTTAAAAATCAAGTAACAATAAATAGCCAAGAATACGTAATCGACAAATTTATTTAATCATACAAACTATAACTAGCTGTAAGCCCGTTGACCTCAACGGGGGGGTTTTATTGCATTTTTAAGTTGTCAGAAAATTTACTGGCGTGAAAAATAAATTACAAACCTATTTCTTGAATAAGCCAGAAATTCTGATAGCAAAAAAAGTATATCTCGGGGCATATATCGACAGCCCTGCCCTGCCCTGCAGTATTTAAACTGTATATAATATAAATTTTAGAATAATTAAAATGTTTACGTTTGCTAACAATTATTTTTCGTAGTAGCAGAAATTTCGTAAATTATTTAATTTGTGGAATAATGTTTTAGTTTGCTAACAATCATTTTTCGTAGTAGCAGAAATCGTAAAATAAATAATATAAATAAATTCAATAATTGAGCAACCCTATATTTTATCTCACAGCCCTGTATTTTGAAATCTTGTAATTTTCAGAATAATTCGGTAAGTGTAAGTTAAAACTCATAGATGGCATTAGCAGTTCACTAAGAAGCCGTATGCGTCCATCTATATATTAATAGCCGATAATGTCCGTCTGAGTGTAAGGACGTCCTCGACCTTCCAGTCTCCACTTTTTTAAATAAAATAAAATCTATAATAATCACTTTTTACTTTTCACTTTTCACAAATGTGTGCGTACTGATGTCATCGGGTCTTTTTCTTCTTTTACGAAATTTATTTGTTAGCGTATTTGAAAATTATTTGAATAAAATATATATACTACGAAAAATGATTGTTAGCAAACGTGAACATTATTCCAAAAATTCAATAATTTGCAATTTAAAAACTGCAGGGCTGTCGATATATGCGCCGAGGTCGATTTATGGTACTATGAAAAATGATTGTTAGCAAACTTGAACATTATTCCAAAGATTTAATAATTTACGAAATTTCTGCTACTACGAAAAATGGTTGTTAGCAAACTTCAACATTATTCCAAAAATTAAATAATTTACGAAATTTCTGCTACTACGAAAAATGGTTGTTAGCAAACTTGAACATTATTCCAAATATTAAATAATTTACAATTAAAAAACTGCAGGGCTGTCGATATATGCGCAAAATTAAATAATTTACGAAATTTCTGCTCCTACGAAAAATGGTTGTTAGCAAACTTGGACATTATTCCAAATATTAAATAATTTACGAAATTTCTGCTCCAACGAAAAATGGTTGTTAGCAAACTTGAACATTATTCCAAAAATTCAATAATTTACGAAATTTCTGCTACTACGAAAAATGGTTGTTAGCAAACTTCAACATTATTCCAAAAATTCAATAATTTACGAAATTTCTGCTACTACGAAAAATGGTTGTTAGCAAACTTGGACATTATTCCGAAAACTCAATAATTTACGAAATTTCTGCTACTACGAAAAATGTTTGTTAAACTTTATTCCAAAAATTGAATATTTTACGAAATTTATGCTACTACGAAAAATGGTTGTTAGCAAACTTAAACATTATTCCAAATATTGAATAATTTACGAAATTTATGCTACTACGAAAAATGGTTGTTAGCAAACTTAAACATTATTCTAAAAATTAAATATTTTACGAAATTTCTGCTACTACGAAAAATGGTTGTTAGCAAACTTAAACTTTATTCCAAAAATTCAATAATTTACGAAATTTCTGCTTCTACGAAAAATGGTTGTTAGCAAACTTAAACTTTATTCCAAAAATTCAATAATTTACGAAATTTCGGCTACTACGAAAAATGGTTAGCAAACTTAAACTTTATACCAAAAATTGAATATTTTACGAAATTTATGCTACTACGAAAAATGGTTGTTAGCAAACTTAAAAATTATTCCAAAAATTAAATATTTTACGAAATTTCTGCTCCTACGAAAAATGGTTGTTAGCAAACTTGAACATTATTCCAAAAATTCAATAATTTACGAAATTCCTGCTACTACGAAAAATGGTTGTTAGCAAACTTGAACATTATTCCAAAAATTCAATAATTTACGAAATTTCTGCTCCTACGAAAAATGGTTGTTAGCAAACTTGAACATTATTCCAAAAATTCAATAATTTACGAAATTTCTGCTACTACGAAAAATGGTTGTTAGCAAACTTAAACTTTATTCCAAAAATTGAATATTTTACGAAATTTAAGCTACTACGAAAAATGGTTGTTAGCAAACTTAAAAATTATTCCAAATATTAAATAATTTACGAAATTTCTGCTCCTACGAAAAATGGTTGTTAGCAAACTTGAACATTATTCCAAAAATTCAATAATTTACGAAATTTCTGCTACTACGAAAAATGGTTGTTAGCAAACTTAAACTTTATTCCAAAAATTCAATAATTTACGAAATTTCGGCTACTACGAAAAATGGTTGTTAGCAAACTTAAACTTTATTCCAAAAATTGAATATTTTACGAAATTTATGCTACTACGAAAAATGGTTGTTAGCAAACTTTAAAAATTATTCCAAAAATTAAATATTTTACGAAATTTCTGCTACTACGAAAAATGGTTGTTAGCAAACTTTAAAAATTATTCCAAAAATTAAATATTTTACGAAATTTCTGCTCCTACGAAAAATGGTTGTTAGCAAACTTGAACTTTATTCCAAAAATTCAATTATTTACGAAATTTCGGCTACTACGAAAAATGGTTGTTAGCAAACTTAAACTTTATACCAAAAATTGAATATTTTACGAAATTTATGCTACTACGAAAAATGGTTGTTAGCAAACTTAAAAATTATTCCAAAAATTAAATATTTTACGAAATTTCTGCTCCTACGAAAAATGGTTGTTAGCAAACTTGAACATTATTCCAAAAATTCAATAATTTACGAAATTTCTGCTACTACGAAAAATGGTTGTTAGCAAACTTAAACTTTATTCCAAAAATTCAATAATTTACGAAATTTCGGCTACTACGAAAAATGGTTGTTAGCAAACTTAAACTTTATTCCAAAAATTGAATATTTTACGAAATTTATGCTACTACGAAAAATGGTTGTTAGCAAACTTGAACATTATTCCAAATATTAAATAATTTACGAAATTTCTGCTCCTACGAAAAATGGTTGTTAGCAAACTTCAAAATTATTCCAAAAATTAAATATTTTACGTAATTTATGCTACTTCGAAAAATGGTTGTTAGCAAACTTAAACTTTATTCCAAAAATTGAATATTTTACGAAATTTATGCTACTACGAAAAATGGTTGTTAGCAAACTTAAAAATTATTCCAAAAATTAAATATTTTACGAAATTTCTGCTACTACGAAAAATGGTTGTTAGCAAACTTTTTTTTTATTCCAAAAATTCAATAATTCACGAAATTTCTGCTCCTACGAAAAATGGTTGTTAGCAAACTTGAACATTATTCCAAAAATTAAATATTTTACGAAATTTATGCTACTACGAAAAATGGTTGTTAGCAAACTTAAACTTTATTCCAAAACATCAATAATTTACGAAATTTCTGCTACTACGAAAAATAGTTGGTCAGCAAACTTGAACATTATTCTAAAAATTAAGTAATTTCCGAAGTTTCTGCTACTACGAAAAATTGTTGTTAGCAAACTTAAACATTATTCCAAATATTAAATAATTTACGAAATTTCTGCTCCTACGAAAAATGGTTGTTAGCAAACTTGAACATTATTCCAAAAATTCAATAATTTACGAAATTTCTGCTACTACGAAAAATGGTTGTTAGCAAACTTAAACTTTATTCCAAAAAATCAATAATTTACGAAATTTCTGCTACTACGAAAAATAGTTGTCAGCAAACTTGAACATTATTCTAAAAATTAAGTAATTTCCGAAGTTTCTGCTACTACGAAAAATTGTTGTTAGCAAACTTAAACATTATTTCAAATATTAAATAATTTACGAAATTTCTGCTAACTATAAAAATAAAATAAATTAAATTAAAATAAAATAAAATAAAATAAAATAAAATAAAATAAAATAAAATAAAATAAAATAAAATAAAATAAAATAAAATAAAATAAAATAAAATAAAATAAAATAAAATAAAATAAAATAAAATAAAATAAAATAAAATAAAATAAAATAAAATAAAATAAAATAAAATAAAATAAAATAAAATAAAATAAAATAAAATAAAATAAAATAACATAAAATAAAATAAAATTAAATTAAATTAAATTAAATACCATAAAATAAAATAACATAAAATTAAATTAAATTAAATACTATGCAACAAAAATCTCACGTTGCTGAGCAACGGGCTTACAGCTAGTTGCTTTTTAATATTTCAATTTATAGATTTTATTTGTCACAAAAATTGGTAAATCAATTGAAAAAATATTGTTTGTACCGAGATTTGAACCTGTGAGATCCATAACGAAAGCCAACGACATTGACCACTGAGCTTCCGACCTGACATTTACATAATATATATATATATACACTCTTAAAGTCAATGGACGTCGCTATTTACTTTCAGATTATGGCGAATATAAAATCTGTCCCTGTTACCATAATAGAGGGTCCTACGGGATGCGGTAAAACAACCCAAGTTCCACAATGGATACTAGAGGATCATTTTAGACGAAAGAAGTTCTGCAACATCATCGTAACGCAGCCGAGACGCATCGCGACCGTGTCCATCGCCAAGAGGGTGTGTGAAGTTAACGATCTGGAACTCGGCGGACTGGTCGGCTATCAGGTATTTGTCACATTTTTGAATTTTAAATTATCACTTATTTAACCGTTTTAGTGACATTGTTTTTTAATCATACATACTTAAAAATGTCAAAGAAATCATTGTTTTTGATGACATTTACCTCGGCTTCTGTATTCTGACTGTATTCTTCCAAAAATTGTCCAATTCTAACAATGTTTTCGGTGTTTCCATTATCAAAACTTGTACAAGGGTAATAAAATACCAAGGAAATGATGGAAATACTAGCTGACCCGGCATGCGTTGCAATGCCACTCAGAGAAAGAAAGTGTTTGTGTTTTAATTATGCTTAGAAGTGCTTTTGGATATATTTTGTTTTTTTGTCTGGTGCGTATATGAATAGATCTTAAGGTTTTTCAACACGTGAGCAGGCCAGATACAGCTGTCCATGTGTGAAGCATGGATTTTTAAAATTTAGTCCACACACTTGTAGTGATTGTCCAAATGCGAGTCGCACCGGAAACTGCAAACATTTTAATTCTAATGGCCTATCTGTCGGAATTATTGGAATTCTTGGCAACAGTACATCGTTTCCTTTAAATTTTCCATTTAAAATTGAAGCTTAGATGATACTATTCATTAATTTTTCACTGAAAGCCTGGTACCATTGCAAAGTCGTGGTGGATTTATATTTCGGAGAAGAATGATAGGTACGCCAATTTTCAGTGTTAAAACGTGCGGTAGCATGCCTGGCAAATCAAGTGAGTTTAAGAATTCAGTTGGATAATTGACAACTTCGTCTTGATCGATTTATAGTATCGATGGACTTATACGTTGTTTCTTTGCCTGGTATTTCGTTTGGAATCCTGAAGTTGATGGCATATAACACATTCACTAAGCCACTGATGATTTTTGTAATTCTGTGCGATATTTGGGAAAACTTTGTGCATCAATTCGCTTACGGTTCCTGTAATTTTACAGAAGCTTGGTGGTAATGTGTGGATTCATCGATTTCTATTTTTCATTACCAATATCTGACAATTGTTTTTTGAAACGTTCAGCGGATGCATCATATTGTAATTCTACACGCATATTAGCTTTCAAAGTCAATTTCTGCACATGTCACCATAAAACTGATGATTTGAGACATGCACTTGATTCATCAGCAGCTGTTGAACGTGATATAACTGGTAGAGTTTGTCGAAAAACACCAGACAATAAAAAAGGTTTGCCACCAAAGACCTGTTCATTTCCTCTCAAATCTATTAGTGTACATATAGTGAAGATTTTCCAATGCCTTTTTGTGCGCCATAGTAAATTCATCCCATTTAATGAGTTGATATGATTAAAGTACTTCATCAATCATGATTTTTTTTTGATATTGCATGTTGGTGTTCAAAGGCAATTTCTTTGCTGAATGCGCTGTTTGACCACCATCCAAAAGATTTGCTGCAATTGCAGATGAAGCGATTGCCAACAATATTGTTTCGTGATCCAACGTTTTGGCTTTCGCTTGATTGCATGCATAATTCTGTCTTACGCTATGCGTTGTTCTGGGACCAATTTCGGAAGATTTGTTTGAACGAATGTACCCAATTTGTCGACATCAAATTGTGTTTCTCGTTTCTAATCACGGTCAAAAGGGTTGTTTGCATATCATTGTATCAGACGATCGGGCTTGAGCAATGAGAGCTCGAACGGTTTGCAAACTTGCTCGTCTGTTTCTGATGCCGTTTTCTTTGGTGCTTGAGGTCTAGATCATCTAATAGCAAGTCTTTTAGGTGGCATAATTATTTGACAGCGAAAGAAATGCTTTGTGACGACTATTACAAATTCACTTGATAATTGTTTTCAATACCCTTTGATTGTTTGACGTAACCATGGCACGTATCAAATTTAAAAAGACTTAAGTTGCTGCGCACTTACCGCCATCTGTCATTCAACAACTCTAATAATTTCGTTCTGTTTGAAATACGAACGACGGACGTCAAAAATATTGAAAAAAAATTCGGGATAAGGACATCCTTCACCTAGCGGGATGAAATATACTTTAAAACCTATTCTACTATCTAACAAATATACATTAAATAAATTATGGAGCAATGTGGAGCATATGGACTCCTAATGGAGTTTATCTCAACAGAAGTGTTTCTACGAGAACTGCTTGTTACTCAGTTGCTCAACCTCTCTTTTTCCAAAGAGAGTAGGGATAGAAGGATAGGGGCTAGGTCAGGATTAGTGGTAAGCTAATCGCTGTCGATACGCCCCGTTCATAGGATAGGAAAGGTGAGAGGGGGGAATTCAAGACATCACATACATCCATGCCTTTGAACAGAAATTCATAAATCGATTGAAAAATCAATTTATAAAACTGTCCGTACCGGGATTTGAACCCGAGCCCTCTGTAGCCGAAGCCAACACCGTTGACCACTCGACCACACAGGCGACATATTAGATTATAGAAATATATTGTGAACAAAAATTATAACAAAAACTGGAATCTAAAAGTAAAAAAGTTAACATGTGTGCTTGTTCGCACAGACTCCATGAAGCCCCTTATTACAGGGACACAAATCAATTTGGTCCTCTTCACAGCGCTGTAATCCTTGCTGCTGCCACTATTATCACAGTCACTCAAAATTTGCATTACGCGGTGTGAGCGCACCACAATGTCACTCCCACTGTCACTTTCCTCACAACTCAAACTATTTTCGTATTCCGACATTTAAGGTTAAAAAAATTCTTTTCCCCAAATCCTTTTTATATTGTAATTACTAATAATATTATAATTTGAACTTTATGTAACACGTAGAAAGATTAAAAATTCCTGATGCGTGCGAACGACCTTCCCCACGGCCCGCCAAACAGCAACTGATTTTGCGAGTGCTCGTAGTACTTTTGGGCATTACGCGCACGAGCGCGAACCCGCTGGTTGGCACTCTAATGGTTAATCAATCAAATCAGACGTCAGATAATCAGATAAAAATTATTATATTTACAAGATGCAAGATTTACAAGCGCGGTCTGCCAAATCGTCAATTAAAGATAATTTTGTTTTGCAATAAAAGTTTTAGGAGTTTTTTTCACAATTTTAAGGCGGATCAGAGATTTTATGGATTCGGTGTTGTCAGCGGGCAACGGACTATTCCATTTTTAACTGCCTGTGTGTTATCTGCAGGACAATGATAATTCCACGCTTCAATTTTACTTTAATATATAATACTTTTGTCATCTGCTTAGGAAGGTTTATTTTAAACAAGAGTTAAGAGCTAAAATGCTCAGTCCAATTTTGCAGAGTCGCACGCCCAGCCTTGGACATACTGTGATGTTATTGATGCTATTGTGATGAGCAAAGAAAATGCATTTCTGTCTAAAAAAGATAATGAAACGGAAGTTCTCCAATTTACCTAAAAAATCAAATTTCAATTCTTAACCCAATTCCATCCTAGCGTCTAAATTTCAACTGTCGATAATGTCGTGAATCTGTTTAAAATAAACTGCATTTATTGCTATAGTTTGAAATTATTGTTCCTTTTGTCTCCCAACAGATTGGCCTTAACAAAAAGATGTCGGTCGACACTGTTCTGCAATATGTCACCACCGGTGTGTTGTTGCAAATGTTAGGTATGTGTCTGTTTGCATTATTTAATATAATATCATTACCTGGTGATGAACTCATTGTCTTACATCTGGTTTTCGATTTCAAAATAAAGTCAATTCTCATAAAGTTAATATAAATTTTAACATAGTTCTGATGAGGGCATATGCCAAAATAGATATCAACTTTATGTAAAATAATATTTTTAAAACTTAAATAATTTGATATTTTTTCACTTTGTTAATTGTTAACTCGATGTCTGCCACAGATGAGATCTTGTATTTTTTTTTGTGCTGAACACGCCAGTTACGAGTTTACTCGTCAATAGCTAATTAAATTAATAATTGCAAATCATAGCCGAAGTGCTAGGTACTTACTTTTTTCTACGGCAGTTATATGGCTAATTTGTTTCAAATTCTGCCATGACGAATTTAGAGGCAAAATATGTTTTATTAATATTGGAACTTTCACCGACACAGATTTAACAATAGATCTTGTCAAGGATAGACGAGAAAAGCAAACAGACTGTCAAAACTTAACCTCAAAAAATACAACGTTCATTTCAGATATACCTATTATATCAATACGTCATTACCAGGTGGGTGTTGTAAATTTTTCTCTTTCTCACTTAATCACATGCTAAGTGAATGGCGAGATTCTGTTGCAGCCTGTTATTCAATAATGAATATTTTTTTATTCACAGTGTCCAGTCAGAATTTGAACAGTTTTACGCACGTTATTTTGGACGAAGTTCACGAACGCGATCAGGAAATGGACTTTTTGCTTATAGTGGTTAGAAAACTGCTGTACACCACCCATTGTAGAGACATCAAGGTGATTCAAAATTTACTGATAATTTTATAAAACGTTGACTTGGGTTAAAATTACACTAAAATATTTTGTTTCACATTTTTAAGCATAATTATTTTTGATTTATTTTATGCTACCCGCTATTTCCCTAAGAACGCTGATATTCTCCCTAGAATTCTCCGTGTACCAATAGAGCATTCTCATCCTTATTGACTAGATTTCTGGGCCAATTCACCGGTGTCACGGTCAAATTTGGTTTTTTAGTTATAGTTAACGATAATCCTTTTTTTTATCCAAAATCTATAGATATTTTAATGTTATAAGGTTCTATTGATTTAACATTGCACCTGTAATTTATTTTTTTAGATAATTTTGATGTCGGCAACTTTTGAAGCCGAACGCTTTTCTGAGTATTTTGCTGCACCAGGGGTCGAGAAAATCGACATGTTTCCAGTTATAAGTGTTGATAATGCCAAATCCCACGAAGTTAAGATGTTCTATCTCGATGATTTATTCAGATTACCGATGGTTTGTATAATAAGTTTTTATTTCACCACGTTTGTTCGTAAAATCCTTTATTTCTAAATGAAAAACAGCCTAGTTTTGATTTATGCAGATCATTCTTAAATTGGAAATTCATAGGGGTATTTCAAGAATATACATTACTATGACTAATTTGAGTTAACCCTTCCATTGCCCCCGCCGCATGAGGTAAGTTTTTTCATACTCTGCGGTGATGCCTGGCTTGATGCATTTCACCCGATCGGCTTGTTTTTTTCACTCTAATGCTAAAGCTGTCATTATCATCAATAGTTATTTTTTTTATATCGATATTGTACAATAGATTGCATTATTTTTAAATGAAATGTTAACAAAAGTCGTACTCTTGAAGCTAGTTGTGAAATTTCTGGGAAAAATTATATTTTAGGGAGGATTTAATTATATCAGTTTTTCTTAAAAAGGTTCAAAAAAAATATGACAGATATGAAAGAAATGCCACCGGCCAATAAAACTGTTTGAAAGGGTATAGATGAGAAGGTTAGAGATATAGAAACTGTGGAGGTTTAAAAATTTACTAACTTAGTACCTGTCATGAAAACGCTGCAGCTCAAATCAACCACAAGGATCACACTTATGTGCATGTAATATTAACTTGCGAATCATGGCACCTGACGAAGACTCAGAAAAACCGTATACTGAGCTTCGAGAACAGATGCTTGCGTCGGATAATGGGGGTGAGGTGGTTTGATTTTGTGAGGAATTCAGAGATAAGGGAGCGTACAAGACAGCGTCCCGTCACGTCAGTGGTTATGGAGAGACGTTGGAACTGGTTGGGTCACGTGCTGCGGATGCCTCCGGAAAGCCTCAATCCTGCCTGCCTCTTCTTTCGACCGGTGGGATTCCGGCGTCCTGGACGTCCGTCGGGTACTATCCATAGGATGTACTCAGCGGAACTGAGGGATGCTGGCATGTCATGGGAGGAAGCAAAGCTATTGGCGGGAGACAGGGAAACATGGAGGTGCCGCGTGGCGGCCATACTCCACATAGGAAGTGAACATGGCCAAAGAAGAAGAATATTAACTTACAATAAATTAATGTGCAGCTTTTTTGAAGCAATCCATTTTTTCAAAATTTGTTAGGTAACTATAAAAATTTGAAAGGGTGGCATGGAGATCTTTAGAGCTTTCAAATTGGGGCGTGGCACAAATAAGGTTAGGAAACACTGGTTTAACCTGTTATCAATTATCATAAACATGCCTCATGCTTATATCCCAGTGTTTATTATTTTTGTATTTCTTATTTCTTTCCAGAAACCTGTTATCAAATTGGACGTATTGAGAATTCCACTGACAACCTTCCATTTTATAATCCACCTATTGAACGCTTTTGAGTTTATGGATACCCAAGAGGAGAAAAACGCCGCTAATTCAAGACCCAGTGTTTTAATATTTCTACCAGGAATTCGCGAAATCGAAACAGCATACAATGTATTTTCATGCCAAGAGACACGGTAATAAAATTATGTAGCTTACTGGTTCTTTTTATTTTAATGTACATGAAAAAAAAAAGGTTTTTTTCACTGCGATGATTCATTGATGAAGCTTGTTTTAAACAGGAAGGGTATACACGAAGATAGAGCTTCTTTGAAATGGTGGCTGATACCTCTGCACTCGTTGATCACCTCCGAAGAGCAAGCCAAGGTCTTCCAGAAACCTCCACCTCACCATCGAAAAATTATCCTAGCCACTAATATTGCAGAGAGCTCTATCACCGTTCCAGATATCAAATACGGTACAGACCCCCACTTTTTTTCGTCAGTAGGGACGCTATAACAGGCTTGGGCTAAATTTTACATCTATGGGGCCGAACTGTATTGAGAAATAGATGCTTTGTAGAATACAGATGGTTGGCAAATGATAGAGAATCCTCAAACAACGTCAAATAAGACAAATGTTTTACATTGTTCCAATTTTTTATTATTACAACTGTATTAATTATCGTAACTTGGTAGTTGAGATTCTTCAAAATGATCAAAAATTTTTATGGATGATTTTATCGAGATATTAAAAAAAATTGTGCTGTCCAGTATTTTTTGAGCAAATTTTTCAAAATATACATATTTATCATCAAAGACAATAGAATGTTCAAATTTCTTTATGGTAGTATGAACCCTTTGGTTGCCAAAAGCTGATATAACAGCTTTTGCTACTGTAGGGAGAATTGCCATAGCTGTCAGCTCCGACATCATTATTAAAAAGGATCTGATATATTTTGAACAGTATATCAGCCATACTCAACCTTCGGCCCGGTCAAATTTTGTGTGCGGCACAAAATATTCATAGTCACCAGATACCTTTTCTAACATCTGGTATTTTTTATATTTTGTACAGTAAAAGTCCGTTAATTCGAAATTCAAGGGACCGGATTTTCCAAAAAAATTCGAATTACGCGATCACAAAAAAAAAACGCGGTAATTGCAACGACTTGGAACATCGCCGCCATTTTTTCGTTGTCAAAATAAAAATTATAAAGTCAAGTGTTCATATTAATAATAATAGTGTTTGGAAGACAGCGCCGTTTTCGTGGCTCTAATGGCGCTTTGAAATAAAAATCGACTTTTTTATTGGTTAAAAGTTACCTATCATTTACTGACATGTATTTCGGCATTATTACGATAATAGAACATATTCAAATGCAAAAAAAGAACAAAAAAATATATACAATTATTTTATGGACAGGCATCCAATACGAATAAAAAACACTACGTAATTGTCACTTAATTGATTTTCAGTCACTTGTATTTGTTTGCGCGCGTACTATAAAATAGAATGACGTCACTTATGAACAATGTACCATTCAAAGTTTTATTAAATACCTAATATATAGATGTCTCTCTTGCACTAATGCATGTAAGCGCTCGAATTAGCAACTGATTCTTTCTCATGTGATACTTTGCTTTATATTGATGTCTCACTTACACTTGTTGTGAAGACACAACAGGGGCATCTGTCCACACATTCCTTGGTAAACAAAGCATGTTAACTGTCAAATAAAAAATGCTGAAGGTGCATATTTGCTTGGCAAATTCTGATTCAACGCAAAATTTAGATTTTTTTGTCTTTTCTGTCCCTTCTTTCTGATTTACCATCTAGATGTTCACCACATTAAAGCCTCAACCAAAATTTTGAATTATTAGAAATCGTAAGAACATTTTGATGAAAAACATTACGAATTACGAAATATGCGATATTTCGAATTAACGGTAGAATTTACTTTTGAAAAGTCAATTTTGGGACTGAGAAAATGATGAAAATTTCGAATTATGAATTATCGTTGTTCGAATTAACTGACTTTTACTATACACCTATCCCTCGATTTACACGGTAGATAGGTTCCTGAGAAAAACTGTAAATCGAAATTGTATATTTTTGATGTAATGAAAAACGCATAATTTAGGTGTTTTCTAAAATACATAAAAAACAAAATTATTAAAAAGTATAAACATACATATTCTTTTATTAATTAAATACAGGTAAAGCTTATAGAGTAACAAATAAATGAAATCCAAAAGATTCATTAAAAAAATATTGCAACGGTTGATGTAGTTTTTACCATTCACTGTGACTTGACGACTTGCTCTGAAAGTATACTTATTTTCAGATGAAGAAGAGGATGGTATCTTCTATTTAATTTTTTCAGAAATCCGCAATGCATTATTTGTAATATGCAATGCATTGGTATCAATTGGCATCCGTTTTTGAGTTTGGTTCAAATCATTAATGCCTTCTCCATGTTTTCCATTGCAATATCTCTGATATATGAAGTTGTGCTCGTACTCGTAGTGCCAGCTGCTACACTCTTTCTAATTGAGTTTTCATTTTTTCTAATGGTTCTTATTGTAGCTTCATTCATGCTATATAATCTAGCAACATCTATTACTCTTTCTCCGTTTTGTAAAAGATCCAATATTTTCATTTTTTTGCTGACGAAATAACTTTTCTTTTTACTTCTTTCAACATAATAAGACTACAAATATTATTCAAGATATAAAACATGTAATTAAAAATTATGTACTCGTTTTTTTACTTACGAATATTAAAATTTTCAAGTAAACTTTTTTAAACCGTGTAAAAGCGAAAAACGTGTAAAAAAAGTACCGTGTAAATCGAGGGATAGGTGTATATGTATTGTGAATATTTTTTATACATTTGTATTTTTGTGTACCTTCATTTATGTTATGTCACTCACTATATTATGTGGTATATTTACATACGACTAATATGCTGCAGCCCACGTAACAAAACCGGCATGCGGTCCAGCCTAAATAAGATTGAGTGTCGCTATCTATATGGTAATATAAAATATTTTTGTAGCTTCGTTACTTGGCATGTGGTGCTACAAATTGTGACACATGTTTCTTATCTTTAAGAAACATCCTCAGATAGAACATCGCAAAGTTTATGAATAAACTATAAATTGTGTTTGCAATTGATAAAAAAAATGAAAACAGGACAAACACTGCTTTGATTATTGTTTTATGTAGAACATGCACGCGCCCAATGAAACCTTAATGAGTTTATATTTTGATGTTTATTTGTCTGGACCATGCAGTGATTGACTTCTGCCTGACGAAGATTCTGGTGTCAGATATGGCATCAAACTTCTCATCTCTGCAGCTGAGTTGGGCATCGAAGGCTAACTGTAACCAGCGGGCGGGAAGGGCGGGGCGTGTTCGACCGGGAAGAGTTTATAGGATTGTCCCTAAAGAATTTTATGTGAGTAATGTGACTTGAAAAAAATTGATTCCATCATTACTGTGAATTTTCTTTACACTAGAGAGATTCTCTCGATTGTGCGATCCTCTTTGACATTATTGAATTCTCCCGTTAAATCGTTACAGGAGGATTTGGACCAGTATTCTCTTCCTGAAATGAAGCGCTGCCCGCTGGAAAGATTGGTGCTTCTGACTAAGCTATTCAACATGGGGTCTCCGTGCTCCATTTTGGCTCTCGCAATGGACCCGCCTGACTTGTCCAACATCAATCGGACAATTCTCAATTTGAAAGAGGTAATCATTCTCAAAAAGCTCTCTTAGACCCCGAGCACCGATTAATCTCTGGAGACTCTGGTTAAATGGGGGTATCTTTTTATGACCTGTACGTGGATCATCATCATTTCTGTAGTGAAACATCTGATATGCGCCCAAAAACAACTCGGTGATTATTGGAAACCAATGGATAATTCACGACCAGAACTATAATATGAAGCGTGACTAGCAATAAATAAAGCCATAATTAATCCATTCATTGTCACTTGCAAGCTATATACAATTTTTTTCAGAAGGCTAGTCATAAAAATAAAAGTAATGTGGATATTTCATATAAAATTAAATTCAAAAAAGGCATTTGTACTAATTCCACTTTTATTAAATAAGATCAGGACCGATTTCACTCATGACGAGCATTATCAACTGATAACAGAATACAATGTTACAGTGTTATTTATACAAAACAGACATTACAAATAAAACAATGCTCTGTTCTAACTAACTGTTTGAACGAAATCGGTTGACTTGAAATCGGTTTGCTCTTATAAATGGTAGATAAAACAGGCCATTTGTTCTGAATGGTTTTTAATCCACAGCATGTCAAACGGGCTTGAAGAGTTAATGTTGAATAAAATTCTTCATTTTTGTCTTCACAAGTTTTTCATTGTCAAATCGTACAGTAGATCGAACACATTATGATGTTTTATGTGCTTTCAGATAGGAGCGATGGTGAAAACTGTCGATGGGAAAAATTCCACAGAGGACGGAGACATCACGCACCTCGGTAGAGTCATGACCAAATTGCCTGTAGACGTGCGCATTTCCAAACTCATCATGCTCGGTTACATCTTCGGATGTCTGAATGAATGTATCATAATGGGTGAGGGATTTATAACTAGTGCCTTCGAATAGGATGTGAAGTCATTTTTAAATATCCATGCTCAATTTTATTCATTGTGCTGATTCTGTCATTGATTCATCTCTCTATGTGCATAATTTTTATGTACCGCATTACATTTCTGCCCCTGTTAACAAATGATAAGGATATTTAAGCGTAGATCATATTGCATAATATTGATCCACACTGAATGGTGGTGGAGGGTTAATGTTATCCTAAAGCATAACGTACATATTGTTTGGACTGTTTGGAATTAATGCATTCTGGGTCTCTTGTAAAAAGGTAAATTCTCAATGTTTTTTTTTAGGTGCCGCTATGTGTACAAAAAATGTGTTCGCCAACTCTTTTATGGATAAACTCGGCTCGTACAATTCTAAATTGACTTACGCCGACGGCTGCTCCAGTGATTCGATTGCGTTTTTGAACGTCTACACGGTTTGTTTGTTTTCTCTAGAACCATTCATGAGTCTATTCTCAACTTCCACCTGAACATTATATTTTTTTGTATTTGCCCTAAACGCTCTTAATTTTAATAATTGAAAACAATGACAAATATAATTAATGCCAATACTTTCGATGGTTTCGGCGGTAACTTTGTGGAAGTTCATTTTAATAGAAAATTTAAATTAACTTTGATTATTCCACGTATTGTGTTACTAACTGTGAAACGTGTTCATTAGTAGTATGATTAAATTTGTTTGCACTGTTTCGATTTTATAATCCCCTCTTTGTTTCCCTTAAAAAGGAAAAATCCCAATCTGAATGATTACAAAGTCATTAGTATCATTAGTATCATTATCTGTTTGTTTTATTTCGATTCTACACCCCCTCCTTGCTCCTCTTAAAAGGAAAAAAACCCAAACCTCCATTTTGTAATTTTATAATTTTAAAATGTTAGAATCAATCTTGCTTCATTACTTAAGCAAACTTTGCGATAGTAAGTCTGAAGATGCCTCTGAAAGAGGCGAAACACGTGTCACAGTTAGTAACACAATACGTGGAATAATCAAAGTTAATTTAAATTTTCTATTATAATTAATGCCCACTTAACCCTCCAAGGACGAGCGTGACCATATGTTCACAGTAAACACCGTTTTCTATTGATCCCACTATTCATCCTTTTTCTACCTGAATATCGTTACTTTCACTCAAATTTGGTTAAAAAGAATACAGACTTCAGTTAGTCGTCAGCCGCAGGGACGGAAACGATCGCCAAGAGCACATGCGATTTATTGAATTTCTGTTTATTTTGAATGTACTTTTTGAAACTGTTAGTTATTATTTTATCAAAACATAAAATTATTTACAATTCTTTTACAAATATATTTGTGTTGAAATTATATTGGTCTAAGTAGGTCAAATTGTAAATATTTTAAAAAAATTCACTTTTAGCTATATTTCAACCCCGATTGTTTGTGTGCCCATACGGTCTCACTCGTCCTTACTACTGTCCGTACACAATATTACACGGTGGATGAGCATGAACATGAACATATAGTCTTGCGGGGGTTTATTTACAACGACTGCGTTTTTTTTTTTTTAATTTTCATTAGAAACAAAAGTTATCCGTGACTTTAATATGGCTTAAAAAAAAAAATTATCGAAGAAAAGCTCTCGTCTCTGGGCATTTGAAAGTTAAGTTTCCAGCTATGATGACATCACAGAAGGAAATAGAAGTAAAATTAATCACACAACAATTTAACAACTGTTTGACTAGTCTGATCACTCAATTATTAAGAAAACGATAAAGCGATTACGCAAGACATCGTTCAATAATTAAGCATCCGTTTTATGTACATTGATTCTTTACCTTGCTGCTTTATGCCAAAGCATTATGTAGGAAAATGAATTTATTTTGATGGATTAAATAAATTATTGAAACTTCTCTAAATTTCATATAGGTTTATCAAACGCTGAAGCAGCAGAGATACTTTACTTCATTTGAAGGCGGAGAGAAGTGGTGGGTGAAAACTTGTCATCTTCAGCTGAACGCTCTGCACGACATGGAGAATCTAGTCGCGGAACTCAGGTCTCGCCTTGAGAGAGAAGGAATCGAAGAGAAAAAAATCGGGAAGCCTCTATGGAACAAAGTGGAATTACCGCTCATATTAAAGGTTTGTCTTTTTACTCTACTATCATTTTTTAACCTTCAATTGGATATCGCTTCCAATTTTTTAATTAACACTTTAGAAAGGACCAAGATTTAAAATAAAAAAACTTTTTAAATTCCTCTTAACCTCTATGACGAAATATTCCTTCAAGACATTTCAAATATTGCCCTCTAGCGGGCGTGACATTCTACGGCTTATTTTGTTTGGGTATCACATGTACAATACATTTACACGTCGTTCAGCGCTGATAAACCGGATGTTCTTACTATTTTTATTTTTTTATTTTCTATGGCAGACTAGGTAATCCGCTAATATCACACACTGGTCATTATAATTTTTTGAATTTTCAATAAAGGTACTCATCAATCTGCGCCGGGTTTTATTTTTCCACTCTTTTGTTAACAAAAGTTATGCACACGGCGAACTATGAAACGTTTCATTAAGTGTTTACTATGGGCATGACAAAATATTTCGTCACTGCTAAGTTTACTATGGGCGTGACGAAATAATTCGTAATCATATAGATTTAATTACCCGTTGCACATACACACTTTTTAAGATGCGCAAAACTAAATTACTCGGTTAACAGGTTAAACATTAGGTCAGTACACAAATGTAGTAATAATGTTTGCCGTCAACAAAACTATATTATAGAAAAATACATTTGTCTACCATAAAAATGCATACAATATTTTCCTATATATTATATATCCTATATATTTCCTATATATATTTTCCTATATATATTTTCCTATATATTTCCTATATATATTATATATCCTCGAGCGTCGAACATTCCAGACTATGCGCCGACACATGCTGAGATCTCCTCGGCTGTGCAGCGCTTAAAAAACGGGAAGGCGCCGGGCATGGATGGTATACATCCAGAGTTCCTAAAGTACGGCCTGGAGGCGCTTCTGCACCCCCTGCACCAACTTCTTAGTATGGTGTGGGCGCAAGAGCGCTGTCCGAGGGACTGGGTTAATGGCGAGGTAGTCACAATCCACAAAAAAGGTGATCCACTGTGCTGTGACAACTACCGTGGCATAACGCTGCTCAGCGTACCTGGCAAGGTCCTGGCGCAGATAGTATTGGCGAGAATAAGGATTCCAATTATGAGTATCCTCAGGGAAAACCAGGCCGGGTTCTTACCTGGCCGATCCTGCGCGGACCAAATACACAATCTTAGGTGCCTTCTTCAGCAAAGCAACGAATTCAACAGTTCGCTGGCATGTTGCTTTGTAGACTACGAGAAGGCCTTTGATAGTCCGCACCGGTCTTCTCTATGGAACATATTAAAATTGTACGGAATCCCAACCAAGATTGATGCCATCATCAAATGCTTGCACGAGGGGAGCGAATGCTGCATAAGAATCGGTGATATAACCACTGAATGGTTTGGAGTCTCAACCGGGGTCAGACAGGGCTGCGTCTTAGCTCCGTTCCTTTTCATTATAATCTTCGACTTCATTCTGAGGAAGTCAATTCCACCTGACCGAGGTGTGACCGTTACCCCCAATCTAAAGCTATGCGACCTCGAGTATGCAGACGACGCTGTTATATTTGATAAATCTGTCGAGGGTATTCAAGAGACAATGGATAGACTGCAGAGAAACTCATATCGCATCGGTCTTAAAATCAATGCGAGTAAAACCAATGTACTCTGCAACAGTGCCTGTCCGGACCCACACTACCCTTTGACGAGCGCCGGTCAAAACATCGAAAGAGTCGACGGTTTCAGGTACCTGGGGGTACACATCACGGGAGATGGCAATCCGTGTAAAGAGCTCGCGATCCGATTAGGGATAGCTGGAGCAACCTTTAACTCAATGCGGAAAGTCTGGGACTCACGGTTGTACTCGGTCAGAACCAAGTGCCTCCTATTCAACGCATGTATCTTAACAGTGCTGCTTTACGGTTGCGAATCATGGCACCTTACGAAAGCGCAGAGTAACCGTATACTGTGCTTCGAAAACAGATGCCTGCGACGAATGCTAGGGGTGAAATGGTCTGACTTTGTCAGGAACACGGAGATAAGAGAACGGACTAACCAGCCTCTTATCACGTCAAAAATAAAGAAACGGCGGTGGACCTGGCTTGGACACGTGTTGAGGATGCCTGAAGAGAGCCTGAACCCTGCCTGTCTCTTCTTCCGGCCGGATGGATCCCGGCGTCGTGGAAGGCCACTGATGACCATCCACAGGATGTACTCGGCGGAGTTACGGTACGCTGGGATGACCTGGGAGGAGGCGAGGAGACTGGCTGGAGATAGAGAATTGTGGAGGAGCTTCGTGGTGACCATATGCTCCGTATAGGGAGCGGATATGGATTAAAAAAAAAAAAAAAAATATTTTTTTTAAATTTCAATTAACTCCAAATAATATACACTGTATAAAAACATTAACCCTCCAAGGACGAGCGTGACCATGTCGTAACAGTAAACAGCGTTGTCTATTGATCCCACTATTTATCTTTTTAATATCTGAACATCGTTGACTTCACTCAATTCCGGTTACAAAGATAACATTGTTTTTGTAGTCCACTCCTCAATGTTTTGCAGAAACAGCTAACTCACAAAATTAAAAAGTTGACTTTTAAATGAATTATAATATTAAACACCATCAATATTAAAGTTTGCTGAAAATCGAACCAAAAGTTTGATACAATCTTTGTGGGTTGGATGATTTCAGACTTTGAATTAGTTGAAAAAAAATAACAAAAAAACACAGTCGTATAGAAACCTAAAAAGAAAAAATTTACACTCTGACCTTAGTAATTTTTTTTTTAATCAGTAATTTTATTTATCTATATACTAGCTGACCCGGCAAACTTCGTACCGCCTAACAGTCGATTCTTTAACTTTTTAGTTTTTTTTATATTTATTCTGCTATTCGGGACGCCCGGTCTGCTAGTGAGATAAAAAAAGAAAAAGGAAGTTAATAAGTCAACAATTACATTATATCAACAACAAAAAATTGTAAAACACCTGAAATTCTTTTAATAGTCAATAAAAATCACAATGAATATTACAATTTCTTATTATGATACCTACTTATTATATTTCATTTTATTTTTGCTTATTCTAAATTAAGTTTTATTTTTATTGTAGTACTTTATGGTACACGATACTTTTGTTTGATTACCTGGCGCGTAAACAAACAGAGCAGATGGTCTTCCAACACGGGAACAGGCAACATACAATTGACCATGCGAGAAACATGGGTTTTCTAGATTAATACCACAAACACTTAATGACTGCCCCTGGGATTTGTTTATAGTCATAGCGAAAGCAAGCCGTACTGGAAACTGCAGTAGTTTAAACTCGAATGGTACGTCAGTCGGAATAATTGGGATGCAGGGTATCAAAACGTCTTCTCCTTTATACTTTCTTTTCAATATGATTGCTTCTATTACGTTATTCAGTAATTTTTTTATCGCTAATCGTGTGTCGTTACAAAGTCGCGGTTGGTTAATATTTCGCAACATTATAACTACAATGTTGAAGATTGTGAGGCGGCAATCCTGGAAAATCTAGTGGATTTAAAAATTCCGGTGGAGGTTGCCGTATCAACTGATTTATATGTCCTCATTTCGCAGGAATGTTATCTTGTATTTTGAAATTTAATTCATTTACATCAGTGTTTTCGGCAGCCAGTATAGCTCGTTCTCTCAACCAATCATGGAATAAGTAATTTTGAGCAACATTTGGAAACACTTTTTGAATGAGTTCAGCTTTTGATTGAGTTAACTGACAAAACTCTCAGGAAAGGTGATGCAGCCAGTCAGCACGTCTATAGGAAATTTTCCATTACCAATATCAATGAGTTGTTTAGAGAATATGTCTCCAGATTGATCATTTTGCAACATGACACGCATATTCTTGCTTAAATGTAATACCTTGACATGTTTCCACAAAGTGGAGGACTTTAAACATGCATTCAGTTCATCAGCTTGCGTTGAACGTGGAACCACTGGCAATGTTTGCCGAAAATCTCCTGCTAATAAAATCATTGCGCCACCAAATTGGTTTTGGTTGTTCCGTAGATCTTTTAAGGTTCTATTTTAAGCCTCTAATGATTTTGTATGCGCCCTCGTGCATTCATCCCACACATTACATTGTTTACATAGCTGCAAAACCTTTGCCATTGCAGAATTCTCCTGGAAATTTTGCAGATTGGAGTTTCGTTGCTTTGCATATTCAATGGCAATTTTAGAACTGAATGGGCTGTTCGACCGCCTTCAAGCAAAGTTGCTGCAATGCCTGACGAAGCAAGAGCAAATCATTTTTTGAGCGAATTGTTGCCAATATTAAAGTAATCAAAAATCAGTTTTTCCTGTACCACCAGGAGCGTCCGAGAAGTAAATCTCTCCAGTTCCATCATTTATTACTTTCATAAGATTATCAAATACTTATTTTTGTTCTTCGTTCAATAGTGGAAGATTTATTTGAATCGATTCTTTCAAAGTATTGAGATCATACGATTTTTCACGTTTTAACCCTTGATCAAAAACATCGTGCATTGGGCGATTGGGCGCGGCCATCCCCAATTGACATAATAGCTTGTTTGACATCATCAAGCACACATCCTCAATGGAAATCAATGCTTCATTGTAAATTTCTTCACTTATTTGTAATTTCGGATTCCCTGTTCTATTGCGTATACATATTGAACAAAATATCGTCACACATATTATCTCTGTAATTTATCCACAAATCAATTGGTTTTGATGGGAAGCATGTAGATATGATAATGGAAAACAATCATCATATGAGAATCATATGAGCGATGTGTTTCCTTAATACGTTGTAATTGATTATTTCGACGATGTAAAACAATATCACGTGACTCCAAATTTTCTCCAACTACAACAATGGCAACTTCATCGATAGTAGGTGCATTAAAACGTCCTGCATGTTGGCCCACATGAGTCTTATCAGCTCTGATAACAATTTTGTGATACCATATATTTGTGATGTATGAGATGATCTATGATGATGTATGTACATTTGTGATGTATGATGTATGATGTTATTATAATGATGTTATTATTATGATGTATAAGTTCAAATTGACTTTTAAGTATTATTACGAATCTTTTGTATGGGAGTATAGAAAAGTGTTGTTTTTAGACTTTTCCAGGCATTTTTTTAAATTTTTCTCTCCGTAAGAACCATTCTTGTACTTCAAGGAATATTCTAAAAAAAAAATTAGCGAAATCGGTTCAGCCGCTCTCGAGATTTGCGCTTAGCAACACATTCAGCGATTCATTTTTATATATAGATTAATAGCCGATAAAATAAGTTTTCACTTTTCACTTTTCACAAATGTGTGCGTACTGATGTCCACTTCGCCCAATGATAGCGATTTATTTTGAACATCACATTTTTCGGCCAATTGGAATGGACGTCTTTTTATATTCAAAATTCAAATTTCCTGGCTTAGAACTAAAGCATCGTAATTAATATTGAGAGAACTTTATTTCAAAATTTGCATGGCTACGAAGTTTTTTAAATAATCAAATGAACTGATTCGATTTTTTAATGCTATAATTATAGGGCTAGGAGCTGATTTGACAGATTTTGTTCAGTGTCATCCATCTTCTATATGATTGTCACCGATTTCCCCTCCCCCTCCTCATCCCCAGCCCGACTGTCGACATTTTTTTTATTTATACTAGAAGTATTTTTTCATTACGCTGAAGAAGCACATAGTTTTAAATGTGAAAAAACGCTAAACTTTATTTCACATTTTATTTCTGCCGCGGGTCGGATTCGAAACGTGGAACTTTGCAATATGAACGGAACGTCTTACCGCTGAGGTAAAGGGCAAACTTTCAGGTGCGACAAAATTAGATTATATATATTAAGCATTCGAAAAAAGAACTATTTCAAACTTGACTTTGATTGTTTGTTTGTATTGAAAAATATGTCAAATACTTAGTGTGGCCAATTCAAAAAAAATGATTCCAAGATATTTTTCTTTTTCTACGAAATATATTTGTTTGCACACTTGAAACCTTTGCAGGGCTGTCGATATATGCGCCGAGGTCGATTTATGGTACTACGAAAAATGATTGTTAGCAAACTTGAACATTATTCCAAAGATTTAATAATTTACGAAAAATGGTTGTTAGCAAACTTAAACATTATTCCAAGATATAATAATTTACGAAATTTCTGCTACCACGAAAAATGGTTGTTAGCAAACTTCAACATTATTCCAAAGATTTAATAATTTACGAAATTTCTGCTACTACGAAAAATGGTTGTTAGCAAACTTAAACATTATTCCAAAATATAATAATTTACGATATTTCTGCTACTACGAAAAATGATTGTTAGCAAACTTGAACATTATTCCAAATATTAAATAATTTACGAAATTTCTGCTACTACGAAAAATGATTGTTAGCAAACTTGGACATTATTCCAAATATTAAATAATTTACGAAATTTCTGCTCCTACGAAAAATGGTTGTTAGCAAACTTGAACATTATTTCAAAAATTAAATAATTTACGAAATTTCTGCTCCTACGAAAAATGATTGTTAGCAAACTTGAACATTATTCCAAATATTAAATCATTTACGAAATTTCTGCTCCTACGAAAAATGGTTGTTAGCAAACTTGAACATTATTCCAAATATTAAATAATTTACGAAATTTCTGCTCCTACGAAAAATGGTTGTTAGCAAACTTGAACATTATTCCAAATATTAAATAATTTACGAAATTTCTGCTCCTACGAAAAATGGTTGTTTGCAAACTTGAACATTATTTCAAAAATTAAATAATTTACGAAATTTCTGCTACTACGAAAAATGGTTGTTAGCAAACTTGAACATTATTTCAAAAATTAAATAATTTAAGACATTTCGGCTACTACGAAAAATGGTTGTTAGCAAACTTAAACATTATTTCAAAAATTAAATAATTTACGAAATTTCTGCTACTACGAAAAATGGTTGTTAGCAAACTTGAACATTATTTCAAAAATTAAATAATTTAAGACATTTCGGCTACTACGAAAAATGGTTGTTAGCAAACTTAAACATTATTTCAAAAATTAAATAATTTACGAAATTTCTGCTACTACGAAAAATGGTTGTTAGCAAACTTGAACATTATTTCAAAAATTAAATAATTTAAGACATTTCGGCTACTACGAAAAATGGTTGTTAGCAAACTTAAACATTATTTCAAAAATTAAATAATTTACGAAATTTCTGCTACTACGAAAAATGGTTGTTAGCAAACTTGAACATTATTCCAAAAATTAAATAATTTACGAAATTTCTAATAAAAATAAAATAAATAAAAATAAAATACAATAAAATAAAATAAATTAAAATTAAATTAAATTAAATAAAATAAAATAAAATAAAATAAAATAAAATAAAATAAAATAAAATAAAATAAAATAAAATAACATAAAATAAAATAACATAAAATAATATAAAATTAAATTAAATACTTTGCAACAAAAATCTCACGTTGCTGGGCAACGGGCTTACAGCTAGTTTATTTAATTATTTAATTATTATTGCACAAGGTTGACAAATTATAAATTCAAAACTTTTACAATAGAGAAAAAAAATAGTATAATTTAACATTAAAAGCAGTAGAAAAAAAAATGGCAAGGAAGTCAACTGAGTAAGCTCCGACGAACTCTACTTTAATACATAAAAAATATTATTCATCGAAACTTACCCACGTCTACGTGGAATATGTCGACATCCGAAGCAATATTGTTGAACACCGTTAAAGCTCTCCCCAGTGGCATCCCCATTGGCAGGCTGGTTCTACACCTTGGGAAAACAAACAATTCATGTCCACGATTTCTCAAAAAATAATCGGAAACATTTAGATTCACATTCTCAAGAATGGTGGAATTCTCATTATGGCCTCGTATAAGTCGAAAGAAATATATGGCTAGATGCATTTTTCTTCGAACGTTCAAGCTATTGAAGTTAAGCATGCCTAAGAGAAAATCAGTTGGATAAAGCCATGGGTTAATATCCATACACCCTCATATAGAGAAGTCTCAAAAATTTCTAATGAATCTTCTCCACCATAAGGGTATATTTCGAGCACCTTGGGGCCCAAACAATTGACCCACTCTCAAGTCTGCTTCGAACCAAAGCGTTGTACATCAATATTAGAATTTTAACTCCCGAAAAGACTGGTGGTACGGATGATAAAGCCCAACATTTGTAATGCTTTTTTGCAAGTAATCTTAATGTGATTATTGAATGTTAGTTTGCTCTCAAATTGTACGCCAAGATCTTATTCGCGAAAGAATTTGGCCATTCATTGAATAACGGAAAAATAACACTCGTGACCCTCTTGTAATGGATAAAAGATTGCATTTATCAATATTGAAATCGAGTTTGTTACACCGCCGCCAATCTATTATATTATATAGATAATCAGACTGAAGACGATAACAATCATCTAAGGTGACGACCTTCAAAAAGAGTTTCAAATCATCAGCGAATAACAAGAACATAGAATTTTTAATAACGTTTGCTATATCATTTATGAAAATAGTGAACAGCAATGGCCCCAGGTTTGAACCCTGCGGAACACCAGAGTACGTGCAAAACGGCATTGATTCGAAAAGCCTGTTCCTAAAATAACTACCAAAAAGCCTAACAAAACCATCAGACAAACCAATCAATTGGAGTTTTTCCAAAAGAATGTCATGACCGACCCTGTCAAATGCTTTCGAGAAATCATTGTAAGAACAGTCAACTTGCAGTCCTTTATCTAATGCCGTCGACACGTAATCCGTAAACACCATCAAGTTTGTGTCGGTTGATCTTCCAACTCTGAACCCATGCTGCTCATTAATTATAAATGGTTCAATCCTTTTTAAAATCATATGATGCATAATCATCTCAAGAACCTTAGCTGGCGCTGAGAGAACAGCCACCGGTCTATAATTTTCCACTGATGATTCTGCGCCATTTTTAAAATCGGTGTAATCTTAGATATTTTCCATATTTCAGGGAAAATGCCTGATTTCATAACGAGATTAAAGGACTTTTATCACAAAGGACTTTTGATGAGGTCAATACATCCTTTTAAAAAACATGTAGGCACCCTGTCGGGACCAAGCGAGCGGGTGTTTTTAAGTTTTTTGGTAAAAAAAAATCTGATTCATCAATTTGCATGGCATCAATGCATTGGGCACCATTTGTACGACTTTTCAAAACTGATTCAATATTAAGATGTGGTATATCATTTGAGTATACAGATCTGAAATGGCCAGCAAATGCTTCTGCCACCCCCAGACCTGCCACTACATGACCCTTCCAATTCATTGTCTCAGCACCATCGTTTCTGATAGATTTGATATAATTCCAAAAAAAAAATGGATTTTCGCCTATGCAATCTTCCATCCTTTTCAAACATGTTCGGTAGGCTAATCGAATATTTTGTTTCAGCTTAGATCGACATTTACTAAAAGTTTGATAGTCTCGAAACGGTCAGAATAAAAATACTAACGGTCAGAATAAAATTATTAATACGTTCAGAATAAAATTACTATACGGTCAGAATAAAATCTATTATACGGTCAGATTTTCATAAACATTTTGATCAGAATAAAAAAAAATAAAGAAATTATTAATCCTTTGAGGCGTCGATTTTTCAACACTTTATGTGCGAAAAAATGACTGCACATTCGACATATTTTTTTTTCTTCTAAATTTAGAATTCCTGCTGTTTATTTCGGCTATAAATACAATGTGCCCAAATATGCAAGACTTATTCGACATTTTTTTAAAATATTATCTGGACTGATTTCGCGGCGAAATACGCGTTATACGAAGATCCGTTAACCGTTGCCAAAAGATGGGAACTAGTATAATAATGTCTCTGATGGGAACTGTCAATTCATCCTTCGCAATACTAGTGATTTATTCAATGACCGTGGCGCTAGTAGCAACGCTCGCCCATTGGACGATTTGCCGGAAACAACTTCACTTTGCAGTTTTGCACCAATAGCATCGCAATACGATGACATCATTATCATCAAAAGAATTCTGACCAGTTGTCAAAATATGACCAATGTCATTTAGATTCTGACCATTTAATATAAATTCTGATCACTTAATATATATTTTGACCATAAATTATTTATTCTGCCCTCTGTTATTCTGACCGATACATTATGACCATTTAATATAAATTCTGACCAATGTATTAACAATTCTGACCAATACTGAATTAAAATTCTGACCGTTTAAATACGAGCCTAATATAAATGCTTTATTTTAATGTCCCCGATAATCTCTCCAGAAAACCACCTCGGATATCGCCTTATGCCATGACATGCTGACTTCCTTGTGAAACATACATCGAAAATATTATATTATCTTATTATCTTAGATCAACATAATGTCAACACAAATTTATTAGTTTAAGTAGTGTAAATTATTTAAAGTCCATTAAAAATAAACGGATATTTAAAAAATCGTATGTGCTTTTGACACATGTGCATGTGCAAAAAACAACTATTAGTTCCCCTTTATATAAATTAGTATATTTCTTCTCAGTGTCATATTAAATGCATGAAGTTTCATAAATAATATTAATTTATCCTACAAAACAGCCACTATTATTGAAAAAGTAAAAGAAACAATGCTCTCTATTTGTTATATTTGAAAAATAACTGAAAATATATATGTGAAAATAAATTTACCTCTCAGATCGTCATCGCCGGGGCATTCTATCCGTATTACTTCACCCTCGGGCATAGCGGTGACGAGATGGAGAGGGAGGCGACCAAGACCATCGGAGGCCGCGACCCTTGCAACACTGTTTATCTCACGGGCATGGACCCCCGCCAGCCGGCGCCCATTTATTCAAAATTCATCAAGGAGGCTTTCCGTTGCTGCACCGATGAGGATGTGATTGTCAACTTTGATAGCATTAGCAGGTTTGGATGCCCGCTTGAAGCACATTTTTCTGTTCTCCGGCTAAGTGTTTACCGTATGTGACCATTGTGCTGAGACCCCTTTCTCGATCATACCTAGGAACCTATTTTGACTAGGACCTAGACTGGATTGCATCTCCCCTGAAGTGAATATTTAAAAACATGGAACAGTTGTGTAGCAAACTTTGCAAAGCAATTATGCCCAGCTAAGTAAAAACACAGTAATTACAAAAAATTACAAAACTAAATTAGTATAGGGTATGATAATGGGAAGAATTTGTAATATTTTACGTTAGAAAAAACAGAATTACGATTTGATTTAGAAAGACACTGTAAGTTTACATTTCATAGTTTGACATGTGTGGATGCAAAGTAAAAACTCTCGACTTTTTGACGAAATTTGTGATTTAGACCAGTGCTTCCCAACCTGGGGTCTGCAAAATTTTCATTCTTTCAACATTCTTTGTGATAATATATGAACATGTGAAATAATTTTTTTTCGGGGGTCCACAGATTATTGTTTTGAGATTTAGGGGTCCGTGGCATAAACAAGGTTTGGAAGCACTGAATTAGACCACTATGTGAGTATTTGTGTTGATGAATATCAAATCAGCCCAAGTCCACAAAAATCTTGAAATTCTACAAAAGCTTAGGCTAATTTCATAATAATCGACTGTTTAGTGTGGATGATATTTCAACCATTTTACTGATTAGTGTTCCCTGTACTTAATGTAGAAATTCTCCATTTTGAACACGTCCATTGAAGGAGCGGACAAAAATGGATCTAATATGTATTATTCATAATAGAAAATTTAAATTAACTTTGATTATTCCACGTATTGTGTAACTAACTGTGACACGTGTTTCGCCTCTTTCAGAGGCATCTTCAGACTTACTATCGCAAAGTTTGCTTAAGTAATGAAGCAAGATTGATTCTAACATTTTAAAATTATAAAATTACAAAATGGATTGGGTTTTTTTTTTTCCTTTTAAGAGGAGCAAGGAGGGGGGTGTAGAATCGAAATAAAGCAAACAGATAATGATACTAATTTTACTAATGAGTTGTAAACAATCAGAATGGGATTTTTCCTTTTTAATGGAAGCAAAGAGGGGATTATAAAATCGAAACAGTGCAAACAAATTTAATCATACTACTAATGACGTTAAACATTACAAACTATTAAAACTAATGAGCTACAGTCAATCATCTAGGTTTGTGATTACTCTATTAATTGGAAACAATTTGAGTAACGGGGAACCGCCTGTGCTATTAAGAATATTATTTAATAATATTTCTTTTTTGTTAAGAGTTTTATTAATTTCTAAAAATATCTATAAAATATCATGTTATTCATTAAAGATATAAAAGCAATGAAGATTTAATTTTATAAAATTTTATTGCAGTAAGGTCTACATAACATTCCCTAAAAAGGAGGCTTCATCTATAGCAAATTTTAAACCGGTAAGTGTAATTTCTGCTTATTGCCACCGTTCGACAATTTAATACGCCTTAAATATATTACCCCTTCAAAGCCCTTTTGACATGCTGTGCGCGTGTATCAAAAATCACTCCCAGGGACGTACACATTGCACGCGCAAACAATGCCATGTTTTATCTTCCATTTATGAGAGCAATAGTTATTCATTTTCGCTCAAATAACTTAATAAGTAATAAACGAAGGTGAAAATCAGATAGGTCAGGACTGGTTTCACTCATGACAAGGATTTTCAATGAAGAAACGACAGGTGATCATATTAAATAAAAAGAGTGTTTTGTTTTTTGAACGCCTAGATATGTTCTACGATTTTCTACCAGTATTGATTGAGGCATATAAAAACAAATGCAGCAAACTCCACACTGGTATGTTTTTCAGAGATCACAAAGTACAGCTCAACTAGTGTGGAGTTTCTTGAATATGTTATCATGACGATTTAAGAAAATGTATTTTCTAGCTTTTACGACAGTTTTAAATGCCTAATTATTTGATTCATGTAGTTGCAGACAACATCTACATTTATTTTTACATGGCTCAATTGTGTTACATATATATACTTTTCTCAGTGTTGACTTATGTTCCGTGCATTTAATGATAGTTTGTCTTTTAGATATTCTTAGAAATTCCCTAGGGTACTCAACGTTGTACCCACCACCACCCGCTACGGCTTCACACTCTTCTTATAGGGTGTATTCTGTAGCGTAACAATGTTAGTCGTGTTCAAAATTTTGCCAGAAATGTCCTGAGAAGAAATTCTTCAAGACTTGGTTGCATGCACTACAGTGTGCAGAAATTAAAAGTTAATTAATAATTAAGTGCAGTTGAAAATATGAGATTTCATCTATTTAACTCAACTCTTTTTCCAAATGACACGGAGAATTCTTTAAATGCCCTATAATTTGCCTTCGATGCAACCAAGTCGGCATGACCGACGGGGCCGACAGATCCGACAGATAGTCGTATCGTCCTTCAGCAATTTTTCCCGTTCGTTATTTAAGTCTAGACATTCCCAAAGGTTGTGATCAGCATCCTGAATCATATATCCGCATTTACATTCAGGGCTATTTACTAACCGGCCAAGCTGAAAGAGCTTGGCAGCGAAGTAACTGTGGCCAGTTATGAATTGGCTGGTCCAAAAATTAGGAGTCAGGACTTTGGTTATCTCCATTCGCCATTTAACATTCGGAATGAATTTAAAAGTTTGCCTCTCCTTAGAAGATTTCTCCCATCGAGCCTGCCAAACTTTCATTGCAGCTTCTATCGCCACAATGCGCGCTGCAATTCTATGAGCTTTAGAATTGTAAGGGTCTGGTCGAGGAGGAGGCAGTAACTGAATTTCTCCCACCTGGGACTCAACACCTTTGTACAGCATAACTGTTGCGCCTCTAACTTGAATGTGCAGGTCCAACGGAAGTATACCAGCCAAGACCGACAAGGATCTGTATGCTTTGGTTAGGGCTATCATCGCACTGCGTTGTCCACTTAGAAGGATTTTCTGTATCGATTGAACGGTGCATCTTTTGTACTATGTGCTAGCGGCGTAGCCAGCAATCCCCATGTATATGGCATCGTAAGCGATTTTAAGGGCACTAGATCTTAAGCCCCAATTTCTACCTGCTAGACGTGAGATTGAGTAGAAGGCAGAAGTAGCCTTGCTCACTGATGTCTAGGCATGGTATGAAAAAGAAAGTCTGTCGTCTAGAATAATACCAAGGTAAGTGACCTTTTCAGAAACTTTAACCGTCGTAGTTCCCATGCGTAGTGGTAGTGGGAGGTCTTTGTCTGCTTAGACTGACACCACCCTTGAGAAAAATAGCTTTAGTTTTTTTGGGAGCGAAAGACAGTTTGTTGGCGTTGCCCCAAGCTAGGATTGATGAAAGCGCCTCTTTTGCTGTTGTTTCTATACCCGTGCGACTATTTGCACTTACTAAAAGTAGAGCATCGTCTGCGTAGGCAAAAATACTGCAGTCAGGTGGAAGGGAGATGGACAGAATATCATCAAATAAAATGTTCCACAGCAAGGGGCCAAGAACGGAACCCTGTGGACAGCCCATTGTGGTGTTTCGTTTTACAATCTGTTGTCCATTTTCATATAGAACAGATCTGCCATTGAAGTAGCTTTGGACCAAGGCATAGACATTTCCAGGTATTTTTCTCAGTCTAAGTTTGTGCAGTATAAGTGGCCAAGAAGCATTGTCGAATGCTCCGGCAATATCCAAAAATATTCCCAAAACATATTTATTAGGGGAGGATTTCGAAGAGGAAAGTACTGTGGAAATTGCATCTTCGGTACTCTTGCCTGGTCTGAAACCAAATTGGTTATTGAATAGGTGCTATTTCAGCCAGATGAGCTTCAACTCTAGAGCACATGAGCAACACTTTTCCAAGAGCCAGCAGAAGCGTAAGTGGCCGATAAGCTTTAGGGTCTGATGGAGACCGGCTACCAGATTTTGGAATGACTATAAGTGTCCCTGTTTTCCAACAATCGGGAAATATGCCGCTAGTGAAGCATTGACATAATATATTTGTTATTTCTGGAGCGGCAAAAAACCAGGATCGTCTGACGAGAGTATTATCGATACAGTCCGGACCCGGAGCTTTGTTACATTTTAACGAGAGAATAATTTTACTGATTTCTTGCTCAGAAGGAAGTGGTGAGTGAGCAGTGTCAAGTGGAAATGTAGCCAAGGAGCAGGCTTGTCTGAGGCGTTCGTCGTCTAATAATGGACTGTCTTGTGGAATAAGCGCATTCAGCAGCACTTCTGTTGTTTCTGATTGGGTGCTGGTAAAAACATTTCCAAGAGGTCGTTCAATGCCACAAATAATTTTATTTGGTCTGCAATTATTTTTAATTGCCCGATATGGAGGACCTCAAGGATTCCAGCCCCCCAAGGAAGATACAAAATTTTGCCAATGGTCTGATTTAGTCCGAAGTATTGAGTTTCGATATTTGCATCGAGCTGATAGATGCCTGGCTTCCAGTAGTTCAATGATGGCGGGTGGTTTTGCAGCCCGGCGAGCATTTTGGAGTGACCTCATGGCTCTTTTGAAGAGTGCCCGTAAATCAGAGATGGCCTGGGTCCACCAGGGAGATTGCGTCTGATTTCTCGGCTTACAGCGGCTTATAGTGCGCTCTGCTGCATTAATTATATCATTTGTCAGCCGTGAAACAGCCAAATGCAGGTCTGACACGGGATTCCTAGCTGCCCGGTCAAGCTTTTTGATCAGCGCGTTATCAAATTCATCCCATTTGTCATATCGCGTTCGAAACCTTTTTAATAGAACTGGTGAAGAAATGTTTGGGACAGCTATTCCAAGATTTTGTCGCAGCTCAAATGTCATAAGTGGGTGATCACTAATAGAAGCATCTTCGTGAACTCGCCAGCCACTGACTTGAAAAAACGTTGCCTCTGTAGCCAGTGTAATGTCAATGTGAGATTTTCCCATTGAATTCATAAATGTGGGTAGGCTATCAGGATTGTTAACAACAATCAGGCTATGTTGAGCTATAAACTTTTCAATGACGGAACTATCGCTGGTTGCGTGGTTTATAGGAGCCCATAAAGGGGACTGTGCAATGACATCAGCTCCGATGATGACATGTCTACCCGCAAGAGAGCCAAGAACTGAGTCTAACAGCCGTACTATGTAGTCTGTTGAGCTTTCATAATTAAAATATGCAGAGATCACCACAACTGTAGCACCTCCAGGAATGGAGATTTCATCGCAGGCGATATATTCAGATGAGAGATGAGATAGGTGTAATACTCCAACCTCAGAGTTGGCTACGTAAATACAAGCCTTAGATGTCCGGCTGTCGTGGATCACGCGACCTTCCTCAAAACCCATTCTTGGGCTCCAGCGGTACGGTTCCTGAACCAATGCCACGTCAAGTTTACCAGCCTGCATAATATTTGCCAGCTCAAGGGTGGTTGCTCGACCTCTTCCCACATTCAACTGGACGAACTTTATCACCACGCCGCCGAATAGTCAACCTTCGCTTGTTCCCGAAGCTCTGCATGTTGCCGTGCAGGGCACTCAGCACTATGATTGGGTGATTGTGTGGTTTTTTTCGTCTTAGAGTTTCTTGATGCTTAATACACACATATGGAATATTTTATTTTCAGTCTTTATTGAACAAATTCAAAACACCATTTTTTTTTCGCTCTTCAAAACCGCAGCTTCATCGGCAGTTACAGCACCCGAGTTGCGTTAAGATTTTTTCATTATTTGAACATCATTAGATTGTTGTAAGATTTTTGTAAATCGGTCTTCTTTGATCCGTCATCCCCGTTACTCGGTGACGTGAACGGGTGTTCCCACTCTTTGTTTTTCTCACTTTTAGGGTGTTCACTGTCAATACTTGGTGGAAAGGCATTATATAATATTAACACTTTAACGACCGCTTACGCTGCCACGTTGGTGTGAAATTCGAGCCGAGCGTCCAAAAACACTGATTTCATTATTCAAGGTTTTAAAAAACGATAGAAACCTAAATTTTTATTTAAATCGGTTAAAAGGTTTAAAAGTTATGCTAAATTTACGAAATCTATTGTTTTCAGTCAATTTTTTCAAAAAACATGCGGTATCAGGTGTAAGTTTCAGGCGAAATAGTGCAGTCGGTAAAGTGTTATTAAAATCACAGTATTCCTTTGTACTTCATTCCACTTTATTAATTAGGTCAGGACCGGTTTCGCTCATTGCGAGCATTGTCAACTGATGTTTTTCTAGTGGCCATTGCTAATTTACTTTTAATTGTAACTTTCTTGAGTATTTTTGCAAGATAATCCACTCCATTCATCGGATCGTGACATTGTGCTGTTGTATGTTAATTAATTTGCCTTTTATTGTGTCATTTGTAAATGCTTACTTTCCGGTATCAATTCGAGCTCGCATTACCCACAATACACTTATAAAATAAGAACAATAGGTTTCAAATTTACATCTGCTATATAAAGTTACAAAATATCAAAAAACCTTTTTTGGCTCTCCTGCACTTACACTTTTTTAGATAGTGTTGTTTGGCTTTAAGCCCTTGATACATAACGAATATCTTTAAAATTGAATGTGATGAAATTAATTATCAACCAATGACCCTCACCTGATGCCTTATATGTTTTAGGAAGTGACGATGCCCGGTTCCATATCTTTTCCGGTCTACAAAGCAATTAAGATGCGCCAACTCAGATTACCCATCACTCTAAACGTTATGCCGTGAGTCATTTCATATGTTAAAGTTAATCTTTTAGTTTATTTACGATATAATTAAGAATTTACACTAAAGGTGCTCGATTTAATTTGAATGTACAAAATTTGAACAGATAGAAATTTGATATCTAGGAAGACATCTTCATCAGTTTGGTCATTACCGGATCCACGGAGGATACTGAGAACCCATTCCGTAAATATCCGCTTTGTATCTTACAGACATGCCGTGGCTGTAAAATACGCCGCCGAGATAGGATTGTTCCATGACAGCAGTGTTCGAAATTTTGGGCACGTGCTTCAGCCGGAAGAACGTCCCGTCCACCGGATCATGCAATCTAGACTTCCTGAAGTTGACGAGTCCCATCTGAACCTGCGTATCTCCAACGTGAGTGTGATTGTTTTAATTCTTCTATTTGTAATGCTGCGTTAAATATTTATAGACGTCACTTTTAAGGTGTTTACTTGGTGGAAAGGCATTATAATAAAAATAATAAAAGATTTTTAGTACTTTTTTCACATAAAATTTATTAGATCAGGACCGGTTTCGCTCATCGCGAGCATTATCATCAGTTGATAATGCTCGCGATGAGCGAAACCGGTCCTGATCTAATAAATTTTATGTGGAAAAAGTACTAAAAATCTTTTATTATTTTTATTTATAGACGTTGCGAATGATGCCTCGCATTCTTCAATCATAGTGTACAGGTACAGTTAGGCGTATACAGTCCGCAAAATATTTCGCGCACTTTGCGAAAATTTAGTTTTCTGTGTATAATGTCCTTCAAGAGCTTCAGGTAATTATATATTAATAAATATCATTACAAATTTGTCTAACCATGTATCCACATCTCAAATGTAACGGTATTACCTTTGATAAATTTTGAACGGCTAATAATGAACTGATAATATCCTAGGTAGTAGTATTAACAAATCATTGTATTCATTAACCCGGTGACCATCGCAGCATTTGTGAATTTTCAACTGGCAATAATGTAGAAAATCTTTTGCATGCAGGACTGAGTGTTTCTTTAAAATATCGCCTGATTTCTTCTTTTTCTGCTACCTCTTTACGGTCGTCAAAACAATTGGTTTAAATATAATAAACATTGATTTTTAAAACTTTCGTGTCTACAGTGTTCAATCTATCGTGTTTGCTGCTTTATTATTAATCAGTTTGAAAGATGGCAGGCAAATCTAATGACTGTGTAGTTCCCTCCTTATCGCTGTTCAAGAATGACGGCGAGGTATCAAGTTTTATCGCGTAAAAATTGAATAATTTCGCAATCTTTATTTATACGCACCTTCTATTATTTTAGAGTGAGATTAAAATTAAAAACAAACTATTGTGTCTTATGGCAGAGAAATGTGTTTACCATTCATACTACATTTGTGTACTGATCTAATCATAAAACGAATATATTATGTGTGTGTTTGTTAAAAAAACATGATATTTTGATACTTTTTAAAATTGTGGAAGTCATTATGGCAGGACCCTTACATAATTTGTATCATATCAGCATAATAAATACATCTATATGTTGATAGTATCATTGTCATTATTAATGTAATGTAAATTAGGTTGGTTAGATCTTTGCTCACATCTAGGCGGCAGTTGTAAGGTTTTTGAACGGGATACGTGCATAGCAATAGGTCAGGAACATTGATATACAGTATAAATTACTTCTAAAATGTTGCCTCTGAATAATTGGTAGAAGTTTACCAACTATCTTCTACCTAGCTAATCTGCCTTCCCATTAAATAGTCGATTCAATATAAAAAATCTATTTGAAATTGTTTTGTGCCTATCTTTTATCGTATTTGATTTGATTCGAAAAAGTTATCAACTGATAAATTGAACTTTTTTTTTTGAGGACCTGTGAGTCAGCGGCCAGAGCTTTTTAGAGTTAAGGTGGTCTGAGTGATAAGTTGAAAAATACTTGACAACAACTGGTGTCGTAAATTCTTCTTTAACCATATTCGCTCCCTATGTGGAGCATATGGCCTCCACGCCGCACCTCCATGTTTCCCTGTCTCCCGCCAATTGCTTTGCATCCTCCTATGACATGCCAGCATCCCTCAGTTTCGCCGAGTACATCCTATGGATAGTACTTGACGGATGTCCGGGGCTCTGAAATTCTTTCCGGAGGCATCTGCAGCTGGTGTCGTAAATTGATCGATACAAATGTCACCAAATATGTTTTTCAACCCAATTAAATCCATTTATCTTTTAATTTAAATGTTAAAGCTGTGTGCATTATGTTATTCATTGAAACTGAAAAAACAAAGTTCCAGTAACTTTCAAAGTGTTAATTGAATAGAAATATCCTATAAAACATATATAATATAAATCGATTTCAGAACGCTGAGCCTGAAGGGTTAACAGGTTAACTAAAGGTTGTGTTTAGCTAAAATCATTCTTTATTTCAATCTATATATTTCAGATGACTGAGTGCGGTCAGTTCTGGTGTCATCTAGCTGAGAAAAGGAGTACTCAAGAACTGCAGTGGATCTCCGCCTTCCTCAATGATGACAAAACTAAACTAATCAAGGAAGTGAACCCGAAAGTCGGAGAGTTCTGCGCTGCCCCGTTCCAATCGGGGAACTCATCTTCCACAATGAACTATCGGGCTAAAATTCTAAAGCTTCTCCCGAATGATATGGTTAAGGTGAGCCTGCATGCATAAGGCTACTTTTCAAACTTCTAAAATTCACTTTGTGATTGCTTTTTGACATTTCTCCTGTTGAACCCTATGGAAAACTCGGATGAAATTTATCTAGAATAATCCAAATTCGAGCAACTGTATGTCGAAAAACTTGTATTTCGAGGAATTTGTAATTCGACGAATTCTACATTCGAGGAATTGCATTTGAGCAATTGCATTCGAGGAATTTACCTAGAACAAGTGAAAAGAGAGTTTAGACCGCTAGTAAGTACTGAAGTTTGTATTTTTTAAAAGAGCCAATTTATGATAATTCTACATTCAGAATAACTCGATACCAACGCAAAGAAAAGAACTCAAGAACCCTTCATACAAGGACTGCACTCCTTGATTCGTATTTCGACATTGCTTTAATTTTTTAAAATTATATACCCATCTCAAGGGGTATTCTTCACATTTTTAGATGATATGGGCCCTCTAGAGGTGAAGTGAGTCAACTAGTAAAATGGTAAAACTTTTTTCTTGACTTTTAAGTACAATCATGTCTTTTTGGTGTTTTGGTGTCTGCATATTTTTATTTCACGTAGATAACACTATTGCAATGTATATTTAGTTAGGTTCCTTCACTTTTACGATACTTTAAGATGTGTAGAATATTACAAGGCATCTAACTTTTTTTATAAAATACCACTTGGCTCACTTGACCTCTAATCGGCCCATATGATGATCTACATGTGTGCCGAAATGTCCTCTCATGTAACCCTCGACTGCTTCAAGCATTGTGTCATTCTCCAGGTATTATTCATCGACTATGGCAATGAAGCCACAGTTCCCTCCGTGAGTCTGAGATCATTCGGAATCCACACAATGAACATGATGGCGAAAAGACCGCTCGCTTTCCAGTGTACTCTCTCTGAAGTGAAGCCGTCCCTTTTGAAAGATCAGCGAGCCATCTGGACTGACGAGGCCAACACTTGGTTCTTCAATAAAACACGTCAACAGAATCTGCTCGGAAAGGTAATCTATGAATTATTACCTCCGACGCTTCAGAGATGCACATTTTATTTTTCTACTCAACGATTGACAATATAAAGACGCGTTCGAAGGCGTGGATGTCTGTGATATCTGAAATTCTGTCCACCCATTTAATCCTAAATACAAGGTGTAGCAAAAGTGATCTAGAGCGCTAACCACCAGTCCTGCCCATACCTTATTCTCTTATCCCACTAAAAAAGAGTTTCAGTAACAAGCAGCTCTCTAAGGTGAATGTTGTTATAAGCTCCATTAGGAGTGAACATATTTGAAAAATAAGATTTTAACAGTTTAAGACAAGATTTATTGTTTACTATTTATTATTTTATTATTTACCTTATGAATAACAAATTAGCTTAAATGTCATTTTCATGGCAGCCCACCCTGGCTTGTAGGTATAAACATAATATTTATTTTCTGTTTCAGGTTTATTCTGTGACCCACTCTATCGTTCATCTCGAATTGTTTATTGGCAATGAAAGCATTAATCAAATGTTAATAAAAGAAGGTTACGCTGAACCCAAAGAGGAAAGCTACGCATCCAAGGTATAAAAATAGATAGTGAATAAAAGTAATATCATCAACATCGGCCAGCATACGTGTCGTGCCAAAAGCTTCCGCTTCCCAATAGTTAATATCAATTCAGAACCTTTGACTGTCATTAGATATAAACGAGTGCTAATTCGCAGATGAATCGAGAGATGCGCATCACTGCTGACACCATGCATCCCTTGGAGAGGAATGCTCTGAACAAGACGCAGGAAAAAGAAAATATGAACATCTGCGAAGAGCCTTGCGATCCCCCGAGCCGTGTGATGTGCACTCATTTATTGACGTTGTCAGGCCCCCATAGGTACATTTACCTTACATTATCGCTTTTAGTCACAAACCTATTCTGTTGACGGTGAAATGGTCACTCGCACGAATTCGTATCATTCTAACGAAAAAAACAAATATAATATGAATTATTATATATTTTTCAGTCCACTGGAGACCAAAGTGTACGGTTTGATGAACATCAGCCGAAATAAATCCACTCTCATCGACCCTTTGTCCATAAACTCAGTTCTTCTCAACACTGATCCTCAACAGAGAAACGAAAGGTTCGTATTTTTGACCCTCCTCTTCCTAGAATCATTTAAAAAAGAAGCTGATTCATTATCTACAATCTGGATAGTATTTTTTCAGATACATTTCACATTTTTTCCCAGTGGATTCGACAGTTTCATTTTTAAGCACGGAGGCTTCTCAAAGAGGCGAAACACATGTCATATTTTGTTTGTTACCTGTTGAATAACTTGGATGATGTCAATCTTTGTTATCTTTTTTTTTAAATAACCAATACATTGACATTAGTAAATATTTATAAGTTAATTAAATTAAATAATTGTGAAATGAGTATAAAAGAGTGTTTAAAGGAAACTTTCAGTTTTTTATTTTATATTTTTATGGAAACTAGATAACTTTGTTTTTATTCTAAATTAAGAATATCAAACAATTATCTAAGAAATCGATTTATCACCAAATTTTTGTAGAGTCATAATGTGACATCTTTTTCACAATATACCCAAAACATTTTTCTTCAACCTTTTGAATACTTCACCTTCGGTGCCGATAATAATTTTGAATCAGATTGCTGGTAACGGCTGACATCGACCAATCGTCGGAAGGATCGAAACTTAACCTGCGTCAGACAACTCTGATGCCTAACATTCCGGGGTTTCCCGCTCTCCTGGCGATGCTCTTCTGTCCCACGGCTGAGCTGCGGCGAAACGCCACGGGCAAGCGCTACTCGTCGGTTCTCTGCGGCCTCGGCCACTCGGATGGAACACCTCTTTTCCGAGAGCACGATCTGCTGATCAATATCGACGTGGACTTCTCTGAAAACGATATCAATAATGTGAGAGGATTTTTGTTTTTCGTTAAAATATATATCTCTCAGAAATGTTCATAAAATTATTCCTGCCGCTGGAGAATCATAATACATGTTTTGTGATCGTAGATGCAAATTTATTTGTCATTTGTCTTTGATTCCTTGTACTGCATATTTTTTCAATATTTTTATTCATTCAAATGTTCATATTTTTACATAGTCAACATGGTCTATCGTGTTACAGATCAATCACCTCAGATTCAATATGGACTGCATGATGAGTGACAATTCGCCGCCTAACATGACACTGGAAGTGTTCCAGAGCAATGCTCAATGTAAAATTCAAAGCTTGATACTAGGGTAAGACCGGTGACATTCTTTATCATGTTTGTTCTCTCAAAAAATGTATATTTATTTTGTTTTTTATTTGAATGGAATACTAAATCTGTTTATCCGCTATTAACAGTTTCCGAGCGAAATACTCAGTCAGTACTGCCGGTCTCACGTGCTGCACAGCTTTCCATGTATCACCCAATCATCGCACTTACTAGTACAGTGTTCATATGAATTTTCACGTAATTGTTTAATTGTTCAATCTGACAGTTTATTTATTGGAAATTATTCAAAAAAACTTCTTATCACCCACAATGCATAAACGATTTGAATTTTTTTTTAAAACATTCGATATTTAAAAAATGGGTTTATCTTCACTTCATACATTAACCTCTCCAAGAATGTACACTTTCTAACGAGTATGACTAATAAATTTGTATTTACTTTTGGCTCCTTTATTCCGACTGCTGTGTCGCACTGCTGCTTGTGCTGAGATTATTATATTCCGTGATCCTTCCACATAGGCAGTGTTTCTATTATATGAGGACACGAGACGATCTCGCTCCAGATCAAGCAAAAAGTGAGCGGCGATGTTTTCTATGACACTTCTAAAATGAAAACATAATTTCGAAAAATGAAATTGTGCACATTATCCAGGTTCGAAGGACTGAGAGTGTACGTTAAAATTTTTGATGAACGTATTGCTCTGCATATTCGAGCGTCATTTTATTATATATTTATTACAGTATGATATCGACGCCCCGGAAGCACGTGGAAGTGTGCGCGGTGCCAAACGGATGGCAGTGGAACTCCACAGTGGGAACCGATCTCCTCTTCGCTCCGTCCTATGCCGACCTCGCCGTCTTCCCGTTGCACAACGGTCTGGCTCTGAACAAGATGACGTCGCACGATCTCTACCTGAGATATGTGGAGAACAAGAGGATTCACAATTTATGCCAAGGGTGATTGCATACTACGATTATTTCTACATAAAACATAATATCTATTGCACATTATGCACTCGACGGTTACTTGGTACTCAAAATTTATTGATTTAACATATACAGTAAAAGTCCGTTAATACGAAGAACGTTAGTTCGTATTTCGAAATCTTAATACTTTTCTCGGTCCCAAAATTGACTTTTCATAGTAAATTGTACCGTTAATTCGAAATATCACATATTTCGTAATTCGTAATGTTTTTTGTCAAAATGTACTTACGATTTCTAATAATTCAAAATTTTTGTCGAGACTTGTCACACAAATGGGGTGAACAGATGGTAGGTACAGAAATTATGGACGGAAAGCACAAAAAAAACCCAAGGCTATTTCGAATCGGTACTTGCCAAGCAAATATGCACCTTAAGCATGAACCCTTATGCACCGTAGAAATGTGATTTTACCAAAAAGAGAAAAGTGAGACATAAACTGAAGTATTACATGAGAAAGAATCAGTTGCTAATTCGAGCGTTTGCATACATTAGTGCAAGCGAGACATCTATATACTAGGTATTTCTCTTGAAAATATTACATGCTAAAGTCGTTACCTTACTTTGAAAAGATTCTATTTGCACTTTACCATGTTTTGAGATGCGAGTGTTTGAATATTCGGCTGATCATATTTTGAAATTGAAAAGAAAAAATGCACTTTTAATGATAAGTCTGTAGTATGCGTTTGACAGTTGGCAACTACCGATCGATTGTCTAAGCTGAACGTTGTCGCAACTTCATTCAAAAGATTTAAGTTTTATAATAATATACGGAGTTGTAATACTGTAAGATGAATATTGTTTATAAATCGATTATAAAGTCTAATTTTTTCTTAAAAGCTTGTAAAAATACTGTATGAAAAAAGTGTGTAGATAGAACTCTGGAATCCTGCTAACTACTTTATTTAAAAATGTATGACTCTGAAATTAATATACATACATGTATCACTGTCAATACTTGGTGGAAAGGCATTATATTAATAAAAACACAATAATCCTTTGTACTTCATTCCACTTTATTTAATATGTCAGGACCGGTTTCGCTCATTGCGTGCATTGTCAACTGATAATAAATATAATTTAACAATGCTTTTTATACAAAATTGAAAATGTATAACTTTTCAATTTTGTGTAAATATAATTTAACAATGCTTTTTATACAAAATTGAAAATGTATAACTTTTCAATTTTGTGTAAATAGCATTGTTAAATTATATTTCTTATCAGTTGACAATGCACGCAATGAGCGAAACCGATCCTGACATATTAAATAAAGTGGAATGAAGTACAAAGGATTATTGTGTTTTTATTAATATACATGTATGTTAGATTGTGGCAAATATAACATTTTCCGAACAAAAGGTCATTTTCGGCCAAAATGAAAGATAGAACTTTTTCAAAGTAAGGTAACAATATGCTAAACAATAAAGTTCATTGTATACTTTCCGCATCTTTCACAAAGTTTTCGGAGAAATTCCAATGTGGGATTGCTGTGGAATTAGTTTAGAAATAACTCAATTAGTTCGATTAGTTCTTATCTCTGATTAGTTCTTTGTTGACTTCCGCGATAGTAGCATTGATAATTTTCACAAGCTTTAGATAAATCCAAATACATATAGGCCGCGTATATAATATTTATTTTTCGTAGTTTTTTTTCAATTTTAACAAACATTTATTTTTGTTTTTTTTATATTCGTATTTGTTGTGATTTTTCTTTGAAATTTATTGTGAAACATTGAAATAAATTTTTAAAAACATTTTGTATTTTAACTTAAAACAACTTCATTCTCCAAAATGGCACCTGTTCGAGATTCTTACAAATCCTTGACTATAAGCACGAAAATCAAGATAATAAATGATGTGGAAAAGAAGTTGATGCCAAAAGGAAAATTGGCCGAAAAATATGGAATTCCGAATTCTACATTATCTTCAATAATTAAAAATAAAACAAAACTAATTGATGCCTTCCATAAGCATGTAGTTTTTTCAGTTAAATTATTTTTAATGTGTCTAAAACTTTGAATGGTACATTGTTCATAAGTGACGTCATTCTATTTATGTATTAATGCATTAGCAAACAAATACAGTATATACAAGTGACTGAAAATCAATTAAGTGACAATTATGTATAGTGTTTTTTATTCGTATGAGATGCCTGTCTATAAAATATTTGTATGTATTTTTTTGTTCTTTTTTTTAATTTGAATATGTTCTATTATCGTAATATTGCCGAAATACATGCCAGCAAATGATAGGTATCTTTTAACCAATACAAAAGTTGATTTTAATTTCAAAGCGCCATTAGAGCCACGAAAACGGCGATGTCACCCAAACACTATTGTTATGATAACACTTGACTTTATAATTTTTATTTTGACAGAACGAATAAATGGCCGCGATTTTTTTTTTTTGTGATCGCGTAATTCGTAATTCGAATTTTTTTAGGAAATCCGGTCCCTTGAATTTCGAATTAACGGACTTTTACTGTATTCCGCTTTAGCCCGCATGCCGTTCCTGTCATCCTGTCTTAAAGTGTTAAGGTGTTCACTGTTGATTCTTTCCCTTTTGTACCGAGCTAGTCTTACACCTTTAAGATCCTGCCGATCGTCAAACATTTGTAGCAATTTATTGGCATCATTTTGCTTTTCTTGTGATATTAAATGTGATAAGAGCAACATGTTTATTTGCTATCATTGCGAATGTGAATAAGATATGGCTTTCACCAACAACTGTATTCTTCTGCGTCATCAGAAATATGATGAAAATTTGTATTTCCTTTGACCAGTACACATTTTTGACCGCATGGTGCTATTTCTTTTTTAATAAATATACATTTTAAATCACTTATGAATGGGAAGTCTTTATATAATTTATTAAACTTAGTATCCACTATTTCCCAGTATCAAAAAGAGTTGTGTCCTATGGCGCAGGAGTTAGAGTTGTGGGCTTCCGTGCTGGATTTCACAGGTTTGAGTCCCAGTACAGCATTTTTTCGGTGTTTGTGATGCTATCAATAACTTTCAACTTATACATTTATTTCTTATATAAACACGATACATTATTAACTAAACGTCAGTTCAAGTCCATCCGTGCACTTGAACGCCTGAAGATGCTGAACGGCGAAACCGGAGCGTTAGTGACAAAACATGTGAGAATGTACATAATTTGAACGATTCAAATTTAGTATAAAAAAGTATGTGGAATATTTTGTAAACCGTATTGGCCTAAAATAAAAATGAGCTACTGAACTTTCGCAATTTTATTGCCAATGATTTTCGATTTCGATTCGATGATAAGCCTGACTTAAATATTTCTACCGGTGTACATGTATATTTTATACATTTCAGATACCTAAGTAAAGGCGACCAGGAGATATTCTGCAAATTGTGCGATCTAGGTCCGTTCAACGTGACATCCCTCCGACTCCATCTTCACTCTCTCAACCACAAGATGTGGGAGGCCGAGCTGCCCGTGGACGAAGAGGTCCAACAGTGACCCGCTTGCCCTAAACCCTCTACCCTGTCGGCTATCACTTTTGACTTGTCGCATTCGGTTCACTTCTCTTGAAGTAGAGAGTAAGTTTCCTGCTCAAAATAGCATGGTTTATCATTGTGACATACGGCTACACGAAGCTCCAGCTAAAATTACTTTCGCAGTAAAAGGATCCTCTTAATTTTGTGATAGTTGCTGAGATACAGAGGCATCCGAATGACGCCCGAAAGTTATATTACGTTTTAATCGATCTTAAATATAGGTTTGTGATATTTTTTACTTTAACACTTAGTCATTGACGATAATCAAATGATGACGATGGGAATGAAAATCGTTTCGAACATTTCGGTTATGAATCCTTTTCAGCGATCGGCATTAACTTACTTGATGTTGCCGGAATAATTTGCAAATCAGTCAAAATATCCAGATATCACAGCGGAAGCTGAATACTTTGATGGTTCATTTTGCGATCCCAATGTATGTATGTACGTATGTAAATATTGTAATTATTATTGGCACTGTTTCATCACCAGACTTGAGAAAATACTTGTTTTATAGTTTGTCATAAAATTTGAAGACTTTGAAGACATATATACTTTCTATGCTTAGCTTGTCATAAAAAACTGATTTAAATCAGTGTTCGAAGTATTGCAAGCGATGAAAACTACCAATCTATTGATTTTTCATGTCTAAAATAATACCTTTAGATGAGTTGCGAAGACTAGACTGGGACGTGACGAAAACGATAGCTCGCTGATGTATAAATGCATCATACACATAATTAAAAACCGACTTGATAAAACCGGTTTTTAATTCCAATATTTCTTAAAATTCAGTTTAATTCGATTTTCAAAGTTTCACAAAACAAAGGCAAATTCAATCAAATCAGCGATACATCATTCTACCCGAAAACATCTGCGGTATCGTTTTGATGGTGACCACTTGACCACTCGGACAATACTAATACTCTACAAAACAAACTCTAAGAATACTTAAGAAGTCTATGAAAATGAACAGCAATTTTTTTTTTAAATAAACTGAAATATATTTTCAGCGCATTATTTGAGTAGTGAAGTGAGTCAAGGTATAGGAAAAATTAAGTTAGACGGACAATAATATGTTGTATGTCTAAAAATATTGTAAAAGTAAAGTGAACTTAGTAAATGCACACTGCAATAGTATTTTCTCTCTAAAATAAAAATATTCAATCCACAAAAACAATAAGCAAAGACGTGATTGTACTTAAAATTCCTATAATTATTTTTACCATTTTGATCTCACTTCACTTCTCGAAGGCTCAAAAAAATTGATATATTTTATTATGTATTGACTATTCTAACTGCGTATTGCATTTTTTATTTGTAACTAAGGTTTTTATTTAAAATATGAATGTTTTAATTAAATTCCAATATTTGAAATCAGTTTACGTAGTTAAAAAACCGGTTTTTCAAAAGTCACAAATTTGGTTAAAAAAATCGACAAACCCAAAAATAGCACCCTACCTAAAAGAATATTTTTGTGACTTCGAAAATGATGATAATGAACAAGTTGGGTGAAATTTTTTGGGCCCAACCGAGCAACATTAGATATATATCTTCATTCTTGACTATGCTTAAATATTGTAATATTACAATCGACCATTTCATCACATTTATACATAACTTGTTAATGCATACTTTATTGTTACCAATCAATAAAATCAACCTTTATAAAATGTCTTGTTTTATTGTCCCCTTTTTATTAACACTTTAGTATTGAAACGTCGAAAATTGGATCGAGGAGAGACTGGGAACAAAGTGACCCCAGATAAATTGATGTAATATTTTCATTGCATTTATTGAGGTATGTATCATTCCAATAAATATCAGCTAGATATTATTGGTATTTAGCGAATGATTGAAATAAGAATTTTGCAATGTGAAACTCGACGATTAAACTGCAAGAGGGGTTATTTTTATGGAATAATATAAAATCATATTAATCTTTTTAACCATTTTGAACCTGTTTATTTAAAAAAAAAAAAAAAAAAGCCATCACTTTAAATGATAGCAGCATTTTGTAGGTCTGTCACTTTGTTTCGGTGTTTAAATGTTTGACAATACCTAAAAAATAATTCTTGTACAGTCAGATAGCAAAATATTACTTTTGTGGCATGTCCACTGTGCACAGTGACTTAACTCAAATTCGCAGACGTTTTTCATATTTGTTAATAGAATAAACAAGCATGGTCACAAGTTTGCAACACTCCTGAATCCAAAGTTGTGATACTAGTGGCCAGAAAAAAAACAATTCATTGCATTCTTAAAAAAATATATAAATCTTCCAAATATTTTCAATGAAAAAACAAAATAAGTATTACACATAACTTATTTATTCTAGATATTTAATTTTATACAAAATATTGACATTTTCCTTATTAAAAAATCAATGTTCCTTATTTCACGAAAACAAAACTAAACATAATAGATCTATTTTTTCAGTTCAATGGAAATCAGTGATATAAAAAAATATCATTGACAATTAATTATATAGCATGAAATTCAAAACATTTACGTAAATCGCTAGTACCGATAGACTTATTACTTGTTACGTGGGTGAAGTCAGTGCGAACACGATTGAAACGCGGTTTTCTTGTAAAAGTCAAGATCTACAGATACACTTATAATTATGACAAAATATTTAATTGCTTGTATACAAAAACATCGTTTGATTGATAGAATCTAGCTTAATATGATTTTAAAATTATCACAGTTGAGTTAAGCATTTCTTATTATTTATTATATTGTAATAATTTTTATTTGTAAAAAAATAATAGGGGGCTAGTGGCGAACTCAAACAGGGACCTTATACACATTCGCATATTAACCAAAACGAACTATTTATTTTTGAAAAAAATATTAGGCCTTGACAATATCAAATATGTCGACAATAACATGATTTTTTTTACAGATACTATTTCAAAATTTAAAAAAGGTATGAATGTCCAATAAAAGTTGCAAAAAAACAATACTTAATGTAATTATTCATGTATTAAATTTTGCTAACGTTCATTTTTTTTTTCAAAAATAAATATTGCGGTTTGCTTAAAATACGATTTTTATTGAAAAAATAGGAGGGTCCTTGCTTCAGCACGTCACTGCCTCCCCGATCATTTTTGCCTGAACAAATAAATTTTATTGAGATATGATAATAAAGAATGCTTTACTCAACCGGAATGATTTGAAAATCCTATTGAGCTAGATTCTATCAATTAAACAAATTTCGCATATAAGCAATTTAATAATTTGTCTCTTTAGAGTCTTTAGACCGTCACTCTCACCTTAAAAGCAAATCAAAATATCAAATAAAGTGATCACTGTGTGCTTTTTGTCGCGTAGGACACTCAATAACGGCGGAGACCATTTGATATATTCACTTTGACTTCGTCCGACATTCACTTAGTATGACGACCTTTTTAACTACAAGGACTGCATGCGTGCGAACCTAGCGGGGCACCATGTGTTTTTATCTTTGACTCTGAAGGAGCTGTCAATTCATGGATTAACTTTGAATTAATTTATGGGTCGGTGTCATTTTTATATTTCAGTTCTAGCCTTATTCTATTCAGTTCTAGTCTTAATTATTTTTGGGCGAAGTCTTTTTAAGAAATATAGGAATTTTTTCGCTTTTAAAATATAAACTAGCTGTAAGCCCGTTGCCCAGCAACGTGAGATTTTTGTTGCATAGTATTAATTTTAATTTTATTTTATGTTATTTTATTTTATGGTATTTTATTTTATTTTATTTTATTTCATTTAATTTTTATTTATTTTATTTTATTTTTATAGTTAGCAGAAATTTCGTAAATTATTTAATTTTTGGAATAATATTTATGTTTGCTAACAACCATTTTTCGTAGTAGCAGAAATTTCGTAAAATATTTAATTTTTGGAGTAATGTTTAAGTTTGCTAACAACCATTTTTCGTAGAAGCATAAATTTCGTAAAATATTCAATTTTTGGAATAATGTTTGAGTTTGCTAACAACCATTTTTCGTAGTAGCAGAAATTTCGTGAATTATTGAATTTTTGGAATAAAGTTTAAGTTTGCTAACAACCATTTTTCGTAGAAGCATAAATTTCGTAAAATATTCAATTTTTGGAATAATGTTTAAGTTTGCTAACAACCATTTTTCGTAGGAGCAGAAATTTAGTAAATTATTTAATATTTGGAATAATGTTCAAGTTTGCTAACAACCATTTTTCGTAGTAGCAGAAATTTCGTAAATTATTGAATTTTTGGAATAATGTTCAAGTTTGCTAACAACCATTTTTCGTAGAAGCAGAAATTTCGTAAATTATTTAATATTTGGAATAATGTTCAAGTTTGCTAACAACCATTTTTCGTAGGAGTAGAAATTTTGTAAAATATTTAATATTTGAAATAATGTTTAAGTATGCTAACAACCATTTTTCGTAGTAACCGAAATTTCGTAAATTATTTAATATTTAGAATAATGTTCATGTTTGCTAACAACCATTTTTCGTAGGAGTAGAAATTTCGTAAAATATTTAATATTTGAAATAATGTTTAAGTTTGCTAACAACCATTTTTCGTAGTAGCCGAAATATCGTAAATTATTGAATTTTTGGAATAAAGTTTAAGTTTGCTAACAACCATTTTTCGTAATAGCCGAAATATCGTAAATTATTGAATTTTCGGAATAAAGTTCAAGTTTGCTAACAACCATTTTTCGTAGGAGCAGAAATTTAGTAAATTATTTAATATTTGGAATAATGTTCAAGTTTGCTAACAACCATTTTTCGTAGTAGCAGAAATTTCGTAAATTATTGAATTTTTGGAATAATGTTCAAGTTTGCTAACAACCATTTTTCGTAGAAGCCGAAATTTCGTAAATTATTTAATATTTGGAATAATGTTCAAGTTTGCTATCAATCATTTTTCGTAGTAGCAGAAATTTCGTAAATTATTTAAGTTTTGGAATTATGTTTAAGTTTGCTTACAACCATTTTTCGTAGAAGCAGAAATTTCGTAAATTATTTAATATTTGAAATAATGTTTGAGTTTGCTAACAACCATTTTTCGTAGTAGCAGAAATTTCGTAAATTATTTAATATTTGGAATAATGTTCAAGTTTGCTAACAACCATTTTTCGTAGTAGCCGAAATTTCGTAAATTATTTATTTTTTGGAATAATGTTCAAGTTTGCTAACAACCATTTTTCGTAGGAGCAGAAATTTCGTAAATTATTTAATATTTAGAATAATGTTCAAGTTTGCTAACAACCATTTTTCGTAGTAGCCGAAATTTCGTAAATTATTTAATATTTGAAATAATGTTTGAGTTTGCTAACAACCATTTTTCGTAGGAGCAGAAATTTCGTAAATTATTTAATATTTGAAATAATGTTTGAGTTTGCTAACAACCATTTTTCGTAGTAGCAGAAATTTCGTAAATTATTTAATATTTGGAATAATGTTTAAGTTTGCTAACAACCATTTTTCGTAATAGCAGAAATTTCGTAAATTATTATATTTTGGAATAACTTTTAAGTTTGCTAACAACCATTTTTCGTAGAAGCCGAAATTTCGTAAATTATTTAATATTTGGAATAATGTTCAAGTTTGCTATCAATCATTTTTCGTAGTAGCAGAAATTTCGTAAATTATTTAAGTTTTGGAATTATGTTTAAGTTTGCTTACAACCATTTTTCGTAGAAGCAGAAATTTCGTAAATTATTTAATATTTGAAATAATGTTTGAGTTTGCTAACAACCATTTTTCGTAGTAGCAGAAATTTCGTGAATTATTGAATTTTTGGAATAAAGTTTAAGTTTGCTAACAACCATTTTTCGTAGAAGCATAAATTTCGTAAAATATTCAATTTTTGGAATAATGTTTAAGTTTGCTAACAACCATTTTTCGTAGGAGCAGAAATTTAGTAAATTATTTAATATTTGGAATAATGTTCAAGTTTGCTAACAACCATTTTTCGTAGTAGCAGAAATTTCGTAAATTATTGATTTTTTGGAATAATGTTCAAGTTTGCTAACAACCATTTTTCGTAGAAGCAGAAATTTCGTAAATTATTTAATATTTGGAATAATGTTCAAGTTTGCTAACAACCATTTTTCGTAGGAGTAGAAATTTTGTAAAATATTTAATATTTGAAATAATGTTTAAGTATGCTAACAACCATTTTTCGTAGTAACCGAAATTTCGTAAATTATTTAATATTTAGAATAATGTTCATGTTTGCTAACAACCATTTTTCGTAGGAGTAGAAATTTCGTAAAATATTTAATATTTGAAATAATGTTTAAGTTTGCTAACAACCATTTTTCGTAGTAGCCGAAATATCGTAAATTATTGAATTTTTGGAATAAAGTTTAAGTTTGCTAACAACCATTTTTCGTAATAGCCGAAATATCGTAAATTATTGAATTTTCGGAATAAAGTTCAAGTTTGCTAACAACCATTTTTCGTAGGAGCAGAAATTTAGTAAATTATTTAATATTTGGAATAATGTTCAAGTTTGCTAACAACCATTTTTCGTAGTAGCAGAAATTTCGTAAATTATTGAATTTTTGGAATAATGTTCAAGTTTGCTAACAACCATTTTTCGTAGAAGCCGAAATTTCGTAAATTATTTAATATTTGGAATAATGTTCAAGTTTGCTATCAATCATTTTTCGTAGTAGCAGAAATTTCGTAAATTATTTAAGTTTTGGAATTATGTTTAAGTTTGCTTACAACCATTTTTCGTAGAAGCAGAAATTTCGTAAATTATTTAATATTTGAAATAATGTTTGAGTTTGCTAACAACCATTTTTCGTAGTAGCAGAAATTTCGTAAATTATTTAATATTTGGAATAATGTTCAAGTTTGCTAACAACCATTTTTCGTAGTAGCCGAAATTTCGTAAATTATTTATTTTTTGGAATAATGTTCAAGTTTGCTAACAACCATTTTTCGTAGGAGCAGAAATTTCGTAAATTATTTAATATTTAGAATAATGTTCAAGTTTGCTAACAACCATTTTTCGTAGTAGCCGAAATTTCGTAAATTATTTAATATTTGAAATAATGTTTGAGTTTGCTAACAACCATTTTTCGTAGGAGCAGAAATTTCGTAAATTATTTAATATTTGAAATAATGTTTGAGTTTGCTAACAACCATTTTTCGTAGTAGCAGAAATTTCGTAAATTATTTAATATTTGGAATAATGTTTAAGTTTGCTAACAACCATTTTTCGTAATAGCAGAAATTTCGTAAATTATTATATTTTGGAATAACTTTTAAGTTTGCTAACAACCATTTTTCGTAGTAGCAGAAATTTCGTAAATTATTGAATTTTTGGAATAATGTTTAAGTTTGCTAACAACCATTTTTCGTAGTAGCAGAAATAGACGTTGTAAATTTTTAATTGTGATTATTTTATCGAATATTAATATATAGGTATTTATTTTTTGAAAAACTTATCACGCTTATCAATCGGATTTTATTATTTTCATACGATCAAGATGTACTGTGTTTAAAAAAAAAATGTTATAAACCAAAAAAAAAAAACGCTCGGGGTCAGACTCGAACCACTGACCATCAGCTTACCAATCTAGCGCTTTACCTTTCGGGTACGTTGGAATTAATGAATGTGCAAAAATTAGGATATATATGCTGTGTTTCAAATAAAAAACAAAAGTTTCAAAATTCGAACGTAATACAATATATATAATGTAATTTTATCGTATCTGGCAGTTGTTTGTTTACCCGAGTGGTAAAGCTCTCAACTCATAATTCAAGGACCGTGTTTCGAATCCAGACCAAGGCGCTTTTTTGTATGAGAATTCAATTTTTCAGCGATTTGATATGTTCCATCAAATAATAGTATATAATGACGTCATCGAAAAGGTAGGAATAAAAAATGGCGATATCGTGGCTGGTGAGGGGGAGGGGGAGGAGGAGAGGAAATCGAGGAAAATCATAAGTAACAGTGTATATTGGAAAAATATGTCTTAAGTATGAATAAAAAGTGACAGCGCGGGTTGGTAGGAGGAGGAGGGGGAGGGGCAGGGGGAGGGGAAATCGAGGACATCTTACAGACGGACATTATCGGCTATTAATATATAGATAACTAACTCGTAATCATTCACGGATTCATGAATGTGGTTTTTTTTTGTATGTTTCACTAAATCTCGGTCTACAGGCCATAAAAATATACCCATTTTTTTCCAAATGCATATTAGAATTGCATACATCTGGAGTAAATAAATATTTACGATGAAAGAATATTTTTTCAACCTACCTTTTAGTGTTATATAACGCGTCGATGTAAACTCTCGTTTTGCACAGTTTTGATATTTTCAAAGTTTTTTTTATTATTATCAATTCAAAATGTGTTCAAGTGATAAACTATGCTCTGAAAGTATCAAATTATTCGTGCGATTAAGAAAGTGAAAGTTCACAAATATTGATAATTTTCTTAAAAGTGAGTCAAAATAAAAAAATATATTAAATAACGAGGGAAAATGTAGGCGTTATAAATATTTTAGCTTATTAGTATATAGTTATATAAGTGTATTATCTTTTATTTTTCTCAACTCTAGGTAGTAAGTATACATGCCTACGTATTTTTCCTATCTAAAAATAAAAAAATATATTATTTACGTAATGTAATTATTTAAAGTATATTTTATAAATAATAATACTTCTTCTCTCAAGGGTATGAGTTCTAGAACGAGAGCTTTTTTTTCGATGAATTTATCGATTTCTGTTCGAAAGCATGGGTGTTTGTGATGTTTTACGATTCCCTCCCACCCTTCCATTCCTTCAGAAACTGGACACAGCGAGAGCGATTAATCAGTAACCACTAGTCTTGTCCTAGCCTTCTTCTACTATCCAGGGGCGGGCTGGATGTGGCTTTGAGGGGCTCGTGCGATTCACTTGTTAATATTTAATTAGCGAGCCCCTTGCTAATTTAAGAGAAAACAATATTCTTAGACCAAATTTTAATATAAATGCAATTTCTGACTTACATATTATCTACGACAGCTTCAGTATACACAGTAGTACATATTTGGCCATTTACATTGATAAATTTACAGTAATTTTTTACATATTATAAGTGTACTAGGTAAAAATTGATAGCTTATTTTGTAATTGCATATAATTGCATAGGAGTGAAAAAAAAATTCACTCCTTCCCGAGAACACTGAAAATTTCTTTAAGATTAAGTGAGTGCCTTGTTAACGTGTTGGCAGCCCACCGCTGCTTCTATCCCTACTACTTACTGCCTTTGAAAAAGAGTGGTTAAGCGACACAGAAACAAACAGTTCTCGTAGAAAAAATATGTTAAAATACCTCCATTAGGATGCCATATGCTTCACATTGGGAGCAGGCATGGATTTTTAAAAAAGTTTATAAATTTTATGAAATTTCTAAAATTTATTAGTAAAACTTATAATACTTCTAAATAATAAATTTATGAGATTTATTTATAGTAAGTTTATATAATTTATGAAATATAAAAATAATTATCTGAATCGTAATATTTATAAATAATAAATATATTAAATTTAAGATTTAATATATTGTTAGCCCCCAGTCCTGTCCTATTCCTATCCTTCTATCCTCACTCTCTTCGAAAAAAAGAGGTTAAGCAACTGAATTAGATATCGAAGAAAAATACTTCTTTTCAGATACCTCCATCAGAAGGCCATATGCTTCACATTGGGAGTAAACATTCACAAATCGTTTATAAAACTTATTAAATCTACATTTTTTTTTAATAAATTTATAATATCTGTACAAAATAAATTAGTTTAATTTAATAAATCTTGATTTGTTAACCACTATTCCTTAGCTCTAGCCTTATATCCCTACTCTCTTCAAAAAAGAGAGGTTTAGTGACTTGGCTGCAAACAGTTCTCGTAGAAAAAATATACAAATTCACAAATAGATTACGTTTTTTAAAATATGAATACATCAATTAAAGGTTTACCAATTCATCTCAAACAATTTTATTAAAATGTGTTACGGTTTCTGTGCATTCAAAATTCGATTACGGCTAATTTTTAATATCGGAATTTCGATATGTTTGTATTTTCAAAACCTATATTTCGGTATTGAAAAAAATCAATCCGTAAAAAGGGCCTTCAAATTGTGTTGCGCCTGGGGCCTCCCAAGTGCTTAATCCGCCACTGCTGCCCAAGATCATTGTTGATAGATTTTCTAATAAATCAACACGAATCTCAATATTGAATTTGAGTATTACTTGCAGAGTAAAACTCTTAAATCAAACATTTTTGAATGCTAAAGAATATTATCTTCACTTTATCTTTATTCTTGTAAAAGTTATTCATTTTTTCCGAACAGCCACACCGGCAATATTTACAACAATTTTGACATTTCACAAATGTCAAAACATTATCTCTGGTCAAAGCGCTCAAAACTTTTGATGTGTAGTGATTAACAAAATTTTTGTTACTTACTTTTACAGTTGCAACCTAAAAATACCGTAAAAAATTGTTATTAAGCTTATTTTGAAATGCCTGAAAAAAATGAAAGCGGAGGTTGTTATGATTTTTTTATTATTTGGGGTATAATGAAAATAAATTTAAAAGATTTAAGATTTGCTCAGTGAGTAAGGATGGTAACTTTGATTTACAGGGTAATTATAGAGTATAGCTCGTCATAGATAACGGCGATAAACTTCACAAACTAAAAACAACGCCACGATTTAAAGTTATTTTTTGAGAGCTTTATAATCGCGTTAAAACCACACATTATTACGAAGAACACTGATAAATTATGCGAAATATTTTTCAGTACATCGCTTCTGTTTTCCATTTTGGCCGCTTTTAACTCGATTATAAAGCTCTCAAAAAATAACTTTAAATCGTGGCGTTGTTTTTAGCTTAGTTTGTGAAGTTTATCGCCGTAATAATCCATGATGAGCTATACTCTACTTTTACCCTTTTTTCATACCTGAAATGAACTAAATGCCGCTAATAACAATGCAGTTATATATGAAATTTAATTACAAATGGGAAAATGCTAAATTTGCATACACGGGAATCAGGTAAACCGATAATTTACACGAAATACAAATCTAATATCAGTATGAAAACGTCAACTTGTATCAAACGGAATTTCTTAGAACAATCCATAGAGCATAATTCAAATATGGCAATGAATTTTCCTAAAAACATTTCGTAATTCGTATGAATTATCGGTTTCCTTGATTTCAATGATGAGTTTTTTGGGTTTATATATTCGGGGAGAAAATGAGTTGTATAGTATATTTATCTTTTTATTGTCAACTATATTTTGGAGTATATTTATTACAATTATTATTTGTTACAATTTGTTATTTTATAGTATATTTTTTACTTGCTTTTCAAATTAAGCTTTCATTGGAACGTATTCAGCACTAATAACGAGATCTCTGTGATTAGAAGAGATTACAAATTAAGATTGTTTAGATGCATTTCATTCGTACGGTGTATGGATATACACAAATGTTAAAAAATACTTTACCCAAACGTTTCAATGGCCTTACCATTTTCAATGTATCACTGCTCTGAGATACTCGTTTATTTATTTTATATTGAATAAACCTAGTTTTTATTATGAATCCAATATATTGTGTTAGTGTTTTTCTATAACATTTACATTAAGTATGATGATATTGTGACACTTCTAAATAAGTCTGCAAAGCTAATCGAAAATTTGCTTCCGCTACGGTGTTAAAAAATACTTCCCATATGTTGCTGGCCTTAAAGAACCAAATGAAAAAACATGTTTTGACACTTACCGCCGCCCTTTGATGGACAGTAAAAACCCAGGACGTATATTTTCAAAAAAACATGTTTTTCACTTGGCTCTTTTATTTTAGATATGATTTATGATGCAGAACTAAATTTTTTACCTTCTTACATTGTAATTGTTTCTTTCATGTAAACAAATATGCGAAGATAAAGAAACTAAGTCCGGCGAAAGAGTGCAGGCTGCATTCCGAGCCTACGCTGCAGAGCTGGACTCTCGCCATGACCTCAATGAGAGATTTGTCAAAATCAGTCGGGATGTCACCATTGAAAGCAAACGAATCATTTTCTACCTACACTCCCTCATTAAGTGAGTTCCGGATGAATATAGTTCTTGTTCTTAAATGTATACTCAATAAATTATACGATTACCTGTATGAATATTATCCCGCTAAGAGACTGAGCTGCAGTTGGTGTTTATCACCTGACACTTCGATTACTCTGTGTACACTGGCCCCAAACAAAGTTTTTCCCACGACATTCAGGAATCTGTTTTGTGTCATTCCTGAAACTGATATTCACTTACAGACAATAACCTATATTTCAACGTCAGTCTTACCAGTTTTTTTTACACCTTTCTGTTTTCTCATTATATTCATCAAGTTTAGCCACTAGAACCTATTAAAGATATTTATACTTTTTCACCATGTTTGGCTGTCTATCAACTCTTAATCGAGAATTATCCAACGAGATATATATTCAACAGAATATAACGAAAACTGGTTGTCCTCAGTCACTAAATTTCTCTTTATGATTAAAAGAGGAATAGTCGTTTGCTATCTGCTTCCCCTGTGAAAATATTTATGTTATTGAAAAAAAAACATAAATCATATGAATATGTCCATTTGCTAATTCAAACATTTGTCCTCCCACCACCGAGATAAATAGCATCACCACTCAGCCACAGTATTGGCAAATTAATTTAGAATATATATAACCAGGGCTGTAGCACTGGTCTCGTAAAAAGAGTAAATGAAATATGAAACGAGCGTGTACTTATTTTGAGCATTTCTATATTTTTGCTAGGCAATAAAATTACCGTAGCAAATTTTTGAACAGTAAATGATGCTTAAATTTCCTCCTTGTTGATTGTTGTTCAAATATATTGAAACAAACAATTCTAACTGAAGATTACCTACCTATTCAAGTTGTTTTCATCCGTTCAATACTAAACATGATTCATTATTTGAAATTAATTATGCGCAGTCTCAAAGGGGAAGAGCTGGACGCTGGGTTGGATAAAGCGGCAAAGCGAATCGAAGCACTGACATCGGGCCCCCTGCGAAGAGCCGCAACAGAATTACCCCCGGGATCTTCTGCCCCCTACTGCCTCTCATTTGGCCTGCAAGAGCTGGCCGAAGCCTTCTGCCTGCTGTGTCACATGCGGGATCCTTTAAAAGAAGAATTGCCCTCATGGAGGGGCCTCCAAGATATGATCAATGCTCCTCTTGTAAATATTTTTTGAATTTTATATTAAACCCATTCAAATTTTGTGTACTCTTCATCCCAGACATGTCTTAGATCTCAAATTTGAATATTTAAACATCTAAATTTATAATGACCTTCCGGTACTTGAACCCGCACTCGCCTTTTCAATAAGTCCACAGCGAACGACTATCATTATTATAAGACAGGGACGACGTAACCGTGTTCGATTTTAATGAAAAAAATGTATTCACAGGAAGGTGGAAAATCAGTTCGAATGACCATACTTCCCAAAGATTTTATGATGGGCGTCGCTGACTACACTGGAGAGCTGATGAGGCTTTGCATCAATAGCCTCTCCAGCGGAAACATATCCACTTGCTTCACCATCAGATCCCTCATGCAAGCCCTGTATACCGGATTCATCGGTACGTAATCTTTATTGCGAACGTTAACAATTATTACTAAAAAAGAAATGATATTCAAAAATAAATAATCAAATGAAAGTACTGCAGCGCTAATCCTTCATTCAAAGCACTTATTTTGGTTGGCCTGAAATACCTCACTGGGTTAGAAAAAGGAGGACAACTTTACTGGACTTAATTAAATACTCAGATTCAAAAAATGTACCATTCAACCGCTTAACGGTCCCAATTTCCTGGTGTTTACAGCCGAGGAAAAAGCCAAGACTTTTGCAAACTCACTCGAGAAACAATTCTCGCCGAACGATTTCAATCCAAATGATCAAGTGATTAAAACCCCTTCCCAAGAATGGTGTCGAAGCGCTCACATTGATAATAAACGCCTGTTTTAACGTCCACCACTTTCCGACCGCCTGGAAAGCAGCGGATGTCATACTTATACCGAAACCCGGTAAATCACCGGCGATCCCCGAAAACCACAGACCCATAAACTTGCTCCTGGAACGCATTATTAAATCTTGATTGGAAGAATTTGCTCTGGAATAAAAGCTCATACTGGATGAGCAACACGGCTTCAGATGCAAACATTCCACCAACCATTAACTACATAGAGTAGTGGAATTCACCACAGAAAGTTTTAACCGCCGATGTTTCACTACCGGCCTGTTCCTAGACATAGCCAAAGCCTTTGATAAGGTTTGGTACGAAGTTATGATAGTTAAACTTCTGAGGCCGGCCTCGAAAATCTGATGCTTGGACTAATAAATTCATTCATTTCAAACAGAACTTTCCGCGTAAAATCGACGACGCGCACACCAACAGCAGGTGTACCACAGGGATCCGCCTTATCGCCTTTATTGCACAACCTTTACACTCACGATATTCCGTTACCAGACTACCTACCCGGAAGCAACGAAACCATCAGGTTAAAAAAAGAGGGCAAAAGATTTAAATAATAATTATAAAAAAAAACATTGATCAAAAAAAAATGTTAACTGATCAGATAGGCATAACCCCAATTAATTGCAGCTCGAGGTTACTGATTCAACCACCAGTGTCACCTGTAATGCCTACAAATGAGAACTAATACCACCACAAAAACCAAAGACTACGCACTCGCCTACGCCCAGGTAAATCCAGGACGCTACACGGGAAATGCAACATCAAAATACACCAAATGAAAGGGAAATTGGAGCTCAGCTCCACCAGCCCCAGAATTTGATGTATCAAATTGACGTACAGGTTGTCGGCCGTCTTGAAATAAGTTTATGCTGCGTACCCTTTTATGTTTTCTGTTGACATTTTGATGGGAATGTATTTCATCTGTGCATAATTCAATTGAAGGAATGGTGTTAATAATATTTTTTATTTGTCCAGGCGTAAGTATGGATGGCAACCGTCATACATTACAGAAGATGACCACAATGCTGCAGAGTGTGCTCAAAGTGGAGATGACCTGTTATGATCTCAAGCTTCACGGAAGGCTCTCCTTAAATCCACCACTTTCCGAAGAAACCACAGTCACTTGAATATTTTTCTTTTTATATAAATTAGTCACACATAATATTATTATAAAATTCTTTATTTTTACAAGGGCTTGCAATTTACAGCCAGTAATCCTTCCTATTGACACTTTAATTAGGTGTTTGCATAAATATTTTCTTTAAACCTGTTATAAATTCTTAATTTATCGTATATTTGTACTAAATCACGGGTTCCCAACCTGGGGGTCGCCAAGGGTTTTCTGGAGGGTCGCTAACTTTCCCCGCCCGGTGAGCTAAAAAAAAAGAGGAGTTTCGGGGACGATCCGAGGAAAAAGTATAGCAAATCGAGAATTTCAAATTCCTCGGTGAGCTAAAAAAAATAAAAAAGGAGTTTCGGAGACAATACCTGGAAAAAGTATAGCAAATCGAGGATTTCAAATTCCTCGGGGGGTTGCCTAGTCACGGCTTTTATAAAAAGGGGGGGCGCCACCCGAAAAAGGTTGGGAACCTATGTACTAAATTGATCAAAAAAATGTATAATTTTCAAAATCAAAATATGCTGTCGCTAACAAAAGTACATTCATTCTGTCATATTTTATAGACTTATCCTAAATTTTGAACTTAAATAGTTGAATAATCTCCAAGTGGTTAGTTTAACAACTAAAGGGTAAGGTGTGAGGTTTCGACAGGAGGAGGCGATAGAGGTTTTAATTTCATGATTTTTGAAAAAGTCGAATATCTCGAAACAAGGTTTTTTTGAATTAATGAAGTATATCGATGATATAATATGCCATTATCTGTATTATTTTAGCAATTAAATAGTTCTAATTTTCCGGCAAGCCCTTATTATTACTTAAATGTGTTTTGTTTTGTAAATTATCATTTATTAAATTTAAGGAGTAAAAAAAAACAATTTTTCAATAATTTTCTTGACTTCTTAATATGACGTTTCCTTATATCTTTCTTCAGTTTCCTTTATTTCATTATTCTTGATTTTTTGATTGCATTATTACCTGGGCTCTAGGCTACGACTCTGAGATTTTTTTTCAATAATTTCATTTTATCTCATATATATGTATTCCATCAGATCATCTTTACTCAGCCAAGCATGCAATGTCAACACTTTGGACTATTTTGTTTGAATACACAATTATTAAATATATTTTTCAAAAAATTTCGAACCGCTCAGTTTTCACGACTTTTTATCGCATCTATTAAATTACACAGGTGCTTCATCCAGTTCTATTTGTTATCAAGGTGGTTTTCAAGTCAAAATATTAACCTTCAAAAATATAAATTCAAAGTATTTTTAAAATTTCGTTTATTTAGTTAAAAAAAATAGTTCAAAATATAAATGTTGATTCCAACATTTGCAAACCGAGTTACCAATTTGAAAAACCAGCTTTCGAATGTTGAAATTCAGATAAAACAACCGGGTTTCCCCGGTTTTTGAAGATTGACAAACCCTAATAGGTATCGTAAAGATTACATTACATTGATAGTAAAGCTACATTGAAATTTCATTCTTCTTTACTTCGTTTGAATTATTATGACACCCCTTAAAATATTTCATTCATGTGTAAATTTAAAATCCTTTACAGCAGACAATTGATATATGTTTTATCAACATCTTATAAAATTTACAAATTAAATAATGATAATAAAAATAATAAAAATGTTTTATTATTTTTATTATAATGCCATTCCACCAAGTATTGACAGTGAACACCTTAAAAGTGATAAATAATGATACACAAACTTCACCGATTCAACAGTACAACTGCTCCATTTTTCCAATTCCGACTTCGCCTCGTCGTCTGTGATCGATGACACCGACCTGACACTCACTTCTAGATCTTGCGCACACTATCCGCCCAGCGAAGTTTTGAGCTTCCAGTCTCACTGTATACTTTTGAGTTTGGTTTATCTGAGAATGAGTGGCTCACCGTGCAGCGAGTTAATTTTCACGACAAAGGACTCTATCGATATATTGGTCAATATGATGCTGTTAGTGCTCAATTTGTTCAGGAATTAACATCAGGATTCAAGGTAGTTAGGGTATTATTAAAAAACAAGTCATATTACTTTCATATAATACAGCATTATTTGTGAATAGGCATAAAAACAGGCAGTATATACTTATTATAAACACAACTATAACATTTATGAAATTTCAAAAGACATACAATTAGGGCTTCCAACCCGGTTTAAACCGGTTTATTGCCTGTTTTAAGAAAAACCGAAAACCGGTTTGTTGATTTGGACGGTTAATTGGATGCCCTACATACGATGCATATACTGCTATTATTTTAAATGTCGTATTATATTGATCATATAATTATCAAAAGAATATCTTCCACTTTCTCATACAGAAGTGCTATGTATAATATTTAAATGCCATATATTTTGTGAACCGATCACTAGTCTTGAATATGACCGATTAAATAATTGCAGAGATCGTGAGCTATCGTTTCCTCATACCCATGTTCATTTAAATTGTAAAATATAACAACATCAATTGCATGAAAATCTTAATAAAAATATAGTCATATAAAAATAAACACTTAATTACTTCAACTTTGTATACCGCACATTTTCTGAAAAAAGGGTATACGTGAAGCAATTTTTCAGATAAACATTATAAATTTAAGTACAACTTTATTTCACTTGTTTCTTTTTGCATATTGATGACAATATTTGAATACCAATATTAGTTATACTTAAGGATTTCGATTGAAGGCGCTTGATGGAATTTAAATATAAAATTTTGTACATTTCCATATGTTTTGTTACCGACGACCCTTTCCGGCATCTTCAGACATTTACATGCACAGATGAAGTTGAACTGACGTCTAGTAAATAAATAATAGTAAAACAAAAGTATTTTCATTAGGTTTGGAAGTTACAGACGGTGGGTGATCTGAATATTTTTTTCATACTCAATTGGGAAAGTAATCGCATGAACAATTTTTTCTTCTTACTTTTACTTTACAAATTATAGGTTTAAGGTTTAATGCTTTTGGATTGTAAAAAAAGATTAACATATATAAATTATTAATAAAACAAAATAGAATTCCGATTACACTGGATCGAAATAACACGGTGCTACAACTGTTGCATGTCCTAATGCGCGAAGAGGTTTATTCCTGTAAACCTTAAAACTTTTGGAATAAATATTACAGGTTCTGGATATCTCAAGTGATGAAAGCGTTGTCGTACCAAATGTACACAAACAGGTTGGTCTATCTTTTATAACAAAATTAGGATGCAATGAATTATATGTTTTCACATCCTGAATTGATTTTTATACAAAGAAAACTGTCCACCAATATTTTATTATAGGATAATTTATTTACACGGTATTCCGTAGAACATATCCACTGTGTAAAAAGGTCCAGTGTATACGATTTTATATAAACTATAAACCACCAATTTACATACAATCTTATAAAATCCTTGAGGATGAGAAGGTAACACATATGAAATATTATTTGCAGTGCTAAATGTGGATTTGATACAAGTGTACACATCAATTGCAAATGGCAATTTAGAGCTACATTAATCGGAGTCTTCGGAGGTGTAAGATGAAGTGGACGGCTGATAATCGTCAGACGAGTCGTCGGTCATGAACGGGTCTTCGAGATCGTACTCGTTGTCGGAGCCGCTTCCGCTCCAGCTGGGACGGTGTTTTTTTGCTTTGGTAGTTCCGTTTCTTTTCCCTAACAGAGGAGGGATTCATTAGAACATCAGCAATGATACAAACTACTGTGAATTTATTAAGAAGTAATAATATATGAAATGTCTGAAAAGCAGTACAGAACAAGTGCGCGGTACACCTCTCGTTGTCGAAAGAAATTGTGTTTTTTTTTAAATTTTAGTTTATTATAATAAAAATAAGTATTTATATTATTTAATTACGACTGAAGTACAGCAGTAACATTAGTTCTCCTTTTGAATTAAAATTTTGCCACGATTATCGGTTTAATGGATTAATGCACGATCTTAAAAGTTCTCTTCGTCTAGGACACAACTCGACTATTTCATAGAGTTTAAACATTTATGTAAAATAACAAAGATTTTATTTAATAACAAGGATTGAACCAAAAGCTGAAAGATAAACCGACATCACGGAGAGATTATTTTATAAGTATTATCAATGTCTGAATAGCCTTCGAGAGATAAATGAAAATCACCTGCGGGCGACCGAGCGGTCAGAATTCGTAATCATGGTCCGCACTGTCACCTTCCGAGTCGACCGCTTCGAAGTGATCGTCATAAAAGTTGACAGCGTGCGCTCGGACATACAACACGTTGCCGTGTCTCTCTACCCGCATCCAATCGCCCGGAGCGGCCGCGTCTGCAACCCCAAAATTGAATTTCAAAATCCTATCATCGGAAATGCATTCGTAAATAACTACGAAGACTGGCATGCAGGAATGTAGAACTTTAAGTAAAAATATCGGCCGATCGATCCCCGGTAAAGTCCCTGCACAGAATCGCGATAAGTGGAGATATTCGCTCTAACAGATGTGAGGATACCTTATAACCCTGAACAATTTACTTATCAGATTCTGTCCGACAGAGGGAGGTGTAGCACGCTAATATTTTAAACGAGTCGGGACGAGACATAACATAAGAAATACCTATCGGTGAACAGCTTCCGGGGACCGGGGTAGCAGCCGCTGGATTTTTTTTAGGTCGTTTCTTTTTAGCGACCCCTGGTGGAGAAATTAGATTTCATTTTTAAATACAAAAAACTGAAGACGGCAGGCATTCTATCTTGTGTTACAATAAACATATTCGATATTACTAAATAAACACGCCCTTGTAGTAATTCCATTTATTAAGATTAGGATAGGTTTCCCCCATCACGAGCATTTTCAACTGATTTTCAACATATAAATTGATATAGGTTATACAAAAGGTTATTTATACAAAATTTTCTTTATTACATTTCCCTTTATATGCAGTGATATATCTTCATTAGTTGAAAATGCACCTGTTGAACGTAACCGGTCCTGATGTCATTAAATTAATGTGGAATTAGTACAAAGGAGTGTTATATTTTTTAACATAATGCCATTTCAACTTTAAAATTGATATGAAATGTATATAAGCTAAAAATCACAAATTTGAATTAGACTATTTATCGTCAAACTCGGTAGCAATGAGTATGAAAATAAAAATCCAAGAAATGATGGACAAAAAGAATTTTGAATTTTATTTTCTTGAATTCTCGATGAATACATTTCCACTGGTAACAATTATTTATTTATAACATGGATATCCTGTAAAAAATGGTTTATAACATTTCTAGTTATTTGTCATTAGTTCTATATTGTATTAATAAAAACACAATGTTCCTTTGTACTTCATTCCATTTTAATAAATAGGTCAGGATCGGTTTCGCTCATTGCGAGCATTGTCAACTGATATTGGTTCTATATTGATTTTAATGAATTACAATTATGAATGTAAATTGTCACGTTCCACAAAAAGTTTAATGGAACGGAGCCGACAATAAAACTATATGGATGACCTTTCATGACTACAAAATAAAATAGAATATTATCCCACCCACCATAATATTTGTACATTTTACTGTTGCTAACATTTGCTACACAAACTGTAGCTTCCCGCCCTTGTCATTTATATCTCAGGCCCAGACTTATATTGTTCAATTAGAAACTATATAAACACAAATAAAGACAGTTTTTTCATGAATGAAGTAAAAGTTAAGAGAAAATATTGAGAGAGTATATGACCTAGAGGCCTCTGAGCCGGAGGCCCAACGTGATTGTATTTAGCACGATGATGCCGACTATGACGGTAGCAGGCGGCTCCCCACGGACAGTCTGGCGGATTTTTCCAGTCGGCGTCGCTCGGGTGACTGAAGTCAGCCCGGTGAATGGGATTTTTTCTGAAATTTAATTCATAACATAAATTTATTCAAGTATAAAAATTGAATGGTTGAAATGCGATACTGAAGTTTTATAGAGCACCCTCACTCAGTAGTGTTAGTAAAATTAATTGCGAGTGGTATAGCTGCAAATTTGAGTCAACCATTATCTTATGGGAGTCATTTCTAGTATTCGTTTCAAACGACATTGTCGAATTTTAAACCAGACTCGACTGATTTTATTTGCGTGGCAAATTGCTGCCTGGATCGAGTTAATCAATTTATGATTTGTTTTTAGAAAACGAAACCGGTCCTGATCTTAGTAAAAATAGTACCTGATTAAAGTGTGTTACATTTCAGTATATTTTTTTACTAAAAGCTCATCAATTAAGTTTAACAAATGAGCTGAAGACATTCTGTGAAGCTTAGAAAAAGCAAAATATCCAGTTATACCTGTAGCAGGCCGCACCGTACATGCACCCAGGTCGCGCTGGTGCTTCTGCAGATGGATCACCACCTCCGTTTCCGCTTCCTCCTGCTTCCTCCTCTTTGACCGTTTCCTCTGCTTTCACAACCGCCGTATCTGTAGGTTCGGTCTTGATGTTTTCCTAAGTAAATGAAAAAAGTATTGAATATGTTTTGCTTACTATTATTTCTACTTTTAAATATTTTGAGGATCAGTATTCCAATCGGTTAATATAATTCTGACCTTAGTTTTGTCGACTTCCGAATCTGATCTCTTTCTTTTTGCGGATGGTTCACCTTCATTTGCATCAGCTTCTCGCTTTACAGTGACTGCGCTTCCCTCTCCTACAATAAGCCTGCTGTTTCTATCTATCTGCTCACTTGGTAATTTGTCATCATCATCGTCTTCAATGATGTAAGGTGATCCTAAGCTTTGTTCTGGTATAAAAAATATATATATACATATTTATACTGTAGATAGCGGATATTGGTTTATAATAAAGCAGAGTTGACGTGTGTGAGAGTAAAGTGATATTGTGTATTGATAGTTCATGTATTGTTAAAATCTAGCTATTTTTAAAATTAAGCCAGTCATTTATAATTTACCATCTTTACCATCGAGATTTGGTGACTGAGTTACTAAGCAACTTCTAAGCCAGTCTTGATAATAATAAATAATGTGGAAAAAGAAAGTGTTTTATTTTCTTAACACCTTGCCACCGAGGGACGTGGAATACGTGTTTTTCGATATAGCCGATGTTAATAGCACATAATTCTTTGAATATATTTAAAAAATATATTTTCTCGACACTTATTCCAGACTATCTTACGGCCAGAAATTCTGTTAGTAAAAGAAATATATCTCGGGGCATATATTGACAGCCCTGCCCTGCAGTATTTAAATTGTAAATTTTTTAATTTTTGGAATAATGTTTAAGTTTGCTAACTATTTTTCGTAGTAGCAGAAATTTCGAAAATTATTGAATTTTTGGAATAATATTTAAGTTTGCTAACTATTTTTCGTAGTAGCAGAAATTTCGTAAATTATTAATTTTTTGGAATAATGTTTAAATTTGCTAACAATCATTTTTCGTAGTAGCATAAATCGACCTGGTAAATTATTGAATTTTTGGAATAATATTTAAGTTTGCTAACAACCATTTTTCGTAGTAGCAAAAATAGACCTCGTAAATTACTTAATTTTCGGAACAATGTTTAATTAAGTTTGCTAACAATTATTTTTCATAGTAGCAGAAATTTCGTAAATGATTGAATTTTTGGAATAATATTTAAGTTTGCTAACAACCATTTTTCGTAGTAGCAAAAATAGACCTCGTAAATTACTTAATTTTTGGAATAATGTTTAAGTTTGCTAACAATTATTTTTCATAGTAGCAGAAATTTCGTAAATTATTGAATTTTTGGAATAATGGTTAAGTTTGCTAACAACCATTTTTCGTAGTAGCAGAAATAGACGTCGTAAATTTTTTAATTTTTGGAATAATGTTTAAGTTTGCTAACTATTTTTCGTAGTAGCAGAAATTTCGTAAATTTTTTAATATTTGGAATAATGTTTAAGTTTGCTAACAATCATTTTTCGTAGTAGCATAAATCGACCTGGTAAATTATTGAATTTTTGGAATAATATTTAAGTTTGCTAACAACTATTTTTCGTAGTAGCATAAATCAACCTCGTAAATTATTTAATTTTTGGAATAATGTTTAAGTTTGCTAACAACTATTTTTCGTAGTAGCAGAAATTTCGAAAATTATTGAATCTTTGGAATAATGTTCAAGTTTGCTAACAATCATTTTTCGTAGTATATATATTTTATTCAACTAATTTTCAAGTATGCCAACAAATACATTTCGTAGAAGAAGAAAAAGACCCGAGGACATCAGTACGGACACATTTGTGGTTTGTGAATTGTGATTATTTTATCGACTATTAATATTATATATAGATTGAAAAAGTTGATCAGTTTATTACCAAACGCCGTTAGGAAAACCTCCAAACTTATTTTTCCGTAATTGTTAGTCGGTCAGTTGTGATTATTAATTTGAAAAATCAATCCCTAAATATGGCTGAGATTACTCAATGAATTATTCAACTTATTTTCAATTAAAAATGAGTGCCACTGATTTTGTAATCTATGTCATCGCCGATTAGAGCAATTGATGGAGTAAAAAAACAATAGTTTTGGTAGATTCGTTGATGTTATCCTATTTATTTATTAAGTATGATCAGTTTTATAACTGTATTCACAGGATCAGCCTCTGTTTGCATGACAAGATTCAACAGCAATGTCTCCCGATATGTAAATACGTTGTTTTCACACATTAAAGATTTCGGTCTTTTTTTTTAACAAAAATTCCAAAATCGTAAAACATGCGGCAATAGATCTTGAAGTACTGGTAAAAAAAAAAACATTTTTCTTATATGTAGTATAATAAAGAAAGAAAGCTTAACACTTTGTAATCGGGCGTTTTTTAGTGATTAGGGCAAAAATATATTATATTCTTAAAATCAACACAACTTCTTAGCCAAACAATATTTTCGGCTGAAATTTTCAAAGAAATCATATGTGACATTTAATCATCGAAAATAAAATGAAACCATTTTGAATACATCATAATTTCACTTTTTTTCTGAGCTGAATATAAATTTAGTAGATAGCACTCCGCTTGTTATCAATATGAAATATTCAAAATATTCTGTACACCATATGTGACATTTAATATCATTAATCCATACCATACAATTATAGAAATAATTATAGTATAAAATTCTCATTCCTACAAATTTACAATCACTGGAAGTGTGAAAGCTGATTCCCTAAATATTCGAGAAACATGTTTCACTTTTTTAAAAAAAGTACTATGTGTGAACGAACATTCAGGGCATAATAAATTATGAGGTTTATTGCTTATTGTCAAAAAGGGTCTCTTGCCGCGGCAGTCATTTTGAAGAAACCATTAAATTATGAGTCAATATACCAACAAAACCGACACTACGCGATAAACGTATTTTTACGTTTCCCGCCTATAATGTGTCAATATTAATATTCACAAATTTTGAAAAAATATTTTCCACTAGGGTAAAAGTTATGATGATTCAAAGAAGACCGCACTTGTATCATGTACTGGGGCATATTTGCCCAGGAGGCAATGTGTCAATACATAGCCTTTCTACCAGGACTTGGCAGTGAACACCATAAAAGTGATAAACAACTTCTGTTGAGAAACTTTCATATTACAAGTCAACATATATTCTCCACATTGAAAGCAAATTTGGTTATAGAAAATATTAATTATAGTTTAACACCACCAGCTCACCAATAATAAGCAGATCTGAATCATTAGCAGCTTCCGTTTCCGAGTCTGGTGTCCTCACGGGGTCTAACAGTTCGCCATTTTGACTAAGACGGTTTTTCTCACTGTCTGCTTTCTTTGAAGAAGTTTTGTCAGCAGAGTTATCAGAAGATAAAATTGTATCGCAGCTCAAGTTTTCAACACTTTTAAAACTGCCGTTGTCGGTGAGATATTCTATTTTAAAGCTGAGGCATCCCGGCAGCAATGATATACAATCACCGTCATTTGTTGCTCGCCTTTCACCTTTTGCCAGAGCCGTTGTCGAGTCGCCGCCTTCCGAATCTGCCAATCGGAAGAAAATTGGGTTGGCATGGAGCTGGAGCAAAAAAAAACATATTATTAGTGTGAGACACATTTTAATACTAGTGCACGTTGGGCTACAGAACTGGATTTAGACTTACAGCTGTTACGAACACGCTTCCACACGAGAGAATCTCGATTTCCATATGCTCGCGTGATACTCGCCGATCCTGATCCTGTGAAGTAAGAAGATTCATACATAAGATTGTAATATCTTAATTGAGTGTAGATAGGCAGAAAGTCCACATTTAGATAAAAATGAGTTATGCTGAAGACAGTCTTAGATGTTGGTTCTACCATCTAAATTTAACAGCCAGGCAATGATGCTTAACAGTGGAATAAGTACTGCATATTTGAGCACATTGTATTTATTTCCGAAATGCAAAGCATTGTTGTATATAGCAGGGTTTCCCAAACTTATTCTGGGATGGAACACTTCGCAACTCCGGAAATTTCAACGGAACACTTAGCTTAATTTTTGAGATGGGTAATTCGTAAGTTTTTTTATTATTAAAATATCACATACAAATTAGAGTAAATAAATCTCATAGAGGGGTATACTAGTGTAGAAATTAAAAAAAATCGATTCTTTCTATTTTATATTTTTCTAAAGTTTAGACATTTGAGAGTAATTTTTTTTTTAACTATTTACCGAGTTACAGCGATTTTGGTGATGCAGCAACTGAGCTGGTACGACCAGAACAAATTGAAACTCAAAACTTTAAATGCGTTTTTCTCGAAACTACTTTTTTCAAGCTGGCGTGCATAATATCTCAAGTTCTACCAAACCAATTTATTTGAAATTTTGCCTAAACGGTTTTTTTTATTTCTCCGAGGTACGGTGGTAGCGCATTTTTAATAATTAAGAATCCGTTTTGGTTGGAATCATGTACACCAGGAAACCCCCTTTTTGGACTCCTCCCATTACCAGCCGATAACTTTTCGAGTTTTAAATTTATTTATTTTTTAAAATTTGTTATATGTTTTTAAAATATAAATAAACGAATGTTAAAAAAATGGATGGTAAAAAGTTTAAATCTTCGTCATGTAATATACTTATTCAATAAATAAATTGACAGTGATAACAAAAGATAAGGTAAATATGGCATATGGCGCGGACAAAATGGAAAACAGTGGCGCTGTACTGAAAAATATTTCGTATTTCGCATAATTTATCAGTGTTCTTCGTAATAATGTGTGGTTTTAACACGATTATTAAGTTCTCAAAAAATAACTTTAAATCGTGGCGTTGTTTTTAGCGTAGTGTGAAGTTTTTCGCCGCAGTAGTTGACGTGCTACTATATGCCATATTTACCCTAGAAAATATACCAACTGAATAGACGGTATACGAGGATACGAAGGAAGAATTCAACTATCGGATGTAGTAATATCGCTAACCTTGAGGTTTCCCCGACCGATGACGTGTTTGCCCGGCCCCATGACGATGTCATCTTCGGAAGACGATGGCATGTCAATTTTATGGAGCTTAACTTTCATCTTAATGTTATATGCACATCAAAAAGCTTTTTTTATAGCGCTTGCTTTTACGAAATCAGTTTCGACAATGACATATGACATGAA